>CM056053.1:443748883-444948883 GCA_029574335.1 Rana kukunoris | reverse complement strand
ATACTCGGTATCGGTCCCGATACCGATACTGGTATCGGTATCGGGACAACCCTACAAGTGACTATCCACATCTGGTAGCAGGAGCTTCAATCACCCTGACACCATAACGAGCATGATGTCAGGTTGATTGAAGCGCTAACACCAGCCATTGCCCGCGGAAAATCGGACCCCCCCCCCCAGGTCCTTGGCACTATTTTCTTCCATGCAGCCAGTCCCCGGTGCCAAAAAGGTTAGGGACCACTGATAAAGTGTATATACAAAATGCTTTTCTCCTGGTTGGAGAAAAGCAGCTGCAAAAACGCTCCTAAGCCGTGTTTTTTGAAGTGCGCTAAGTCACGTCAAGCACTTGGGCATTTATTCCTTTCATTGGCCAGATGTGCATAAATCACAAACAAACTCAACAGTGTCCCAGAATGAACTGAAGTGAAACAATGTCCAAAAAAAATAAAAAAAATAACAAATGTAGCAAAGCTTCTTTCCTCACACTGTTGTGTGGTGATGACCAAACATCCACCCTAGGAACTCCAAACCAAACACCCCGTGCTGCCCTTCCACCCACATGAATCTGCACTCACCAAACGATATTACCACATGAAGCGCTTGGTTGCTACTAGTAACTGACATCCACCATATCACCCTGATTCAAGATCTCCATCTATCACCTCAGAGACGATGAACAGTCATTTGCGTTGTTTTGTTTTTTTGTTTTAGGGATATAACTTGTTTTGGGGAAGGGGAATATGGGATGCCCAATGAAACGTGTTGCTTTGCCATCATATTAACCAGTTCCTTACCGAGTCATTATAAAATTACGTTGTCAGGAACCCAGGGCCGATCCTAGGGTCACAGGCGCCTGGGTGCAGAAATATTTCTGGCGCCCCCACATGGGCGTGGTTATCTTACTAACTCCTCCTCTTTACACATGTTTCTATGGCAACAACTTCACCCCGCAACTTCATCCCCACCAATTTGCTTTTACAATAACTTAGTCAACGGCTTTGACAAGTCAAAAAAAAATTGTTTTATTTATTGACAATTCTCTGTCAAGTGCATGTAAATAAAATAGTGCAAATAGAACAAATGGCTGCATTTGGACGGGCACAGTGGCTGCTTTTGACGGGCACAGTGGCTGCGTTTGGGGCACAGTGACGGGCACAGTGGCTGCTTTTGACGGGCACAGTGGCTGAGTTTTAATGGGCACAGTAGCTGCATTTTGATGGGCACAGTGGCTTCATTTTGATGGGCACAGTGGCTGCATTTTGATGGGCACAGTGGCTGCATTTTGATGGGCACAGTGGCTGCAGTTTGATGGGCACAGTGGCTGCAGTTTGATGGGCACAGTGGCTGCAGTTTGACGGGCACAGTGGCTGCATTTGGACGGGCACAGTGGCTGCATTTGGACGGGCACAGTGGCTGCATTTGGACGGGCACAGTGGCTGCATTTGGACGGGCACAGTGGCTACAGTTTGACGGGCACAGTGGCTGCTTTTGACGGGCACAGTGGCTGCTTTTGACGGGCACAGTGGCTGCATTTTGATGGGCACAGTGGCTGCATTTTGATGGGCACAGTGGCTGCAGTTTGATGGGCACAGTGGCTGCAGTTTGACGGGCACAGTGGCTGCATTTGGACGGGCACAGTGGCTGCATTTGGACGGGCACAGTGGCTGCATTTGGACGGGCACAGTGGCTGCATTTGGACGGGCACAGTGGCTGCATTTGGACGGGCACAGTGGCTACAGTTTGACGGGCACAGTGGCTGCTTTTGACGGGCACAGTGGCTGCATTTGGACGGGCACAGTGGCTGCATTTGGACGGGCACAGTGGCTGCTTTTGGACGGGCACAGTGGCTGCTTTTGGACGGGCACAGTGGCTGCTTTTGGACGGGCACAGTGGCTGTGTTTGGCGGGCACAGTGGCTGTGTTTGGCGGGCACAGTGGCTGTGTTTGGCGGGCACAGTGTCTGTGTTTGGCGGGCAAAGTGGCTGCATTTTGATGGGCACAGTGGCTGCGTTTTGATGGGCACAGTGGCTGCGTTTTGACGGGCACAGTGGCTGCGTTTTGACGGGCACAGTGGCTGCTGTTGACAGGCACAGTGGCTGCATTTGGATGGGCACATTAGCTGCATTTGGGGCACAGTGGCTGCTTTTGGATGGGCACAGTGGGCAGTGGCTGCATTTGGGGCACAGTGGCTGCGTTTTGGATGGGCACAGTGGTTGCATTTAATGGCACACAGTATAAATGTAAGAACCTTACCTTACACAGAGTCACAGACAGGTAGGGAGGGTGCAGTCAGCACTCAAAGGCACAGCACAGCAGCAGGCACTGGCAGATTGATCGATGGCAGTGGCACTCAGTCAGACCAGGCAGAGATGGCACTGGCAGCCAGGCTGAGGCAGAGGCGCTCAATCAGCTAGCTGAATCAGGCGGCACTAATGATATGCATTGCTCCACTCCGACCGCTCGGCACTCGCTCCGCCACCGCCACGCTGTCTGAAGATGGCAATCTACAGCCGCAGAGGCGGCGCGCTGTGGATGCTGGGGCGGCCGTGTGACGTCACGTGGTCACATCCCGCTCGGCTCTCGGATGGCTTCGTCGGCGGCTCTGCGGCTCGGATTGAAAAAGAAAAAAAAAAATCTCGCTCGGCTCGCTCAGCGCCTCTCAGATGACAGCGCTGGGTGCGGGGCACCCACTGCACCCCGGGTAGGATCGGCCCTGCAGGAACCTTCTCTCCCTCCGGGTGGATTTAGTAGCACATGTAGCTTGATGGACTATTGCGCCTAGCCAGTCCGGTTTGCAAATCCTGTGCCCTCAGGTTGCATGGACTTGACACTTTCCGTACAGTCTCTCCCCTGGCCACGCACCCAGCTCCCCTGGCATGCCTCATCCAGGAATCCCCTGTGGTCCACTCCTGACCTTTTTCATGCCCCGAGTCCATGATGAAGAACTTAAACTGGACACACGTTCCGACAGCTTCCGACAGCTTCTCCAGCCCCTCTGTTCTGGAATACTCCACCCATGACCGTGTACGGATGAAGCCCCCTCCCAGCTCTCCCGGGCTCCTTTGCTAGGACTCGCACCCCCCTCCCAGATTAGGGTGGGGCCCCTGCTGCTGCCTAGGGCTCCATTCTTCAAGTTTTCCGGTCGACAACTCATCCTCAGTGGGCTGGAACTTGAGCATATATGGGAGGCCTGTCCCCTGCCAATTCCAAATGAGGATTGGTCAGGGCTCCTCACATAAGTTCCATGTTACCCTAGTCCTGTGCCGTACCCCCCTTCCAGATCATTCTCCCTAAAAGCAGGGGAGGCGCCCCAGAACTAGAGCACACCCACTGCTACACTAACCACTCCCTGCCCCCAAATCAAAACAAACAGGCCTAGCCGGAAGCATAGGCCTGCCTAAATTTACCTGCACTGAGAGTTTTTCTTACAAAAATCCTAATCTAGCACCTACCTACGGTAGAAGGTGCTACACACACTTTCATAAATAAGCCAGTTGCACTTAGGAAATTCCAGAAAGAAAGCCGGCTCTTCAATCACTGATATTTACATGTAATCTCTCCACCAGCGAGCATACAAAGGAAGCGGCCGTACATAGAGTGAAAGCCTTTTATTAACGCAAAGCCATTATACTTACATTTACATTATACAACAAAGTATCCAAAATATCCCCAATGGACCACGGCAATGAGTAGCGAATGCTGTGAAAGGAGGCAGTGCCTAATGCACAGATGAATGAACTAACGCATTTAGTTGGTCTGACAACTTATTTCAGGAGGTCACAGGTACTGGCCATTAATGTAAAGATAGTACATGCCTAGAATGCTGTAGCAGAAATTGTAACTAGTAGTAGAAAGGGGTAGCTAGGAGAGAGGGAAATGCCTGTTATACTGTTTTTTTCGCTTTAAATATACTTATCTGGGAGTTTGCTACTCCAAAGAGAGGCGGGTTGTGCTGATTGAAAACAGGTGTGGGGTGCATGGCATAAGAAAGGTTCACTTTGACTTGGATGATGATCCAATCAGATTTTAGTGAGCATTCAGCGGCGGTCCGTCCATAGAGGGCGCTGGAGCACCGCCCCCTCTTGTTCCGCACCGCCACTGAAAATAACATACATTCATGCATTGCATGAATGTATGTTATTGTTGCCAGCTGCCGCTGATCTTTTCAGGTGGCCGGACATTGAGCGCCGGCTGCCTGGTTGTGCGGAAGCCAGCGGCTCTGATAGGCTTTCCGAGTACAGCCCTCATCTTCCGGATGTCTATCCTAGGAACGCACAAGGGGGGGGGGGGGTGCGTTCCTTGGATAACCTGATTGGCTGAAGCGTCACCAAGGTGGGAGAAGACATCGAGGGACGTTGAAGGAGTAAGGTAAGTGCATTTTACAGGGCACAGCGGCGACAATGGGCACAGTGGCATCAATGGGCACAGTGGTGACTATGGGCACAGTGGCAACAATTAAAGGGCACAGTGACATGCACAGTGGCAACAATGGGCACAGTGGCGACAATTAAAGGGCACAGTGGCATGCACAGTTGTGACAATTGGCACAGTGGCTGAGTTTGATGGCATGGCACAGTGGTGACAATTGATGGCACAGTGGCTGCGTTTGATGGCATGGCACAGTGGCTGCGTTTGATGGCATGGCACAGTGGCTGCGTTTGATGGCATGGCACAGTGGCTGCGTTTGATGGCATGGCACAGTGGCTGCGTTTGATGGCATGGCACAGTGGCTGCGTTTGATGGCATGGCACAGTGGCTGCGTTTGATGGCATGGCACAGTGGTGCGAATTGATGGCATGGCACAGTGACTGCATTTGATCGCATGGCACAGTGGAGATAATTGATGGCACAGTGGCTGCATTTTATGGGCACAGTGAGGCTGCAATTTCTTTTTTTTCGTTTGCGCCCCCCCCCCCCCAAAAAAAAAATTTGAGCACCAGCTGCCACTGTGCCAATTAGTGTATACAACTCAAAAGTTGTCTTTGCAACATATTTTGTTGGCTTTCTATCCTTAATGCCCAACTTTCAGCCTCTGTTGCCTTTCTTTTTGGTCTGATGAATAGATCTCTAACTACTGGAAGTGTTATACTACATGAAACATTTCACCCATCGTCTTAATTAGTGGCCTTTAAACTGTTACCCCATGGTCCAGATGTGGCCCTTCACTTGCATTTATATGGCACTTGGGGCACTAATCCTCTCACTGACCCCCAATCATGGGGCTCTGGTTTTTCGACAGATACCAGCATGATTCCTCCAACTGCCACCAATGGTGAGGCACTATTCCTTCTACTGAAACCAATAGTGGGGCATCATTCTTATCACTGACACCCAATGATGACAATGATGGGTCGCTATTCCTCCCACTGACACAGATCATGGGGCACTATTCCTCCCACTGACACTGATCATGGAGCACTATTCCTCGCTGACACCAATGAGGGGGGCGCTATTTATTCCACTTACACCCAGTGATGGGGCACCATTCCTCCCACTGACACAAATGATGGGGCACAATTCCTCCCACTGGCGCCAATGATGGGGAGTTTTTCATTCCACTTACAGCCAATGGTGGGGCACAATTCCTCCCACTGACACCAATGATGGGGCACTATTGTTTCCACTGGCAACAATGTTAGGGCACTAATCCATCCACTGACAACCAATGATGAGCCACTAATCCTTCCACTTACACCAGCAATGGAGCACAATTACCATTTTTACTCTCACTGACCACCAAGTCTGGCCTGAGGCATTGTTTATCCCACTAACGTCAGGGCATTTTATTCTTCCATTTGCCACAGTTCGCTCCCCCTGAAGCAGGGGTGTCCAACCTTTTTTAAGAATGAGGGTCACTTAAAGGGGTTGTAAAGGTACAAGTTTTTTTTTACCTTAATGCATCCTATGCATTAAGGTAAAAAAACATCTCACAGCACGGCCCCCCCCCCCGAGCCCCCGTTGTACTTACCTGACCGTTCGAATCTCCCGGGCGCGTCCACGTCATCCTCTTCGGTTCCCAGCCTGGCCGTTGATTGGCTAGGCTGGGCGGATTGATCGCAGCGCAGCCATTGGCTAGCGCAGCTGTCAATCAGAGCGGATGACGCGGCGCGCCGGGGGGCGGAGCCAAGTGATACAGTCGGCGTCTATGGCCGCCGCTGTATCACGGGAGCGCGCTCGCAAAAGCTTTCCACCGTGCGAGCGCCCTCGCATGAAGATGGAATGCTTTTGCGAGGAGGAGCCCAGACAGCCGCTGAGGGACCCCAGAAGACAGGTTTCCGGGCCACTCTGTGCAAAACGAACTGCACAGTGGAGGTAAGTATCACATGTTTGTTGATTTTTTTTTTTTTAAAAGCCCTGACTTTAGTGTCCCTTTAAGTGTCTTGGTAACTGGTAACGGGCCACAATGAGCGGGCACTTGAAAGGTTACTGCTACTCTTTAGGCCGTCCGATCCGCCCAGATGGAAGGGGACAAATTCCCTTCTTTTTTTTCCTTTTTTTTTTTTTTTGCGGATCGGATTGGAGGTGGGTGGATGTAAACGGACAAAAGTCTGTTTACATCTGCTGCTCTGTAGAGGTAAATGGAGGGTCCAATTTGGTTCGGGCCGATCGTGTGAAAAGGGCCTAAGACTGCTTTCAAACTAATAAGCTGTGGTTTGTCCACATGCGGATGCAGCGTAGTGCTAGGGTGACCACATTTCCAAACTACCATTCAGGGACGCCCCCCTGCCAAAAATCAGCTTGTGCTGTAAAGAATCACAGCACAGTGATTGGACACAAGAGGTGGGATTTATGATTTCTCCAATCACAAGCAGGGGGCAGGGACTGTGCTCCTCCAGACATTCCCGGCCAGTACAAGTACTGTCAGTGAGTAAAGTGGTGATGTGGCAGGCTTTTTTTGGGGCATCAGATCAGCCCGTGGGGTGGCTGTGTCAGTTTCATTCCGGGACACTGTATTGTCCTGGAATAAAGGTGCCCGGGACAGACCTGCAAAATGAGGGACTGTCCCGGGCAATCCGGGACACGTAGTCACCCTATGTAGTGCATCTGTAGCTTTCACGCAGGCTAGCTGCACTTTGCCATAGACTCTGCCTGTGGCAAGAGCTGGCGCTGTACAGGAAGCATCGCCTAATGGGGATTTGCGCCACAGTCGCTTGCTTCTTCTACCACCGGCATCATACACAAAATTGATGCTGTAGGATGGCAGTTCAGCAACCTGCAATCTGGGCTTGCCAACCCGCCATCCCAGTGCAGGAGGTCACAGGCCACATCATAAGGCTCCACTGGTTGGGCACCCCTACCCTAAAGTTTAAAGGACAGTAAACTGGAGATTCGAAAGGAAATGTAGTAGTGGATAAGAGCACTTATGGGTTTAACCAACAATGTTTTGCCTAATTGTTCTATCCAACTGGGGGTGTGGTGGTGTCATGTAATTTGCCTACATACATTCTGCTAAACAGGATCCCTTATTCTTATCTCAGAAACTTGGTTGGTATATCTGATGCTTGGCCTTTAACTAGTATGCACAATCCAGCCAATCCTTCCTGCTAAAGGCCAACAATTGTGTGATGGACGTGTTTTGTCGGATAATCCCACCGTCTGTATGCTCAATCGGACAATCGTTGTCGTAATTTCCTACAACAAATGATGGATAGCATGCTCTTAAATTGTCCGACAACAAATGTGTACACAAGTCCGTCGCACTAAAATCCAAAGTAAAAGCTTGCATGCTTCGAACCAATGCTAACCATCAGACAACATTAGCAGAAGGTGCCCAAAGGGTGGCGCTAAAGAGCTGAAAAAACATGTTTCGTGTTTGTTGGCTGAAAAAGTTCTGCCGTCTTTATGCAGAACAAGTTTATGGCCAACGCCCTTCGGACAAAATTCCACGGCTTTGTCCGATGGAAATCGGATTGTGTGTACGAGGCTTTAATGAAAAGAGGAAATGAACCATGCATTTGGGACTTTCAGGTGATCAGTACAGTAATACAAAACATATTCCATACTCTGTAAACAGACCATAGTTCTCTTTTAAATGTGTTTACTACTGATATATTACAGTATTTCCAGGTCCTCTTCCTATGGATAGAGCTTGTGATTACATTGTGTGTGATGTTGGTTTAGCAATGCCATTCATTCCATGGCTCTCAATGCAGTGATGAGTTTAATCCTCTTTATACACCAGCCTTAGCAAGCTTTTAATATTATCCTAGCTATAAAATTCACCTAAAGAACAATTCAGTAAGTGGATGAAATAATTCCCTCTCAGCTGCGAATGGTGCAAATACATATTTCTCACTGGCCTGCTGACTAATCTCTTCTGCTTGGGCTGAAAAATATAGATCTGGAGGCTCCAGATTTCATATAAACCCGAGTAATAGAGGTTGTATTATGGAGTGTTTATGTTACATGGAATACATGAATAATACATGCATTTACTTTTACTCTGTTAAGGATTTGCGTGCGTGCGCGTGCGTGTATGTGTGTGTGTGTGTGTATGTATATATATATATATATAGTGTGTGTGTGTTTGTATATATATATATATATATATATATATAGAGAGAGAGAGATATATACAGTACAGACCAAAAGTTTGGACACACCTTCTTATTCCAAGAGTTTTCTTTATTTTCATGACTGAAAATTGTAGAGTCACACTGAAGGCATCAAAACTATGAATTAACACATTTTTAATTATATACATAACAAAAAAGTGTGAAACAACTGAAAATATGTCATATTCTAGGTCAGTGATGGCGAACCTTTTTGAGCCCGAGTGCCCAAAACGCGACACAAAACCAACTTATTTCTTTCAAAGTGCCAACACAAAATTAAACCTACCAGCGGCTCTGTACAGAGGATGGGACTGATCATCACTCTGAATGAGCCCCAAGGAACCAAAAAGAATTCAGAATGCACTGTGCAACATACACTGACCTACCTGACCTACTGTATAAATGTGACTGGCAGGGAAGGGGTTAACACTAGGGGGTGAGGAAGGGGTTAAATGTATTCCCTGGGTGTGTTCTGTGTGTGGAGGGGGACTGACTGGGGGAGGTGACCGATGCTGTGTCCCTATGTACAAGGGACACAGCATCGGTCTCCTCTCTCGCTGACAAGACGTGGAGCTCTGTGTTTACACACAGAGCTCCTCGTCCCTGCTGTCACCGCCGATCGTGGGTACCCGGTGGACATCGCGGGCACAGTGTTTCCCCGCTGCCTGCCCCTAGCGGCGTGCGCGCGTGGAATGCAAATAAAAGGACGCCCAGGGACGTCCACCCAGCAGTTGAGAGCCGCACTGTGGACGTCTTTTGTCTATAGCGCGGCTCTCAAGTGGTTAAAGGAACCTATTTAGAAAAAAAAAAAAAAACGAACATTTACAACCCCTTTAAGAATACATACATAAATAGAATATTTTCTTTTAAAGCAATTTAGTGCCACTAGGGACTAGGGACGTAATTTTTCTGTAACTTTTCTGCTGTGCATAGTTGTTGGTGGTCAGTGATGTGGACAAAACCGAAGCCCGAGAGTTCGTATAACAGCATTAGTATTTCCAGAAGGGGATCTGCAACGACTTCCTCTGTATTTTGCTCATGACAGGTTTAATATAATGGGTTGTGTTTAGAGCATTGGAACCGCTCTGCCATTAGTAACCGCGCCGCCATCAGTACAGATTGTGTGCTTTTTAATTCTTCATTGTGATTTAGGGAAACAAATACAATTTAGACTTCACTCATTGCAGAATGTAATAAACACTTTTGTCTTTGTGCCTCTGTATAAAGAACTGCTGAAATCGAAAGTCATTTGTAAACCAATTTTTAATGAACCCTGGATTCTTTGGACGGCAAAAGCTCTTATGTATCATCATTTAACTGACAGTTAATGACACATGATGACAAAGAATTGCACCTATCTTCCTAGCAGCAACATACATCTCAAGCACTCTAATGGCTTTTTGCAGCCATTATGCACACACAGATGTCTGATTTTTGTCTCTGATGTTTTCACTGATGGCGGCAAAGTTATGTAACAATATGTGGCCAAAAATCTATGGACACCTGACTATCTGGATCTTCAGGGCCGGATTTACTCTCTTTGCCGCCCCGAGGCTGGGTCTTTCAATGCCGCCCCCCCAACCTTAAAAAAAAAAAACTGAAAGTCCACCAACCCATGCCCATCATTGCCACCTTACCATCATTGCAGCCTTACCATACCCTCATTGCAGCCTCACCATCACTGCTGCCTTACTGTGCCCTCATTGTAGCCTCCTTCACCATCATTGCTGCCTTACTTTTCCCTCATTGCAGCCCCCCTTCCTATCATTGCAGCCCCCCTCATCATAATTGCAGCCCCCCTCATCATAATTGCAGCCCCCCTCACCATAATTGCAGCCCCCCTCACCATAATTGCAGCCCCCCTCACCATAATTGCAGCCCCCCTCCCCATCATTGCAGCCCCCCCTCACCATCATTACAGCCCCCCTCACCATCAATACAGCCCCCCTTACCATCATTGCAGCCCCCCTTACCATCATTGCAGCCCCCCTCATCATCACTGCAGCCCCCTCATCATCATTGCAGTCCCCTCATCATCATTGCAGCCCCCCTCACCATCACTACAGCCCCCCTCACCATCAATACAGCCCCCCTCACCATCACTGCAGCCCCCCTCACCATGACTGCAGCCCCTCTCACCATTACTGCAGCCCCCCTCATCATCACTGCAGCCCCCCTCGCCATCACTGCAGCCCCCTCACCATCATTGCAGCCCCCCCTCACCATCATTGCAGCCCCCCTCACCATCATTGCAGCCCCCTCACCATCATTGCAGCCTTACTGTGCCAAACAATGTAGCCTCACCAGTCTGTGTGTGCATTACGCATCTCCTGCTCTTGCTGTGTCACGGAGCTCACTGTGAAAATTTCGCACTGTGATAAAAGTCCCGCCCTCCTCCTAGACCAGCTTGTGTGATAGACTGCCTCTATCACACGAGCTGGTCTAGGAGGAGGGCGGGACTTTTATCACAGCTTGTCCAAACTTTTCAGTGAGCTCCGTGACACAGCAGTCTCCTGCTGTGTGTTACAACCGGCGCCGCCCCTGCACCCACTGCCCCCCCCCCCCCCCAAGCCTGGCCTCGATGGCCTTGTTGGGAATCAGTCTGGGGAAGACCCTTGACCGGGTCCCTGTATACAAAGCCAACTCCATAAAGTCATAGTCTGATGAGTTTGGACTTCCAACCTTGGCCAAAAGTTATTTGTTCCAGCATGACTGCCCCTGTGTACCAAGACAACTCCATATAAGACATCAATTGATTAGTTTGGTGTGAAGGAACTTCAGTGCTTGGCCAACAGTTCTTTGTTGCAGCATAACTGTGTCCCTATGTATGAAGCCAGCTCCATAAGAGCACGGATTGATGCGTTTGAAGTAGAGGAACTCAAGTGTGCACCTCCAGTCTTGGCCCAAAGTTCTTTGTTCCAGCATGACTGTGTCCCTGTGTACTAAGACAACTCCATAAAGACATGGATTGATGAGTTTGGTGTGGAGGAATTAAAATTTGTACTTCCAACCTTGGCCAAAAGTTCTTTGTTTTACATGGCTGTGACCCTATGTACAAAGCCATAAAGACATTGGAGTTGATTTACTAAAGGCAAATCCACTTTGCACTGCAAGTGCACTTGGAAGTGCAGTCGCTTTAGATCCAAGGGGAAGATCTGAAATGAGGGGAATCTCTGCCGATGTTATCATCCAATCACGTGCAAGCAAAAACACTGTTTTTTTTATTTTCCTTGCATGTCCCCCTCAGATCTACAGCGAGTGCACATGGAAGTGCACAGTGGATTTGCCTTTAGTAAATAACCCCCATAGATGGATGAGTTTAACCACTTCCCTACGGCCGTACGACTATATATGGCCGCAGGGTGGTTCTAATTCTCTGGGGCGCCGTGTTTTCACGGCGGCCCCTTTCTTTGTTCCCTTTGTTCCCTTTCTTTGTTTCTTTGTTCCCAGCGCGCGCTCCAGAGCGCGCATCTGGGAACTTCTGTGCTGGTCGTGTCCCTTGTACACAGCCAATCACAGATCGCCACGAACGGCCAATCAAAGTGGCCGTTTGCGATGCGATCTGTGCGGCGAATGAGAGATGATCTCATATGTAAACATATGAGATCATTTCTCATTGCCGGCCCTCACAATGACAGCGTCCTGTCAGGGAGAGAGGAGACCGATCTGTGTCTCTTGTACATAGGGACACAGATCGGTCACCCCCTAGTCACCCCCCCTCCCCCCACAGTTAGAACACTATACAGGGAACATATTTAAGAAAGCTCTATTTGTGGGGAAAAAAGGACGCCAATTTTGTTTGGGAGCCATATCGCACGACCGCGCAATTGTCAGTTAAAGCGACACAGTGCCACAAGCTGAAATTTCACCTGGTCAGGAAGGGGGTATACATGCCCAGTAAGGAAGTGGTTAAAGTAGAGTAGGGATATGCAATTAGGGGGTCTCCAGCTGTTGCAGAACTAAAAGTCCCATGAGGTGTAGCAACACTTTGACAGCCACAAGCATGACATCCAGAGGCAGCGACATGATGGGACTTGTAGTTTTGCAACAGCTGGAGGTCCGCTAATTGCATATCACTGAGGTAGAGGAACTCAAGTGTGCAACTTCCTACTACCTTGGCCAAAAGTTCTTTGCTCCAGCATTACTGTGTCCCTGTGTACAACGCCAACTCTAAAAATATATGGATTGATGTGGAGGAACTTGAGTTTGTACTTCCAACCTTGGCCAAAAGTTCTTTGTTCAACTTGACTGTGTCTCCAGTCAAGCTCCATAAAGACATGGATTAAAGGGGTTGTAAAGGATTTTTTTTTTTTCATAATAAGCATCCTTTACCTGCAGACATTCCTCTTTTCACTTCCTTATTGTTCGTTTTTGCTCAGAAGTTGTTCTATTTCTTCTCTGTTATGTTCACTTCCTACCTGTCTGATTTTACTGACCACCGTGAAAGGAGACTTTACTGCGGTGGTCAGTGATGTGCTCGCGCTCTCCTGGGAACTACATCTGTGCGGCAGGACGCTCTCTACGTGTTAGGCCGTGTACACACAATCAAATTTATCTGCTGAAAACGGTCCGATGGATCGACAAATTTGATCGTGTGTACGGGCGAGCAGACAGGTTTTTCCAGCAGACAAATTTTAAAGCATGCTTTAAAATATGTCTGCTGGGAACCCGTCCGTCCGACATGTCTGCTGGTTAGTACACTGGTTCGGTGACGTGGTGGCGTCCACGTCACCGCCACGTCACTGCGCTGTCTGCCGGCGGGGATTTTGGTTTGGTCGTGTGTACACGATCAAACCAATATATCCCAGCAGACAAATCCCATCAAAACGGTCTGTTAGACCGATTTGATCGGATTTATTTAGTGGTGTGTACGCGGCCTTAGAGACTTCAAGGAGGTGTGAATTACTGGGCGTGACGCAATTCATACTGGGAAATTTAGTTCTTACATGAACAAGTGATGCAAACCAGGAAGTGGATGAAAGAACAGAAACTAGAACGCCGGAGGTGATATAGATGAAGGAATTTAATAGGTATTTACTCGTTTGTTTACCTTGCAGACATTAATTTTAGGCAAATATTTTTTTTTCCCTTACAACTCCTTTAATGGGTTAGGGGTTGCGGAACTCAAGTGAGCGCTTCCAACCTTGGCCAACAGTTTTTTGTCCCAGCATTACTGTGTCTCTGTGTACAAAGCCATCTCCATAAAGACAAGGCCTGATGAGTTTGGTGTGGAATAACTTGAGTGGCTTTCACAAAACCCCAGGCCTAACATTACTGAACAACTTTAAGATGAATTAGAAAACCAATTGTGAGTCAGTCTTCTCATCCAATATCAATACCTGACCTCACAAATACTTATTTGGCTGAATGGACAAATTCCTACAGGCCCTCCAAAAGCCTTGCCAAAAGAATAAAGGCTTTAGTAGCAAATGTGATGTTAACTGCTTATTAAAGCCATGGTCTTGGAATGCACAACAAGCTTGTATAGGTGTGATGATCAGATGTCTCCTGCAAGGCAATGTTATAATGCGCTAATATGCATCACATACTAGCACATTATAGTAGTGTAGCAAACCCCAGAGGGAGCTGCTTTTGTTTGTTCAGTCCGTTACTCTGCCTTTCAACCCCAATGAACTCTCCCAGCCCCTCTGGCACACCTAGCAATGTGATTAATGGAATAACTCAGCAGGAATACACAACACAGTTCCATTTGTAGTTTACTTGAAAAAAAGTAAAATTCAGGTTATCATTAGTCAGCCAGGACCTGTGTAAGTACCCAGGACTTGGTTGAAACAGTTTAAAAGAAAACAGTCAGGAACACTATGCAAACAACGAAAGCAATAGGTAACAATATGTACAGATTAAATTGACTCCCCAACAACTTTTGGTGTGGGTGGGATGCTGTGGCTAAAGGGGAACCCCAGGACGGCTACGATGCCTTCAGTACACACCCAGTGAAATTAGATCAATACCCGTGGTGTGTCCCCTTTAAGAGCACAAAATCCTCCTGCGCTCTGGTGTATCGCCAAACTGGGTATGTCAGTATAGTCTAATGGCAAAGTCTGAAGTCTTGCAGCCCTCCACAGAACAAAGGGTGTTCATATGGCTAAAAGAAAAAAGAAAAGAAAGGAGGGCGCACCGACCTTGTGCATTACCCCTTAAAAGTTTTAATAAACAAGATAAAAAAAAAACAATGGTCCTACTCACAAAACAATCAGAAGTAAGCTCTTTTCAAAACAGCTAAGACTGGACCTCACGGCACCTGCCAGTCAAACCCTTGACATCAACATGGCTGACGCGTTTCTGGGACGTACCCCCTTTCTCAAAGCCTAGGTGGTCCGTGATAGCTCTCTCTTCCTGCATGTCATGCATGCACGTATAAAGGATGACATGCAGGAAGAGAGAGCTATCACGGACCACCTAGGCTTTGAGGAAGGGGGCACGCCCCAGAAACGCATCAGCCATGTTGATGTCAAGGGTTTGACTGGCAGGTGCCGTGAGGTCCAGTCTCAGCTGTTTTGAAAAGCGCTTACTTCTGATTGTTTTGTGAGTAGGACCATTGCTTTTTTTATCTTGTTTATTAAAACTTTTAAGTGGTGGTGCGCCCTCCTTTCTTTTATTTTTCCCCTTTAAGAGCAACTGCGGTAATGTCCTGGAGGCAACGATTTGCGTTTTATTATCTTCTCCGGCAATGTAGGAGCTCTGTGGACAATATTTGGATGTGGTATTCTATGAAAAGCATTAAAGGTTCCTGGGCAAAGCCCCCTCACCAAATCCTGTACACAGTCAGCAGTCCTCCCCTGAGCAATCGTTCAATCTTAGATGCAGGTGTGTCACAGTGGCATTCAGTCCTTGAGCTGTTGCAGGTTGTCCTCCTTTAGCATGGACGGTCTGTTCCTCTGGGTTGGAGCTGCATGAACAATCTGTTCCTCTGGGCTGGAGTTGCAGGCTGTATGCCTTTTGGTAGGCATCGATTCCACACACACATAGAGTGCAGGAGATGCTCTCCTGATGGGGTGCAGGCAAAAAGAGGCTCTGGCCCAGTTCCTATGGCCTTTTATCTCCTCCCCCACAGTCCTTTGCTGCTGTCTGATGATTGGCTCAGGCTCTTCCAATAGCGAGTTTACAGACAACCTCCAATAGGATGTTTACAAACAAGCAGTTCTGAGTCTGTGTGTGAAGAGAGAAAGGGGGGGGCAGTGTCATCTTAATAGCATCATGGGCCCTTGGGCAAAGTAAATGGCTGGTGCCCCTACCAGTCTGCATCAGTACACCCCTACATCATGTTTCCCTATCGCTGTGCCCATCAGATTCCCAAATCACAGTGCCTATTACAGAGTTGTGCCCCCCTTGTACTCACAGATCATAAATGCTGTTCCCATCTACAATGAAGGCAGCTCCTTCTTCCTCTCTCACATACTGAGACTGAGGTGAGTTCTCAGTCTCAGTGCCTGCTCTCTTCGGCCCTCTACAGGAGGAAGGAGATATCTGAAACCTCACTCCAGCAGAATCCAGTCGCAGCGCCTTCTGATAGGAGTGACATTGTAGCTACTCCTGTCAAAGAGTGGCCCGAGCAGCCAAAAGCCAGTGCATTCGCCCAACAGCACCCACCCCCCCTCCACCTTTTCCATGCCCTCATCTTGGGCCCCCCATTCACCTGGGGCCCCTGGGCAGTGCCCAAGTGTGCCTATTCATTAAGACAGCCCTCGGGGGGTGAAAAAGCCCACACTGCTGCAGCAGACAGCTGCCCCCTATTAGATTAGATCAGTCTGAAAAAGTACCTGCTACAGTAGTTATTATTAGGTACTGTATTGTACTGTATGTGTACACATATATAAAAACCTACATAAATCGGCCAACATATTACAACAATTAAAAGAGATCTACCTTAAAATGAAGCCCTCTAGTGGCGCGCTGTCACCACTGACAGGGCTTCCATCTTCCCCTGGTCTTCTGGGTTTGCGGCCTCCAGCTACATGATTGGCCAGGGCCGTGATGACATCACTCCCTCGGCTACGGCATGGAGCTCTGATTGCCTGGCACGGAGTGTCTGCGCCGGGAACCGGCTGCATCCAGTGTGAATATCTCTTAAACAGTTTAGGAGATATTCACTGTACTTAGGCCGCGTACACACGATCGAATTTGTCCGCTCAAACTTGTCCGACGGACCAGTTCAGCAGACAAATCCGATCGTGTGTACGGGCTAGCGGACATGTCTGACCAGCGGACAAATTTTAAAACATGCTTTAAAATTTGTCCGCCGGAGACATGTCCGTCGGATATGTCCGCTGGTCAGTACACTCACCAGCGGACATATCTTCCCGCACATGCATCGAATGGATTCGACGCATGCACGGAAGTATTTTTCTTCCTGGTGTGGTGACGTGGCGGCGTCAACGTCACCGCCACGTCACCACGCTGTCTGCCGGCGGGGATTTTGATCCGATGGTGTGTACACGTCATCGGACCAAAATCCAGACATGTCCCTCCGTGTGTACGCGGCCTTACAGGTAAGCCTTATTATAAGTTTACCTGTAGGTACAACATTACAAACCGGGTTTACTACCACTTTAAGTGGGTCAAGTGAACCTGATCTGTCTTCCTTGTGGATGTTCCCCCGATAGAGTTGATTGTTATTTCTATCTGGCTGGGTACTAGAGCCTTTGTCATCCAGCTGTTTGCCATCTGTTCCTCTGAGTCATATGCTATACTTCTGTTTCAAGTTCGTACAAAGTGTCACGGTCTCATGACTTTACCTTTTCTCAACATGTCACCTCGCATTCCTCACTCAAACTTCTAAACTGTTCTTCATTTCTTCTTAAACTTTCCATTTCCTCTTCTTTTTTTTTTTTTCCTCCTCTGATCTTTAAGCGCAATTTCCATCGTTTCATCTGCGCTTCGCCGGCTCTTGACCCCGGTGATCCTCATGCGTTATTCACCTGTGTAATATTGATTTAATTTATCCTCTTGCTGGTTAGATCTCTCCAGTATGTCTTTATTAAACATGAATTTCCATCCTAACGGGATTCTTACATCACAACTCCCCATTGTAGCCTCGGAATAATGAATATTAATGTTTTGTGAAAGGAGAGACATGAGCGGGATAAATAGGCCTGCGGAAGGTGCCAGACAATGATCAGGACGACGGCCTTGGTACTTGGACGAAACAGAGAATGTTACTTTTCCTGGCGCCTTCACAAATAATGGCGCGGTATTTGTGATAGCAGTAGGGCCAAGGTAACATTATACAAGTAAGACGAAAGGATTTGTTGAATAAAATTGGAGGAAAGCAGTTTTTGATGCATTTTTTTTTCTGTCTGCCTCCCTTAAAAGCTAAATTGTTTAGTTGAATCACTAATTAGAGAGGATTATACTGGCAAGATGTATCCAGAGGTCCATTCACCAGTCAAGGCCATTGGGGGGGAGTTTCAGTCTGGGAGTTTCTTTTATAAAGAATAATATATATTCAATGCACTTGTCCCTTACATTTTTGCATTAAAGTGTTTACAACTTCTGTCGAAAATAAAAATGTTTAGTATTGTGTTTTTTCAGTAACCAGCTATTTCACATTATTGGCTTATTATTGAAACTAAACTCTTGAAACATAATAATTTTGTTCAGGTATGTATTCTTAAAGAGGAAGTAAACCCTCTCATCAAAAAAATTAATAAAATGACAACCTGCAAGACAAAGGCATAATGAGCTAGTATGCATAACATACTAGCTCATTATAAATTACTTACAGTTGCAATAAAACATGTGATCTTATCTTCATCTAAGTCACAACAATAGACAATCACAGTCTGCTTATACTAATAACACACAAACATTACATTTTATCATGTTTTTATTCAACACACCATGTAAACATTCACAGTACAGGTGGAAAAGGTAAGTGAACCCCTAGACTAATGACATCTCCAAGAGCTAATTGGAGTGAGGTGTCAGCCAACTGGAGTCCAATCAATGAGATGAGATTTGAGGTGTTGGTTACAGCTGCCTTGCCTTTTCACAAGAAGCATTGCCTGTTGTGAATGATGCCTCGCACAAAAGAGCTCTCAGAAGACCTACGATTAAGAATTGTTGACTTAGGCCCTGTACACACGATCAGACATGTCCGAGGAAACATGTCCGGACCGTTTTCATCGGACAAGGCTGAATTGTCTGTTGGTCAGATGTGCGTACACACCATCGGACCAAAATCCCCTCGGACCAGAACGCGGTGACGTAGAACACAACGACGTGATGAAAAAAACAAAGTTCAATGCTACCAAGCATGCGTCGACTTGATTCTGCGCATGCAGGGGATTTTGGTCCGATTGGTTTGTGTACTAACCATAGAACATGTTTCCAGCGGACATGCTTTTAAGCATGTTTGGAAATTTTTGTCTGCTGGAAAACGGTCCGATAGGCCGTACACACGATCGAACATGTCTGCTGAAACTGGTCTGCAGACCAGTTTCAGCCGACATGTTCGATCGTGTGTACGCGGCCTTAGACATCGGTGCTGCAATTTTTTGCAAATATCTCCTAGACCGTGCAGGACTAGGAGATATTTCTTGCACCTAGAGGTAAGTCTTAACCCTCGTGCACACGCACGGTTCACTCGGCAAAAACCAGCAAAAAAATTGCTGGCAGAGCTTTCTTGCCGAGTATACCGCTCGTGTGTACGAGGCTTTCAGGTTTTTCATCAAGAAAACTGCCCAAAATCATGACGAGAAAAATAGAGAACCTGCTCTCTATTTTCTCTTTGTGATTCTTGGCAGTGTTTTCCTGCCGAGAAACCCGAGAGTGTACTTACCTGTCGCCGTGGAAATGACTTTGACGCATGCTTGGTCGTTTCCTAGGCATAGGTAGGGTGCAGCAAGATGGCGGCGATGGCATCGAATGTGACGAGCGCATGCTCGTTTTTGCGATGACGTCACTGCGTTCTTGCCATTCAAAAGAATGGCGGTTCTTTTGAATGGAGTGTCTGTACACTCGAGCGTCAAGAGATTCTTGCCAAGAATATAGTCAGAAAAAACAAAGTTTTTTCCTGACGAGATTCTGGCCCGTGTGTACAGGGCTTCATTCTAGGCTTACCTGTAGGTTAAAGTGGTTGTAAAGGGTTTACAACCACTTTAACCACTTTGGCTGCCAAATGACCGGGTCGCTTTTTGTGATTCGGCACTGCGTCGATTTAACTGACAATTGCGCGGTCGTGCGACGTGGCTCCCAAACAAAATTGATGTCCTTTTTTCCCACAAATAGAGCTTTCTTTTGGTGGTATTTGATCATCTCTGCGGTTACATTTTTTTGTGCTATAAACAAAAATAGAGCGACAATTTGGGGGAAAAAAAACAATATTTTGTACTTTTTGCTATAATAAATATCCCCATTTTTTTCTCAGTTTAGGCCGATACGTATTCTTCTACATATTTTTGTTAAAAAAAAATCGCAATAAGCGTTTGATTGGTTTGCACAAAAGTTAGAGCGTCTACAAAATAGGGGGTAGTTTTATGGCATTTTTTTAAAACATTTTTTTTTACTTGTTATGGCGGTGATCTGTGATTTTTTTATTTTTTTTTATCGTGTCTGTGACATTATGGCGGACACATCGGACACTTTTGACAGTATTTTGGGACCATTCACATTTATACAGTGATCAGTGCTATAAAAATGCACTGTTTTCTGTATAAATGTGACTGGCAGTGAAGGGTTAAACCAGTGGGGGCCGGGAAGGGGTTAAGTGTGTGTTATGTCACTGATCACTGCTCCCGATGAGAGGAAGCAGACGATCAGTGCTGTGTCACTAGGCAGAACAGGGAGATGCCTTGTTTAAAAAGTTTACGAGGCATAAGAAAACATTTCATGAGCAATAGATTACAGAGCCATTAAGTAGGGCAGCCATTCATCACACTAGGGTTCTTCCAGAGGTCACTAGGGCTTCCTTGAGCTGTGACAAATTTTCCTCTGATTCAATGGCTGCATAGTTATGGGGCCAATGCCACTTGGCAGAATTATTTGTATGACACCAACAACTTTTTTAACCATCTCTAATGCCTCGTTTCCACTGAGCGAATCGGTGCGGTTCAGTACGGTACGATATTTTGGGTGTTTCCATGAAAGTTATGAAAGTGTACCATAAAACCGAACCGTTTCAGACCATTCTGGGTCCTGCTCCAGATGTGGGGTCATAGAAAACGGTTCGGTTAAGCAGCCATGTCCCCCCCCAAATGCAGCCATGTCCCCCCCCAAATGCAGCCATGTCCCCCCACAAATGCAGCCATGTCCCCCCACAAATGCAGCCATGTCCCCCCACATATGCAGCCATGTCCCCCCACATATGCAACCATGTCCCCCCACATATGCAGCCATGTCCCCCCCCAAATGCAGCCATGTCCCCCCACAAATGCAGCCATGTCCCCCCACAAATGCAGCCATGTCCCCCCACATATGCAGCCATGTCCCCCCACATATGCAACCATGTCCCCCCACATATGCAGCCATGTCCCCACACATATGCAACCATGTCCCCACACATATGCAGCCATGTCCCCACACATATGCAGCCATGTCCCCACACATATGCAGCCATGTCCCCACACATATACAGCCATGTCCCCACACATATGCAGCCATGTCCCCACACATATGCAGCCATGTCCCCACACATATGCAGCCCTGTCCCCCCATATATACAGCCATGTCCCCCATATATGCAGCCATGTCCCCCATATCCCCCATATATGCAGCCATGTCCCCCCCCCATAGATGCAGCCATGTCCCCCATACCTAGATGCCACCGCCGCCGCATCCCACCGCAACGGCGCCGCCGCCGCTTAGTTAATATGGGCGGGGAACATTACAGCTTTTATTTGAATAGCTGTAGTGTTTCCTGCCACGCCGCGTATAGACACTCCCCCTTGCTCGGGATTGGACAGATCACACGTCCAATCCCGAGCAAGGGGAGTGTCTATACGGGGGGGCTGAGTATTCGGCCAGGCATCGGGGGTATTTGCGGGAGTACAAGTACTCCCACAAATACTCGGTATCGGTCCCGATACTGGTATCGGGACAACCCTAATTCCACTGATTGGTGGACACGCTAGGCATTTTTTCTAAACCCTGTATGGCCCCTGACGGTCCGACTTGCAGTGGAAACGCTCACCAGAATAGACCGGACCATTCTAACCGTTCCAAACTGTACCGACCCGTACCGTTCCGCTCTGTGGAAACGAGGCATAAGAGTGGCCTTCTGACCATCACTGTAAAGAGGCATTTTCCCACTGACCCCCCAATTCATTTTTTTTAAGCAGGGTTTCCTGAGGCCTGAAAATTATTTCAAGGTTTCTTCTAAGGTAAAGGAAAGTTTTGGGCATACTTCTCTTTGAACTTTGAACCAAACATGTGCTTTTGGTCATTAATTTTTTTTTTTTAGCTCAAGAAGCAAAACCAGTATTATTTAATTTCCTGGAACTTGGAAACATGCTTTCCGATGTTTTATATTAAAAGGGAAGAAAAGAAACGGTTTTGTTATTCACCTGTGAAATGGAATTCTCGTAGTTCTCCTTGTGTCATGGAGCCTCTCCAGGAGCACCGCCTGAGAGCTGATGGTTTAATTGATGTTGTTTGCTTATCCAGTGTGGCAGATGAATGATGAAATAGAAAGCTGAAGAAGACGATGTCTCTGTGTACTGAACCATTCTTTGTTTCTTTGAAGTCGGGGGGGGGGGGGGGGATCTCAATCTTTTTGCACTGAAGCCTCCTGGGCCCCACCTGCTTTAAATATCAACTCTGAAAATAGAAGTATTAAGCTCAAGTTGGCTGTAAATGAAATCAATATTGTGCATTACCCATACAAGTAGAAAAAATTAGTGACCCCCCCCCCCCCAAAAAAAAAAAACACCTACCTTTCCTTTACTCTATCACTACTATGTTGTTATTATTATACAGGATATAAATATATACTGTGTGTTTACCGTATATACTCGAGTGTAAGCGGCCCCGGTATTAGCCGAGGCGCCTAATTTTACCGCAAAAAAATGGGAAAACGTATTGACTCGAGTATAAGCCTAGGGTATCCATCTGCATGCCTCACTTTGCCTCACTGTGCCCATGCCTCACTATGCCCATGCCTCACTGTGTCCATTAACCACTTGACTACTGGGCACTTAAACCCACTTAATAACCAGACCAATTTTCAGCTTTCGGTGCTCTCACATTTTGAATGACAATAACTCAGTCATACAACACTATAACCAAATGAAATTTTTGTCCTTTTTTTCCCACAAATAGAGCTTTCTTTTGGTGGTATTTTATCACCTCTGCGGTTTTTATTTTTTTCACTATAAATGAAAAAAGAACGAAAATTTTGTAAAAAAATGAATTTTTCTTCATTTCTATTATAACATTTTGCAAAAAAGTAATTTTTCTTCATAAACTTGGCCTAAAATGTATACTGCTACATATCTTTGGTAACAAAACAAAAAAAAATTTAGATATTATTTAGTCTGGGTGAAAGTTATAGGGTCTAAAAGCTATGGTACCAATTACTGAAAATTGATCAATTTGATCACATCTGATGTACTGACAGCCTCTCTCATTTCTTGAGACCCTAACATGCCAGAAAAGCACAAATACCCCCCAAATGACCCCTTTTTGGAAAGAAGACATTCCAAGGTATTTAGAAAGAGGCATTGTGAGTTTTTTGAAGTTGTAATTTTTCCCACAATTCTTTGCAAAATCAAGATTTTTTTCATTTTTATTTTCTTTCCACAAAATATTCATATTAGCGGGTTATTTCTCACACACGGCATATGCATACCACAAATTACACCCCAAAACACATTCTGCTATTCCTCCTGAGTATGGCGATACCCCATGTGTGGGACTTTTTGACACAGCGTGGCCACATGGAATGGCGCCAAACTTTGCGACTTAAAAATCCCCATAGGTGACGCTTTAAATATTTTTACTGGTTACATCATTTTAGTTGGAGAAGAGGTCTAGGGCCAAAATGATTGCTCTCGCTCTAACGTTCGCAGCGATACCTCACATGTGTGGTTTGAACACCGTTTTCATATGTGGGCGGGACTTGCGTATGCGTTCGCTTCTGCATGCGAGCTCACGGGGACAGGGGCGCTGTATGCCCAGAGTATTGCGGAGTATGCCCAGAGTATTGCGGAGTATGCCCAGAGTATTGCGGAGTATGCCCAGAGTATTGCGGAGTATGCCCAGAGTATTGCGGAGTATGCCCAGAGTATTGCGGAGTATGCCCAGAGTATTGCAGAGTATGCCCAGAGTATTGCGGAGTATGCCCAGAGTATTGCGGAGTATGCCCAGAGTATTGCGGAGTATGCCCAGAGTATTGCGGAGTATGCCCAGAGTATTGCGGAGTGCGGAGTATGCCCAGAGTATTGCGGAGTGCGGAGTATGCCCAGAGTATTGCGGAGTGCGGAGTATGCCCAGAGTATGCCCAGAGTATTGCGGAGTGCGGAGTATGCCCAGAGTATTGCGGAGTGCGGAGTATGCCCAGAGTATGCCCCCCAGAGTATGCCCAGAGTATGCCCAGTATTGCCCCCCAGAGTATGCCCCCCAGAGTATGCCCAGTATTGCCCCCCAGAGTATGCCCAGAATTGCCCCCCAGAGTATGCCCAGAGTATGCCCAGTATTGCCCCCCAGAGTATGCCCAGAGTATGCCCAGTATTGCCCCCCAGAGTATGCCCAGAGTATGCCCAGTATTGCCCCCCAGAGTATGCCCAGAGTATGCCCAGTATTGCCCCCCAGAGTATGCCCAGAGTATGCCCAGTATTGCCCCCCAGAGTGTTGCCCCCCCCCCCAGAGTGTTGCCCCCCCGGAGTATTGCCCAGCATTGCAGAGTATGTGCAGCAGGGATGGCTGAGCAGGGAGGGATGGATGGATGGATCTGTGACTACATTTGTCACAGATCCAGCCCGCAGCACTGGCGCTGCCATCCGCTCCCTCCCCTCTCCTCTCACACTGTACCGATCGGTACAGAGAGAGGAGGGAGGAACCGGCGTCATCAAATGACGCCGGTCTGTTTACATCTGATCGCGCCGTCATTGGACGGCGCGATCACGTGGTAAACCGCCGCTATCAGCGGCGATTTACCGTGATCCGTGACCCGCCGGGTCCTCTGGACCCGGCGGTCACGGACATTCCCGTGTGCGCGCCCCAGGGGGCGCGCGGGAGCGCGACTCTGGAATCACGTTATATAACGTGATCCCAGAGTTAAGCAACCACCTTGCCGCCGTTATTTTTCGGCAGGTGGTTGCTAAGTGGTTAATAGACTGACGTTTAACATGGGAGTCTATGGAAGGGGTGCCCGGCTTTGAAATATCATTGCTCCCCAGCCGTAGGTCCCCCAGGCAACAAACTTTGCACACATAGAGGAGAAATGGGGCTACATGTGTGCCAAGTTCCGGGTTCAGGGGACCTACGACCAGCCGGTACCGGGTCCCAAAATCACCAGAGAAATTACCGTTTAACATGGAAGGGGTGTCCGGCTTTGAAAAATCGGTGCTCCCGGCCGTAGCTCCCCCAGACAGTTTAGAGGAACCAAATTTTGAGAAAAGGAGATTAAAGTGGATGTAAACCCGAAAAAAAAAAATGTCTTTGCTGTCACAATGTACAGTATAAGATTTCCTATTATCTGTGCCCAGTCTTGCCACACAGAGTTAATCGAGCGCTGAGCAATCCTCTTTTATTGTTCAGTGAAATAAAACAGACTTACAGAGAAAAACCTTGGTCCGTTCCGCCCCCTTGCTGTGAGTGAAAGGTTATTTACATATCTCATGCACTAGCCTGGAGGCATGCATTATTTTTTAGTTTCTACCCCTACTCTTTTTCTGAAGTCATGTGGTTACTTTTCTGGATTTTGACTGGATGTTAGTGATCATAGCAGAACTTAGTGTAAGGGGAGTGTAAAGGTGGGCGGGGAGTCTACTGACATCACGACTCCACCCACAGAGCTCCAGACAACAGTCCCAGCCACAGAATCTGCAGTTTTTTCAGTTCTTATAAGAGACAGAGGGGAGACATTTGACAGGTAAGGATACATGCAGGAGGCATCTATATCCTTATAGATCAACACTATGGCAGTAGTTTAGAAAGAATGAGAGTGGGTTTACATCCACTTTAAGGGGGGATATGATCAACATGTACACATATATAAGGGGTCCATTTAGTGAAAATGGTGTTGAGTTATTCACTTTACGGTCAACACAGTGGACAAAGGGGCACTCTTTACATTTGAAGGAAAACATATTTCATCTCCAAATACGGAAAGGTTTCTTCCCAGTAAGAGCTGTGAAAATGTGGACTAGACTCCCTCCAGAGGTGGTTCTGGCCAGCTCAGTAAATTGCTTTAAGAGAGGCCTGGATACTTTCCTAAATGTACATAATACTAACATTTATAGGTAAAGTTGATCCGGGGAAAATCCAATTGCCTCTCGGGGGATTAGGAAGGAATTTTTTCCCCTGCTGGAGCAAATTGGGTCATGCTCTGTTGGGGTTTCTCGCCTTCTTCTGGATTAACTGTGAGTGTAGGATTGGGGATATGGGATTGTATGACATTTTTTATTTTATTTATTTTTATGGTTGAACTTTGACTAACTATGTAACTATTAGCCGGATTCATATACATTGGAACCTCTTTATGCCGCCGTAGTGTATGTCTTTTACGCTACGCCGACGCAACGCAGAGAGGGAAGCATGGAATTCACAAAGCAAATGCTCCCAACGTTGCGCCGGCGTAGCGTATAGTTGTAGTTTTAAGGCAGCGTAAGTGGAAGTGGGTGTGATACATTTTAATAAAGCGTGACCCTATGCAAATGATGGGCTGAGCTTCAGACAAGTACTTATAATGAACTGCGCATGCGTCGTACCTTGGACATATCCCAGTGCGCATGCTCACATTCACGTTAAATCACTGCCTACGACGTGAATGTAACCTACACCCAGCCCTATTCACGTACTACGTAAACTACGTAAAATTCGACGGCGACCGTTCCCTGGTCCATACCTTTGCACGAGTTGCGCCTCATATATGGGGAATAACTTTACGCCGAACGTAAACCTTACGCAAATCGCTTAAAACATGTGCCGCGCGCAAGTATCTCCCTCATATGCATATTTGCATCGAAAATCAATGGGAGTGCCAAAAGCATCCAGCGTAACTATGCGCCCACTATACCCCGGCGTAGGCAAGTTACGTCGGTCGGATGAAGCCTATTTTGCAACGTATCTAGCTTTGTCGGTCGGCGCATAGATACGACGACGCACATTTGTACTTACGTCGGTGTATCTGGAGATACGTCGGCGTAAGTGCTTTGTGAATCCGGCTATATGCGTCATATAATATGGTTGAACTTTGACTAACTGACTATATATGTAACTATGTGTCATATAATATACTTTAAAGGAGCGGGATCCATTTTTTGGGGGGTTAACATAAGCTTTAAAATTAAATATAAGGCTTACATACGCTTTAAATGAGAAACCACTTTTTCCAATTACTAGACCTAACTAATGGATTGAATGGTTTTCCTTGGAAGTGGACTATTTTTCTTCACCTACGTACAGTGCTAATGTGCTAATGAGCTTGATTAATAAATAGACCTTATATGGGAGGTCCCTAAGCAGCACCGAAATAAACCCCAAGCACGCTCTACCTGTTCATACATTAACTGATCTAACTTGGAGCTGGCACATTCTGCAGGACTCGATATAGAGAGAAAATAATTAGCTGCTGTACAGAATTTATTTTCGGCACGTGTGATTGTATATTGTACAATGTACAGGTCTTGGGGAATTATTCTGCGTCTTCAGACACCGCTAATTTAAATTCAGTACAACGCATTTCTTCAACTTGGGCGTTTCTAGTTAAGAATAAATATCCACTGATTTGATTCTCCAGCCTTGTATAAATACCAGATCAGAGGCAATTAACAAGTTGTACAGATGTATTGTGGGCTTTTTATAGAGACATGATTTATTGTGTGTGGCATAATGCATAGGCTGGAAATAGAGATGTCAACTTCACTCTTCCAGGAAATTTAAAGGGAACTAATAGTGCTAAAAAATCTTGCTCACTTCTGAAAGTGGTTCAGTACTTTGAGGCAGTGACTTGAATGAGGCAAGTAGATCAGGTAAGTCGTACTGAAAGGAGTTGTAAAGGTACAATTGTTTTTCCTAAATAGCTTCCTTTACCTTAGTGCATAGGCGTGCGCACAGGGTATGCAAGGGGGGAGTGTCTATACACGGATACGTGCATAGACACTCCCCCCTTGCTCGCGATTGGACGGATCCGTCCAATCGCGTGTCTATACATGGCGCCGCGGGTATTACAAGTTTAACAACGAAAACTTGTAATGCTCGCTGTGTTGCACGGGGATTAACCCGGCAGCAGCGGCGGTATAATCAGAGGAGCCGGAGGTATGGGGGACATGACATGGCTGCAATATGGGGCACAGGACATGGATGCATATGTGGGGGACATGACATGGCTGCAATATGTGGGGGAACATGACATGGCTGCAATATGTGGGGAACATGACATGGCTGCAATATTTGGGGGACATGACATGGCTGCAATATGTGGGGAACATGACATGGCTGCAATATGTGGGGAACATGACATGGCTGCAATATGTGGGGGACATGACATGGCTGCAATATGTGGGGAACATGACATGGCTGAAATATGTAGGGAACATGACATGGCTGCAATATGTGGGGAACATGACATGGCTGAAATATGTAGGGAACATGACATGGCTGCAATATGTAGGGAACATGACATGGCTGCAATATGTGGGGAACATGACATGGCTGCAATATGTGGGGGACATGACATGGCTGCAATATGTGGGGAACATGACATGGCTGCAATATGTGGGGGGGACATGGCTGCAATATGTGGGGGGACATGGCTGTATGTGGGGGACATGGCTGCATTTGGGGACACGTTTAAAAAAAGTATCGCTATTCGGTATCGGCGACTACTTGAAAAAAAGTATTGGTACTTGTACTCGGTCCTAAAAAAGTGGTATCGGGACAACCCTAGTGCACACCCTAATGCAATAGGCTGCACACACCTATGCCTTAGTGCAGTCATCCTTCACTTACCTCATCCTTCCATTTTGCTTTTAAATGTCCTTATTTGTTCTGAGAAATCCTCACTTCCTGTTCTTCTGTCTGTAACTACACACAGTAATGCAAGGCTTTCTCCCTGGTGTGGAGTGTCATGCTCGCCCCCTTCCTTGGACTACAGGAGAGTCAGGAAGTCCACTAACACGCAGCTCCTTTCTCTATCTGCATTGTAGAGAGTGTCCTGACTCTGCTGTAGTCCAAGGGAGGGGGCGAGCATGACACTCCACACCAGGAAGAAAGCCTTGCATTACTGTGTGGCGTTAAACTACCGTATCTATTGTGGTTTTGTGCGCTCCCACGTATAGCACGCACCCCTAATGTCCACCCGAAATTCCTGTAAAAAAAACATTTTAGTACTTCCAGTTTTGGTGTTTTGCGCGGCGTCCATCGGCGGCCTTGTCCAGTCCGGCGTCGGTCTTCGGTGTCCTCCCGGCTTATCCAGCGCTGTCTCGAGTCGAATCCCCGCTTCCCGCGCTCAGTTTGAACGCCCCGGCCGACATATACCGAGTGCAGTACACTCTGGTACATTCGGCAAGGCTCGGCTTCGCTCGTACTCACGCTCTGTGGAGTTTATGCGTGAGCACGAGCGAAGCCGAGCCTTGCTGAGTGTACCTGAGTGTACTGCACTTGGTATATGTCGGCGTCTCAGTTCAAACTGAGCGCGGGAAGCAGGTACCGGCGTATATCGCGCACCCACGATTTCCCCCTTATTTTAAGGGGAAAAAAGTGTGCGGTATATGCCGATAAATACGGTAAGTGTTGCTAAACTCACAACAGTAAAATCAGTTTGTATATGCAGTAAAGCATGCTTGTTATACTCACTGTGGAACATACAGAGTTAATCCTATGCATTGTGTAAAAAGACTGCTTGATCTTGTATGCACAGATCCTCCACTCCTTACATTGTCCCCCTGGACAAGTCCAGATTAGACAGAGCCTTTGGAGTCGGGCTGCACATGCTCAGTTTGGTGTGTATTGCTAGATTTTTTTTTGTGTCTCGGGAGGGTGCATTTGAACCCATAGAAGTGTGAACCTGGGCTAATGCCGCGTACACCCGATCAGAATTTCCAATGGATATTCCGATCGTGTGCCCCAGCTGAGTTTTTCCTTTGGAAATTCTAACAGACTTAGAAAGAGAACATGTTCTCTTTTTTTCCGACGGAAACAAATTCTATTGGAAATGACGTTTGTCTGAATAGAACTCTTAAAAAAAAAAACATGCATGCTCAGAATCAAGTCGACGCATGCTCGGAAGCATTGAACTTCATTTTTCTTGGCTCGTTCTAGTGTTTTACGTCACTGCGTTCTTGACCGTTAGAATTTGGTATGACAGTGTGTATGCAAGACAGCTTGAACGGAATTCCCGATGGAAAATCCGATTGTGTGTAAGCGGCATTAGTGTTTTTCAACAAAATAAGCCGTCCTGCAAATGTAGCAGTTTGAGGATTAAGACAAACCATTAACCACTGACAGGTATGCTCACAATAATCAGCTTTCTATTTATTTATTTTTCTTTATCCCAAAAGTAACAAAATAGTTTGCTGTAACTGCTTACAAAGTGTTAGCTGGAATTTGGCTTCAGCTTGTTTATCTGCTAGAGCAGGGGTCTCCAAACATTCTAAACAAAGGGCCAGTTCATTGCCCTTCAGACTCTTGGAGGGCCGGACTTTGGCCAGCGGGGTTGGAAATTTGCCTGGCATCAATGGGACTAAACATCTGGTATTAGGGGGAGAAACAGTCCCCCATCTTTGGTATCATAGGGAGGAATAGTGCCCCATTTTTGGTGTTAGTGGAAGAAATGGTGCTCCACTGTCTGTGTCAGATGGCTGAATAGTGTCTTATATCAGTGGGAGGGATAGTGTTCCAAAAGCCGGATAAAGGCAAGTAAAGGGCCACATCCGGCCCTCGGGCCACAGTTTGAAGACCACTGTGCTAGTGTATCTAGTACTCCCCTCCCTCTAGACCAGTGATGGAGAACCTTGGCACCCCAGATGTTTTGGAACTACATTTCCCATGATACTCAACTACACTGCAGAGTGCATGAGCATCATGGGAATTGTAGTTCCAAAATATCTGGGGTGCCAAGGTTCGCTATCACTGACCTAGACTGACAATACTCCTGTCCAAAGTTGTCTCTATGCTCCAGCTGATCCAGAGTGGGGGGCACTCTAAAACAGGAGGTGTATTATTGGCCAAACCACCAGGTGAAAACAGAGGTGAAAACAAGTCTAAAAAGAAAACACATTTAGCCACCACATCTGCTGCAATCTATTACATGTGTGATTACCCATGAATAAGTCACGTGATGAGTGACGCAACGCGTAGGGGAGGAGCCTACATTGACGGGACCATCGGATCGTCCAAATGAGGATCCCAGCCTTTACTGAGCGGCAAACATACAGTGCTTAATCCTGGAGGATTCCTGAGTGCATTGATTGTATCTGTTATATCTCAGGCTTTACCATACAGTATTATGCTATATCGTCTCTTCTTTTTTCTGCATATCAACTGGGAGCGGTGGTGGAAGTTGTTTTTTTGCACATGTCTTGTGCTCGTGTTGGAAGCAAGTCAAGCACTGGCGAGTCTATATGCAATACTCGTGCGCTGCTGGATTTGTTCTGTCAGCTATTACTAAAGCCCCGTACACACGACAGGGAACCTCGACGGGTGGAACACATCGTTCCACCCGTCGAGGTTCTCTGCCGGCCGTCAGAATCTGCGACCTGCCCGTCAGGAATGGCAACCAGCCATTCATCCTGACGGGCCGTCGAGCAAATAGAGAACCTGTTCTCTATTTGCTCGACGGGTTTCCCGACGAGCGGGGCTCGCCGAGAGTGTGCACAAGGCCGAGGTTCTCGCTGGAATGCAGCTCCCAGCGAGGTTCTCGCTGGTTTCTGGCGAGAACCTCGGCCGTGTGTACGGGGCCTGAGAGCGGTGTCAATGTGGCAGTGCTATCATTGTAGACTAAGCATACATCATTGTTTTGGTTTTTTGCTCATGTTAACCATAGTGTATCACATCAGACTATTGTATTGGTATCACACATATTAGTTGTCTTAGCGCAATTATCATAATTTATTTATCTATTACATGCACAATCCAAATTGCTCCAGCAGGGGAAAAAAATCCTGCCTCACCCCCCAAGAGCCAATTGGATATTCCCCAGATCAACTTTACCCCTAAATGTTGGTACCCAGTTATATTATATGTATTTAGGAAAAAAATCCAGGCCTTTCTTTCTGAGCTAGCCGGAACCAGCTCCTGAGGGAATCTATTCCACATTTTCAGAGCTCTTACTGGGAAGAAGCCTTTCTGTATTTGGAGATTTAGGCTTCATGTACACTAGCAGCTCCTAAACTTGAGTTTAGGAGCTTTTGGCGTTTTTTAGGAGCCTTGGCTTGGCAAAAAGCAAAAAAATAACTCGACTTCATAAAAGCCTAGGTGTCAATGTACAAATGGGCTTTTAGCAGAGTTTAAGAGCTGCCGCAGTCAAACTCCTTCTCCTGAACACGAAAATATTGCGGTCAGGACAGGAATGTTGTGACCGCTGGCCGTGTGAAATGTAGGCAGGGTGTACATGAAGCCTAAATCTCTTTTCCTCCAGACATAAAAAGTGCCCCCATTGTCCTCTGTGATGACCTTAAAGTGAATAACTCAACACCAAGTTCACTATCTGGACCCCTTATGTATTTATACATGTTGGTCATATCCCTTCTTAATCTCCTCCTCTTAAAGGGGTTGTAAAGCTTTGTGCTTTTTCACCTTAACCACTACCCGACGGCCGTACGTCTTTGTACGGCCGCAGGGTGGTTCTACTTCTCTAACTGCCCGTGTTTTTACGGCCTGCGCTCCGCCAGAGATGCTGATGCGCGTGCCTGGCAGTCGCGATGTCCGCCAGGCACTCGGGATCGGCGGCTACAGGGACAAGACGTGGATCTGTGTGTGTAAACACACAGATCCACGTCCTGTCAGGGGAGAGAGGAGACCGATCTGTGTCCCTTGTACATAGGGACACAGATCGGTCACCTCCCCCAGTCAGTCCCCCTCCACACACAGTTAGAACACAATGCAGGGTACACATTTAACCCCTTCCTCACCCCCTAGTGTTAACCCCTTCAATGCCAGTCACATTTATACAGTAATTAGTGCATATTTATAGCACTGATCGCTGTATAAATGTGAATGGCGCCAAAAATGTGTCAAAAGTGTCCGATGTCTCCGCCATAATGTCGCAGTCACGAAAAAAAACGCTGATCGCCGCCATTATTAGTAGAAAAATAAAATAATAAAAAATAATAATTCTGTCCCCTATTTTGTAAGCGCAATAACTTTTGCGCAAACCAGACGGTTATTGCGATTTTTATTTTTTATTTTATTTTTTTTACCAAAAATATGTAGAAGAATACGTATCGCCTAGACTGAGAAAAAAATGTTTTTTTTTTAAAAAATTGGGCTATTTATTACAGCAACAAGTAAAAATTATTGTTTTTTTTTTCAAAATTGTCACTCTATTTTTGTTTATAGCGCAAAAAATAAGCTCTATTTGTGGGGAAAAAAGGACGTCAATTTTGTTTGGGAGCCACGTCGCACGACCGCACAATTGTCAGTTAAAGCGACGCAGTGCCACAAGCTGAAATTTCACCTGGTCAGGAGGGGGTATACATGCCCAGTAAGGAAGTGGTTAATGCATCCTATGTTGTTTATTATTAGATAGATAGATTCCATTAATTTGCAGATTTTCTCTCACCCCTGTTTGGCTATGGGACAGGAAATGAAGGTAAATCTCCTCAATGGGACAAAGATGGCAAAAATAAACCTTACAGGGTTTAAAAATTTCCTATCCCCCCCAAAAAAAGAGAAAAAACGAAAAGGTTTGCCTATTGTTCTACTTTGTTTTTCAATAAAAGTGGCCTGACAAATCACAAACCACATTTCGAACTGATGTGGACTCACCTAAACACATCTACCACTTAGCTAAACATACCCCCATATCACTTATATACATAGGCGTGTGCACAGGGTGTGCCAGATGTGCCCAGGCACACCCTAATCACCATGTGCTGCACAGATTCCCCCTGCTGCTTGGCTGCAGAGAAAGGGACTCTGGAATCTCTGTCCTCAGCCCCTTTCTCTGTCTAAGGCCTTGTACACACGAGAAGACAGATTTGTTCAAATCTGTCTGTCCGACAGATTTGAACAAATCTGTCTGCTGGGATTTTGGTTTGCTCGCGTGTACACACGAGCAAACCAAAATCCCCGCCAGCAGACGGCACGCTGACGTGTCGGTGATGTGGCGGTGACGTTGACGCCGCCACGTCACCGCACCAGGAAGTAAAACACTTCCGCGCATGCGCCGAATCCGTTCGGCGGCGGTGCGGGACGACATGTCTGCTGGTAAGTGTACTAACCAGCAGACATGTCGGGCGGACGGATTCCCACCCGATAGATTTCAAAGCATGCTTTGAAATCTGTCGGGTGGCCAAATCCGTCGGCTCGGCCGTACACACGATCGAATCTGTCTGCTGAAACGGTCCAGCAGACCGTTTCCAGCGGACAGATTTGATCGTGTGTACGAGGCCTAAAAAGTGAGATATCGGGGGCATGTTTAGGCCCCTGATATCTCACCAAAGCCCCCCAATGGTGCTCCTAAAAAATTGTAAAAGAAAATAATAAAAGATTATTGGAAAAAAAATATTGTAAAAAATAATAATAAAAAAAATATTGTAAAAAGTAATAATAAAAAAATAATAATAAAAAATAAACTACTGATAACAGTCCCTGCCCACTGACACCATCAACTGTTATACTGACACTATCCATTGCTCTACTGCTATATATACTGTATGTGTGTGTGTGTATATATATATACAGTGCAGAAAATAAGTATTTGAACACCCTGCTATTTTGCAAGTTCTCCCACTTGGAAATTATGGAGGGGTCTGAAATTGTCATCGTAGGTGCATGTCCACTGTGAGAGACATAATAAAATAAAAAAATTCCAGAAATCACAATTTATGAATTTTTAACTATTTATTTGTATGATACAGCTGCAAAGAAGTATTTGAACACCTGTCTATCAGCTAGAATTCTGACCCTCAAAGACCTGTTAGTCTGCCTTTAAAATGTCCACCTCCACTCCATTTATTATCCTAAATTAGATGCACCTGTTTGAGGTCATTAGCTGCATAAAGACACCTGTCCACCCCATACAATCAGTAAGAATCTAACTACTAACATGGCCAAGACCAAAGAGCTGTCCAAAGACACTAGAGACAAAATTGTACACCTCCACAAGGCTGGAAAGGGCTACGGGGAAATTGCCAAGCAGCTTGGTGAAAAAAGGTCCACTGTTGGAGCAATCATTAGAAAATGGAAGAAGCTAAACATGACTGTCAATCTCCCTCGGACTGGGGCTCCATGCAAAATCTCACCTCGTGGGGTCTCAATGATCGTAAGAAAGGTGAGAAATCAGCCCAGGACTACACGGGAGGAGCTGGTCAATGACCTGAAAAGAGCTGGGACCACCGTTTCCAAGGTTACTGTGGGTAATACACTAAGACGTCATGGTTTGAAATCATGCATGGCACGGAAGGTTCCCCTGCTTAAACAAGCACATGTCAAGGCCCGTCTTAAGTTTGCCAATGACCATTTGGATGATCCAGAGGAGTCATGGGAGAAAGTCATGTGGTCAGATGAGACCAAAATATAACTTTTTGGTCATAATTCCACTAACCGTGTTTGGAGGAAGAAGAATGATGAGTACCATCCCAAGAACACCATCCCTACTGTGAAGCATGGGGGTGGTAGCATCATGCTTTGGGGGTGTTTTTCTGCACATGGGACAGGGCGACTGCACTGTATTAAGGAGAGGATGACCGGGGCCATGTATTGCAAGATTTTGGGCAACAACCTCCTTCCCTCAGTTAGAGCTTTGAAGATGGGTCGAGGCTGGGTCTTCCAACATGATAATGACCCGAAGCACACAGCCAGGATAACCAAGGAGTGGCTCTGTAAGAAGCATATCAAGGTTCTGGCGTGGCCTAGCCAGTCTCCAGACCTAAACCCAATAGAGAATCTTTGGAGGGAGCTCAAACTCCGTGTTTCTCAGCGACAGCCCAGAAACCTGACTGATCTAGAGAAGATCTGTGTGGAGGAGTGGGCCAAAATCCCTCCTCCAGTGTGTGCAAACCTGGTGAAAAACTACAAGAAGCGTTTGACCTCTGTAATTGCAAACAAAGGCTACTGTACCAAATATTAACATTGATTTTCTCAGGTGTTCAAATACTTCTTTGCAGCTGTATCATACAAATAAATAGTTAAAAAAATTCATAAATTGTGATTTCTGAAATTTTTTTTTTGATTATGTCTCTCACAGTGGACATGCACCTACGATGACAATTTCAGACCCCTCCATGATTTCCAAGTGGGAGAACTTGCAAAATAGCAGAGTGTTCAAATACTTATTTTCTGCACTGTATATATATATATAATACGCATGTGTGTTTGAGCTTTGGGGTGCACACCCTAATGTAATAGGCTGCGCAAACCTCTCTCTCTCTCTCTCTCTCTCTCTCTCTCTCTCTCTCTCTCTCCACATATACAGTAGGGAAAAATTATTGTTTAATCCCCTGCAGATTTTGTAAGTTTGCCCACTTACAAAGAAATGAAGGGTCTATAATTTTTATCATAGGTGTGTTCAGGGCTCGACAATATACGGGCGACAGGACGCAATTGCGACAAGAAATTGTGACCTGGCGCCCGCCGGTAATTGAGGCCGTGGCTTTGCGGCCTACGAGGCCACAAAGCCGCAGCCTACAAGGCCACAAAGCCGTGGCCTCAATTAAAGGCCGGCGCGGTGGGGGGCACAGGGGCACAGGTGCCTCTGGAGGTGGGTGTCTCCGTGCGCCCCCACCTCCCTTGCCGCGCCACATGTGTGGTTTGAATACCGTTTACATATGCGGGTGCTACTCACGTATGTGATCGTCGGGACAGGCGCGTTTTCTGGCTCCTAACTTTTTTAGCTGGCTCCTAGATTCCAAGCAAATTTGTCAAACCCTGGGTGTGTTTTAAATAAAGACAGAATATCACCAAAAGTGTTATAAATGTTGTTGTAGTTCAGTGAGTAAAATAAGTATTTGATCCTCTACCCACCAACAATAATTCTGGCTCCCACAGACTGGCTACAGTATGTGTTAATGTGATACACAGATTAGTCCTGTCAATGTAAGAAGGTGCTCCTAACGACAACTCATTATGTGTATAAAAGACTCCTGTCCACGGAATCTCTTCCATTTTAAACCTTCCGATCATGGGCAAGACCAAAGAGCTGTCAAAGGACGTCAGGGACAAGATTGTAGATCTGCACAAGGCTGGAATGGGCAACAAGACCATCAGCAAGAAACTTGGTGAGGAGACAACTGTTGGAGCGATTATTCGCAAACGGAATACAAAATAACCATCAATCGCCCTCGGTCTGGAGCTCCATGCAAGCGTTTGCCTCATGGGGTGAGGATGATCATGAAAAAAGTCAGAGATCAGCCCAGAACTACATGGGATGAGCTTGTGAATGATCTCAAGGCAGTTGAGACCACAGTCCCCAAATAAACCATTGGTAACACAGTAGTCCGCCATGGATTAAAATCCTGAAGCACCCGCAAAAAATCGCAATAAGCGTTTGATTGGTTTGCGCCAAAGTTATAGCGTTTACAAAATAGGGCATTGTTTTATGGCATTTTTATTAATTTTTTTTTTTTTACTAGTAATGACGGCGATCAGTGATTTTTATCGGTACTGCGACATTATGGCGGACACTTCCGACACTTTTGACACATTTTTGGGACCATTGGCATTTTTATAGCGATCAGTGCTATAAAAATGCATTGATTACTATAAAAATGCCACTGGCAGGGAAGGGGTTAAGTAATATATGTTCCCTGGGTGTGTTCTAACTGAAGGGGGGGGGGGCTGACGTGGGGACATGACAAATCGCTGTTCATACATTGTATGAACAGACGATAGGTCATTTTCCCCCCTGACAGGACCGGGAGCTGTGTGTTTACACACACAGCTCCCGGTTCTCGCTCTGTAACGAGCGATCGCAGGTGCCTGGCGGCGATCGCCCCCCGTCGGGTGCCCGGCGGCGATGGCTCCCCCCCCCCGCCGGGTGCGCGCCCCTATTGGCTGCTCGGCGAGATGAAGTAATATTACGTGATCTCGCCCAGCAGAGCAGACCTGCCGCCGTAAAACTGCGGTGGCTGGTCGGCAAGAGGTTAAAATACACCTATGATAAAAATGATAGACCCTTCATTTCTTTGTAAATTGGCAAACTAACCAAATCTGCAGGTGGTCAGATAATAATTTTTCCCCCTGTACACATATGGAAACATCATTTTATGGTACCTTTTTTCATTACTATCATAATCCAAAGATATTTAATTGCTATGAAACGTGTCAAAGCAGATGTTGATTTTTCAAGAACATGACAGTAGGTGTAAAAATTTGTGAAAACACCTTTCTCTAATTAACATAATCCAATCACCATAGTGCTATTAACAGATGTTATTGATAAAGTTATAAAAGCTTAAGGTGTGAATTGTTGTCAGATCACCAGGGAAGAGATGTTAAAACATGTGGAAGAGATAAAATATGTGGGTGATAGGTGATGTAGAAGACACCTACCGCTGTTTAGGATTTTTTTTGTTTGACGTAAATGGCCCGCTTTATGCCTCTTATGAACCAGTTGTTTTCTCTGTTGAACATGCGGACCTTGCTGAACTTGGAAGAATATCCCTTTGTCCATGAGGTGCCGTACACACGGCAGAGAACCTCGACGGGCAGAACACATCGTTCCGCCCGTCGAGGTTCTCTCCCGGCCGTCGGATTCGGCGACCCGCCCGTCGGGAATGGCAACCAGCCATTCTTCCAGGCGGGCCGTCGAGGAAATAGAGAGCGTGCTCTCTATTTCGGCTCGACGGGCTTCCCGTCGGGAAGCTCGCCGAGACCGTACACACGGCCGAGGTCCTCGCTGGAATGTGCATTCCAGCGAGGTTCTCGCTGATTTTCAGCGAGAACCTCGGCCGTGTGTACTGCGCCTTAGGGGAAATTAATGGCCTGAAGAGTTCACACATCTATGTTGTACCATTCTTTTGCTCAGTGATTTCTGGGCTAGGTGCAGCATTGTGCGGCAGGCAGTGAGTCCAAGTTCCAAGTTTAGCAATGTATTGTAGAAAAGTTCAGCAAGTACAAACAGGCCCGGTAGGGAGGCACACCCAACCTTGCCACTTACTATCTGTTATGCCGCGTACACACGGTCGTTTTTTGCGATGAAAAAAAACGACGTTTTTTGTGAAGTAAAAAACGACGTTTTTGAAACGTCACTTTCAAAGACGATGTTGCATACACACCATCGTTTTTTTCACAAAAAACGAGGTTACGTTCACCACACTTTTCCATTGAAGCTCGCTTCATAACTAGCTTCTGGGCATGCGCGGGTTGAAAAACGTCGTTTTAAACGACGTTTTTGCTACACACGGTGACTTTTTGTGAAACAAAAAACGACGTTTTGAAAAACGACACAAAAAAATTCAAGCATGTTGGAATTTTTTTTTGGTCGTTTTTTTTAAGACAAAAAAAACGACGTTTTGCCCACACACGATCAATTTAAATGACGTTTTAAAAAACGACGTTTTTTTTCATCGCAAAAAACGACCGTGTGTACGCGGCATTACAGTGGTGGAACAGTGGTCTGAAGACTAGAAGATGCCGACAGGAGCGGAACGCGGCCTGGCCAGTCCACACCCAAAGGGGAGGTTTTCTAGAAGAGGTAGACGTTGTACCCACACTCTCCCTACTCTGGAACCTTACCCTATCTTTAAACAGAGAGGGAACCTGTCCCTACGCTAGCCACTTACATAAAGCATATCAAGCATAGGAATCTGAGTCTTATTGTAGTTGTTAAGCTACTCTAACCTGTATACACCATCAGCACTGACTCCTAATGCAGTGTCCTCCTCTGTGTATGATTTATAAATATGTAGCGCCCATGTACTTCCCAGTATGGGTGCTCGTAAATCTAAGGTATGATCAGAGTGTAAGTGACGCTGATCTCAATTCTGATTTGTTTTATAGGGTCTCTGTTTCAGCCTGGCTGTGCTGTGGGCTCATTCTGTCGTGTCTGGGGTGTCGTTCCACCCCAGGGCGACAGGTGGCAGCAGTGGAGTCGGGATCTGAGTGCTTTTCCCAGCAGCCAATCCGGAGGCTTGGGCATGCTGGGAGAGGGTACTTATGAGGCAGACGCCATTTTAGGTGGTTCTTCTTTTTTCGGAGTGTGGCACCCACCTTTAGGGTGACCACATCACCGCCCCCCTAGCGTTATGGCCTTCCTGGCCAGAGCGTGTGTGCTACGTGGTGTTCCTGGTTTCTGGGCCATGTGGGCCCAGAACATCCAAGCAGGACGGGAATCCAGTGATTGACTGGGTTCTCACTTTTGAAGATCCCAAGCAAGTGTGGCTGTTCAGTGGGGAGTCTAGTTGAAGAGCGCCAATGAGAGGCTGGCGGTCCAACAGTATTGAGACGAACCATCGGGGATCAAGGTACTGGACATTGAGGGATTGACTTCTCTCTCAGTCAGTATCTGAGGCGACGTTAAGAAGAAGGATCCTCTGTATCTGCAATCAGAGAAGGCCTGTGGCAGAGGCGTTTCCCTGAAGTTCACCCTGGAAGAGTCTGTGAGAGAGACCTCTTCTCAATTTCCGAGTGATACTCTGACTGCCAGGTCAATGTGAGAGGCCTGTCCAGGTACGCTATACCCACTCAGGCTGGAGTGGCGAAAGAAATCTAATTGTTGTCTGAAGCAGGACTGTTTCCATATTCAAGGCCTGAATCTGCTGTTCTCCTCCAACCTTTATCTATTCCTTTGCATCACCTGTTAACTGTTTTTACCCAGCTGGGTAATAAAGGGCACATATAAAGAGACTTCCTATTTGCGGACATTCCCTTACTGCTGCTGCATGCATCGTTCACCCTAGACATTTCACCAGAGCCATGAGGTAACATGCCATCCCACCATTTCTCAGCAGCCCTTTCGGGGGTACCGCTACAAATATAAATGCTGCAAATACCTAATTTCACAGCCGAGATTGTGATCACATGACTGGCCAGCTTTCCCCTTTCTTCCTCTGAGAGATGCAGTGGGAGAGGCTGAGATTCCCCTGCTGACATCAGTCTGGAGGGGAAGAGGTGAGGAGAGAGCTCGCTGGTCATGTGATTGCAATCTCAGCTGAGAAATTAGGTATTTGCAGCATTTATATTTATAAATCATACACAGAAGGAGACACTGCAATAGGAGGCAGTGCAGATTGTGTATACAGGTTAGTGTTATGCAAGCAGCAGGAGGGGGGAGGGGCAGCACTGTCACGAACAGAGAGGGGAGGGGGAGAAGGACACAGAAGCTGCTGACGGAGGCATGTAAACTGACCGCGGTGTCTGATCTCAGCAGCCACGATACACCGTGGTCAGTTTACAGTGGGGAGGGCAGAAACTGGCAGGATCAGCCAGGTCTTTTAGGTGTTACAGGGGACCACATGACACAGGACAAGCACTGTGTCATATAACATGCTTTAACGGAACAAGATCCATTTTTTTTTTTGGGCTTAAAGGGGTTGTAAAGGGAAACATTTTTTTTTCATTATAAGCATCCTTTACCTGCAGACATTCCTCTTTTCACTTCCTCATTGTTCGTTTTTGCTCAGAAGTTGCTCTATTTCTTCTCTGTTCTGTTCACTTCCTGCTTGTCTGATTTTACTCACCACCGTGAAGGGAGACTTTACTGCGGTGGTCAGTAACTTGCTCGCCCCCCTCCTGGGAACTACATCTGTGCGGCAGGACGCGTTAGAGACTTCAAGGAGGTGTGAATTACTGGGCGTGCCGCAATTCATACTGGGAAATGTAGTTCTTACATGAACAAGTGATGCAAATCAGGAAGTGAATGAGAGAACAGAAACTAGAACGCCGGAGGTGATAAAGATGAAGGAATTTTTATAGGTATTTACTAGTTTTTTAACAGAATCATTACACTATTATGTCTGTCTACCTTGCAGACATTAATTTTAGACAAAAATTGTTTTTCCTTTACAACTCTTTTAACAAACACTTTAAATAGATTTTAACCCAAGATGGTAACCAAAGTCAAATGGGGCACAAGCATCCAATCGGATAGCTGCTCCCCTGTGACCAAAGAAATCATAGAGTAACCACGCTCCCCTCAACTTCCTCCCTCATTTGTATTGCCACTGCGATCGAGCATCACCTGCAGTGGAGGATACAGACTGCACCTGCCAGATGGGCTTGTCTCCCCAGTGAACAGGTCTTCCCCTTCCTCATTACAATGGACTGAACATACCAGATTACATTGCATTCGGGTGTCCAGTCTTATAGATGTACAAGCTTCTGTCTCAGTTTATTGTTAACCCTTGTCCGCCCCTGCGTACATTTGGGTCATGTGACTGCTGTGATTGGCTCTCACAGTGGTCACATGATCGGAAAGCTCCCGTTTGAAAGCATGCATCGGGAGCTTTCCAGTCTCTACTAGTGACTGTGCTCAGGGCATGGACTGTCCGCACAGAAAACTGTTTACAGAAGGCTGCATATATGCACTTCCCCGGCCAGAGGCCGCATGTATGTGCCATGTTGGCAGGAAGTGGTTAAGCTTGAAGAACACAGGGATGATATATATATATATATATATATATATATATATATTAAATCTTTCTGACATTTTAAACCACTAATGTGATGACTATATTACTTCATATGTGCTGCTTCTTCTGTCTGGGTGATTGACCTTAACAATTAAAATTATCAATATGTCATCACATTTTCTTCTAGCAGCATCTCTGCGATTCTACACACATTTCAGGCTGCTCACAAACCAAATCTTATCTGATTATATCTTGCCATATATTTGTCACAGTAACCATAGTAGTGCAATATATATTAGCATTGTCATCAAATAAGGTAAATAATATATAGTATCATGTAGCCATTTTATTTTACACTCGGAGAAACATCTAGGTAACCTAGGAAAATTATCGAGCAGTAATTGTTGGTGCCAATCTATCAGTACATTTCATTAGAGAAAAGTTAATGCGCCACTAAATTCCAATTCGGACACTAGCAAGTCCACAGACATCTTGTGAGCAATGCTGCGGCAAAGGTCAAAAGATCAAACACCAGAGAAATTACTATTATTATTTTTTTTAATTAAACTTTTTTTTTTAAACATGTATTCACACCTTGGAGAATTATTTTTCTATATCACTTTATTAACATTTTAAGGAAAATTAAGTTACACCAACATTTCATATACTAGATACATGTCTGTTGTACCATTTAACATATATACTTAAGTATAAGCTGACCCGAATATGAGCTGAGGCACCTAATTTTACCACAAAAAAATGGGAAAACTTACTGACTCAAGTATAAGCCTAGAGTGGGAAATGCAGCAGCTACTGTAAGGCCGCGTACACACGAGGGGATATGTCCGCTGAAAACGGTCCGATGGACCGTTTCAGCAGACATCTCCGCTCGTGTGTATGGGCTAGCGGACAGATTTCTCCACCCGACAGATTTCAAAGCAAGCTTTGAAATCTATCCGGTGGGAATCTGTCCGCCCGACATGCCTGCTGGTTAGTACACTTACCAGCAGACATGTCGGCCCCCACCGCCGCCGCGCCGCTGCCGAATGGATTCGGCGCATGCGCGGAAGTGTTTTACTTTCCTGGTGGCGGTGACGTGTGCGTGACGCGGCGGCGTAACGTCCCGCCGCGTCACCCGTGCACTGCGCCGTCCGGCGGCGGGGAAGCCGATGGTGTTACACCCATATCGTGAATCCAAACTCGCCCGATCATGGACATTCCGTATGAAACGCGGGACCGTAATCAATCGGATACCGATATGTGTGTATGGGGCCTAAGCTGGAAGATCAATATCCGCAGCCTCAGTGTGCCCACCTGAATGCTTCACTGTGCCCACCTGCATGCCTCACTGTGCCCACCTGCATGCCCCAATGTGCTTTACTGTGCCTCATGTACCTGATCTCCGTCCAGTGTAACAAAGGCTCTGAGTCTCCCACGCAGTGTCATGCAGTCAGTCGGCGGCCGGTGTCCTGTCATATTTTCCAACCCATCAAATTCTCCACGTAGCCACCGTCCAATGCAACAAAGCCCCTCCTCCTCCCTGTCTGTGATTGACGGAACACTGAGTCAGTTTCCCAGTATTCCGCCTATCAAGGACGAGGAGGAGGCGGGACTTTTACACTGGATGGCTGCCTCCTGGGTGGACTGGACGTATGGACGGCCGCTGACTGACTGCTTAACACCGTGGGGGACTCAAGTATAAGCCGGGGGGGGGGGCTTTTTCAGCACAAACAAATGTGCTGAAAAACTCGGCTTATACACAAGTATATACGGTACTTATATTAAAAAGTGTCCAATACTTTTTTCTTTTGCTTCCTTTGCGTGAATTACCTGGTGATCCTGCCAACCTCTCTGATTTCCTATTTCAAATTGAACACACTTAGCATAAGACTACATCCTTCTCAGCATGTTTTGCATTTTGGCAGTCCTAGGAGCACAGTCTGCTTGTCCTCCAATGGCCAGACTTGTGCTGACACGCCCCTCTGCACAGCCACTCACTGGGATGATTGATGTACTGCTGTTTCTCCACCCTCACCTCTCTAAGCCCATTATGAAGCTGATAAAAGAAGGTATAATATATACACAATGGTTTTCCTTTCACTTCCATTTTACACTGAATAGGTTGTTTTATAAGGTAAGGGCTCACATATACTTTAACCTCCTTGTTTGGAAAGGGTTTCTGTAAAATCAATAATCTTCCAGAAGAAATGGTTCTTCGTGGTAGACTTGTTCCATGTGGTAGACCAGCCTTTCTCAACCTTTTCAACACCTGCTAAAATAACTACACAGTGGAACTTTGGATTACAAGCATAATCTGTTACAGGAGAATGCTTATAATCAAAAGCACTCGCATATCAAAGCGAGTTTCCTCATAAAAGTCAATGAAAACGACTTCTATGGCATGCAATACCGCATGTGGCCAGAGGTGGGGGGCACCGGAGAGCCTCGGAAATACTTGGCACAACACTCGAAAACCGAAACAGGATATTCTTTTTTTAAATGCTTGTATTACGAAACGCTCATTAACCACGTTACTCACAATCCAAGGTTTCACTGTATCTACAGCTCATGATACATATCATGCTCCATACACTTGTGGTCTTTGGAAATAATTACCCCCTTACAGATAGCTAAAAAGATGATGTCAGTGGGAACTTATCTCAGGCCGTGTACACACGGCAGAGAACCTCGACGGGCAGAACACATCGTTCCGCCCGTCGAGGTTCTCTGCCGGCCGTCGAAATCGGCGACCCGCCCGTCGGGAATGGCAACCAGCCATTCATCCAGGCGGGCCGTCGAGCAAATAGAGAGCGTGCTCTCTATTTCTGCTCGACGGGCTTCCCGACGGGATGCTCGCCGAGAGCGTACACACGGCCGAGGTCCTCGCTGGAATGCAGCTTCCAGCGACGTTCTCGCTGGTTTCCAGCGAGAACCTCGGTCGTGTGTACGCCGCCTCAGAGGCAGAAATTTCTCATTGCTCAAGGAACCCCCAGCAACCTTTGGAGGAACTCTGGTTGAGAAACCCTGTGGCAGACTATTTAAAATGGATTTGATTCTGGTTTCATGTGTTACCCCAAGAGTTTTTTAGTTGGGGATCAAGAAGAAATTTAAGAAATGTTTCCCTGTGAGACCAAATTGGACCAAGTATTGTAAGGGTTTTTATCCCTAATGCCCTGTACACACGACTGGGATTCCTGATGGGAAATGGTCCGTTGGAAATCCCGAGGGGAAAACCGAGAACCTGCTCTCTACTGTTCCCCCGTACAGATGATCAGTTTTCCCATCAGAAAAACTGTGAGGAAGCTTACACACGGCAGCGATTCCCGGCCAAAAGCTCTCCTCGCAGTTTTGCCATTGGAAAACCTGGTCGTGTGTATGGGGCTTTCCTCAACTTTAGGAGTATAGGGCAAACAATGTTGCATTCATGAGGTTAGATCTTTGGAGTGTAGGGGAAACGATGTTGCATTCATGAGGTCAGATCTTTGGAGTGTAGGGAAAAGGATGTTGCATTCAATTCATGAGGTCAAATCTTTGAGGTGTAGGGGAAACGATGTTGCATTCATGAGGTCAGATCTTTGGAGTGTAGGGAAAACAATGTTGCATTCATGAGGTCAGATCTTTGTAGTGTAGGGGAAACGATGTTGCATTCATGAGGTCAGATCTTTGGACTGTAGGGGAAACAATGGGCCAGATTCACGTACCCGGGCACATCTTTGTGCGGGCGTAGCATATCTTCTTTACGATACGGCGCCGCAACTTAGAGAGGCAAGTGCAGTATTCACAAAGCACTTGCTCCGTAAGTTGCAGCGGCGTAGCGTAAATTGGCCCGCCTAATTCAAAGTAGGAAGGAGGTGGGCGTCATCTATTTAAATTAAGCGTGACCCCATGCTAATGATTGGCCGGCCGAACTGGGCATGCGCACGCATGCTCAGAATCACGTCGCATTTACTCCCGAAGTGACGTCGGCGCCCAATGCCTACGACATGTGAACGTAACCTACGCCCAGCCCTATTCACGTACTACGTAAACGGCATTAACTATGTAAAATTTGACGGTGTCGTTCCCTGGCCCATACATTTGCATTAGCTGCGCCTCATATAGCAGGGGTAACTTTACGCCGGATGTAAGCCTTACGCAAAGCACGTATATGAAGCAGCCGGGCGCATCTACGCTTGTGAATCGGCGTATCTTACTCATTTGCATATTTATAATGGGAACGCCGAATGCGTCCAGCGTAACTATGCGCCCACGATACGCCGGCGTAGGCAAGTTACGTCGGACGGCTGAAGCCATGTTTTTCGGCGTATCTCGCTTCGTGAATCAGCGCAAAGATGCGACGGCGCACATTTGAAATTACGGCAGCGTATCTGGAGATACATCGGCGTAAATGCTTCCTGAATCTGGCCCGATGTTGCATTCATGAGGTCAGATCTTTGGAGTGTAGGGGAAACGATGTTGCATTCATGAAGCCAGATTTTTGGAGTGTAGGGGAAACGATGTTGCATTCATGAGGTCATATTTTTGTAGTGTAGGGGAAACGATGTTGCATTCATGAGGTGAGATCTTTGGAGTGTAGGGGAAACGATGTTGCATTCATGAGGTCAGATTTTTGGAGTGTAGGGGAAACGATGTTGCATTCATGAGGTCAAATCTTTGGAGTGTAGGGGAAACGATTTTGCATTTATGACGTCAGATCTTTGGAGTGTAGGGGAAACAATGTTGCATTCATGAAGCCAGATTTTTGGAGTGTAGGGGAAACGATGTTGCATTCATGAGGTCAGATCTTTGGAGTGTAGGGGAAACGATGTTGCATTCATGAGGTCAGATTTTTGGAGTGTAGGGGAAACGATGTTGCATTCATGAGGTCAGATCTTTGGAGTGTAGGGGAAACGATTTTGCATTTATGACGTCAGATCTTTGGAGTGTAGGGGAAACAATGTTGCATTCATGAAGCCAGATTTTTGGAGTGTAGGGGAAACGATGTTGCATTCATGAGGTGAGATCTTTGGAGTGTAGGGGAAACGATGTTGCATTCATGAGGTCAGATCTTTGGAGTGTAGGGGAAAGGATGTTGCATTCATGAAGCCAGATCTTTTTGTGTGTAGGGGAAACAATGTTGCATTCATGAGGTCAGATCTTTGGAGTGTAGGGGAAACGATGTTACATTCATGAGGTCAGATCTTTGAGGTTTAGGGGAAACGATGTTGCATTCATGAGGCCAGATCTTTGGAGTGTAGGGGAAATGATGTTGCATTCATGAGGTCAGATCTTTGGAGTGTAGGGGAAACGATGTTGCATTCATGAAGCCAGATCTTTGGAGTGTAGGGGAAACGATGTTGCATTCGTGAAGCCAGATCTTTGGAGTGTAGGGGAAACGATGTTGCATTCATGAGGTCAGATCTTTGGAGTGTAGGGGAAACGATGTTGCATTCACAAAGCCAGATTTTTGTGTAGGGGAAACGATGTTGCATTCATGAGGTCAGATCTTTGGAGTGTAGGGGAAACGATGTTGCATTCATGAGGTCAGATCTTTGTAGTGTAGGGGAAACGATGTTGCATTCACGAAGCCAGATTTTTGTGTAGGGGAAACGATGTTGCATTCATGAGGTCAGATCTTTGGAGTGTAGGGGAAACGATGTTGCATTCATGAGGTCAGATCTTTGGAGTGTAGGGGAAACGATGTTGCATTCATGAGGTCAGATCTTTGGAGTGTAGGGGAAACGATGTTGCATTCATGAGGTCAGATCTTTGGAGTGTAGGGGAAACGATGTTGCATTCATGAGGTCAGATCTTTGGAGTGTAGGGGAAACGATGTTGCATTCATGAGGTCAGATCTTTGGAGTGTAGGGGAAACGATGTTGCATTCATGAGGTCAGATCTTTGGAGTGTAGGGGAAACCATTTTGCAATTATGAGGTCAGATCTTTGGAGTGTAGGGGAAACGATTTTGCATTTATGAGGTCAGATCTTTGGAGTGTAGGGGAAACGATTTTGCATTTATGAGGTCATATCTTTGGAGTGTAGGGGAAACAATTTTGCAATTATGAGGTCAGATCTTTGGAGTGTAGGGGAAACGATGTTGCATTCATGAGGTCAGATCTTTGGAGTGTAGGGGAAACGATGTTGCATTCATGAGGTCAGATCTTTGGAGTGTAGGGGAAACAATTTTGCAATTATGAGGTCAGATCTTTGGAGTGTAGGGGAAACAATTTTGCAATTATGAGGTCAGATCTTTGGAGTGTAGGGGAAACGATTTTGCATTTATGAGGTCAGATCTTTGGAGTGTAGGGGAAACAATTTTGCAATTATGAGGTCAGATCTTTGGAGTGTAGGGGAAACGATTTTGCATTTATGAGGTCAGATCTTTGGAGTGTAGGGGAAATGAAGTTGCATGGACTTGCAGCATGGGGCATCTTTTTTTTTTTCTATGTCCCCTAGACCTAAACAAACAATTAAGCCTCGTAGTGCAGTCCTGCTGCTTGCATAATTTTTTAGATTCCCGGAGGTGGGGTTTTATTTGAGTTTCTATGTCTGTTTGGGATTCTTTAGGCGAGAGAGCTGAGCTTGGATTCCTATATCTGCACACCTGCTGATAATATAATTAAATAGAGGTAGGTTCATTGGTTTCCACCCACACAGGACCTGTTTTGTGTCTGTATAGCATTACACGTCTAGATTGTAAGCTCCTTTGGGGTAGGGACAGCTGGGAAAGGCCCATATAGCGTTGTGGAGTATGTCAGTACTGTATAAATAAAGAAGATAATGTTTAATTCCTTTAGTAAACAAACATAAAAATAAGACTATACATTGTGCACCACCGCCCCTTCTCCCAGACCCGGATCAGATGTACGAAACCAGATAAGGCGTTCTTCCCTGGCTGCGCAATCAGTGCAGGACATTACAGCTTTGCCGTGCGCTGTTAATACCCTCGGTGTGATACACGGCTCCCGTAATGAAATTGTGTTGATTCACCCCGCTTGGTGAGGCTTGTTATCTACTGTGCTTTACTTATTCTGGATTACATCCACTAAAAGTTCATGTCCCAGAATAAAAAGTGAGTGTTTTGTTACATGGCGTTTATTTTGATGCACGAGCCGGAAAGTACCAGATAAAATTTTTTAATGAAACTTTGGGGGAGGAAATAAATAAACTCTTAAGTGTATATTTTTCTTCGTTATGAGAGATTGTAAAGTTAAGCACTGATGGGTCTCTTGGTCTGTAATGAACACAAATTTTTAGTGCGGAATCTCGTGTGCGTTTTTACAAGAAAGTTGTATCTAAAAGAGTGTCTTATAATTTTTGGGGTTTATTTATAGCTGTTGTGTTACTGGCAAACAAAAACACAATAAATGGCTTTCCACTTCTCTTATTAAAGGATAATGGTGTTGGGTTTTATAAGATGAGCCCACTGACAAACAGCTAAATAAAGATATACAGTATCTCACAAAACATTTTTGTAACTATTTTATTCTATCTTTTCATGTGACAACACTGAAGAAACGACACTTTGCTACAATGTAAAGTAGTGAGTGTACAGCTTGTTTAACAGTGTCAATTTTTTAAACCGCTGGCAACAAAAGTGAGTACACCCCTAAGTGAAAATGTCCAAATTGGGCCAAGTATATATATTTTGTGTGACCACATTCTTTTCCAGCACTGCCTTAACCCTCTTGGGCATGGAGTTCACTAGAGCTTCACAGGTTGCCACTGGAGTCCTCCTCCACTCCTCTATGATAACATCACAGAGCTGATGGATGTTGGAGACCTTGCGCTCCTCCACCTTCCATTTGAGGAGCCCCACAGATGCTCAATAGGGTTTAGGTCTGGAGACATGCTTGGCCAGTCCATCGCCTTTACCCTCATCTTCTTTAGCAAGGTGGCGGTCGTCTTGGGTGTGTGCTTAGGGTCATTATAATGTTGAAATACTGCCCTGGGGCCCAGTCTCCGAAGAGAGGGGATCATGCTCTGCTTCAGTATGTCACAGTATATTTTGTAAAATGTAAGGATCTCGCACCAAGTATTAACTTATATTAACATGTTTACAGTAAAATGGATAAATAAATACCTATATATTAAGCTGCTCCCCAAAAAATCAGTAAACTGAAATCGAATTGTGAAAAATGCTATGTAGAGGGCGCTACAATCGATATTAGTACTAACTATATCAGGTGTGATATATATTGTAAATAGTAAATGTGTAGCCAACAATCATTGACTGAGTGCAAACTCCAAAAATACCACCCTGCTGGTGGATTTTATGCAAAGTGGAAAATGCAAAAGTCCATATGTAAACAAATGAACACCAACTGTCCATATAGAAATAAAAATGTACAAATGTCCATAAAGATAAAAAATGATAAAAGATGAATAAAGTGCTTGTGCTCTAGTCTCTTCAAATTGTGCTGTGCAAGAAAGTTTCCACCTTCTCCAATTTAGAGGTCACCACAAACTTGTGCAAAAGATGGCACCTTACCAGATGGTGTTGACCTGTTTAATTAAAAATAGGTCTATAGTAGCTTTGTGTCACAATAGACTATATGTGCAGCTTGGTTCCTTAGGTTCAGCCGGACTTTAACATCATATAGCGGGACAAAGGAAAGAAGAAACCGCCATAGTGTAATTCCATTTATTCAAAAGATATAAAAGAACACAGTGCCGAGTGGCTCCTTACTTGTGTTGGTGCCCGTATCCCGGCACTGAGGCTGTATGGCTTGTAGTTTACTAGAGATGGCTCCACGCTGGGGAAGCTGGCGTGCGTTACACCTCTAGGTGCAGAGAACCAGCGGGACCGGAAGTGAATGGCTATGCGCGCCCAGGTACTGCCTCGACGTACGTTTCGTCTATAACGTCTGTGACGAGACCCTTTCTCGCCCAGGTCCTGCTCTCCCGACACTCCTCTGCTTCTATTGGATCAGATTTCAGATTGCAACATCTGATGGTCCAGTCATCCAAGGTTCCAGGATCCGACCTACAGCTCGGTGCCAATCGGACTCATAAAGAACACACACCAAGCAAGTTGTTTGTATGTTCAAACAGGACACTCTTTAATGGCAAAACTCTGCAGGTTTATATACACAGTTTACAAGCTTGTCATCAATCAAAGAACAATGAAATCTCCACCCCCTTTTCACAAACTGGGGCTTCCATACAGATAGACATTTCGGCACTGATGTATTTAGCATGACTTAACTACTACCCCAGAGAGAATGACATTCCTGTAGATCAACGTTTCTCAACCAGTGTGCCGCGGCACACTGGTGTGCCGTGAAGAGTCCCCAGGTGTGCCGTGGCAAAATGACCCCAAATATTGGCAGCTATGGCTGCTATCTGATGTAACACTACTGCTGGGCACTTCGTTATCATTTGTCTTTACAGCGGTGCCGGTCCTCTGTGTAAAACTCACTTCCCGTCACTCGGGAAGCTCTGCTGGCTGTGAGGGCCTCCCGACCGCGTCTTGCCAACCGAATACGTCATCGGTTGCTATGGGAGGTCGGACGCACGCACTGCTTCTGTGATGTGAGAGCCGCGGGTACCGTCCTGAACTCTGCCTGGCGCGCTTTTCCCTGAGGGGAAAGAAGAAAGAGTAGAGCCACCGTGACCGACACTGCTCCCGTGCCTGCAGACATGGCCACCCGCTCAGAGAGGGAGAAGGCCCTGAAGCTGAATGAGCAGCACCAGGCCATCCTGTCTCGTATGCTGAGGGAGGAGGACAACAAGTACTGCGCTGACTGCGAGGCCAAGGGTAAGGTGATGGGGGGGGGGGGGGTTCTGCTATGAATAACCATCTGTCACAGTCACTGACACCCCACATCCTCCATTCATGGCTACAGCACTCTGGATCTGATTGGTTGTTGTCCAGCTCTGACAGTTCTTCTTTCAGTGTATGTGTGCATGTGTACACATGTCTGTTAGTGTGTGTGTGGCAAAAGTAGTTCTGATGGTACAGGAATAGGGGGGTCAGGATTAAAAGTAACATACATACATACAGACAGATGCGCACGCACACAAACAGGCACACTGTGTGAGTTTGTACATGTGCCTGTTTGTGTGCGTGCGCATCTGTCTGTATGTATGTTACTTTTAATCCTGACCCCCCTATTCCTGTACCATCAGAACTACATTTGTAGGGCTTGTTTGAGATAGCAGCAAGGACTGCTGCTCCTCTGAAAAGCAATTTGTGTTCATATCGCTTTTCAGGGGCATTTGTCAGCCAGTAATGAGGCATATCTTGCCTCCTCACCACCTGTTTTAAGCCCGTTAATGCAATGCACACAGTTGCGGGGTAGTTCCAGTGCAGCCCCATTCACCCTGGGTATACCTCCAGCTGCAGCCACAGCATGTTTACACCCCCAGCTGTTGCCTCTGCAGCTAAAGGGGCAAAAGTTGGGGGTGGTAAAAACAGCTCAACCATGTGGTTTTACTGCCCCTCCAGCCTGACATGTGAACAAGCTCTTGGTTCTGTGTGGATGCGTGCTGCGTGTAGGGCAGCCCATTTATTCCCCTACCCGCAGTAATGCGGGGAAAGAAGTCCCTGACCCTTTTTTTTAAATTGTGCCATAACAAAAGCAACCCATGTTTGCCAATGGATGGGGCACCATTAAGAATTAATGGCACCCCTAAAAAGCAGAGCATTTGTCTGTGTGTCAAGAACGAGCGCGATTTTGCGCGTGTTTCGCAACACACATCGACGTGAACCAAGCCTTGGACAGGGGTGCCTCAAGACTGAAAATACTTTTCAAGGGCGCCCCGACTGGAAAAAGGTTGAGAAACACTGCTGTAGATAATGACATCAAAACCAAATACTATCACACAATGATTTCCCTTCAATCCATATCTTTAGACAGACGGGCTGTCTCTAAAGGGAAGGTACTTACACCTGAGTATCAATACATTCCTAAACATAATTGACATGCTAATTCAATACACCTGAATGGAGACTCCTAACTTGTAGTACAATACACAGTCTTTTAAGTGTAAACACAGAGGCCCAGATTCACGTACATCGGCGCATTATCGGTCCGGCGTAGCGCACCGCCATTACGTTAGACTTGCCGCGTAAATCCCCCGATTCACGTACAGCTTTTGCGCAGGCAACTCCCCGCATTGCGCAAGCGTAAGGTTTTTTCCCTGAGGCGTTAAGGAGGAGTAATACAAATTGGGAGGGACGTGGGCGTGTTACATTGAAATGAGCCGTGACCCCATGCAAATGAAGGGCCGGCCGGCTCGCGCATGCGCGCGTGAAGGAGACCATGTCAGCTCCGCTGTGCGCATGCTCAACTCGGGAGCGGCGCAATCAGTGAAATTGGAAATGGACTAGGGCAACGTTGTGAACTACGCAGACAGCATAAATAGACACACACAAACGCACTTGCATTGCAAAAGTACATCCCTTTGTGTCCCTTCCCATTTAACCAAGTGCTTTTGTTCCTGTTGTTCGTTGCAGTGTGTCTTGTAGTTGTCAGATTAGTGTTCTGTGTGATCAAGTTCATGTTGGTATATTTGTGAAAGTGTTTTTTGATAAGTGTTTGAGAGACTGTTTGTTTGATTGATATATTTCTGAGCGTTTGTTTTCTTGCTTTATTTTTTATTTTTTATTTTTTTGCTGACATTTTTGGCATTTTTAATTTTTTTTTTTTGCTGACATTTTTTTTAAATTTTGGGTTGTGCATGCTGTTTGAATGTGGGGGTGACATTCCTGCTGGAAAAGGGGTGTCATCCTCAATTTTGGTGGAGAAGGGTTCCCCAGGACCAGGGAGAAGTGATTCCCAGGTCCGTGTGAATGGTGTATGAATGTACAGTGACATAATTGGAGCCTTGACGTGGCGTTACTGCTCACCAGTCGTGCATGGTGGACTGGTGCCAATCCAATGTGATGAGGATGTGATGTGTCTGTGCTAGGGACCACAGTGGTGTGCATGCATGCATTCTCATTGTGCCATGATTAATGTGTGTGTTTAACGTGCAAAGATGCCCAATATGAGCTGTCTCCTGACTGCTCTTCCCTCAGAAGACGGGGTATCCTCGGTTAGGGGTTGATTGTCTGGTTGGGGGGTCAGGTCATCACGTAGCTCAACCTGCAGGCCCTTCCTCACTGTGAGATTGTGCAGCATGCAACATGCAACGATGATATGGCACACGAAGTTTGGGGAATACAACAGTGTACCCCCAGACTTATCCAGGCATCGGAAACGTGACTTCAGGAGGCCAAAGGTGTGCTCCACCACTGCTTGGGTTTTGATGTGTGCTTGATTGTATCTTTCCTCCCCTGGGGTTTGGGGGTTCCGGATAGGAGTCATGAGATGGGGTCCCAGTGCATATGCAGAGTCACCTGGAAGGGAAAAGACAGGAGAATGTTAGTCATGCATGTGCCACTTGTGAGGTGTGCATCACGGGAGGGGATAGTCATGCCTGACTCCCATGTCACTCACCAACCAGCCAGGTGTTCCCATACACGTTCTGATAGAATTCCATTCGGATGTGGCATTGATTGTAGATGTAGCTGTCATGGGTGGATCCAGGGTGTTTGGCACGGACGTGCCATATGAGGCCTTGGGCATCGACTATCACCTGTACGTTGATGGAGTGCCAATTCTTCCGATTGCGGTACATGTGCTCTGTTTTATGGGGGGGCTGGAGTGCCACATGTGTGCAATCAATGGCCCCGATGGTGCGTGGGAATCTGGCAATTCTGTAGAAATCTGTCATTGCCTTCAGCCGCAGGTCCTCAGTGGTGGGTTTGATGATTAGGTTGGCCAAGCGTGTGAGGATTGCTGGGACAACCTGGTGCACACATCTGCTCATGGAGGATTGTGACATCCCAGCCACCACTCCACTTGTACGCTGAAAAGAGCCACTGGCAAGGAAATGGAGTGTTGCCATGACCTTGACCAGTGTCTGCACTGGATGTGAGCGTTGTGTTGGGCTGGTGATGTCCTCCTGCAGGGTTGTGGTTAATTCCAGGATGGCATGAGGGGGGAATCTGAAGATGCGATACACCTCAGAATCACTCATGCCAAAGAGGTCTATGCGTGTGCGGTATACCCTCTCCCGTGCCATCCTCCGTGCCCTCCTCCTTCTTTGGTCATCTAAATTCACTAGTGCAGCTTTGAGCGACGATGCCCCTGGCATGTTGGCAGTCAAATTGTAGTGCAACACGTGTGTGTGGTCTGCTCCTCAGTAACGGTGTTGCTTTCTGTAAGATGTAGACGTTTTTTTCAAAATTTAGACCAGCTTTTATGTGCTCTAACTTTAGACAGGACATTTTGCTGTTGCGCACATCGCGTAGCCTGCGCAGCAACTGCGTTTTTTTGTGGATCCCCGCAACTCCCTCATTAGCATATTTGACTAGCAAATCAATGGTGTGTCTAGCGCATTTTTGCGCGGACGGATGCGTCTGTCTAACGAAATTACGCCGGACCAAAAAAAGTAGATTTCTGGCGTAAATCGTTTTCTCAATCGCGAGCATCTAAACGCACGCGCACATTTAGACTTACGCACGCGCAACACCAGTTGCGCAGGCGTAATCGCTCTGTGAATCTGGGCCAGAGTCTCTTACACACACAATAGAGTCAATTAAATAAAAAAGAAGAGGACATTAGCGTCTAGCAGTATGAAAGAGTCGCTCTACAATTAACCCTTGGAGTTCAGAATTAACAAACTTAAAATATCCCTACAGATATCTCTGAATATAATGTGGATAATCCTATCTCGGGTAGCCCAAGATATCAGTCTTTGGTTCATGACAACGTCATCAGGAAGTTACTCCAAAAATCTATAAAAAAAAAAAAAATGAAAAAAAATATTTTTTTACTTACCCGAAATAGCTGTTGCTATGCAGAAATCCCTAATCTGCCTATTCATCTTCCGGTGGATCTTCTTCCTCATCCTACATTCTGTGTGTATCCCAGAAAGCAGCTGGCCCATTCACAAAGCGTTGCGCTGCTCGCGCATGCGCAGTAGGAAACGGGCAATGAAGCCGCATTGGCTTCACTGCCTGTTTCCCTTACTGTGGATGGCGGTGCCTGGAGCTGTCAGAATCGTGGAGCGGCCTCGGCGGGGGCTGACATCGCTGGTGACTAGGACAGTTAAGTGTCCTTATTAAAAGTCAGCAGCTACAGTGCAGGGGCGGACTGACAACTCATGGGGCCCCCGGGCAATAGAAGACTATGGGGCCCCTGGGATTACAGATGGCCACCACGTCAGGAGGCAGTGCAGAGGCAGGGCAGCTAAAATCTCTGGATTTTCACATCAGAAGCATGTTGGTTTCAGACATATCAGGGACAGATGTAAAAAAAACATAGATTTTTACATACTGTCCCTGGTTTTACTGACTTTTATTTTTTATTTTTTTACCGGACCTCCTCTTTAATGCTTGATTTTATTTAAAGAATATTTTTATTAGAAAAAAAAAATACCTGTTTGAAATTTTTTATAACGCACTATGATTTTTTTTTTATTAACATTTTTTGTCTTTTTTTAGTTTATCAAAAAATTAAAACCCCAGTGGTGATTACTGGTAAATCTCTATTTGTGTGAAAAAAATATATAATTTGGGTACAGTGTAGCATGACCACGCAATTGTTATTCAAAATGCGACAGCGCTGAAAGCTGAAAATCGTCCTAGGCAGGAAGGAGGTAAAGGTACCCGGTAGGCAAGTGGATAAAAATGTTGACGTGTTGATGAAGCTCCTTCATTTTAAATAAAACCTTCCCATTTTCATTTGCCTTCAAGCACACCCGGTTTCCTCCAGCAGGGGGCAGATGTCTACTTTCCAATGTTCTGCCTCATAAGTTTCGTCAAAGGTGCTCTGTCACCTTATAAACTTCTGGAGCAAATTTTATGCACTGTACAGTTCTAGTGCATGTCAGCCGTGATTACAGGGCATAGAAATTATTATATATCTCTGCTTTAGAAGTGTGTATGTTGGTGTAGAGAGATGTTTGTCACAGCATGGGCACCAGAGATCTCAATACTGTTTGCTCCGAACAATGGGGGACAAACAGAGCATGAAATTAGGTTGTACGTCTGATCTACTGCGTTTTGGTTTTTTTTTTCTTTTTTTTTTAAAGGCTCTCAAAATACGAACCATATAACAATGAGTACATTTAGAGAGCGCAAGAAGCGAATTCCATGTAGTCAGTCTGAATAAAGGGAAACCATTTGATTATTTAGACGGAACTGAAAGCATCCGTAAAAAGGTTAAAACCCATTGTTAAACTAAGAAACGCCAGCGTTGTGTTCACATCAATACGAACAAATGCAGCCGCAGAGAGCGGGTTTTGCTGTTTTATGAAATATTAACAGCGCGGTGCGCAAAATAAAATGCCAGCGGACACAAATTTCTTGCATTAAAAGGAGCGAACAAAGGTTGGAGCATACTTCATTCCTGAGCTTCACCTCTTCGCCAGCCGCTATCGCAAGCTGTCAGGAACTGTATAGATTGTCAGAGGTGAACGGAGAAAAAGTCACCTCTGCGGATTTAAGTGCTTGCTGCCAAAGGTTAAACGTCTGATAAAAGATGATGGTGGAAAAAGAAGGAAATAGCCATGGATAAGAACAATCTATAGGGAAATATTTAACGGAAGGGTTACTCTAACTAGGCTTTTCACTGTAGGTAAAGAAGACAGCACCTGAGATATTTTATATAACTAGACAAATCAAGTAAGTTTGCAAATATCAACTTTTCCCTACTATCCACTGGAGTGGGGCTGCTGCACACAGAAGGCCCTCAGACAACAAACTTTGCACACTTGTAGAGGAGAAATGGGGCTACACGTGGGCCAGTAACGGGTCACTGAAGTCACCGGAGAAATGACCGTTTAACATGGGAGTCTATGGAAGGGGTGGCCGGCTATGAAAAATTGGTGCTCCTTGGCCGTAGGTCCCCAGACAACAAACTTTGCACACTTGTAGAGGGTGGGGCTACATGTGTCTTACGGCCAGCCGGTACCGGGTCCCCATAATCTGGGAGATCAGGTGCAATAAGGTGACTCGAGTATAAGCCGAGGGGGGCATTTTCAGCACAGATACTGATGAAGACAATTTTTGTGTTCGATCGTTAATCTGGACGGGAAATTCCTGAAAATTTTTTTTTAGTACTTACAGTTTTGGTGTCTTGCCCGGCAGCCTTGTCCGGTCCGGCGTCTGTCTGTGGCCTTCGTGGTGTCCTCCCCGCTTCTGCCGCGCTGTCTCTGAGCCGGTCCCCGCTTCCCGCCGCCGACATATACCGAGCGCGCGCTCGGCCACGCTGGGCTTCTCTCGCATAACCGCGAGGGGAGCCGAGCCTGGCCGAGTGTACCCGAGTGTACTCCGCTCGGTATATGTCGGCGGCGGCGTCCAAACACAGTGCGGGAAGCGAGTATCGGCGTATATCACGCACCCACGATTTTGCCCTGATTTTAGGGGCAAAAAAGTGCGCGATATACGCCGATAAATACGGTACTTTTAGCTGATCTCCTTGTAGGCCGATTCCCAGTGCAGCTCCCAACCACTGGAAAAATGGATAGCAGGATACAAAAACACACACAAAGGCAGCGCTTCAAATAGGTAACAAAATAAATATTGCACTGGAGATAAAATCAATGCAGCTACATAAACTGTAAAAATGGTTGCAAGTAATACCAAACGGTAGCAAAAGCAGTCATAAAAACATGTAGCCAAGTATGCTACTGGTATACAAATGTATACAAATCGCCTCTCAGCCAATCAGGTGCTCAGGTCTGTTACCTGTCACCTGATTGGCTAAAACGACAGGCGCTGTGATTGGACGCCATCTATCAGGCGTCTAATCATAGCAGAGGATGGGAGAAGACATCAAGGAGCGTGGAGGACATTGCTGTGACCTGCTGCCCCACCGAGAAAAGGTAAGTGCTGGGCGGGCAGGGGATGCACAGTGGCAGCATTTGATGGGCACAGTAGCGCCAATTGATAGGCACACTGGCAGAAATTGATGGGCACACTGTCGGCGGTTGATGGGCACACTGTCGGCAGTTGATGGGCACACTGGCAGCAGTTGATGGGCACAGTAGCGGCAGCTGATGGGCACACTGGCGGCAATTGATGGGCACACTGGCAGCAATTGATGGGCACACTGGCAGAAATTGATGGGCACATTAGTGGCAATTGATGGGCACACTGGCAGCAGTTGATGGGCACATTAGTGGCAATTGATCGGCAGCATGATGGCAATTTATGGGAACAGTGTCAGCAATTGATTGGTACAGTAGCTGTGTTTGATGGCATAGTGGCGGCAATTTATGGGTACAGTTGCTGTATTTAATGGACACAGTGGCTGCATTTGATGGCACAGTGGTGGCAATTGATGACACAGTGGCTGCGTTTGATGGGCACAGTGACTGCAATTGACGGGCACAGTGGCTGCAATTGATGTTTTTTTTTTTCTCAGTTTGTGCCCCGCCAAAATTTTGAGCACCAGCCGCCACTGCACATAACTAACGTGCCTTTATTCAGTTTCCTAAAAACAGTTTTAGGGCATTCTGAATATTAGATCTAATATCTTCATTTCAAGCAGACAATCGTACATTGACTGAAGAATTATTGTGAAAATATAGCAGCAGGGATCCTGCATAAAACAAGCTAGGTATCAATGGTGTACAATGGCCTCAGGCATAATGGTATTTGTTTAGCTGTTAGCTAAGGAGGCATTACACCTGGGCTCGTGGTCAGCACTCACAGCTGCAGATTTGACCACATTTGCTGGCTGTTAAAGGAGTAACAGGTTCAGCACAAAAATACAGAGGTTAGGAAAGCGGCATCGGAAAGTATGCCGTAAATAATGCTACCTGTTTAAAGCTGATTTGCAGCATAAAATGACATCTACATTTCACGGGGAATGTTGGCTGGTAAAAGATTGGTATACTTTTAATGGACTTTTATTACTTTAACAAGCGTTGACTATTGTTATAGACCCTACCTAAATGGCGACATTAGCCATGGCTGCCTAGCTGGCATAATGCCTTCTTCTTCCACCACAAAAAGAGGAAGGGCCCCTGTAACATCAGGTGACAGTTTTAAGGTGGCTTGGCTTGTGATGGACCTTCAATCTCTATTGTCGATATCACTGCACCCTGCTCCTTGTAGTGCAAGAAGACATTGCAGTGGTCCCAATAGTTGGAAGCATTTGTATGTAAAAATTCTGCCCTGAAAGTAGGAAAAGTACTTTAATTCCATGTAAATCCCACGGAGCTGCTATACCAAACTTTAAAACTGTCAGCACTCCTGGTATAGTGAGCATAGGCGTGCGCAGCCTATTGGATTAGGGTGTGCACCCCAAAACTCAAACACACACGTGTGTGGGTATATATATACACAGACACACACTCTTTTAAATAAATGTAAACCAACATTTTGAAATGTGTTAAAACAATTTTTTTAATATTCCAATACATTTTACATCTTATGGCTGAGCTGGTCAGAGGGAGAAAGTGGGGGTGAGAGAGGGGGAGATGGGATCAGTTGGCAGTGCTGGAGGGGGGTGATCAGTGGCAGTGCTGGAGAGGGGGGGGGGTGATCAGTGGCAGTGCTGGAGCGCGGGGGGGGGGTGATCAGTGGCAGTGCTAGGGGGGTTGATGGGATCAGTGGCAGTTGTGGTGGGGGGTAATGGGATCAGTGGCAGTACTGAAGTGGGATGAGTGACAGTGGTGGGGGGGGGGGGGGGGGGCAGTGCTAGGGGATTGATGGGATCAGTGGCAGTGCTGGGGGGGGTGGGATCAGTGGCAGTGTTGGAAAGTTGATAGGATCAGTGGTGTTGATCGTGGTTGTGGTGGGGTAATAGAATCAGTGGCAGTACTGGGGGAATGGGATGAGTGGCAAGGTGGGGGGGGGGGGTCATTGGCAGTGCCGGGGGTTGATGGGATCGGTGGCGGTGGGGGATTTGTGGCAGTAATGGGTGGGTGAGTGGCAGTGGAGGGGGGATCAGTAGCAATGCTGGGGGGAGATGGGATGAGTGGCAGTTCTGGGTGGGGGGGATAGGATGAGTGGCAGTGCTGGGTGGGGGGGATAGGATGAGTGGCAGTACTGGGTGGGGGGATAGGATGAGGGGCAGTGCTGGGTGGGGGGGGGGATGGATGGGATTGGTGGCACTCACTTGCTCTCAGTGTGGACTCCATGCTTGTTGTGTCTCCGGCTCCCTCCAGGCTTTACGTGTCTCCTCACACAGTGGAGACCTCCTCCGCTTTTCCTACTGGATCAGCTGGATCTTCCAGTCCCCCGGACGCCATGCCCCCACCAGTCCTGCTGCTCTAAATTCAATGGACGGAGCCGTGGAGAAGCTGGGTGGGCGGTCCTGCAGCAGTTACTGTACTTAGAACGAAGGAGTCAGGGGGAGCTGGGAGGCGGAGCCAGCAGTTCTAGTACACCAGGCTGGATGAGAGGGGCAGTGAGTGGACAGCATATAGTACAACCACGATGCTCTGCATTTTCCTCCATGCAGCCCCTGAATGCTCGCTCCTCTTCCTCCCGAAGGCATTCAACGGCTGTAGGGTGGAAAATACAGAGCATCGGTTGTTCTATATGCCGCCCGTTGCCCCTCTCATCCAGGTGTAGACAAGTCAGGGTTCTCTTGTAAAGAAAAAAGACAAGCATGTCAGGGGATTAGGGTGTGCCCAGGCACACCCGGCACACCCCTGCACACGCCTATGATAGTGAGGCCTGCTTTTGAGCTCATTAAACGACCGTTTTACCATGGTGCAAACTAACTTCACAGCTTTAGTGATATGCTGCTTTAAGGCTTGCCATCCCCCATACCATCTGTAGCCATGCCCCCATAAGGGTTGCTGATTACTGTGGTTCACCTGACACCAACTCAGAAAGGCCTCTGTGAAATTTGCCCTTTGCAGGCAGGGACCGCGGGCCCCTATAGTGTAGAAAATGTTATGTGCTAACTGTCCTCTTCCCAGCTACTGATCCAAGATAGCTCTTTTCAGGCCCTGCCAGCCAGCTGAGCTGCAATGACCACTCTCCTCTGCCCTTGCCACAGTCCACTCCACTGGCTCTGCACCCATCTCAAACTGCAAACTCCCAGTTCTCTCAGGCATGCCTCCCCAGTTATCCCAACTCGACTTCACTCACCAGCCCTTCAGGCTGTGACCAGTTTCCTCCCTGGAGTCTCTTAGCAGTGTTCTCTCCCACTGTCCTCTCCTTGCTCTCTCCTGTGCCTCTCTCCCAGGATCTCTTCTCTCCTCCTAGTGCACCCAAGCTCAGGCCCAAGGTCACCCCCCCCCCAGACTGGGGAGCTCCCTGTGGGCCCAGACAGCCTCCACACTCTCTTACTCCAGGATTTCCACCTGACAACTCCTCCCCAGCTGGGCTGACCCTAGGTATTTAAGGAGGTCTGCCCCCTGCCCATTCCATATTGGGGATTGGTCATGGCTTCTTGGAATACCTCAGGCAGCTCCACCTCTCCTCTCCTCTCTTTCTAGCACCTTCTAGAATGAAGAGGGAGGTGACAGTGATGCTTCCTGTGAGTTACCAGCTGCTACCCTGAGCCACTCCCAGCCCAAAATGAAAACAAACAGGCCTAGCAACCAGCTAGGCCTGCCTACATTTTCCTACTCTCCAGAAAAATACCTAACCAGAGGGTGAACACATCTATAAATCCTCTGTAACACTTGAGGGTTGATCTACTAAAACGGGAGAGTGCAAAATCTGGTGCAGATGTGCATGTAAGCCAATCAGCTTACATGCACATGTACAAGGGACACATACCAGTCTCCTCTCTCCCTGACAGGACGTGGATCTGTGTGTTTACACACACAGATCCACATCCTTGTCTCTGTAATCGCCGATCGCAGGTGCCTGGCGGACATCGCAGCCGCCAGGCACGCGCATCGGCATCTCAGTAATGCGACAGGCACGCGTGCGCAGCCGTCGGTGGCGCTCGCGCGCCCCCCAGTGGCTGGAGGCCATATATAGACTGCCTCCCGGCAATTGGCATCCACACTGCATCCGTACAAAGTCGTACGGCAGGCAGGAAGTGGTTAATTTAATTGTTATTTTGAATGGGCCTCAATCAATGCAATACAACTGAAGTTTTAGTGGATTTTCAGCATTTTTTCACCAATGTACAGATGCATTGCAGGTGCAATGTGGTGTTCAGTGTACTTGTGTTGGGTGTTGCATGCATGGCTTACATGGGTTGTGGTTGTCACCGTCATTTATAAAGACAGTTACACTTAAAAAGGTCCTTTCTACCTGTCGGTACCACTGACTGGAATTCTACTTCTCTCTACCCTCACTATATGTCACACATTTATCAAACATGTTTGCAGTCTGTATTTGGCACATCATCTACTGCTGGAACAAAAAAACTGAAAAACACTTCTAATAATTTGCAAAAGTATTTTACCCCATGTGCGAAAACATCATTTACTGCGAGGCGATATTGATTTATTTCATATTGCTTTTAAGAACTGTGCAAATACACAATTACAATTTATTTATTTCTATTACCTTAAGTCACGGCTGCTCATATCACCTATTGATTTTTATTTTTCTCTCAATGCACAAAATTTGCCGAACGCCAAGTCTAATGCCGCACACGCTTGTCTGGGCTGAATGGAAAATTGCCCACTTTTCTTTTTCACTGTTCGGTTGAATTGTGGATCATTTGTGAGGCTCCAAACACAGGTTCACTCTGTGGGGCAGATTCACGTAGATCGGCGCATTATCATTCCGGCGTAGCGCACCACTTTTCCGTTAGACTTGCGCAATCTAGCCGCGTAATCCGGCGATTCACGTAGCTTTTACGCAAGAGCTTGCGCAAACGTAAGGTTTTTTCCGTAGGCGTAAGGAGGAGTAATACAAATTGGGAGGGACGTGGGCGTGTTACATTGAAATGAGCCGTGACCCCATGCAAATGAAGGGCCGGCCGACTCGCGCATGCGCGCGTGAAGGAAACCATGTCAGCTCCGTTGTGCGCATGCTCACAACTCGGGAGCGGCGCAATCATTGAAATTGGAAATGGACTAGGGCAATGTTGTGAACTACGCAGACAGCATAAATAGACACACACAAACGCCCTTCCATTGCAAAAGTACATCCCTTTGTGTCCCTTCCCATTGAATCAAGTGCTTTTGCTCTGTTGTTCGTTAGAGTGTGTTTTGTAGTTGTGAGATTAGTGTTCTGTGTGATCTTGTGCTTGTTGGTAGTTTTGTGAAAGTGTATTTTGATAAGTGTTTGAGACTGTTTGTTTGATTGATAGATTTCTGAGCGTTTGTTTTCTTGCTTTTTTTTTTCATCTGATTTTTTTGTGTGTGTTTCTTGCTGAGTGCTAGTGTGATTTTTGGCTGTTCTTTTTCTCTTTGTGTGTGTTCTTGTCTGATTGGTTGTGCTTGTATTTGTGACAGATTTTTGGTGACTGCTAGTGAGTTTGTTTGGAAGTATGACTGAGAGAAAAAGAAAGCTCAATTTTACTGTGGGGGAAAAAATAATTCTTGCCCGGGCCATTACCGACTATGGGCGTTTTCTCCACGGCCCGCAGAGTGCCACCACCACCCCGGCCAGGAGGAGGGAGATATTGGATATGATCACGGAGCAGGTCAATTCATCGGGGGAGGGGGAGACACGGACCCGCTCTGGGATAGAAAAGAAAATAAATGACCTCCGGCGTGAGGTGAAAAAAAAACTGGCCGCAATAAATGCCCATGCCAGGGGCACAGGAGGGGGCCCACCATGCCGGGTTAGATTTTCAGAGACGGAGCGTGTGGTGGCCCTGACCTTTCACCGGCATGAAGTGGAGGGCCTGCCAGGCTTTGACACAAGTCCGGTCCCCGCGGTGCCAGGTAAGGTTTTTATTTCTCTCAGGTGTGTAGCATGTGTGGGGGAGGGGGTGAAAGGGAATATGTGGCAAGTGTGTGGATCCTCCAACCTGTGAATGTTTTGTGTCATCCACAGCTGTGCAGGAGGGTGCAGGGCCATCTGGACTGACCGCTCCAACCCCAGGACAGCAGCCTAATGAGGCCCCCCAACAAGGCCAGAGTCCGCAGAGGAGGAACAAGAGGAGGGGGAGGATCATGCGGAGGACGATCATGAGGAGGAGCAGAATCATGAGGAGGAGGAGTCCATGGAAGGCACTGGCCCTTTGGTTTCTGCAGACTCTTCCCCTCTGGCTGCAAGAAGCCTGCCCTCCCTAAGGGTCAGCCCCCCCCCCTCCTCCCCCAACATGGCTCCCCTCACAAGGGCCTCCCCTTCTCCCCGGCCACAACCATCAGCTGGAGCCAGGAGGTCATCCCCAAGCACCAGGGGGGCGCCCAATCTCATGCCCGCCTGTCTGAGAAGGAACCTGGCCACCCAGACCCGCCTTCTGAGACAGCTCTGCCAGACTATGGGGCGGGTGGATCAGAGCCTGTCCTCCATTAATGATAGCCTGGGTAACCTGGACTCCCACTCCCGGGCCTCCACAACCTGCCTAAATGACCTGCAAACTACAGCAGCAGGCGTTGGGCAGGATGTGAGGGCCCTTACCCAGGCTATCCAGGGCAACACGGCAACACTTGGTGCTGCCCTGGACAGAATAGCCGTGGCCTTGGAGGGCAGGCCGCCAGGTGGGCAGATCTCAGGGGCTGCTCCTCCTTCCCCGGCTTTTCCCCTCCCCCATGCGTCTCCCCTGAGGGTCCGGGGCCGTGGCCGGGGGCGCCCCAGGCGTGGCTCAGGCAGAGGGCAATAATTTTTTTTTCCCCCTTTTGTTTGTTTTGAAAGCTTTTTTATTTTTGTTCTCTGCTTTTTTTTGTTTTTTCTAAGCATTTTTTTTTTCCTATGCATTTTTTGTTTCTATGCATTTTTGTTTGTTTGACTTTTTTGGCATATTTTGGGTTGTGAATGATGTTTGAATGTGGGGGTGACATTCCTGCTGGAAAAGGGGTGTCACCCTCAATTTTGGTGGAGAAGGGTTCCCCAGGACCAGGGAGAAGTGATTCCCAGGTCCGTGTGAATGGTGTATGAATGTACAGTGACATAATTGGAGCCTTGACGTGGCGTTACTGCTCACCAGTCTTGCATGGTGGACTGGTGCCAATCCAATTTGATGAGGATGTGGGGTGTGTGTGCTAGGGACCATAATGGTGTGCATGCATGCATTCTCATTGTGCCATGATTAATGTGTGTGTTTAACGTGCAAAGATGCCCAATATGAGCTGCCTCCTGACTGCTCTTCCCTCAGAAGACGGGGTATCCTCGGTTAGGGGTTGATTTTCTGGTTGGGGGGTCAGATCATCACGTAGCTCAACCTGCAGGCCCTTCCTCACTGCGAGATTGTGTAGCATGCAACATGCAGCGATGATATGGCACACGAAGTTTGGGGAATACAACAGTGTACCCCCAGACTTATCCAGGCATCGGAAACGTGACTTCAGGAGGCCAAAGGTGCGCTCCACCACTGCACGGGTTTTGATGTGTGCTTCATTGTATCGTTCCTCTCCTGGGGTTTGGGGGTTCCGGATAGGAGTCATGAGATGGGGTCCCAGTGCATATGCAGAGTCACCTGTAAAGGAAAAGACAGGAGAATGTTAGTCATGCATGTGCCACTTCTGTTGTGCATCACGGGAGGGGATAGTCATGCCTGACTCCCATGTCACTCACCAACCAGCCAGGTGTTCCCATACACGTTCTGTTCGAATTCTGTTCGGATGTGGCTTTGATTGTAGATGTAGCTGTCATGGCTGGACCCTGGGTGTTTGGCACGGACGTGCCATATGAGGCCTTGGGCATCAACTATCACCTGTACGTTGATGGAGTGCCAATTCTTCCGATTGCGGTACATGTGCTCGGTCTCATGGGGGGGCTGGAGTGCCACATGTGTGCAATCTATGGCCCCGATGGTGCGTGGGAATCTGGCAATTCGGTAGAAATCTGCCATTGCCTTGTTTCGAAGCTCCTCAGTGGTGGGTTTGATGATTTGGTTGGCCAAGCGTGTGAGGATTGCAGGGACAACCTGGTGCACACATCTGCTCATGGAGGATTGTGACATCCCAGCCACCACTCCACTTGTACGCTGAAAAGAGCCACTGGCAAGGACATGGAGTGTTGCCAGGACCTTCACCAGTGGCTGCACTGCATGTGAGCGTTGTGTTGGGCTGGTGATGTCCTCCTGCAAGGTTGTGGTTAATTCCAGGATGGCATGAGGGGGGAATCTGAAGATGCGAAAGACCTCTGAATCATTCATGCCAAACAGGTGTATGCGGGTGCGGTATACCCTCTCCCGTGCCATCCTCCGTGCCCTCCTCCTTCTTTGGTCATCTATATTCACTAGTGCAGCTATGAGCGACGATGCCCCTAGCATGTTGGCAGTCAAATTGTAGTGCAACACGTGTGTGTGGTCTGCTCCTCAATAACGGTGTTGCTTTATCTGACAATTAGACTTTTTTTCAAAAGTTAGATCAGCTTTTAGGTGCTCTAACTTTAGACAGGACATTTTGCAGTTGCGCACATCGCGTAGCCTGCGCAGCAACTGCGTTTTTTTGTGGATCCCCGTAACTCCCTCATTAGCATATTTGACTAGCAAATCAATGGTGTGTCTAGCGCAGTTTTGCGCGAAGGGAAGCGAATGTCTAACTCAATTACGCCGGACCAAAAAACGTAGATTTCTGGTGTATATTGTTTTGTGAATCGCGTCCAACTATACGCACGCGCACATTTAGACTTACGCACGCGCAACAGCAGTTGCGCACGCGTAATCGCTCTGTGAATCTGGGCCTGTGTCTTTAATGCCCTGCATTTTCATAATTGCTATTTATTTGTAAAAATGCCAACATTTTGCGCTATATGATGTGTTTATCATCTTTCTTCCAGAACTGAGCTTTGTATTTAAGCCTTGTATCAGAAAAAAAACTTTAAATGGGGTGGTAAATGTTTCATGGTATCAAAGAACTCTAAGCAAATGTACAAAATATACTTTAGTGGACCTCTAAGCAACTTTACCAAGTCAGAATGAATACATTCCTGACACAAAATACAGCAACAATATAACTAAATATAAATATATTGTAAGCTGGGGATAGGTAGCGGGTACAAAAGCTCCCTGGGATGAGCAGGCACAGATACCAAAGTCCATAGGATAAGTGAACAACAGTGGGATTTTTATTGGTGCTATACAAAGTCTATTTACAGGTGCTGTACAGTGTGCAGAAAACAAAACAAACAAAAGTAGTTTAAACAAACACCTAGCCGTGTCTCGGCTCTAACTACACGATATGTAGGCCCTAACTACTAAGCTAAACAAGCCTACCGCTTGTTAGCTCAAAATACAAACTGCTCACCAGTCTTTTAACAACCTCCTTGCTCCTACAGATCCACACTATCTGTTTCCCAGGACAGAGCAATGGCTGTTAGCTCAGGTGAGCTTAAATTGGCCTGGGGGAGAGGGCCAACACCTGACCTGGATCAGGGATCAGAGATCCCTGAACGTGTAAGAGAGGAGCCTGGGAGAGGTATAAACCCCGAACTGGACTTTCCCAGGCTCTCTCTGGGACGCTCTGCTACACACCCTCCCCTCTTGTTTCAACCCCAGGGTTGGAACACCTGTAGCCCAACAGGAGTGAACACGGGACAGGGCATCTACATTACCCATCTCAACCCCTGGCCTGTGTTTTACCGAAAAGGAATAATCCTGGAGGGCCAAAAACCACCGGTTCACCCGCCTATTAGTCTCCTTCTTTTGGGCCATCCATTTCAGGGGAGCATGGTCAGTTATTAACTCAAACTGGCGCCCTAACAGGTAGTACCTGAGCGCGTCCACAGCCCACTTTATGGCTAAACATTCCTTTTCAATGACTGCATATTTTTTCTCATGATCATTGAGCTTTCTGCTTAGGTAGACCACAGGGTGTTCTTCCCCATTGTATACCTGTGATAGTACTGCCCCGATACCTACATCAGAGGCATCTGTCTGAACCAAAAAATCTTTGGAGAAATCGGGGGAGTATAGCACTGGCTGTGCACAAAGAGCCTTCTTCAGGACTTGGAAAGATTCTTCTGCTACTGGGGACCATTTTATCATTACGGAGTCTTTCCCTTTCGTCAGGTCTGTCAGTGGGGCAGCTATAGTGGCAAAATTTGGAATAAACCTTCTATAATATCCCGCAATGCCAAGAAAGGCCCTGACCTGCTTCTTGTTTGCAGGACGTGGCCACTCCTGGATGGCTTCTACTTTATTCACTTGGGGTTTAATAACTCCACGGCCAATAGTGTAGCCCAAATACTTGGCTTCCTCCAAACCAATGGCACATTTTTTGGGATTTGCCGTAAAACCTTCCTTGAAGAGGGAATCAAGGACAGCTTGGACACGGGGCAAGTGAGACTCCCAGTCAGTGCTATGCACCACTATGTCATCTAAATAAGCTGCAGCATACTGCTGGTGCGGTCTTAGGGTCCTGTCCATGGCCCTCTGAAAGGTTGCAGGGGCATTTTGCAACCCAAAAGGCATTTTCTTATACTGGAATGATCCCTCCGGGGTCACAAACGCAGTCTTTTCTTTGGCACTATTAGTCAGGGGTATTTGCCAATATCCTTTGGTCAAGTCCAAAGTGGTCAGATAACGGGCCTTGCCCAGTCGGTCTATAAGTTCATCTACCCTGGGCATCGGGTACGTGTCAAACTTTGTTACTGCATTGAGCTTTCTGAAGTCGTTACAAAACCTCCAAGTGCCATCCGGTTTTGGGACCAACACGATGGGGCTAGACCAGTCACTATTGGATTCCTCAATGACATCTAGTTCCAACATCCTTCTAACTTCATCACTGATGTCCTTTCTCCTCGCTTCAGGAATTCGGTATGGTTTGAGCTTGACACGGACCCCAGGTTCAGTAACAATATCATGCTGAACCGCTGAAGTCGTGCCAGGCAACTCTGAAAATTTCTCTCTATTCCTTATTAGGAACTCTCTAGCTTCCTGTTTTTGGGAATATGACAGGGTGTCTGGAATCGTGACCTCAGGGATCAGAGGGGATTCAGTACCCTTAGGCGTTACCGGTAGGGACCTCACAGTTAACGCCAGTCTATCCTTCCAGGGCTTTAACAGGTTCACGTGGTAAATCTGTTCGGGCTTCCTTTTACCTGGTTGATACACCTTGTAATTGACTTCCCCAACTCTTTCAATTACTTCAAAGGGGCCCTGCCACTTAGCCAGGAACTTGCTCTCAACAGTAGGAACTAAAACGAGGACCTGTCACCCGGTGAGAAAACACGGAGTTGGGCCCCCCGGTTGTATATTCTCTGTTGGGCTGCTTGAGCCTGTAGTAAATGTTCTTTCACCACTGGTATTACGGCTGCAATCCTGTCCTGCATTTGAGCGATATGCTCAATTACACTTTTGTGGGGTGTCTGTTCCCCCTCCCAAGTTTCCTTGGCTATGTCCAAGAGTCCCCGAGGGTGTCTCCCATAAAGCAACTCAAATGGAGAGTACCCTGTAGAGGACTGGGGAACCTCCCTGATAGCAAACATCAGGTACGGTATCAGGAAGTCCCAGTCTTTCCCATCTTTGTCAACAACCTTTTTTAACATGCCCTTTAACGTCTTATTGAAACGTTCCACCAAGCCATCCGTTTGCGGATGATACACAGAGGTTCGCAACTGCGTCACCTTAAATAACTTGCACAGCTCCCTAGTTATCCGTGACATAAATGGGGTACCCTGGTCTGTCAGGATTTCTTTAGGGATGCCCACCCGACTGAACACCATAAACAGCTCTTTGGCAATATTTTTAGCAGATGCGGCGCGTAAGGGAACGGCCTCAGGGTAACGGGTAGCGTAGTCCATAATCACGAGGATATGCTGATGACCACGGGCGGATTTGGGGAGGGGCCCCACAAGGTCCATGGCAATCCTCTCGAAGGGCACTTCAATAATGGGCAAGGGCACTAAAGGACTTCGGAAGTGGGGCTGGGGGGCTGACATCTGACACACAGGACAGGATTGACAATAATTCTCAATATTTTTCTGTATCCCAGGCCAGTAAAACCTGCGCAACACTCTTTCAGTGGTTTTCTCAACCCCTAAATGGCCTCCTAGCAAGTGCCCATGGGCAAGTTCCAACACCACCCTTCTGTAAGGCTTGGGGACCACCAACTGTTCAGTAACTTCATCATTCTTTTTACATACACGATACAGTAAATCATCATTGCTGCTGAAATAAGGAAAACAGGGCCTATCCTCTGGTTCAACAGGTACATCATTAATCACCATTACATTTTCCCAGGCCCTGGCAAGGGTAGGGTCTTTTCTCTGCTCAGTACCAAAATTTTCCTTGTGCACATTAAGGTCAGTAAACTCCAACATAGGCTCCGAGTCGGCAGACGGCTGTCCGGCTCTACTGGTTGTGGGGACTTCCTCAGGCTCCTCCAGCTCTCCTGCCATAACCGAGAAAGGAAAACTCGGAGAGCCCCGAGATGAGTCCCCTGAACCCACAATATCGGAAGTAGCCAGGAGCTCTGGCTCTGCGACTGAGTCAGGTACTGCGACCGGGTCGGGACGATCCCACAGTTCCCAAAACTTAGGGAAGTCCCTACCAATGATGGCCTCGTGCACCAAGTGGGGCACAAGTCCGACCGCATGGGACACCGTACCTAAGCCAGTTTTAAACTGAACTGTGGCTATAGGATACTCCCGGGTATCCCCATGTACACAGATCACAGCAACTTTTTTAGCATGAAAATTCACAGTTTCAACCATCTCAGCTGTAACCAAAGTAACCAGACTTCCAGAGTCCAGTAAGGCCGTAATAGGCTTATCATTAACAGTCATGTGACACATGTGTTTCCCCACATTTGGCGCTGCAGCGCATGAAACAGCAGCAAACATAGACTGCCTTCTAATAGACAGATCACACTGCATTGGTTCATCAGTCAATGGACAGTTTGCTGCAACATGTCCCAGCTCTTGGCAACGAAAACACCTGATGTTTCCCCAAGTTGGTTTGCTGACAGGCAGTGGTTTCCCTTGCTTGGGACGCCAAACTTCAGTCCTGGCACCAAAAATCCTCCCCCCTATTTCCTTGCCATGCTTACCACCCACTTCCCCTGGAACAGTCTTACCGGTTGCCTGGGGAGACCGTGGCTTTGGGTGGAAAGTCCGTGCGGTTGTTGGGGTGGTGACCAGGTTCTCTGCAGCAAAGTATCTTTCGACGAGTTCCACCAGGTTATCTGCCGACTTGGGGTCCCCTTGACTCACCCACTTCTGCAGGGGAATTGGGAGTGACCTCAGGAATTGGTCCATGACCACACGCTCCACTATTTGTGGCGCAGACAGGGACTCAGGCTGTAGCCATTTTCGCACCAGGTGGATTAGGTCGAACATCTGCGATCTTGGGGGCCTCTCGATTTTGAAGAACCAGCTGTGGACCCGTTGGGCTCGAACGGCCAAGGTGACGCCGAGTCGCGCCAGAATTTCCTGCTTGACCTTTTCGTAGTCTTCTGCTTCTGCTGACTCCAGATCATAGTAGGCCTTCTGCGATTCACCAGAAAGTAAGGGGGCAATCAGTCCTGCCCACTTGGTTTTAGGCCAACATTCCCTCTCAGCGGTCCGTTCAAACGTTAACAGGAAGGCCTCTGGATCATCATCCGTAGTCATTTTAGACAGAAAGCGAGCCACATGGATGGCTGAAGGCTTGTCTCCCATATCCTTAATTTCCGCAGGTGCCCACTGTGCTAGCGTCTCTGCAACCTTAGTCAGGGTTTTCCTATCCACTTCTGCAGCAGTGGCAAGCTGTTCAAACAGCCTCTGCGATTGCTCCTGTACAGCACTAATCTGCCTCTGCGATTGCTCCTGTGCAGCACCAATCTGTTTGTACAGCGCCTTGGTTTGCTCCTGTGCGATAGCATTGGCTTGCTGCAATGCAGCGTTAGTTTGCTGTTGTGCAGCATTGGATAACATCATTTGTTTGAGGATTTCCTCCATGTTGTCACTTTAGGTACTGGCCTTTTAAAATAGTAACTTACTACTGCTGATCGCAGCCTCCACCATATGTAAGCTGGGGATAGGTAGCGGGTACAAAAGCTCCCTGGGATGAGCAGGCACAGATACCAAAGTCCATAGGATAAGTGAACAACAGTGGGATTTTTATTGGTGCTATACAAAGTCTATTTACAGGTGCTGTACAGTGTGCAGAAAACAAAACAAACAAAAGTAGTTTAAACAAACACCTAGCCGTGTCTCGGCTCTAACTACACGATATGTAGGCCCTAACTACTAAGCTAAACAAGCCTACCGCTTGTTAGCTCAAAATACAAACTGCTCACCAGTCTTTTAACAACCTCCTTGCTCCTACAGATCCACACTATCTGTTTCCCAGGACAGAGCAATGGCTGTTAGCTCAGGTGAGCTTAAATTGGCCTGGGGGAGAGGGCCAACACCTGACCTGGATCAGGGATCAGAGATCCCTGAACGTGTAAGAGAGGAGCCTGGGAGAGGTATAAACCCCGAACTGGACTTTCCCAGGCTCTCTCTGGGACGCTCTGCTACAATATATATATATATTGTAAAGGGTTAGCTCGGTAGCGGGGGGGTGTGACCCCCTGGATGGGTTCACTACACACTGAACTATACAGAGAGGCAGCCGAAGACGGTTGAAAACAAGGGCCCAGATTCACGTACATCTGCGCATTATTGGACCGGCGTAGCACACCGCCTTTACGTTAGACTTGCGCAATTTTGCCGCGTAATCACCCTATTCTCGTAGCTTTTGCGCAGGAAATTGCGCATACGTAACGTTTTTCCAGAGGCGTAAGGAGGAGTAATACAAATTGGGAAGGACGTGGGCGTGTTACATTGAAATGAGCCGTGACCCCATGCAAATGAAGGGCCGGCCGGCTCGCGCATGCGCGCTTGAAGGAGACCATGGTCAGCTCCGCTGTGCGCATGCTCACAACTCGGGAGCGGCGCAATCAGTGAAATTGGAAATGGACTAGGGCAACTTTGTGAACTACGCAGACAGCATAAATAGACAGACACAAATGCACTTCCTTTGCAAAAGTACATCCCTTTGTATCCCTCCCTCTACAGCAAGGTGCTTTTGTTTGTTTGTGACGTGTCTTTGAGATATTTGGGGACTGTTTTGCAGAGTGATTTTTGTCTTTTATGTGTTTTCTTTGTTGTTATTTTGTTTAAATTATATTTTTGCTGGGCATTTTTTTTTTTTTGCTCGTCATTTATTTAATTTTTTTGGTTCTGTTTGTGTATGATTTTGGAATGTGGGGGTGATATTCCTGCGGGAAAAGGGGTGTCACCCTCATTTGTGGTGGAGAAGTGATCCCCAGGTCTGTGTGAATGGTGTATGAATGTACAGTGACATAATTGGAGCCGTGGCGTGGCGTTGCAGCTCACAAGTCCTGCATGGTGGACTGGTGCCAATCCAATGTGATGACGATGTGGTGTGTGTGTGCTAGGGACCACAGTGGTGTGCATGCATGCATTCTCATTGTGCCATGATTAATGTGTGTGTTTAACGTGCAAAGATGCATAATGTGCGCTGGCATGAGATGGGGTCATGAGATGGGGTACCAGTGCATATGCAGAGTCACCTTGAAGGGAAAAGACAGGAGGATGTTAGTCATGCATGTGCCACTTGTGAGGTGTGCATCACGGGAGGGGATAGTCATGCCTGCCACCCATGTCACTCACCAACCAGCCAGCTGTCCCTATACATGTTCTGTTCGAAATCTGTGGGGATGGGGCTCTGATTGTATATGTAGCTGTCATGGGTGTCATGGGTGGTGCCATGTGTTGGGCTGCTGATGTCCTCCTGCAAGGTTGTGGTAATTCCAGGATGGCATGAGGGGTGAATCTGAAGATGCGAGACACCTCAGAATCACTCATGCCAAAGATGTCTATGCGTGTGTGATATATCAAGTGAAGAGTGAGGGGCTTGTATCAGATAAGAATATTGTATTAGATTAGATTAAATTGTAAATTTTATATAAGCAAATAAAAAAAAAAAAAAAACATCTCCCGTGCCCTCCTTAGTGCCATCCTCCGTGCCCTCCTCCTTCTTTGTTCATCTAAAGTCAGTAGTATAGCTATGTGCGACGATGCCCCTGGCATGTTGGCATACAGATTGTTGAGCAACACGTGTGACTGCTGAACTCCTCACTAACAGTGTTGCTTTATCTGACAGGTAGACTTTTTTTCTTTTTTTAGACCAGCTTTTATCAGCTCTAATTTTAGACAGGACATTTTGCTGTTGCGCACACTGCATCGCCTGCGCTGCCCCAACGTTGTTTTGTGGATCCCCGTAAGTCCCTCATTAGCATATTTGACTAGCAAATCAATGGTGTGTCTATCGCACTTTTGCGCGGACGGATGCACCAGTCTAACGAAATTACGCGGGACAAAAAAAAGACAATTTTTTGCGTATCTCGTTCTGGGGATGCCGCGCAACGAAACGCACGCGCACATTTAGACTTACGCACGCGCATCTCCTGTTGCGCAGGCGTAATCGCTCTGTGAATCTGGGCCAAAGAGTTTGGTTTATTCTTCCATATTGCTGGAAACAAGTGCAAGCATCCAAACAGCATAAGCAAAACATAAAATAAACCCTGGCCACTTGGGGCGACTACCTTCACCACACAGGAACCTATCTATAGAGTCTGGCACAGCCTACTGCTGGGCAGACACTGCTGGTCATACAGCAGAGAAACAATATTCTTTTTGATTTTTATCACACAGAAAAATCAACAACCACCTCACCTCTTCAGAAGTCTTTGTCACTGCTCTCCTTAACTCAAAAAGCCTCAGGATGCAGCAATCAGTCGTCATCCTCTGGATGACTTATAGAGGCATTAATTGCCTCATTCTGAACCGCTGAAGTTTTCCAACGCCCTAAACCTTTCTGGCTACTTCTGACACCTGATAGTAATTGGTGCATTGTCTAAACAAGGCAGAAATGTATCTCCCATCTGTGACAACATTCACAGATTTACCTGACTTCCTGTCACATAATATATTTATATTTTTATATATATATATATATATATATATATATATATATATATATACACACAGTAAAGACCAAAAGTTTGGACACACCTTCTCATTCCAAGAGTTTTCTTTATTTTCATGACTTTGAAAGTTGTAGAGTCACACTGAAGGCATCAAAACTATGAATTAACACATGTGGAATTATATACATAACAAAAAAGTGTGAAACAACTGAAAATATATGTCATATTCTAGGTTCTTCAAAGTAGCCACCTTTTGCAGCAGACACATCTCTAGAACAACTGATAAGAGGAGACTGTGTGAATCAGGCCTTCATGGTAGAATATCTGCTAGGAAACCACTGCTAAAGAAAGGCAACAAGCAGAAGAGACTTGTTTGGGCTAAAGAACACAAGGAATGGACATTAGACCAGTGGAAATCTGTGCTTTGGTCTGATGAGTCAAAACTTGAGATCTTTGGTTCCAACCACTGTGTCTTTGTGCGACGCAGAAAAGGTGAACGGATGGACTCTAAATGCCTGGTTCCATGAAGCATGGATGAGGAGGTGTGATGGTTTGGGGGTGCTTTGCTGGTGACACTGTTGGGGATTTATTCAAAATTGAAGGCATACTGAACCAGCATGGCTACCACAGCATCTTGCAGCGGCATGCTATTCCATCTGGTTTGCGTTTAGTTGGACCATCATTTATTTTTCAACAGGACAATGACCCCAAACACACCTCCAGGCTGTGTAAGGGCTATTTGACCAAGAAGGAGAGTGATGGGGAGCTGCGCCAGATGACCTGGCCTCCACAGTCACCGGACCTGAACCCAATCAAGATGGTTTGGGGTGAGCTGGACCGCAGAGTGAAGGCAAAAGGGCCAACAAGTGCCAAGCATCTCTGGGAACTCCTTCAAGACTGTTGGAAGACCATTTCAGGTGACTACCTCTTGAAGTTCATCAAGAGAATGCCAAGAGTGTGCAAAGCAGTAATCAAAGCAAAAGGTGGCTACTTTGAAGAACCTAGAATATGACATATTTTCAGTTGTTTCACACTTTTTTGTTATGTATATAATTCCACATGTGTTAATTCATAGTTTTGATGCCTTCAGTGTGAATCTACAATTTTTATAGTCATGAAAATAAAGAAAACTCTTGGAATGAGAAGGTGTGTCCAAACCTTTGGTCTGTACTGTATATGTATGTATGTATGTATGTATGTGTGTGTGTGTGTGTATATATACAGAGGCGATTCAGTTCGCATGTGCCGCGCTATATACGTTTTCATTCATTCATTCATTCATTCATTCATTCATATATATACAGGGCCGCCATCAGGGGGGTACAGGCAGTACACCTGTAAGGGGCCCGGAGCTCACAAGGGGCCCGGATGGCAACCCCCCTTTTTTTTGTAAGGGGTCCGGAGGTCCCCAGGGCCCTGGATGGCAACCCCCCCTTTTTTATATATATATATATATATATATATATATATATATATATATATATATATATATATATAAATAATTATTTTTTTATTAATGGGCCCAGAGGTCCCCAGGGCCCCAGATGGCAACCCCCCTCTTTTTTTATAAAAAAATAAATAAAACATTTGTATATATATATATATATATATATATATATATATATATATATATATATAGCAACCCCCCTTTTTTGTATTATATATATATATATATATATATATATATATGTGTATATATATATATATATATATATATATATATATAATTTATTTTTTATTAAAGGGGCCAGAGGTCCCCAGGGTCCCGGACGGCAACCCCCACTTTTTTTTATGAAAAAAAAAAATAATTATTTTTATATATACTTTTTTCTTTCTTTTTTATTAAGGGGCCCAGAATTCCCCAAGGCCCTGTATTTTTTTTTAAAGGGCCCCCCTGCTTCTCAATTAGCGGCGGCACCCCCCCGCTTCTCAATTTGCGGCAGCCCCCCGCCTCTCAATTTTAGGCGGCAGCCTGAAGCTGTGTTAGGGACCCCATAATTCCTGATGGCGGCTATATATATATATATATATATATATATAATATATACACACACACAATATATTACCAGAAGTATTGGAACACTTGCCTTTACACACACATGAACTTTAATGGCATCCCAGTCTAAGACCCCATACACACTATTAGATTTTCTGCAGATTTTTGTCTTCAGATTTACCAAAACCATGCAGTGCAAGGGTCTGGCATACAAATTGAAACTCTTAATATTTGACCTCATATTACCGTATTTATCGGCGTATACCGCACACTTTTTTCCCCTTAAAATCAGAGGAAAATCATGGGTGCGCAATATACGCCGATACTCCGTTGCAGCGGTGTTCATTTTTTGAATTAGTCGCCGAGCCTAGAGCCGAGCTGAGCCGAGCCAAGTGTACTGCGCACTCGGCTAGGCTCGGCTATGATCAGCTACACCCGCAGCCACGCGAAAGGAGCCGAGAGAAGCTGAGAGGAGATGAACAAACAGGAAATCCGGCTCCTCTCGGCTCGGCGCCTAATTCAAAAACGAACACCGCCGCAACCCCGGGCAACGTGCGGATGGACTGGAAGGACCCCGCAGACGGATGAACCCCGCGAGGAAGCCGCAGACGAACACCTGGACGGACGCCGCACAGGGCAAGACACCAAAACTGTAAGTAATTAATTTTTTTTTCCAGGAATTTCCCTGCTAGATTAGAGGTGCGCACTATACGCTGGTGCGCGCTATAGGCAGATAAATACGGTATATGGTTTTGGTAAATCTGAAGACAAAAATATGCAGAAAATCTAATAGTGTGTATGGGGCTTTAGTCTGTAGGGTTAAATATTGATTTGGTCCACCCTCTGCAGCTATAACAGCTTCAACTATTCTGGGAAGGCTGTCCACAAGGTTTAGGAGTGTGTCTATGGGAATGTTTGACCATTCTTCCAGAAACACAATTGTCCCAAAAATGTGTCAAAATTGTCCGAAGTGTCCACCATAATGTCGCAGTCACAAAATAAATCGCTGATCGCCGCCATTAGTAGTAAAAAAAAAATAATTAATAAAAATGCAATAAAACTATCCCCTATTTGTAAACGCTATAAATTTTGCGCAAACCAAACGATAAACGCTTATTGCGATTTTTTTTTTTTACCAAAAATAGGTAGAAGAATACGTATTGTCCTAAACCGCAGAGGTGATCAAATACCACCAAAATAAAGCTCTATTTTTGGGAAAAAAAGGACGTCAATTTTGTTTGGGAGCCACATCACACGACCGCGCAATTGTCTGTTAAAGCGACGCAGTGCCGAATCGCAAAACCTGGCCGGGTCCTTTAGCTGACTAAAGGTCCGGGTCTTAAGTGGTTACATGAAGGGAAATTTCCCCAATAGGACACGGATCCAAAAAAATAAAAATGACAGGGACTCTACTGTACTCCAAAAAAAAAAGTTATGACTGGATATTCTTTTAGATATTTAATTTTACTGGAATTTGACACACAAAAACCCATAAAATAAATATATAAATAGCCATATTTTTCTGTCCGAAAGCAGGGCCAGGATTTTAGGACTTTAATTTTAGGATTCTAATTTTCAATTTCAAGACTCTAAATTCCCAATTTTTCTTTCCAGCTGTCACAGCTGGAAAGAGAGATGATCTGTTCATAATCTCACGGTAGTTTCCACACTTTTAATTGCTGAGAGTGACTGACTTACTGATGAATTTTTTTTTTGTCTTCTTCTTGTTCTCCAGCTTCACGCTGATGCCTGTTTTGTTTGAATTCTTTAACTATGAACGTTTCTCTTTCTCTCTCTATCCCTCTGTGGCTCTGAGCCCAAAATAGAAGCGGTTTCTACCATGGAAGTTGAGAATTTCTGAATATATTTAAATAGAGTTCACTAATGAATCTCACCAAGGCAAAACAGTGAATAGGTTTCCAAAAAATGTATTTTCTGGCAAAATCATATTTTACTCCTATTTAACATTGTTTACACTTTTAGAATGTGATTACATTTAATGTATCAGGAGTGCTCATTTGTATCCTGGAATTAGCCTCAAGCCGCCGCGTACACACGACCGTTTTTCATGACGAGAAAAATGCAATTTTTTTAATTGGTCGTTAAAAACGGTCGCGTGTAGACTCCAGAGCATTTTTCTCGTTGAGAAAAATGGGCATTAGAAATTTAGAACATGCTCTATTTTTTCTCGTCGTTTTTTACATCGTCGTTTTTCTCAATGTGAAAAACGATCGTGTGTACGCTTTAACAAAGGGAAAAAAATGTGCATGCTCAGAAGCAAGTTATGAGATGGGAAATTTGCAAAATCATCCCAAAGGGTGGCGCCATTCGAATGGAATTTCCCCTTTATAGTGCCATTGTATGGGTTGTACGTCACCCTGCTTTGCTTGAGCATTTTTTTATCAATAGTGTATGCAAGGCAGGCTTGACGAGAGAAAAAACAATATATAGTTGTGCTAAAAAAAAAATGAAATACAGATGGCTAAATAATGGGTATTACTTGAATTGAAACACCAATATACAGTATAACCATAAGTGAATGAACATGGTGAAAAAAATCTTTCCAAGATGGAGAAGTGTAAATATACAGTAATTTGACCCCTGTGACAAATCACTCAAACATAGTGATTGAATCACTAAATAAACAGTAATAAGTGCATCAAACTAGTGCTAAAAAGACCATGGAAATTAATGTCCAAGTAAATAAAGGAAATCTGGTTTGCAGGAAAAACAGTCCAAGATCCACACGAAGGCAGGTAAGTGAGTGGATAGGAAGCAAGGCTGCCGTGCACCACCACCACACTAAGATTTTCTCCGGTGTGACACAGAATAATAGGGTACTCTTACCAGATTGGTGGGACCTCGGATGTCAAGGTCTGAAGCGCTTATGCAGAAACAAACCTCTGCAACGGTTGTCGGGAGAATGTAATCGTCCGACCGCTCAGGGATTCCTCTCCCCAGCCACAGGAACAAGATCTCCCCCTCCAGTATGAGTAGGTCCGTGGGCCATGGATAAGTAAAAAATAAAGGCAACAATGTGTATTACCTTATTCCCAGATATGCAGACACTCTCCAAGCTGTGTCCGTCCAGTGCAACCTGGATCTCGCTCTGAGCTCTCACTTCCTGAACTATGATGCCCCTGGTGACGGCTCTCTAAGCCGAAACGTGTCGGGTCCCGCTTTACAGCATCCCATACTGCTTTTATAATTCATGTGATCACCTTTTATCTGCCCTTTTCTTGTTATATGTATTTTAAAATAAAACACTATTGTTCTCCAAGGCTTGACAAGAATCACGTCAAGAAAAACTTTTTTCCATGACATTAAAAATGGTCGTGTGTACGCGGCATCATGTGATAATTGTGTGGGATTGAATGCCAAACTGCTGATAATTTGCTCACATTTGTAATTAGGAAACAAAACAAGACACCTTTACCAACTCTTAAAAAATGGTTACCAGTTCCAATCCAAACTACATATGTGGCCTCTGAAGTATGTTTCGGAATATTGCCTCGTAGTCGGAGCCATTTTTAGGGTCAGCTTTTTGGCTTACTTTTTCACATTAGTATGCAGAATTTTCTATTATTTAGGGAAATCTACTTTTCCCTTTTAAACATTCAATATTTTCCGTGCCACTGGACTGCATGCCACACTACACCTGAGTCTAATAGATCCACCCCAAACAGTTGGCAATGTGTTTTTTTGTTCAGATGCTTCTCTTTTTTTTGTTTTTGTTTTTTGTTCTCCAAACAAACCTTTGCTGATTGTGGCCAAAGAGTTAGGCCCCTTTCACACTAGGGTGGTGGTTGCGTTGGCGGTAAAGCGGCGCTATATTTAGGGGAGCTTTACCGTCAACCCCCGCTAGCAGGCAAAAAAGGGTTAAAACCTCCTGCAAAGGGCTGCTGCAGCAGTGCTTTGCCAGCGTCATAGCCGCGGTGTCTATTCATTTCAACTCTCAGCTGTTGATGTTAACCTCATCAGCATTAGGAGATCAGCAATGTAAGGAGGACCTGGTGGCAATCTACACTATGTAGCATCCAGCTAGACATAGGACACTGTGACGGTAGTCGAACATATCTCCGCCATCCATTCCCTTCTTCTCCCATAAAAGAAATCACCCCAATATTCCCCGACTAGGAATATCCCTGGAATCGCTGAATAATCCACACATGAGCCATGGCTTAATGCTGAATGTAACAGGACACACTTTAATGGCAAAACTCTGCAGATTTATATACACAGTTTACAAGCTTGTCATCAATCAAAGAACAATGAAATCTCCACCCCCTTTTCCACACACTGGGGGTTTCCATACAGAGGCATTTCGGCACCGCAAAGCTTGACACATCACATTCTTTTGAATTGAATTAACCTTTAGAATACACAATTACAGATCTAAAAGACATTTAGTAATTATCTCCCAGAGAGAGAAGCCCCCAGGGGGTCAATCAATGTACACAATAGCCAGCCACAGAACAATGGAACTGTCTGGAGACCAGAGACAGGGCAGAAGACATTTACACCTGATAATAGAAAGGCTTTAGATAGGGTTATCACACAATGGACAATAAGTATCACTTATGAGTCTGTTGACCTGGCTGGGGTTCAGAATAAAATCTGTAATACATGAATTAGGATTTCATGTAGAAACACTTAAGTATTTCATGGTCCATGACAGACACATATTAGCGGTAAGTTGTGTTGCATAGATAAAACGTAACCAAACTTTAGCTTTAAAGCGGAGGTCCACCGAAAATTCCTTTTTTTTTAAAACCATTTAGACACTTAAATAATGACATTCACTTTTTTGGTAAACTATATCCCCCGATGTCCGGTTTCGATGTAAAAACAAACTTTTAAAAATTGTGGATGGCCGGTTTCATCTTGCTTGTGGGCATGTGAAGCCCACAAGCATTAGCTTACTTAATGCAGTTAATGCTAAGCTACCAGAATTCACCGCTCGTTCCCGCAAATGTTCCCAGGTTGCCATCACAACGGACAGCAACGTGTTTTGAGATCTCGCCGGGGATGAAGAAGATACACGCCTACTCCCGCGGGTTTTAGACACAGGAAGTACACCAATAAAGACTGCTAAAAAGGTAAACACAGCAAAAAATATATAATTTTTTTTTTTCATTTGAACATCTGTTCATTGCAAGGATGGGATTAAGGTGAAGTTAATAATTTGTGTGGACCTCCACTTTAAATATGGTACCGCCATTACCCTGCATGGCTGATTGTTCGCCTGATGTTTTCCTTAAACATCCTTTAAGTAGCCTAGTGTTTATTTTGTACCAAAGGGGCAATTCTCTTGGACAAGGGATTGTGTTCTGGGGGAATAAGCGGGACCAAGACCAGCAGGAAGAGTGGGCATGATGGAGGACTTCAGATTCTGTTTAGGTCAGGCTGGTTTGCTCCCCAGGGATTACCCTAAAGGGAGATATCTGAAGAGTTCTGCCCTATCTATGGTGGGAATCCTGGGAAGTAACATGCTAAGAAACCACAGCATTCTCATGGATTACCTGAGCCAACAGACAAAGTTAACAAGGAATTAAAACTCCTCATGTGGCCCCCTTACTTTATGGTTTAAACCTTGTACTTCTGTGGACAAATGAAAAGGATCCGAGTGGTTTCATAGCAATATGCACCTTATCCCAGGTAAATCTAGGTATGGAAAAAGAGGATATTTGGATTATAGCGGTGCTGAGAACATCATAATGAGTGAGTGAGTGAAAAACGTATAAAGTGCAACACATGCGAACTGAATCGCCTCTGGGCGCTGTTTGCATTCCTTCGATAAAGGAGGGCTTTGCCTCAGAAGAGATGAGTTTTAATCATTCTCCTGAAGGCCAAGTGGTCTGACTCCAGTCGGATGGTGCTTGGTAGTGCATTCCACAGTTGCGGTCTTTGGACAGCAAATCTCCGATTTCCTTTGGATTTGTATCTTGCCTTTGGGATGTACAGTAGGTTTTGATTTGTGGATCGCAGAGTGCGATTGGGGTTGTGGGCTTTTATTTTTTCGCATAGATATTGGGGAGTGTTTCCTTGAATACACTTGTGTGTAAGGCAGAGTGCCTTAAAAGTGATTTTGTCTTTCACTGGTAGCTTTCAATGTCAACATCAAAAGTTATTTAACATTTTTATTAGATTAAAATATAATATAGATATTATACAAAATACACAATATACACAAGAGAAAAAAAGATTCAATAAAAACAGAATATTCAAACAGGTTAAGTAGACTACTTGGGAATACCAGCGACCCACACAGAGTAAAGTGGTGGTCGTGTATGATCATACACAACCACCACTTTACTCTACTTGGGAATACCAGCGACCCACACAGTCTACTTTACCTGTTTGAATATTCAGTTTTTATTGAATCTTTTTCCTCTTTTTTATATTGTGTAATTTGTATAATATCTATATGATATTTTAATCTAATACATTTTTTTAATAACTTTTGATGTTGACATTATGATGTTCTCAGCACCGCTATAATCCCAATATCCTCTTCTTCCATACTTGCACTTCTGTGTTCCACTACCTCTGGAAATGTAGAACATTTCAGGAAGAGATGGACAGCCGCACTCCAAAAGACTTAGTAAGTCGTCTTTTATTTGTAAAAATATAGGATGTACATTACAAAACCACAGCAGAGAAAAGGGGAACAACCGACGCGTTTCACACTTAATAGTGTTTAATCATGGCTCATGATTAACCACTTGACTACTGGGCACTTAAACCCACTTAATAACCAGACCAATTTTCAGCTTTCGGTGCTCTCACATTTTGAATGACAATAACTCAGTCATACAACACTGTAACCAAATGAAATTTTTGTCCTTTTTTTCCCCACAAATAGAGCTTTCTTTTGGTGGTATTTTATCACCTCTGCGGTTTTTATTTTTTTCACTATAAATGAAAAAAGAACGAAAATTTTGTAAAAAAATGAATTTTTCTTCATTTCTATTATAACATTTTGCAAAAAAGTAATTTTTCTTCATAAACTTGGCCTAAAATGTATACTGCTACATATCTTTGGTAACAAAACAAAAAAAAATTAGATATTATTTAGTCTGGGTGAAAGTTATAGGGTCTAAAAGCTATGGTACCAATTACTGAAAATTGATCAATTTGATCACATCTGAAGTACTGACGGCCTCTCTCATTTCTTGAGACCCTAACATGCCAGAAAAGTACAAATACCCCCCAAATGACCCCTTTTTGGAAAGAAGACATTCCAAGGTATTTAGAAAGAGGCATTGTGAGTTTTTTGAAGTTGTAATTTTTCCCACAATTCTTTGCAAAATCAAGATTTTTTTCATTTTTATTTTCTTTCCACAAAATGTTCATATTAGCGGGTTATTTCTCACACACAGCATATGCATACCACAAATTACACCCCAAAACACATTCTGCTATTCCTCCCGAGTATGGCGATACCACATGTGTGGGACTTTTACACAGCGTGGCCACATACAGAGGCCCAACATGCAGGGAACGCCATCAGGCGTTCTGGAACACCCAGACCAATTCTGACATTTCTCTCCTACATGTAAAAATCAACACTTATTTGCTAGAAAATTACATAGAACCCCAAAACATTATATATGCTTTTTTAGCAAAGACCCTAGAGTATACAATGGCGGTTGTTGCAACTTTTTATCGCGCATGGTATTTGCACAGCAATTTTTCGAACACATTTTTTTTGGAAATAAAACAGTTTTGTGCTTTTAAAAAAAAAAACATTAAATTTAGCCCAATGTTTTTGCATAATATGAAAGATGAAGTTACACCGAGTAAATAGATACCCAACATGTCACCCTTCAATATTGCACACGCTCGTGGAATGACGCCAAACTTTGCGACTTAAAAATCCCCATAGGTGACGCTTTAAATATTTTTACTGGTTACATCATTTTAGTTGGAGAAGAGGTCTAGGGCCAAAATTATTGCTCTCGCTCTAACGTTCGCAGCGATACCTCACATGTGTGGTTTGAACACTGTTTTCATATGTGGGCGGGACTTGTGTATGCGTTCGCTTCTGCATGCGAGCTCACGGGGACAGGGGCGCTGTATGCCCAGAGTATTGCCCAGAGTATTGCCCAGAGTATTGCCCAGAGTATTGCCCAGAGTATTGCCCAGAGTATGGCCCAGAGTATTGCCCAGAGTATGGCCCAGAGTATGGCCCCGAGTGTTGCCCCCCCGAGTGTTGCCCCCCCGAGTGTTGCCCCCCCGAGTGTTGCCCCCCCGAGTGTTTCCCAGCATTGCAGAGTATTGCAGCAGGGATGGCTGAGCAGGGAGGGATGGATGGATGGATCTGTGACTGCATTTGTCACAGATCCAGCCCGCAGCACTGGCGCTGCCATCCGCTCCCTCCCCTCTCCTCTCACACTGTACCGATCGGTACAGAGAGAGGAGGGAGGAACCGGCGTCATCAAATGACGCCGGTCTGTTTACATCTGATCGTGCCGTCATTGGACTGCGCGATCACGTGGTAAACCGCCGCTATCAGCGGCGATTTACCGTGATCCGATTTACCGTTTACCGTGATCCGGACATTCCTGTGTGCGCGCCCTATATTTTTACAAATAAAAGACGACTTACTAAGTCTTTTGGAGTGCGGCTGTCCATCTCTTCCTGAAATTTTCTACATTGCCTAGTGCATTGCCGGCACCTTGGTTCCTGGGAGGTTCCTTACCAATCCATAAGATCCACTTGGAGCTGTGATTCCTTACGTTTACCTCTGGAAATGTAGTGCTGCTGGGCGAGAGACACACTTTATTTCCCTACATCACACACACCTACTGCCTACACAGAGATAAGGTGACCCCAGCAGGGGCTTCACAACATTACCCCTATAAACAGGGGTGGACTGGCCATTGGGACTACAGGGAGTTTCCCGGTGGGCCGATGGCTCAGTGGGCCGTTTAAAAGAAAAAACTATTTTTTTAAACGGCCCCCCCTTTGTCTCTCAGACCCCTCTTCTGTCTCCCAGCCCCCCTCTGTCTCTCAGACATCTCCTCTGTCTCTCAGCCCTCCTCTGTCTCTCAGACCCCTCCTCTGTCTCTCAGACACCTCCTGTGTCTCTCAGCCGATGGCTCAGTGGGCCGTTTAAAAGAAAAAAATATTTTTTTAAACGACCCCCCCCTCTGTCTCTCAGACCCCTCTTCTGTCTCTCAGACCCCTCTTCTGTCTCTCAGACCCCTCCTCTGTCTCTCAGACCCCTCCTCTGTCTCTCAGACCCCTCTTCTGTCTCTCAGCCGATGGCTCAGTGGGCCGTTTAAAAGAAAAAACTATTTTTTTAAACAACCCCCCCTCTGTCTCTCAGACCCCTCTTCTGTCTCCCAGCCCCCCTCTGTCTCTCAGACCCCTCCTCTGTCTCTCAGACCCCTCTTCTGTCTCCCAGCCCCCCTCTGTCTCTCAGACCCCTCCTCTGTCTCTCAGACCCCTCCTCTGTCTCTCAGCTCTCCTCCTCTATCTCTCAGCTCTCCTCCTCTATCTCTCAGTTCATCTCCTCTGTCTCTCAGCTCCCTCTCTCTCATTCCCCTCTCTCTCACCTTCTCATGATATACAATAATTGATGTAGGGGCCTTTTGGTGGGCGTGATTTTTTTTGGGGGGGCAGCATTTTTTTAAATTAAAGTGGGCCGGTCTGGATGAAGTCCAGGGCCACATTTTGTCCCAGTCCATTCCTGCCTATAAAGGTAAGTGGTATATAAGAATAAACATATTAGTAAAAAGTTGGTGCCCAGAGTTCACCTCTAATCACCCATACTTTAAGTCTGTAGTGAGTCAGTCCATGAAGTAGTTCTTCTCCCATCCAGTGACATAAGGTTAAGTATCAACAAAACACTGGTTAATCACCCTATTAATTAATTGGAGAAAAATACTTCATGTAAAACAGCATGGGAAGAAAATCACATAGCTTACATTTTGATAAATAGAACGGATCATGAGCCTATTACAGTACGTGAAGTTTTAGAGAGCTACTTATACAAAAACAAACAAGCTTAATTAAATGTTTTATTGTGGGCTCAGATGCTTTAGTTATAAAATATTCGAAGATAAAAAAAAATGGCAGGTGCTTGATTCGGCAGCACAGATACTAAAATTGGAGTGATACAGAGAAGATTCGCATGGCCCCGCACAAGGATGACACGCAAATTCATGAAGCGCTCCATAAAAATAAAAATAAAAAAAATAAAAGAAATGGCAGAAATGGGGCTCAAACAATGTAGGCGACACTGAAGTAGATTATTTTACTTTTATTAATTCACACAAAAAAAAAGTTTCATGAAATGTATATATATTCCCATATCTGTAGCGCTGTCTTGTATTCCCTTTAAATATTGATGGTCAATATTTCATTTAATTGACTCGCCTATTAGAGTTACATAATATTCTACAGGAATCTATCTTCTATCTTATAGTCACATTTATACAATGAAAAATGCTAATGTGCACTAAATTGCATACCAGATTGTGCCCCGGTTTAGTGTATAATAGCAACCATTATGATAATAATCAAAACTCAATCCCTCCTGAGTCTGGAGCCATGACTAAATTGATTATATTTGTGCTCATGATCATCCCATCTCTTCCAGACCAGCATGTCGGGGAATTATTAAACCTGAACCCAAGGCAGATATGAAAGACATAAATAAATATATAGCGCATTCATTAAGTTCACCTTTACAAAACTGCCTATGCAGGTAGGGGCATCTGTAGATAAAGACAAACTGTGCAGCTTTGATTAACCACTTGACCTCCAGACGATTTACCCCCTTAATGGCCTGGCCATTTTTTGCAATATGGCACTGCGTTATTTAAACTGACAATTGCGCGGTCATGTGACACTGTATGTCCTTTTGTCCACACAAATAAAGCTTTCTTTTGGTGGTATTTGATCACCTCTTTTTTTGTGCTATAAACAAAACAAAAAATAACACAATAAAAAAAAAAAAACTTTCTGCTTTACAACACATCCAATAAAAAAATTAAAAAATCTAATTTCTTCATCAGTTTAGGCCAATATGTATTCTGCTACATGTTTAAAAAAAAAGGAAAAAAATCCCATTAAGTGTTTGTTGATTGGTTTGGTCAAAAAGTCACAGCGTCTACAAATTATGGTGTATATACTGGAATGTTTATTTATTTATTTATTATGAGACTGAGGCCCTGTACACACGAGGAGACATGTCCGATGAAAACGGTCCACGGACCGTTTTTTATCGGACATGTCTCCTGGGATATTTTGGTCTGATGGTGTACACACCATCAGACCAAAATCCCCACGGAGAGAGAACATGGTGACGTAGAAGTCACCGACGTGCTCAATCCAGGAAGTTCAATGCTTCCACGCATTTATCAAATCAATTCGACGCATGCGCGGGATTTCGGTCCGCTGGTTAGACGTACTAACCAGCGGACATGTCCTACGGACAGGTTTCCAGCGGACAAGTTTCTAAGCATGCTTAGAAACTTTTGTCTGCTGGAAACCTGTCCGCTAGGCCGTACACACGATCGGACATGTCCGCGGAAACTGGTCTGCAGATCAGTTTCAGCGGACATGTCTCCTCGTGTGTACGCAGCCTGAGAGCCCCTGTCTTAGACCCCTTTCACACTGGGGCAATTTGCAGGCGCTATTGTGCTAAAAATAGCACCTGCAAACCGACTCTAAACAGCGGCTGCTGTTTCTCCAGTGTGAAAGCCCGAGGGAACCTGACTACACACTACCTACATGTGCGGATATGGGTGTGTTAGCGCTCCTCTGTTGTGCTTGTACTTCATGGGTATGTTACGATTTATGTTCATGTGTTTTGTCATATTTCAGTAAAAAAGATTAAACATTGACTGCAAAGTACATTTGATTACAATGCTGAACCTAGCCTTTAATCCATTAAAACTAGGTAACAGTTGCTGTCCACTAGTACAGATACACAAAACACATTTGTTAGGAATTTGGGGTGTGTGTTAATTGGGGGTGCCTGGTCAATGAACTAAATTGCATACAGTAATTGCATACATATACAGATAAAGTACATTAGTGCTCACTATAGTAATAATATTATGTGTTCAAAGATAATTAATCAAATAAACAATGTGCAAAATTATACAAAATCAGAGACAAGTGTGATCAATTTGAGAAAGTCCATAGGTTCCTATTATCAGACGACTCGGGCTTACACATCACCATTGCCAACAGCTACCAAGACATCACCTGGTGAATAAAGTAGGAATGCCTACTCACCAGACCACCATGACCGTTTTAACTAAAAAGCAAAGGTCAGGTGGAGCTTTGTATGGCTATGGATCTGCTTCCGTTCACTGGTGCACACCAAGAGAAAAGGCCTGGAATCTGAAAATGTTGTTTAGAAATAAAATTAAAAAAGCAGGGCCATCCCTATCAAATGGAAACAAACAATCCCTCCGACCATTCCAGATTGGTTCCGCAGGGTCGCTCACATTGCCAGCATGGAAGAATTAATACACCAATCAAGGGACTCCACTAGAGTCTACCTCGACATGTGGTCCTGTTGGTTACACTTTACGAAATCTGCAGAGTATCAAATGCAATTGAATTCCTGAAAGTTTGTTATGACTTGAAACAATTATTTTGTTAAAGTAATAGATACGTTTCTTTCCTTATGATACACTAATCCAGGCCAGGATTGGAGCTCCGGTTATTGCCTAGTTTCGTATGTTAGCACTTCCTTTTTTAACCTATTCTTACCTTATTCCCCTCTTGATACTTGTTTATTGTTATGAATGTCAACGCCAGCTCTTTGTTTATTTTTTATTATAATTTTTTTTTTTTTTTTTGAATATTAATTTGAATATGTGTTCTCTACTTGAATAGCGTTGTACTTTAAACGCATGAATTGTTGACTTCATAAGATTGTATGTAACCTTATATTTTGAAAATTTAATAAACATATTTAAAAAAAAAAAAGCAGGGCCATAACGTAATTCAGTTTTATTAAAACAAATGCTTAAAACATAAGCCAAGTGGCCGCTTACTTTAAAATGTGCCTTGCCTCAGCACGGGAGGAATACCGCATCTGTTACCAACTCGTGATGAAAAGCAGCCGTCCCGATGTGTTGAACCAGCGTGCATTCTACCGTCGTTGTATCCAGAAACTGGAAGTGTCCGGAAGAGGAAACATGACCGGGATGCGTCTCAATGTACGTTTCGTCATAGTGACGTCATCAGGAAGCGTTAACCTATGCTGTTTTCCACTGGTTGAAGCCTATACAACTTTGTTTCCCACAACATGTGTACAGTTGCCATATTCTTCCCTACTCGATACTTTTTTCTTCTTCATCTTTATTCCCTAAAAACTTTTAAACTCCCCATTTTTCTTCCCAACAATTCTTCCAAGCAAGGTTCTATTGAAGAAGTACACGGGTTATAGGAAACTAGACACCAAGGTGGACTTAGGAGTCATCTATTATGAATCATGCTGTTATTATTAGAGAGTGTTTTAACTCTTTAAAGAAGAGTTCCAGGCATAATAGCATGGCATTTTTTAAATTTGGTACAGCTTGGACCAATACAGCCATACATATATCATACCTGTGGGATCTTTCTAGAAGCTGGAAATCACTCCACTAGGTTGTGGGTCTTGTCCCGCATGACTGCCCTGCTGCATTCTAAACATGGGAGGTGTATTCTAAATGAATGCACAGTGTTTTCTGATTAGATGAGATGGAGAACGTGACATCACCACCCCACTTCTCCACCATGCCCAATCAGAGAATGCCTTGCATTCATTGGGAAACACATTCAGAATGCAGTAGGGCAGCCATTTGACACAAGACCCACAAGCTAGTGGAGACCACTGAAGTGTAACCATATGTAAAATGCCATACCTGTAATAAATCTTTAAAGTTTTTTTTTTTTTTTTTTTAATCCATGTTCTATGAAAAATTGTAACAACAAAAAAAAATATTTTTTTTTCAGCCAACTATACTCAAAGCAACCAAACCCGTAGCATTTTGGACACAACACGATGTGTGCAAGTGGTTGAAGAAACATTGTCCAAGCCAGTATCAACTCTACCATGATTCTTTTAAGGAGCACGATATAACAGGTAAATTATACAGCGAATCATTTGTGTTTTATTTTCTGCATAGAATGTTAAGAATTGATGTAGGGTTTTGATGACCTACATTAGATAATGGAAATAGAAAATACTAATAGCATGTAAGCATATATTATTATTATAATACAGGATTTATATAGCGCCAACAGTTTATGCAACGCTTATATCATCTAGTTGTTATACCTAAGAAATTGGGGCTGGACCATCATTATAGAGTGTTTAAATGTATCCAATCACTATTTTTATAATTAAAAGGTAAGGTAAAGTATCTTGCAGAATTAAGGATTTTTGAGACATCATTTCTCTGTGGCTCCTCGAAGTTCTCAATAAAACAGACTATGCAGTGAAATATTTGCTTCATTAAAATTCCGTACCTGTAGGCAATACAAACACCTAATTTACTTTTTGCCCCAACCTGCCTAGCTGCAAGGAGGCAACGTACAGTACATTGGAAGCTTGTGCCCAGCATAACAGAAGTGAGGCCTTAACCTCATTCAAAACCCATGCATGAGCAGCTTCCTCTCCTCATCACTGAATAAAGCCACTGCAACTACGGGGAGGGGCTCATCGCTTGGAATAGGAGTTTTTTGGTCAGGCTTTGGGAGTGCTGCTCATGGCCTATATGGTATTTACACAAAGCAACATTTTCTGTATTAAAAAAAGATACAGTACTTTAGTTCCACTTAAAGGAAAATCAGCTTGTTTTTTTTTTTCAAGCTCTAATACAGCCATTCTGAACCAGGGTCCTATGGAACCTTATACTTCCTCCAGAGATTCTAAGGCGGCGTACACACGATCAGTCAAAACCAATGGAAACGGACTGAAGGACCGTTTCATCGGTCCAAACCGATTGTGTGTGCGCCCCATCAGTCAGTTATCCTTCGGTCAAAAAAAAGAGAACTTGCTTTAAAATTTGACCGATGGACGCCTGACCGATGGGTCAAAACCGATCGTTGGTATGCAAAAGCATTGGTTAAAAGGCCGCGCATGCTCAGAATCAAGTCGACGCATGCTTGGAAGCACGTCGTTGTGTTAAAACACATAAATGTCACCGCATTCTAACACAATCGTTTTTTTAACCGATGGTGTGTAGGCACATCAGACCATAAATCAGATTCATCGGTTAACCGATGAAAACGGTCCTCCAGACCGTTCTCATCGGATGGACTGATCATGTGTACGCAGACTTAGGGGTTCTTTGAACCTATCGCCTTTTTGATGGTTTCTGCATAGTTAAAGTGCCAACACCACTTGACAAATTCCGAGCATGACACTATTTATTTATCTGTCTGTAAGGCCAGCATCATGACTACTGTAGTAAGGGGGGCATTCTTTCCAGGGACCACCAAGGGGCATCTTTCCAGATGACCCCCAATGAAATGGTTTTAGTGTGGGTTCCCAGTAGCTTGAAAATTATATTACGAGTCCCTATGAGGTAATGGTGTTGAGAAGAGCTCCTCTAGAATGATGAAGATAAGTAACATATGATTGCTTACTGCTTTAAGAAGGCAAATCTGTATTTTACTGGAGGGCTTTTGATTTGTTTTGATGCCAAAAATCTCAACTAATTGGTTATCCTGTCTTGTTGTTCCCAAACTCTACTTCATAGATGCTGTGGTGTCGATTTACTAAAACTGGAAAGTGCAAAATCTGGTGCAGCTGTGCAGGGTAGCCAATCAGCTTCCCTCATTGGCTAAGACAGCATGGTAGTGTCATTGGCTCCTGCTGCTCTCAATCAAAGTCAGTCATCCAATATGGAGGAAAAGGGGCCAGGCCATGGCTCCATGTCTGAATGGACAGAGGGAGCTGCTGCTCAGCTCAGGTGCCCCCATAGCAAGCTGCTTGCTGTGGGGGTACTCAACAGGAGGGAGGGGCCAGGAGCACCAAAGAGGGACCAAAAAAGAGGAGGATCTAGGCTGTTGCAAATCCACTACACAGAGCAGGTAAGTAAGACATGTTTGTTTTAAAAACAAAACAAAATAAACAGAGACTTTACAATGACTTTAAGCTTTGACAAAAAACCTGGAAGCTGATTGGTATCTATGCAGAGTTGCATCCGATTTAGTATTCTCTAGTTTTAGTAAATCAACCCCAATGGTTTATTTAAATTGTACTGTCTCGGGCTAGGAAACACATAACATTGGTAATTTAATAAAGGGGTCTATTATTTATTACAGATGGGAACTCCGTAAAGACAATAATAAATATATTTCGATACACTCACAAATCTGAAACAGAATACTCATAGATTATATGTAACATCTGTAACTAGATATTTAAAAAATGCATGAAATTATATTAATAAAAAACATAGTCATGCCTTTCAAAGCAAGCTTTGCAGATTCAGCATTTCCTACACAAGCTTCTTGGTTCCTTGCCAAATTTTGGCTATATATACTATGAAATGTAATGATAACTATAAAGATAGGATAGAAATATGTACTGCAGAAGGAAATGGTTGTGGGGCTTTGTATAAAGGCGTGTCATCTACCAAAAAGTAACAATGATAATAGTAATAATACAATAAAGGTACATAAATGAAAAATATTTATTTTTCAAGCAATGCAGGAACATATCATAATTTCAGAATACATAATACAATTAGTATGGAAATAAAGCCAAACAAGGCTATAAGGAGCTGACACATAGAGGGTAGAACTTGATTCATGAAGATGGGTATAAAATAATATTTGAACACACAGGTACTTAATAGATATTTGTTGTGGAAATCAGGATGTTATGACATAGCAAGAACACTACGCGTTTCATGGATCAGTCCACTCTTCAGGAGTACAATGCCAAAAATATCTATAGATCTAAGTAAAACAATTGTATATTGGTAAAAATTCCCTGAATGAGATGGGAAAGAAAAATTTCAAAAAACAGGGGATATAATTATCACATGCCAGCTCAGAAAGTTAGCCCAGCTACTGAGAGAGGAAAGGAGGGTGTCAGATATAGGCTCTTTTTTTTTTCTCTATAAGACTAAGAGATAAATGTAAAAAAAGGGAGTGGAGGAAAAAAGAAATAAATGTATATTGGGAAGGAATATAGAAAGGGGGGGGGGGGGTCTTTTGTCATTGTGACTTGGTGATTTATGAGTATAGAACCAGCACATAAGACCATATCAAGCCATACAAAATAACCCCAGTTATAACCTTCTAGCTCCCCACACAACCAGTGTCCTTCGTTCGACAATATAAGGTGTCCATACAAATGTAGCGAAAGTTATGAAATCTTCAATATATCCTATATAATATTCAGAAAAGAAATGCTCACCAGATGATCAGACCCTCATAGATAAATGGGTCGTATCAGGCATGTGATTAAATACATTAATGGCCACCAGGTGTCCCTCTTCCTCTTCTCAATTTATACATCCGATTTGTTCTTTTGCTTTTTATTTTCTCTCATAAATATATCAAAAAACTAAAGGATCAATCATAGTGTAGCATTTCAAAACAATCAAACAAAAAAGTGAAATTGCACTCATATAAATATGAGAATGCAACACCCAAGTATCCTTAACCACCTGGAAGATTTTCCTGCTTAATGACCAGGCCATTTTTTGCGATACGTACTGCATCGCTTTAACTGACAATTGCGCGGTCATGCATCGCTGTACCCAAACAAAATAGGCGTCCTTTTTTTCCCACAAGCTTTCTTTTGGTGGTATTTGATTACCTCTGCGTTTTTTATTTCTTGTGCTATAAACAAAAAAAAAGAGCGTCAATTTTGAAAAAAAAAACAAAACATTTTATATCTTTTGCTATATTATCCCCATTTTATTTAAAAAAAAATATTTTTTCATCAGTTTAGTCCAAAATATATTCTTCTACATATTTTTGGTAAAAAACAACACAATAAGCGTATATTCATTGGGTTGCACAAAAGTTATACCGTCTACAAACATAGCGCTCCTACTATGGGTCTTAAAGGGGACAACGTTTACCGGTTTCACGGTAATGTGCCACTTTGTCAATGTATATTGGTATGAGCCGGTCGGCACGTGGTTAAATAAACCGTGTGTACACCCAATCTTCTTGTCAATACAACCACCGGTGTGTCATACCCACATACGATGGACTCTCACCAGAAAGGGAAACCCATAAATTACATGGGGTCATATGTAACATATCATCACCCTTGGTCACTAGACTCTCCCTACCCCAAGATACGTTACAGAAGAAACCACCCCATAGTGTAATATAATTCAGAATAAACCGCTTTATTTAAAATTATGTTGACATAGGAACAAAATTACAGATAATGAGATCATTACAAACAACCGTGGCGGGATCACTACTTCCGGTTCTGGCCAGATGTGCTGACATCACTACCTTGACGCGTTTCATCGAATAAACTTTTTCAAGAAGGATCCTCTGGACAGTCAGACAGAGACAGCAGGGCCTTGTATGTCTCATTGCAGACATACAGATATGAGGCGATAGGCACACTCCATTCTAGGAAGTGCGCTACTATTTTTTAGGAGGCGGTCAGGACAAAGGTAGATGTTTTAGAATACTGCTTAGGCACAAGTAGTGCTTGTAGATGTTCCTTTTAACATAACAAATCTCCACTTTTTGAGTTCAGATCCTTTATTAGGACAATGTTTAAAATTCTTATTATTATTATTAAGATATACATACAGTAAAACTTGAAAAATGTATTTTTGTTTTAGGCCTCTTTCACACGGGACAGATCCGTGATGATCCGCCCCGTGAACCTCCAGAGCGATCTCTGCTGAGCCGGCGGATGACAGGGCGGTCCCTCTCAGATCGCCCTCTCAGATCTCTGCTCCCATCCGCGTTCACCCGATCTGATCCACAGACGGATGGAAAATAGGGTTTAATGCCGCGTACACACGATCGGTTAAACTGATGAGACCGTTTTTTTTATTGGTCCAAACCGATCGAGTGGGCGCCATCGGTTATTTAATCATCGGTTTTAAAAAAGCCAGCTTGTTTTAAATTTAACCGATGGATACCTAACCGGTAGAAAAAAAACGATCGTTAGTAGGCACAACCATTGGTTAAAAATTCACGCATGCTCGGAATCAAGTCTACGCATGCTTAGAAGCATTGAACTTAATTTTTTTCTGCACGTCGTTGTGTTTTACATCACCGCGTTCTGACACATTCGGTTTTGTAACCAATGGTGTGTAGGCGTGACAGACCATCAGTCAGCTTCATCGGTTAACCAATGAAAACGGTCAATCAGATCGTTCTCATTGGATGGACCGATCGTGTGTACGCGGCATTACTCCATCTGCAGAATCGGAGGATTGCGGACACGGAAGAGTTCGGGTGTCTGCGGATGTTCATCCGCGGACACCCGCAATCTCATAGGGATCAATGTATGTGCCTTTTTCCTCCGTACATGGATAGATGAAAAGTGGACATACGGTCCCCGCCCGTGTGAAAGAGCCCTTATTCTGTCACATGTATATAAATATTTTCAGTATTTAGTCTTTGACTGGAATTTAAAGGTATTTCGCTGACCAAAAATCTGATCTGTTTTCTTAAGTAGGACTTTGTGATTCAGAGGATGTTGCTTTTCTCAATGGAATAAAATATCAGAAGTAGCATAAGGTCTAGTCTTTTCTAGACACATCCCTTAAAACTTTGTTGTGTTGGAAAGCCATAGCTTAAAAAACAAAATACTTTTCCTCGGGAACAATATGGCACCTGACCTTGAATATGACACCTTTTGAATTATGGTTATATTATTTTTTTAATAGCGGCAGTCACCTTTTCAGTATGTTAGAGTGAAAATGTGCAGGCCGTGGAAGATGCATGAGTTTCTTTTTGTAGCAAAAAATTGAAATATTTTAAAGGTAAAAATAAACCAGGCAGCTCTGTTTTAAAGCAAACTATAGAGGAAACACTATAGTATATAGACTGTAGACTCTTCAAAATACAAAACAAATAAAAATGGGACTTTTGGGTCAGTTCAGACAGTTCAGATTGGACAGTTGAGATTAGGCTAGTTAGAGAAATCCTATTGCTTCTAAATATATAGAAGAGATTGTTGGCCATTTTATGCAGATTAGATATGTGCAGAACGGAAAAACGTGTTTAGTTTCGAATGGATTCCTTATGTTACTAATTTCATTTAATTTCATAATTCTTTTAGTTTAATTTTGTTTTGAATTTTTCATTTTCTAATGAATTCCAAATTTTCAGAAAGATTTGGATCAGTCTTAAAATGATCGGCCAAATTCAAATTCTGTATGAAAAATAGCTGGTTGTTAAAGTGTAAACAGTTAAACTGTAGCTGCTGACTTTTAAAATATGGACGCTTACCTGTCCAGGGGGCGCCCGCAATGTCGGCACCCAAAGCCGATCTGTCCTTCGGCTCTAGGATGCTGCCGCCGCCATCTTGCGTCATCTTGCCTTGCGGCTTCACTTCCTGGTTCCCTACTGCGCATGCGGAAGTCGCGCTGCGCGATCTGAATGTTCCCTGCTGTCTTCTGGGACCTGTGTGTCTCCCAGAAGACAGCAGGGGGAAGGAGGAGGGGCCGGACATGGCATAGATAACCGCGGATACTGCGGCTATCTATATACAGGTATCTGATCCCCCCCTCCCTCCTGAAAGGTGCCAGATGTGACACCGGAGTGGGGAAGGATTCCGAAAAGCGGAAGTTCCATTTTAGGGTGGAACTCTGCTTAAAGGGATGGAGGCGGGAAACTGGCTGCCATGTCCTTAAAGGGTCACTAAAGGATTTTTTATTTTTTTTGCTAAATAGCTTCCTTTACCCTAATACAGTCCTGGTTTCATGTCCTTATTGTTCGTTTTTGCTGTAATCCTCTGTTCTGCACACTTCCTGCTTGTCTGTTTCCTTATGAAAAAAGTACTGGGAGCTTCTCTCTGTGGTCTCTAATCAAGAAGGTGTGATTACTGTGTGTCTAAAACCCCTCATTTTAAAAACAAACACTGCCCTGGCAATTTACCGCAATGCGAGATGCGCTGGGTCTTCTAGACCCGGCGGTCACGGATGATTCCCTGTAGCACACCCCAGGGGGCGCGCAGGAGAAGGACTCTGGGAGGACGTCCTAGGGATGTCCTCCTAGAACAACTCGACCGTGCTGTAGACGTCTTTTGTCTATAGCGCGGTCAGCAAGTGGTTATTATGCATAATAATATACTTTGATTACTAAATGTTAATTTGGCATTAAATAATATAACAATGTTGTTTATGTTCAATCCGATGTATACATGTTGTAAAACATTTGCGAATGCAAAACCTCATGTATGTTTAACCACTTCAGCTCTGGAGGATTTGGCTGACCAATGTCCGGGCCATTTTTTGTGATTCGGCACTGTGTCGCTTTAACTGACAATTGCACGTGTGACGTGGCTCCCAAACAAAATTGCCGTCCTTTTTTTCCCACAAATAGAGCTTTTTTTTTTGGTAGTATATGATCACCTCTGCGGTTTTTATTTTTTGCGCTATAAACAAAAGACAAAGCAACAATTTTGAAAAAAAAGCTAAATTTTTTACTTTTTGCTATAATAAATGTCCCCAAAAAACATATTTTTTTTTTCTCAGTTTAGGCCGATATGTATTCTTCTACATATTTTTGGTAAATAAAATCACGAAAAGCATATATTGATTGGTTTGCACAAAAGTTATAGCGTCTACAAATTAAGGGATAGATTTATGGCATTTTTATTAATATTTTTTTTCTACATTAGCAGAAGTTGCCCAAAGAGCTAAAGAGCTGAAAAACAACATAGATTTTTATCATGATGGCGACATTATGGCGGACACATCGCATACTTTTGACGCTGTTTTTGGGACCATTGTCATTTATACAGTGATCAGTGCTATAAAAATGCACCGATTACTGTGTAAATTCCACTGGCAGGGAAGGTGTTAACCACTAGGGGGCGAGGAAGTGTCAGGTCACCTGCGGTCAGGTGACAGATGCACACCGTTGGGGTCAGAAGTGCACTGCTAAGGTAGTGGACCCTACGGCTGACTGCTGCGGACGGAACACTGGGTGGCTAACGAAGGCAGGTCCACTGGAGCACTAACAGGGGTTCCACAGGGAGCTAGAGCCTAAGATTCCCCAGGGCGCGGAGTCTAAGATCCAGCAGGTGTTCACCAGGGCCTCTAGTGGTGAGGATGGACTGGGCTGCAACTGGACCCAGGTCGCGGCTCCCAGAGTCCCCCAGCTCACACTCACAGTAGTCTATAGAGAATAGAGGGGAAGCAGCAGCTCAGGATACAAAATATAGTGAGGGGTTAAGCCAAAGGTCGGGGCGACTAGCAGACAAAGGATAAAAAAAGGACATGCCAAAGGTCAAAGTCACAAGCAGACAGGGATAGTCGAGAACAAGCCAAGATCGGTAAAACAGAGACGGATGTAGCAGGAACTTAAACACACAATGGCTTAACAAACACTGTTGATCAGAAGGGCTGGCTTGCAGTGCACAGGTGAATATAGAGTTCTCTGATAAGGGCCATGCTTAGAGGAGAGATTACTTAAGCAGCCAGGTGAGAGTGGCTAGCCTCTAAAGCAGGACACATGGAGGTAAGCTGACAGACAAACATTACTGCGTAACCATGAAAGGAAGAGGTCAAGTGTGTCCTAGGGAGTGATTCTAACTGTAAGGGGGATGGACTACCACTGACACGCCAGTGATCACTGCTTCCGATGACAGGGAGCAGAAGATCAGTGTCCTGTCACAAGGTAGAACAAAATTTCTTTACACAAGCATCTCCCCGTTCTGCCTCTCCGTGACACAATCGCGGGACACCGGCGGACAATCGAGACTGCGGGGTCCCGCGGACATAGTCACGGAGCTTGCGGCATGGTGGCAAATTCAGGTACATCTCTTCGCGCAGCCGTGCCATTTTGACTACGTAAATGTTCGTGTGGCAGTCGGCAAGTAGTTAACATGTTTTAAAAACAATTATTGTACCATGAAGAAGGGTAAATCTTCCAGGAGGTCAAGTGGTTAATCATGTAAAAAAAAGAAAAAGGGGGGGGTAGATCCAGGACTAAAGTGGTTAAAGGGGTTGTAAAGGTACATTTTTTTCCCCCTAAATAGCTTCCTTTACCTTGGTGCAGTCCTCCCTCACTTACCTCATCCTTCCATTTTGCTTTTAGGCCAGGTTCACACCTATGCGAATTGGTTGCGGCTTAAACCGCATCCAATACGCAGAACATTTCTAAATACATTGGCCCAGATTCACAGAGCGATTACGCCTGCACAACAGGAGATGCACGTGCGTAAGTCGAAATGTGCGCGTGCGTTTCGATGCACGGCATCCCCAGAACGAGATACGCAAAAAATCTACTTTTTTTTGTCCCGCGTAATTTCGTTAGACTGGCGCATCCGTCCACGCAAAAGTGCGCTAGACAGACCATTGATTTGCTAGTCAAATATGCTAATGAGGGACTTACGGGGATCCACAAAAGAACGTTGGGGCAGCGCAGGCGACGCAGTGTGCGCAACAGCAAAATGTCCTGTCTAAAATTAGACCATATAAAAGCTGGTCTAAAAAAGAGAAAAAAAGTCTACTTGTTAGATAAAGCAACACTGTTAGTGAGGAGCTCAGCAGTCACACGTGTTGCACAACAATCTGTATGCCAACATGCCAGGGGCATCGTCGCACATAGCTATACTACTGACTTTAGATGAACAAAGAAGGATGAGGGCACGGAGGATGGCACGGAGGATGGCACGGGAGAGGATATACCGCACCCGCATAGACCTGTTTGGCATGAGTGATTCTGAGGTGTATCGCATCTTCAGATTCACCCCTCATGCCATCCTGGAATTAACCACAACCCTGCAGGATGACATCACCAGCCCAACACACCGCTCACATGCAGTGCAGCCACTGGTCAAGGTCATGGCAACACTCCATGTCCTTGCCAGTGGCTCTTTTCAAAGAACAAGTGGAGTGGTGGCTGGGATGTCACAGTCCTCCATGAGCAGATGTGTGCACCAGGTTGTCCCTGCAATCCTCAGACGCATGGCCAACCAAATCATCAAACCCACCACTGAGGAGCTGCGACTGAAGGCAATGACAGATTTCTACAGAATTGCCAGATTCCCACGCACTGTGGGGGCCATTGATTGCACACATGTGGCACTCCAGCCCCCCCAGGAGACAGAGCACATGTACCGCAATCGGAAGCATTGGCATTCCATCAATGTACAGGTGATAGTCGATGCCCAAGGCCTCATATGGCACGTCCGTGCCAAACACCCAGGGTCCAGCCATGACAGCTACATATACAATCAAAGCCACATCCGAATGGAATTCGATCAGAATGTGTATGGGGACACCTGGCTGGTTGGTGAGTGACATGGGAGTCAGGCATGACTATTCCCTCCCATGATGCACACATCACAAGGGGCACATGCATGACTAACATCCTTCTGTCTTTTCCCTTACAGGTGACTCTGCATATCCCCTGGGACCCCATCTCATGACTCCTATCCGGAACCCCCAAACCCCAGGAGAGGAAAGATACAATCAAGCACATGCCCAAACACGAGCAGTGGTGGAGCGCACCTTTGGCCTACTAAATTCACGTTTCCGATGCCTGGATAAGTCTGGGGGTACCATCTTGTATACCCCAAACTTCGTGTGCCATATCATCGGTGCATGTTGCATGCTGCACAACTTCGCAGTAAGAAAGGGCCTGCAGATTGACCTACGTGATGACCTGACCCCTGAACCAGACAATCCCCCCTAACCGAGGGTCCCCCGTCTTCTGAGGGAAGAGCAGCCAGGAGACAACTCACATTGGGCATCTTTGCACGTTAAACACACACATTAATCATGGCACAATGAGAATGCATGCATGCACACCACTGTGGTCCCTAACACAGACACCCCACATCCACATCAAATTGGATTGGCACCAGTCCACCATGCAGGACTTGTGAGCAGCAATGCCACGCCACAGCTCCAATTATGTGACTGTACATTCATACACCATTCACACGGACCTGGGGATCACTTCTCCCTGGTCCTGGGGAACCCTACTCCACCAAAATTGAGGGTGACACCCCTTTTCCGGCAGGAATGTCACCCCCACATTCAAACAGCATTCACAACCCAAAAAAACAAAAACAGCATGAAAACAAACGAACAGAAATATATCAATCAAACAAACAGTCTCTCAAACACTTATCAAAAAACACTTTCAAAGATCTACTAACAAACACTTGATCACACAGAACACTAATCTGACAACTACAAAACACACCGCAACGAACAACAGGACAAAAGCACTTGGTTAAATGGGAAGGGACAAAGGGATGTACTTTTGCAATGCAAGTGCGTTTGTGTGTGTCTATTTATGCTGTTTGCGTAGTTCACAACGTTGCCCTAGTCCATTTCCTATTTCACTGATTGCGCCGCTCCCGAGTTGTAAGCATGCGCACAGCGGAGCTGACATGGTCTCCTTCAAGAGCGCATGCGCGAGCCGGCCGGCCCTTCATTTGCATGGGGTCACGGCTCATTTCAATGTAACACGCCCACGTCCTTCCCAATTTGTATTACTCCTCCTTACGCCTCTGAAAAAACGTTACGCATGCGCAATTTCCTGCGCAAAAGCTACGAGAATAGGGTGATTACGCGGCAAAATTGCGCAAGTCTAACGTAAAGGCGGTGCGCTACGCCGGTCCAATAATGCGCAGATGTACCTGAATCTGGGCCATTGTTTTCAATGAGGCTGGTTCACATATGCGATGCATTCGCACTGTGCATTGCAGAAAAAACTTTGTGGATTCTATGCCTTGCGGTGCGGCTCAGGTGCAAATTCAGTCCCATTATCTTCTATGGGTACGCAGCTGATTCTCAGATGTGTTCAGTTCTCTTCAGGAATTTCTCTCATTCAGCTCAATACACTTCTCCCCCACTCTCCTCTCACCCGGAACTTCTCCCAGGTTTCCAAATTCGCAGCTAAAAACAGAGCTAATCTGCTCAACACTTCTCTTATCTTTGCAGAGAGATTACAGAGCTGAAATTCGCACTGCACAAGTGTGAATCTAGCCTTAAATGCCCTTATTTCTTCTGAGAAATCCTTACTCCCTGTTCTTCTGTCTGTAACTACACACAGTAATGTGAGGCTTTCTCCCTGGTGTGGAGTGTCGTGCTCGCCCCCTCCCTTGGACTACAGGAGAGTCAGGACTCTCTATGTTGCAGATAGAGAAAGGAGCTGTGTGTTAGTGGGCGTCCTGACTCTCCCGTAGTCCAAGGGAGGAGACGAGCACAACACTCCACACCAGGGAGAAAGCCTCGCATTACTGTGTGGAGTTACAGACAGAAGAACAGGAAGTAAGGATTTCTCAGAAGAAATAAGGACATTTAAAAGCAAAATGAAAGGATGAGGTAAGTGAAGGAGGACTGCACTAAGGTAAAGGAAGCTATTTAGGGGATAAAAATTGTACCTTTACAACCCCTTTTAAGTTCAGCCTTTTTTTTGTTAAAAGCTGCATTTTCCTACAAACACATCTGTATAAGACACAGTTTGACAAGAATACGTGTCGACGTGAGTCTCAAAGCAGTTATATATAAATATACCATTTGGTCCAGGATCCCCCCCAAGAAGCAACAGTTCACATTTTGGCAGAAAAGAGTTTAGATTGGTCTTTATCAGGATGAAGCCAAGACTGCATAGTCATTGGATCTGTCATATTAAGACTCTCTGGGTATTCCAAGGACTCGGAACTAGATTTAGACAGTATGCATTTCTTAAAACATTGCAGGGGGCCAACCTGCTGGGTCAGAATCCCTAACGTGCTTCTCTAGAAGATTTTTGTAATCCTCAGATTGTTGGAACTTGCATACATTCAGTAGCTTTTACTTGACATATAAAAATAAAAAAAACTGGTATGAAAAAAATAATCTGACTTTTCTCCAACTTACATTTTCTGAATGCTTGTGCTGGTTGAGTGAAAGTCAGGGAGCTTGCATTTACAGAAGCAGGCCAGGCATGACAGTTTTACTTCAGTTATTGTGTGACGTACGAGCGCCATTGTCTACAGCAGGGGTGTCAAGCTCAGTTTTATCGCAGGCCGCATCAACATTATGATTGCCCTCAAAGAGCAGATTGTATTTGTAAAGGCCCATACACACGATCGGATATTCCGACAACAATTGTGTGATGGAAGGGTTTTGTCGGATAATCCAACCGTCTGTATGCTCCATCAGATAATTGTTATCGGAATTTCCGACAACAAATGTTGGATAGCCGTGCTCTCAAATTGTCTGGCAACAAATGTGTTCCGTTGGATCACCTGATCGTGTGTACACGTCGGACTAAATTCCAAAGTACAAACACGCATGCTCCAAACCAATGCTAACCATCAGAAAACATTAGAAGAAGTTGCCCAAAGGGTGGCACTAAAGATCTGAAAAAACAACATAGTTTCGTGTATGTTGGCTGAAAAAGTTCTGCTGTTTGTATGCAGAACAAGTTCACGGCCAACGCCCTTCGGACAAAATTCCACGGATTTGTCTGATGGAAATCCAATTGTGTGTATGAGGCTTAGACTATATAAACGTATCATACTCTTGATTGATTGAAATGCCTCTGCGTTCCAATCAAGCACTCCACGTCCCTTACATCAGAAATCAAGAGCCCCCCACCATCACAAGTCCAAAGTCACCCACCCTCTCTTACATCATAGTGCGCCCTACTTACTTTGTGCTGCTGCTGGGAAGAAGCTTGGGGCAGAGCTGGGAAGCAGAAAGTGCAGGGTCTGGATGAGGACCAGGAGAGGTACGAGGGCCACATTAGATAATGAGATAGACTTTCTCTTAAAGGAGTTGTAAAGGATTTTTTTTTAAATGGGTTGCTTGGGGTGGTGGAAAGAGTTAATACTTTTGCATTTCCAAATGCTTGCCCATTCCAGAGCTTTGCTTTAAAGCAGAAGTGTAGGCAAACAGCGAAATATACTGTTAACCACTTAAGACCCGGACCAAAATGCAGGTAAAGGACCTTGCCCCTTTTTGCGATTCGGCACTGCGTCATTTTAACTGACAATTGCGCGGTCGTGCGACGTGGCTCCCAAACAAAATTGGTGTCCTTTTTTCCCCACAAATAGAGCTTTCTTTTGGTGGTATTTGATCACCTCTGCGGTTTTTATTTTTTGCGCTATAAACAAAAATAGAGCGTCAATTTTGAAAAAAATTCAATATTTTTTACTTTTTGCTATAATAAATATCCCCCCAAAATATATAAAAAAACATTTTTTTCCTCAGTTTAGGCCGATACGTATTCTTCTACAGTACCTATTTTCGGTTAAAAAAAACCGCAATAAGCGTTTATCGGTTGGTTTTTCGCAAAATGTATAGCGTTTTTACTACTAATAGCGGCGATCAGCGATTTTTTTTTCGTGACTGCGACATTATGGCGGACACTTCGGACAATTTTGACACATTTTTGGGACAATTGTCATTTTCACAGCAAAAAATGCATTTAAATTGCATTGTTTACTGTGAAAATGACAGTTGCAGTTTGGGAGTTAACCACAAGGGGGCGCTGTGACTTTGAGTGTTCCCTGTGTGTGTTTACAACTGTAGGGGGGTGTGGCTGTAGGTGTAACGTCATCGATCACGTCCCCCTATAACAGGGATGACGTGATCGATGCTGCGGCCACAGAGAAGCACGGGGAAACCGTGTTTACACACGGCTCTCCCCGTTCTTCAGCTCCAGGGACGGATCGCCGCACTGCAGCGGCGATCGGGTCCGCAAATCCCGCGCTCCCGATCCTGGAGCTTCGGACCGGGTCACAGGCGTGCGCCTGTGACCCACGGCTGGGTACTAAAACCAACGTATATATACGTTTATGTGCCCAGCCGTGCCATTCTGCCGACGTAAATGTGCAGTAGGCGGTCCTTAAGTGGTTAAAGTGTTACTAAACCCACAACAGTAAAATCAGACTGTATATGTAGTAAAGCATGCTTGATATACTCACTGTGGAACCTAAGGGGTTAATCCTCTGCATTGTGTTAAAAGGATGTTTGATCCTGTCTTCTCCGATCCTCCCCATCTTCCACCGTTCCTCAACCCATCTCCTTATAGAACAGAGCCTTGGAGTCATTCTGCACATGCTCAGTTTGATGTGTATTGCTAGAGAGTTTTTTTTTTTTTTTTGGGAGAGTGCATGTGATCAGCACAGGGTCAATCAACGCTGTTCAGACAGAGGGTCAGGGGTCCTGCAGCCTCATAGGACAGTCAAAGTAGAATGAAAACTCCTCTTACAAGCTTTACCAGGGGTGTCAAACTGGTGGCCGTCCAGCCGTTGTGGAACTACAATACACAGTCATGCTTGTAACTGTCAGCCTTGCAATGCCTCATGGGACTTGTAGTTCTGCAACAGCTGGGGGGCTGCTGATTTGACACCTGTGCTTAAGCCGTTCTCTGCTGAAAGAAGTGACAAGACTGCTATATACTGCTGACGGGAAAAGGTATTTAGCAGTTTATATTTACTAAAATAATTGCATTTCCATGTTCTGTGTACTGTGGGAGACCAAATATAGTGAATGCAGGCTCCTGGGTTTAGCAACACTTTAAAATAAATACATGCACATTGTATTTTGTGCCAAAAATGTGCATCCAGTTGTATAATCCAGGCACATCTGCCAGACAGTATAGTGGCTACAACCTCAATTTTGTGTGCTGCAGTCAAAGTAATACCACTTGGGCTGCAATCCACCTCAACCGTATGTAGAGAGGTGAGGGGAGGGGCACAGAAGCTGGGCCAGCACAGGCAGTAATTAGACATTTCCAGAACAGGAGAGGGCTAGGACATGCAAAGAGGGTTATGCTAGGAATTTCCTCTGGGAACTTACTGCTGGAGCAGTCAAATTTTCTTGCAAGTTCACAGGCACGTTGCAAGTGAATAAGGAAATAATTTATGGAAAGGAAAGCACTGTATGTGGGCAATTAAAATTATAGATTTTCTGTGCTTTTTTTGCCGGCATTTTATTGAAGTTGTTGGCTGAGTCTCTTAAAGTCGGACACCCTGGTGACATTACTAGGTACTAATGAATTGACAGGATAAAAACAAGTTGAAGTTTAGTAGTGGTCAGGCAAAAGAATCAGTAGATGAAGAAGAAGCTCAACTCCATTTTATAATATGTAATTGTACAAAGAAGGATCTGGTAAAATTGCTGATATTTATTATCCACATATAGCTGTAGAAATGGTTATGTATACTGACTTTATCTTTGAAAGCTACTGCAGATTAAAAGAAAAGTGCTCTGCAAACATACATTAATTATAAAGAGATAACAGATCTCTTAGCCCTGGTTCACAACTTGCTGCGACGTGCGACACCAAGTCACATAACAAGTCAAAATGAATTCATCTCAATGGGTGCTATCTTAATTGCTGCGACCCAAGTCACAGCAACAACAAATAAAAGTTTCTGTACTACTTCTTTTGTGTCATCCTTGAGACATGAGTGCCATAGACTGCCATGTTAAAATCACAAAAGTTGCAATGATCTTTTTAGCTTTTCTGTTCTGGTGGTATTCTGACTAGAGCCTGAACCGGTGAACGGTTCAGGTCGAGCTAAAGTTCGGCCTGAACATCGCCGTTTGGCAAACACCCAAATTTGCAGGACTTTCAACGGGTTTTTGCCCAGCGGAACAAACCTGGCGACGCCACCTGGTGGAACCTCCCCCCTTGTGACATCACCACTCGGTGTGTGTTTAGTCAGTGACGGCACAAGGGGCGGTGCCACCAGGTGACATTGCCAAGTGGTCCCACCATTACCTATATAAGAACTGTCAAACGATTTGCCTTTTCCGGGTCCATCGGTGGCGTGATTGATGATGGATTTACATCCGGGGTCACAGTTTTTTTTGTTTTTAATAAAGGAATTGTCACAAAATGCGTCCTGATTTCATTTATTTTTACACTTTTTTGGTGAATGGGTAGGGGTACTATGTTTCCCATACTCATTCCCATAGGGGGAGGGGGTGGGATCTGGAGATGTCCTTGTAAAAGGGATTTTCCAGATTTCTGTAAGCCCCCCACCCACAAACCCTTACAGCCACTGGCCAGGGTTGTGGGGATGAGGCCCTTGTGAATGAATGAATGAATGAATGAGAACTTGTATAGCGCGGCACATGCGAACTGAATCGCCTCTGGGCGCTTGTTGTTCCAGTCTCCTTTGATATCAAAAGAGAAGAGTCTTGACCTTTTTTCTAAATGCTAGGTGGTTCTCCTCCAACCGAATGCTGGTTGGTAAAGCGTTCCATAGTCTGGGACCTTGGATCGCGAATCTTCTTTCTCCTTTGGATTTGAAGTTGGCTTTCGGAACCTGGAGCAGGTTCTGATTCGTGGATCGCAAAACGCGATTGGGATTATGCGCTTTTATTATTTCGCATAAATAAATGGGGGCATTCCCATGGACACATCTATGAGTAAGACAGAGAGCTTTAAAAGCAATTCTGTCTTTAACTGGCAGCCAATGAAGGGCTCTCAGTGAAGGTGAGATGGATTCCCAGGGTTTTTTCCCAGTCACCAGTCTGGCGGCCGTATTCTGAACGACTTGCAGACGGGCGATTTGGTACTTGGGGAGGCCGAGGTAAAGGGCATTTGCATAATCCAGCCTGGAGTTTACAATAGCTCCCACCACGACCGCTAAGTCTTCTTTAGGGATGAACGGAGTGAGTCTGCGTAGTAGGCGCAGCAGATGGTGAGATCCGCTGACTACTGACCCTATTTGTGCGTCCATTGTCATAAAGGAGTCAAAAATGACCCCTAGGCTTTTGACTTTGGCGCTAGGGGTGATGAATTTGCCTAAAATAGGTGGGGGGGTCCACGCTGTTGAAAGTTGATTCCTGCGTTTGGCGTGAAACAGAAGAAGTTCTGTTTTCGCTCCGTTGAGTTTAAGATAACTCTTTGTCATCCAATCCTCTATCAAAGAGAGACATGTCTCTAGATTGAGGTGGTGATCCTGTCTGTTGCAGATGCGGAAATACAGTTGTGTGTCATCTGCATATGAGTGGTAGAGCAGTTTTTGGCTGCTGATAATCTCAAAAAGAGGACGGAGATATATGTTAAACAGCACTGGTGACAGAGGGGATCCTTGAGGGACTCCGCATGTTACTGTGCGTTTTTCAGACGTAAACGGTCCTAACTTCACTGTTTGCGATCGGTTTTCCAAAAAAGAGGCGAACCAAGATAAATCGCTTTCTGCGACTCTGGCTACTTCAGCAAGCCGAGTCAGTAACAGATTGTGGTCTACAGTGTCGAAAGCTGCACTTAGGTCCAACAGAACCAGGAGACAAGATTCTCCTTCGTCTGCGGCCTTGAGAACATCGTCCCATACTTTCAGCAATGCTGTTTCCGTCCCGTGTCCGGGGCGGAAGCCTGATTGCAATGGGTCAAGTAGCTTGTAGGTATCTAGATGCAGTTGCAGCTGTTTTACCACTACTTTCTCCATTATCTTAGAGAGTACGTTGAGGCTTGTTATGGGACGGCGATGGAGTGGGTCCTTGGGGTCCAGGGAGGGTTTCTTCAGGATGGGTTGGATTATACCCTCTTTCAACTGTGAGGGCACTATGCCCTCCAAGAAAGACTGGTTGATAAGCTGCGTGATGGGAGGAGCCAGGATGTAGGCGCATTCCTTCAGCAGTTTTGTGGGGATAATGTCATTTGGCGCTGCGCCATTGCGCAGAGTACAAATGACATTCTTAGTAGTCTCGATGGAGATGGGTTCCAGGGTGAACTTACCTGATATCGGAGAATTATTATGGGTGCTGTGTGAGAGGCTGCGGTGGGGGGCTGGGGGAAGAATTGTTTTGCTGAATGCTTTCGCGGATTACCTCGATTTTATTAATGAAGTAATCCGATAGTTCATTGCAAAATTCTTGTGTGTCTGAACTGGGGGCTTCAATGCATCCTGGCTTCATGGTCTGGGTGACCATCTTGAAGAGTTCGCGGGGGCGGTTTATGGCGCTGTTGATAGCCTCCGAAAAATAATTTTTCTTGGCTTGGAAAATTCCTTTGTGGTATTTCCTTGTAGTCGCCTTGTAGATGGATAGGTTTAGCTCTGAAGAACATCTTTTCCAGGCAGATTCTGCCCTTCTGCGTTCTTGCTTCAGTAACGACAGCTGGTTGTTAAACCAGCTGCTGTTGTTTTTCCGAATGCGTGTTATTCGTTTCGGCGCTACCAAGTCGGCTGACTGTAGCATGGCCGAATTTATGGCTTCCAATGTTTCAACGGCCGTTTGATGCGGCTGAGTTGTTTCTATTTTTTTCCTTAAAGTCGTTTTGAAGAGTTCCGAGTGGAGCTTCTTCTGACATCTAGTCCAGTGTGTTGTTACTGGATTTGATGTTTTTGTTGCGGGGGGGATGGTGGAAATACTGAATATAATTGCATGGTGGTCTGTCCATGGCAATTTTTCATTTTCCCTAATTTTTATTTCCAGCGCTTGTCTGAAAATAAGATCAAGTGTGTGACCTGAAGCATGTGTGGGCCCACATACTAATTGCTGCAATCCTAATCCTTCCAGGTGGTCAATACAGGCGTCGGCAATGGGGTCTTGTGAGGAGTTAGCCCAGAGATTGAAATCCCCTAGCAGCAAAAGATGTTTGCTGTTGAGGGTATAAGTGGAGAAGAAATCCGTCCATGAAGTTAGCAGCTGCGATTTTGGGCCGGGAGGCCTATAGCAGAGCAGAATGTGGACGGTCTCCTTTGAAATTGCTTGCAGTTGCAGGGTAAGGGTTTCCATGAATGGAAGAGGGTTTTGGCGGACTGGTTTGGTGATCGTAAGGTGAGTCTTGTGGATCACCGCCAGGCCGCCTCCTCTTTGCCCTATTCTGTTTTCCGTTATAATACGGTAATTTTCTGGCACCAGTTCTCCTAGAATGGTGTTACAGTCGGCTGTGAGCCAGCTCTCTGTAATAAAAAGACAGTCTAAATCATTTTGTTGAATGAAGTCGCGGATTTCTAGTCGGTGTTTTACTGCCGATCTTGTGTTAATCAGAGCACATGATATGTGCCTGAGCTGGGGTAAATGGCTGAAACGTCTGACAGTCGATCGATGATCGATTCTCAAAAGTCGCTCAGTTCTTAGGGCATTTTTGGTGATGGCTGGCAGTATTGCGGCGAATTGCCTCAAACTCCAAATGGTTTCGGCCGAATATTGTCGACCTGCCATAATCGCAATACACCGTGGGGGGGGGGGGGGGGGAGAGGGGAAATTGGCTTGGTCCAGAGGAAGGCAAAAAAACCCTTGCGGTGCTAGGCCAATATGCTCCGGTAGGGAAAAAAATTCCTTCCTGACCCCTATAACAGGCGATCGGTTAACCCCTGGATCAAGCTTCTATTCGTTCACGAGACAAGGGGGGGGCTGGGGATGAGAGGGGGAACGTGTTGCTGGTCTGGTAGGATGGCTGCTGAACAGATAAGGTGTATTCCGGATGATCTAGGGGCTGAGAGGGCGAAAACAGGGACAGATGGCTGTCCTTCTGGGGTGAGGGGGGGTTTCCCAGAGGCTGGGTGAAGTTAGCAGGGCGTGGGGAGCCGCGCGCCGTTAGGCCGCAAGTGAAGCCGCGGTCTTTCCTAAACCGCGGCCCCGCGATTCAGGTCGGCCTGGCGCGGTGCTTTCAAAAAAGTGCCCCCGAACGTCGGAATTGCCGCGGGGAGGTTACAGGAGGGGGCCCCTGGTGAGGATGGAGGTGTGGGAGTGCGGGGCACCGAGGAAAGGAACCAAAAGGAGCAAGGGGGATCCGTGATTGCTGCGGTTTTATCCTAAAAAGGACGGCCGTCAGCAGCTTCAGTGGAGGGCTCTTACCTTCAGGAGAGCCAAGGAGCTGGGTTAGAGGAGTGCTCGGACTGGGGTACAGGTTTTTCCAGGCTGGAGCTGGAGAGAAGACCGGGCTAGCATGTCTCCATGTTTAGGGCATGTGGCCTGGTATGGTTCAGGAGGAGGGGGGGCACTCGCTCTTCCCCGTTCCCCCTTTTTCTGGCCTGCCCGCATGCATGCTTTCATAAGTAGAGTGTTCTGTTCATAATCTTGCTTTATGCAACAGACATTCCCCCTGGGACCTAGTTCCCAATCTGTATAGACAGTATAGCATCTTGCTGACTTGACAAGTTCCACAGGCCATGTTAATTCACCAGGGAACACAGGTGGAATGCAATGTACATAGTTTGTTTCAGCCTGGTATATTGCATAGATTATTTTCTTTGTTGGGTACTAAAAAATATTTCTAATGAAAGCCATTTCACTCAGTAAGAATGAAATGGAAACTAAACTAGGAAATGAAGGGGCAGGGAGTGTCTAGTTGGGAATGAACTATCTAACAAAAAAATAGAGGCTACCTTTAATGAACACACATGTGCCTCGTGGATCCAGAGATAAAACTAGATATAGTTATCTGTAAAACTTGACTTTGCCTGTAACTCTAAGGCCTCCTCTTTGGTCTACACCAGTGGTCTCCAAACTGTGGCCTTTGCTTGTTTTTATCTGGCCTGTGGCGCACTGTTTCATCCACTGATACCAACAATGAGGCATATTTCCCTCCATTGACACCAATGAAGGACCACAATTCCTCCCAATGACACCAATGATAGGGCACAATTCCTTCCAATGACACCAATAATGGGGCCCAATTCCCCCCACTGACACCAATGATGGGGCACTTATTACTCCCACAGACACAAACGATGGGGCATTATTTTTTTACATTGGGACTTTTTCTTCTCCCAGTGGTCACAGTCCAGACCCTCTAAGTCTGAAGGACAGTAAACTGGTCCTTTGTTTAGAAATTTTGGAGACCCCTGGCCTTTGGTAATCCAGGGCTTAGATTGACTTTCAAAGAAAAGTCCTAGTAAGCATAGCATTTCTGTTGACTTAGAACAGGGGTAGGCAACCTCTGCCCTCCAGCTGTGGTAAAACTAAAAATCCCATCATGCCTCTGCCTCTAGTAGTCATGTCTGTGATTGTCAGGGTCTTGCAATGTCTCATGGGACTTGTAGTTTCAAAACAGCTGGGGGGCCAAGGTTGCCTACCCCTGCCTTGGAACCAATGGATCATTTTTAGCTTAAGGTCTGATTTTCTTTATCCCGTGTCTAATTTGAATTGCTCAGCTTTGTGAAAGCTTTACTTTAAGCACCTTAAATATGACAGTAATTTTACTTTCCAAATGAAAAGTCTTGTTTATTAAAAACTTTAAAACTGTTTCTGCTCAGACGTTAAATGATCACAATATCCGTTTAACAGAAACCTATTTTCTTGTAGCGGTTATTGGTATAGGTTATTATTTTTCTGTCCTGGAGCATCCCTAGTTGTAAGAATTGGATTCCTTCTATCACATTCTTCAGCTGAAGGTAATATTCTGTGCTATACAGGATTATTTCCTTTATCTACTATATTGTTTTCTGCAACATGAATTTAATTGGACAACACAAAAATATTAATATTTACAAAATCTAAAACATAAAAGTTTAAGAGTGATCCATGATTTTTTTTTTTTCTATATGTAGGTATACAGTATAGTCCTAAATACAAAAGAGGATGAAACCTGATCGGGAGACTGGGTGTACAAACTGTGGATTAAGACCATAAATAAGGGCACAGAATAATATTGGAAGTCCTCAAATAGTCTGAAATGTTTTCATTCTGCCCACAGATTACAGATAATTAGTAGACATGTGCACATTGAAATATTTTGTTTCGTAATTTCGTTTTTGTCCGAAAAATACATTTATTTAGTTACTGTCTGTCAAATGTTCTAAGAAAAAAAAAAAAAAAAGATTTGACAGAATCTTAAATAAATAAATAAAACGATTCGACAGAGCAACGAAACTGTCTCTTTGTCGAATCTTTATGTCTCTCTGTCGAATCTTTTCTTTCTATGTCTAATGTCTTCTTCATGTCTCTCTAATGTTGAATCTTTTCTCTTTATGTAGAATAATATTGGACTAATAGAGTTAAGGTTAGGCACATTCGACCACAACGAAAACAAAAATAAAGCATTTGTTTATGTCGGACCTTTCGGTTTTCGTTTTCTTTCGGTTTTCGTTTTCTGTCGGATCTTTTGTTTTTCGTTTTCTGTGCTTTCGTTATCGTTTGTTAAAACGATAACGAAAATACCTGAAATTCGGACAAGAAAAAATTCGGACGAAAACGAATGCACATGTCTAATAATTAGTGAGTCCATCAATTCTGGTAATTTGCAGTTGGCATCCTTTAGCTTTGACTTTGGAGAGTAAAGCAACAGGTTTACTTAAATAAACACGGCAAAGTGACAAAGCACCCTGATAGCTCAACCGTAGGAAGGTATACTTAACTTTCAATGCTCATTCACCACTTCCACGCTGTGTCATAGCCCTATCTCCATTGCACAGTGGGGGTGTGGGAGAACATGTGACAGTGAGGATATATACTAGGGTAAGCTCCAAAACGAAAGGATGGACTCCAGGAGCGGTGAGCCAAGAGAACATGGATCAGTGAGTATACTTTGCTAAGGAGGGGTCGCAGGAGCATGGATTAGTGAGTATACCTTTCTGGAGCGGGGGCTATCAGCAGTAATTGTCAAATTACCCCGAATGAGAAAACTTCCCCTCTCTGCAGAATCACAATTTTTCCTTTCCTTAACTGGATCAAGGCAGGGGTGCAGGTAGGTCCTTAGTCATGTGTTATACTTAGTACATGTACGGGATTCCCAGCGGTGAAAAGTCAGCTGGGAATCCCGAGGGGAAAACCGAGAACCTGCTCAGTAAGTTTTTCCCCGTACACACGAGAGGTTTTCCCGACAGGAAAATCCCAGCTGTGTGTATGCTCCATTGCATTTTTTCAAATAGGAAAAATAGGTAATAAATAGGAAAAAGACCGACAGGTATCCCGGCGGGAAAATAGAGAGCTGTTTTTTTTTTTTTTGGCAGTTTTCCTGTCGGGAAAACTGTGATGGACCATACACACGGGCGGTTTTCCTGGCCAAAAGCTCTCATGGCAGTTTCCCAACGGGCACTGACAGATTTTGAAAAAAGTGGTGAAGAATTTGCTAAATTTGTACACCTGTCTAGAACTTGTACATGCTGCACAATTTTTAGAATGCACTCAAGACACTTTCGCAAAAGTTATGGCTCATTAACCGTTCTGCAGGAAAGTGCAGGGAAATTTAATTTCGGTACCAGAGGTGGATTATCAAAGGAACCTTTTACTTTGCCAAGAACAGTCAACATGAGAGGTACTTCCTAAGCCCATACCGCGTAGACCTCATAGTCTTTGCAGAGTAAGTATCAGGAACAGGGTATGTGGATTATCAAGGAAACCTTTTACTTTCCCTTGAATAGGCAACAAGACAAGGTTCTTTTTAAAAGAGAAGCATGGCAAAAGTTTCTTTGGCCATACTTCTCTTCTGGGTCACAGGATTGCACTTATTTCTGCACTTATGGGACCCAGATTCAGCCATCAGCTGACTAAAACCCATTGTCATTGGACATCAGTGAGCAGGTCCAGGCTCTGCAAGTATCCCAACTTTAACATTTGAATACACCCAGATGCCTGAGCTTCTCAGTGCACTGCTGAAAGCCTGAGCCAACAGTAAGTGATGACTGACAGTCACCGCTCTCTGCTTAGTGAGAACTGAGAGATCAGTGATGATGTTAAAGATGGCGGGGGTCCAATGCTGCAGCCATCAGTGGCGTCACTAGGGGGTGGCTACTGGGGCTATAGCCCCGAATCTGGTGCCCTTAACCCAGAGTCTCTAGAGCAGGGTTTGGCAACCCACGGCCCACCACCGATAAATGCGAGCACCTGGCCTGCGGACATTTCCGCCCTGTCCTCTTCATTGAACAGCGGTAAGCGGCCAGTATCACAGGGCTGGATGGGACGGGAACTGCTGGATTCAACTTTTGACAAAAAAGTGTGAGAATCTTTTACTTCACCCTGGTCAAAATGATTGCTACTTTTGTAGCCTAGCGGTCGCTGTAGAGCTGTTAGTTACTTGAAATTAGATATGAGGATCAGCAAGGTACAAACAAGAAGCAGATCCATATACGTAATGAATAAATAAGGCTCAACAATGCATCTATATTTACAAACTATATACATAGAAACAAGAGAAGCTTGCATACCCCCAACTCTTCACATCTTGTTGACTAGAGAAACTGCCTCACTGTTTGGTGCCAATTATAGTTCACTTGCCCTTAAATAGTTTTCCTTCATGTTGGAACATTGGTTAATTTGATGTTTTAGAGTTTATTGATAATTTCCATTATTTTTGTATATTAATATTTGCCAAATCATTGAATGTATAGCTAGCCTTATTAATAATGACATCTCATCTTAGCAGTTAAATTTGTGTATGCAAAGGTTAGAATGCACCAAAGTAGGTTAGCGTCCATCAGCTGCCATCCGAATTTAAACGGGAGTTAACAGAGAAGCTCAGGCAGATTCCTGTATTAACTGGCTATAGAACTTACAGATGTTTTTTGTGCAAGTGTTGGGAATAACGCAGTTTTTGGCTTATTACAGATTTCTAAATAAATAATATTCTGGAAGTGATATCTGTATGTATCTGCCAAAAACAGTTGGAAGAGGGTGAGGTTTTAAAGACTTCTCAAGAATTGAATAAACTGATCATCTACAAATTATTAATAGTCTAAAAAGTAAAGTGAACACTTTGCAAAAAAAAAAAAAATACTCTCAGGATTTGTGTCCTTTTCATTTCCATCTTTTTAAAGTAGAACACTAACCCTGATCTTTCTTTTTTTTTATATATATCTTTATTGTTTTTTTATTTTTTATTAAATCCATACATATCCAAGGATAAAATACATCACTTAACATCCATCTAGAACTAATTACCCTTTCTCCTAGAAACCCTCCCCCCTCCCACCTCGTTACCCAACCCCTTTCCTTCTCTATACCCCTATCGTGGCGCCGACCCCATCACTTCCTCTGCTCTCATGAGTTCTACATTTTAATTTTAAATGTCACATGTGACAGGGTTTAAACTTCCAGCCAGGGCTCTGTCCGATATGTTTCCACAAAGAATCCATTAGAGGGCCGGTGATGCCAGCATCTTTGTGTCACTGGCCCTTGGTTGATTCTCAATTATATGGGGGATGTGCTTCAGATTAAAACTCATCTGCGGGCATAGCTTAACTTTCCTCTCTATTTTCCCATTGTGTGCCCTTCATTGCCCTTTTTCTGTAAGTGGCAACAAGTGAAGAGTATGGGTCCCCTGTCAAACGGTCTTGTTGCCATGCCATCCTTCTTTGTGACATCATCAAGAAAGGACCCTGCCAGGGGCGGACTGAAAACTCATGGGGCCCCCGGGCAATAGAAGATCATGGGGCCCCCAGGCTTACAGATGGCCACCATGCCAGGAGGCAGTGCAGAGGCGGGGCAGCTAAAATCTCAGGATTTTCACATCAAAAGCATGTCAGTTTCGGACATATCAGAGACAGATGTAAAAAAAAAACAGATTTTTACATACTGTCCCTGGTTTTACTGAGCCTGGCCCCTAGTGGCATGGGGCCCTCGGCAGTGCCCGAGTGTCTCAATGGTCAGTCCGCCCCTGGACCCTGCTATTGACTTTAACCTTACTGCAATTGTTGGGTAGCATCAGCAGCTTACTGACTGCTTTACTTTGTTGCTTATACTGATAAGCCAGAAGGAGTGCAGAGATGGGCAACAAAAATGGTTAAAGGTTTAAAGGGGTTGTAAAGGTTCATGTTTTTTCACCTTTTTCACCAAAATTTGGCCATGCAGGCGGAACCGGACAAATTTTGATCCATCTATGGGCAATCTATAGTTTTTTTTTTTTTCTTTATTCGATCACTGTGTTCTGACAGCTGGGAAATTTCCAGCTGTCAGCATACAATGAAGCCACATACACACAATCGGTCAAACCGATGAGAACGATGAAGCTGACTGATGGTCTGATGTGCCTACACACCATCAGTTAAAAAAATGATCGTATCAGAACGCGGTGACGTAAAACACAACGACGTGAAAAAATGAAGTTCAATGCTTCCAAGCATGCGTCGACTTGATTCTGAGCATAGGCGGGTTTTTAACTGATGGTTTTGCATACTAATGATCGGTTTTGACCTATCGGTTATCAATCCATCTGTTAAATTTTAACTGCTTGCCGACCTGCCGCCGTCATTTTACGGCGGCAGGTCGGCTCTCCTGGGCGAAAGCCCGTAGCTATACGTCCGCTTTAAAGCGGCCACTAGGGGGCGTGTGCGCACCGCCGCCGGCCGGCGCGCGCACCCCCCGCTCGTCCCCGTGCGCGTGCCCGGCGGGCACGATCGCCGCCGGGCACGTGCGATCGCTCGTTACAGAGCAAGGACCGGGAGCTATGTGTGTAAACACAATGCTCCCGGTCCTGTCAGCGGGGGAAACGCTGATCTTCTCTTCATAAAATGTATAAACAGAAGATCAGTGATTTCCCCTAGTGAGGCCACCCCCCCCCCATACAGTTAGAACACACCCAGGAACACACTTATCCCCTTCCCTGCCCCCTAGTGTTAACCCCTTCACTGCCAATGGCATTTTTATAGTAATCCAATACATTTTTATAGCATTTTTCGCTAAAAAAATGCCAATGGTCCCAAAAATGTGTCAAAAGTGTCCGAAGTGCCTGCCATAATGTCGCAGTACTGAAAAAAAATGCTGATCGCTGCCATTACTAGTAAAAAAAAAATATTAATAAAAATGCCATAAAACTACCCCCTATTGTATAAACGCTATAACTTTTGCGCAATAAACGCTTATTATGATTTTTTTTTACGAAAAATATGTAGAAGAATACGTATCGGCCTAAACTGAGGAAAAAAAAATGTTTTATATATTTTTGGGGGATATTTATTATAGCAAAAAGTAAAAAATATTGAATTTTTTTCAAAATTGTCGCTCTATTTTTGTTTATAGCGCAAAAAATAAAAACCACAGAGATGATCAAATACCACCAAAATAAAGCTCTATTTGTGGGAAAAAAAGAACGCCAATTTTGTTTGGGAGCCACGTCGCACGACCGCGCAATTGTCAGTTAAAGCGAAGCAGTGCCGAATCACAAAAAGTGCTCTGGTCATCGGGCAGCAATATGGTCCGGGGTTAAGTGGTTAAAGCAAGTTTGCTCTTTTTTAACCAAAGGTTAAATAACCTTTAGGCCCCACACACGATCGGTTTTGACCGATGAAAACGGTCCTTCAGACCGCTGTCCTCTGGTTAAGCTATCGTGTGTACGCAGCTTTATGCCGCATACACACGATCACTTTTTGTGATGAAAAAAAACGACGTTTTTTAAAACGTCATTTAAATTGATCGTGTGTGGGCAAAACGTTGTTTTTTGTCTTAAAAAAAATGACCGAAAAAAAATTCCAACATGCTTGAATTTTTTGTGTCGTTTTTCAAAACGTCGTTTTTTGTTTCACAAAAAGTCACCGTGTGTAGCAAGCTTTTTGTGAAAAAACGATGGTGTGTATGCAAAATTGTCTTTGAAAAGTGACGTTTCAAAAACGTCGTTTTTTACTTCACAGAAAACGTCGTTTTTTTTCATCGCAAAAAACGACCGTGTGTACGCGGCATTACTCTGCGGGAGGGAGTCCCCCATCAACACTGACTGTGGGGGAATCAAGCAATTTGCATGGCCTGCCTAGGTTTTAAGGCAAAATTTAGCAAGCAGCCTTTTAGAATGCTTATCCAGGATGTGTATATTTGGAAGCTTTTGGTAACCGTAAATAGAATATCCACTTATCTTTTTTAATCAAGCCCGTCAATTTCCTTTTTTCATTAGGTTATCAGTTGACAAAAGACATACGTTCTCCAGGATTGTAAAAAAACGTTTCTATTAATGATCTTTCCACAAATAATAACAAATATTACCTACTAGAAAAAAATTGGTTTGCAACATGTAAGAACAGCGGTATCAGATAATACTGAAATGATGTTTCCAGGCTCAGGAAAGGTCTGTGCATTTTGTGTACCATCGTTCAATCATATTAAGACGGGGAAGTAATTAACCGTCCAGCTGTCAGATAACAGCCAAAAAATTCTGGCTCTGCCGATCGATTTTCTTTGCAACGTTTGTCTACGAAAGGTCTTCTGTACAAATCTCCCGTTTCTTCAGCCTAATTTCTAAAGTGAAGGAGGTGCAACCCCAGTGCATTGTGAAGACATTAATGCTGTTGGCATATAAGGTCCTGTTCACTGCTTTTCACTTTAAAAATACATGCACCTTGACATATTTACATACTATTTGTGGCATGTTTTAGGGCAGTTTGCATGCTTTTTAAAAGGAGGTTTGGTAAATATATTATTTCTTTATTATGATGAGAGTAAAGAATTTTAGAAAAATGTAATCTTCTATCTAGGTCCATTTTTTCTGTATCTGCGTACCTCCTGTTATCTTATATCTGTTTGATACATTCAAAAAATACCTGTTGATTCCACCATAGATCTTGGGGGTGTTCCGCCTCCCAAAAAATATAAAAGCCAGCAGCTACTGTACACATACTGCAGCTGCTGGCTTTTATTAATAGGACACTTACCTGTCCTGAAGTCGAGCGATGTCTGCTGCCGCCGCCATTGCAGGTAAGGGAGCGCGGCAGTGTAGCCTTGCAGCTTCACGCCGTGAACCCTACTGCACATGCACGAGGCCCGCTCCTCTCTCCTACTGGCACAGTAATGTTGGTTTTCCTCCCCCCCCCCACCCCTGGCATCCCAAAAATAACTTGATAACTCAGATTGTATGCCCAAATTATATACTGTATGTTGTGGCAGTGCCGTGCCCTGCCACTATGATAGTAAAATGTAGGCCTCGTGCACACAGGGCGTTTTAAGGCTGGATTCACACCTATGGCATTTTTTGTGCTTTTTGCATTTTGCAGATTTGCACTACAGAATGTGTTCCATAGGAAACCATGTTAAATGGACTGTAGTGCAAATGTGCAAAATGCACTAAAAATGCATAGATGTGAATCCAGCCTTACATCTGCTTTTACCAGAGTCAGACTTTATTTTTGCAGCTTAAAATTGCCTCTCCATGGTTTTCTATGAGTCCATGCACACACAGGCTTTTAGGAGCTGTAAGTGGCATAGGCGTTTTCAAGCTGTAAAAAAATCCAGGCGAGCGCGTTCTGAGGATCGGTGTTACAGCTGTAAAAATGTCTGACTCTGATAAAAGCTGCTAAACGTAGCTTAACGCTGGATACAGCCGCGATAAGCCTCATCAAGCGATCATGATGATCCGACTTGCGGTGTGGCTTGTGCACTAAGGATCTCAAAGAGGTTCCCCCCCCCCCAAGAGCATACCGGACCCTTCAGTCTGGTATGGATTTTAAGGGCAACCCCCACACCAAAAACGAAATGGCATGGGGTTCCCCCCAAAATCCTTACCAGACCCTTATCTGAGCACGGCCTGGCAGGTCAGGAAAGGGGGGGGCGAGTCACATGCCCTCAATATGGGGGGGTGGGTGCTTTGGGCAGGGGCCCTGAGCCCCCCACCCCAAAGCACCTTGTCCCCATGTTGATGAGGACAAGGGCCTCTTCCCAACAACCTTGGTTGGTGGTGGTTAGGGGCAGGGGGCTTATCAGAATCTGGAAGCCCCCTTAAAGCAGCTGCTGGCTTTTATTAATAGGACACTTACCTGTGCTAAAGTCGAGCGATGTCTGCTGCCGCCGCCATTGCGGTTAAGGGAGCGCGGCAGTGTAACGCCGTGAACCCTACTGCACATGCACGAGGCCCGCTTCTCTCTCCTACTTGCCCCTGTGGCTGGGGAAGGAGGAGGGAGCCCCGCGGTGACGTCATGGGCCGTGGCCTGGACTCCCGGAAGTGGGAAAGGATATCCTGTCACACCTCCCCCCCGAAAGGTGCCAATTGGGGGGGAGGAATCAGATGAGCGGAAGTTCCACTTTTGGGTGGAACTCCGCTTTAACAAGGGGGCCCCCATATCCCAGCCCCCACCCTATGTGAATGAGTATGGGCTACATTATACCCTTACCCATTCACTCCAAAAAAAAGTGTGAAAAATAAAAACAGTACACAGCTTTTTGACAAAGTAATTTTATTAAAGCAGCTCTTGCTTCTCTTCTCCTCCCGATTTCTTCTCCCTCTGGTGATGTCTTCATCCTCTGGTTCTTCTCCTCACTCCACTGATGTCTTGTCCCACTGCTGGTTCCTCTCCCTCCGATGATGTCTTCTCCCTCGGCCAGTTCCCCTCTCTCCACTGTGTTCTCCATCTGTTCTTTCTCCAAAGTTCTCCCGACGCTCTCTCCTGCTGTAATGCTGGGTCTGCCGTGTGCCATTACTTATATTGCCATGGGGCGGGGCCACCCAGTGACATCATCTGAAGGCCCCATTCCTTGTGACGTCACCACCCGGGGCATGATGGGAAGAAGAAATCAAGGAGACAAGACACCGGAGCTTCTGTAATAAATTACTTTGTTAAAAACCTGTGCACTGTTAACCCCTTGATCGCCCCTGATGTTAACCCCTTCCCTGCCAGTGCCATTAGTACAATGTCAGTGCCTATTTTTAGCACTGATCACTGTAATAATGTCACTGGTGTCAAAAATGTCAGGTGTCTGATCTGTCTGCCGCAGTATCGCAGTCCCACTAAAAATTGCTGATCACCACCAATACTAGTAAAAAAAGAAATAAAAATGCCATGGATCTATCCCCTATTTTGTAGACTCTATGGGCCAGATTCAGTAACAGTTACGCCGGTGTATCAGTCATACGCCGGCATAACTCAGAATCTGCGCCGGCATATCTTGTTTTCTGTATTCAGAAAACAAGATACGCCAGGTTGCAGCTAAGATACGAGCGGTGTAATTGTATTACGGCGTCGTACCTTAACTGCAATTTTAAAATGGCCGCTAGGGGCGTTTCCGCTGATTTACGCCGAGAATATGTAAATCAGCGAGATACGCCAATTCCCGAATGTATGCCCGCCCGGCGCAGTGACTTTACGCCGTTTTCGTAAGGTGTTTCCCGGCGTAAAGATAAAGCACCAAAAAGTAGGCGCATCCTATGTTAAGTATTGGGCGTCATGACCGCGTCGAATTTGAACATTTTTACGTTGTTTGCGTAACTCGTACATGAATGTGGATTGACGTCATTGGCGTTCACGTTGAAAACACCGTCATAATTTGGAGCATGCGCACTGGGATACATTGACGGCCGGCGTATGCGCAGTTCGTTCGGCGCGGGGACGCGCTTGATTTAAATACTACACGCTCCCTACCCGCCAAATTTGAATTACGCCGGGTCATTTACGCTACGCCACCTCAACTTTACAGGCAAGTGCTTTGTGAATACGTTACGCCCGCACAAAGATAAGACTGGCTACGTGATTCTAGCCCTATATTTTTTGTGCAAACTAATCAATATGCTTTTTGGGATTTTTTTTCACCAAAATATGTAGCGGAATACAAACTGGCTTAAATTAATGAAACAATTAAAATTTTAGTATTGGTTGTGTCTTATAGCAAAAAAATGTTTGTTTTTTTCAAAATTGTCGGTCTTTTTTTGTTTAAAGAGCAAGAAATTAAAACCTGCAGAGGTCATGAAGTACCACCAAAAGAAAGCTCTATTTGTGGGAAAAAAAGAAAATACATTTTCTTTGGGTACAGCGACGTGCAACCGTGCGATTGTCAGCTAAAGTGACGCAGTGCCATATCGCAAAAAAAATGGGCTGGTCATTAACCACTTGAGAGCCACGCTATAGATGAAAGATGTCTACAGCGCGACTCTCAACTGCCGGGTGGACGTCACTGGACGTCTTCCTGTTTGCATTCCCCCCGCGCCGCCGAGAGCAAAGGGTGAAAAACTGTGGCCAACGTGTCACGTGGTGCCAGTTCATGTGCCTGGCGGCCGCGATGTCTGCTGGCTGCTCGCGATCGGCAGTTACAGAGGCAGGACGTGGAGCTCTGTGTGTAAACACAGAGCTCCACGTCCTGTCAGGGAGAGAGGAGACCGATGCTGTGTACCTTGTACATAGGGATACAGATCGGTCACCTCCCCCAGTCAGTCCCCTCCCCCCACAGGGAATCACTCCCAGGGTACACATTTAACCCCTTGATCGCTCCCTAGTGTAAACCCGTAATCAGTGCATATTTATGGCACTGTTCGCTGTATTAATGTGAATGGTCCCAAAATAGTGTCAAAAGTGTCCGATATGTCCGCCGCAATATCGCAGGCCTGACAAAAATCGCAGATTGCCGCCATTGATAGGAAAAAAAAATAATAATAATAAAAATTTCATAAATCTATCCCCTATTTTGTAGATGCTATAACTTTTGCACAAACCAATCAATATACGCTTATTGTGATATTTTTTTTTAACAAAAATATGTAGAAGAATATGCATCGGCCTAAACTGAGAAAAAAAAATATGTATTTTTTTTAAAAATTGGGATATTATTATAGCAAAAAGTAAAAAAAATATTGTGTTTTTTTCCAAATTTTCTGTTTTTCTTTTGTTTATAGTGCAAAAAATAAAAACCGCAGAGGTGATCAAATACCACCAAAAGAAAGCTCTATTTGTGTGAAAAAAATTATGAAAGTATCCTTTGGGTACAGTGTTGTATGACCGCGCAATTGTCATTCAAAGTACGTCAGCGCTGAAAGCTGAAAATTGGTCTGGGCAGGAAGGGGGTTTAAGTGCCCAGTAAGGAAAGGGGTTAAGGGGGCAAATTCTTTCGGGGCTGAAATTAACCCAGAAAACTGAGGCCATCTTGTGGTGGAGAAGAGGTACTACAGGTTACAGCTCCTGAGCGGAGATGAGTATTGCAGCTCGAGCTGCATTTTTTGTTTTTACACAGATTAGGGGATCCTATTGAGAAAAAATTAGCTTGGAGTTACGCTTTAATGAATAAATACCATAGTTTCTTATTAAGTGACATGCCCCATTTATAGTAATCAGCCTCAGTTTTCAATATTAATGAGCAGTCATTACTCACAACAATGGATTTGCATACGTTGCTGTAAAATTAGAAAATGTTAATACAGTGCCTGTTACATGTCAGTGTTTGTTATAGCTCCTCGGAACGTTTTTCTTTGTTGCTCTTTGATGCGTCTTCTTTCACTTTTGAAGTCTGGATGTACAAGTAAGATCCGTCATCACCTTGGAGATCTGGTTATGTAATGTGACAAATTATTGTACAATTGTTGATATTTACCAGCTATTTCTGAGTGTTCCGGCTAGATATATGGCTTTTACATGTCACATGTAATGACAATGTGATTCAGTCCTCAGAGTCTTACTCTGGCAGCTACAGCGTTTCATGTCCCTTTGATTTATCATTATCGCTTTCTGTCAGCAACTTCCTTTGGTTTCCGCATGATGGGCTTTGACTTTTATTTTTTATTTTTTTATATATATATTTTTTTATGCTACAGCTATCCCAATAGTATTGATTGTAGTACAGATTAAAGAAAAACTCGAATAAAGCAACAGTTGCACCTAAAATGGTCCATATAACACAAACTGACACTAAACTCTGGTTTTCGTTCAATAGCTTTTTTTTTTTACACACTATGTTAATAACATGTCACACGTCAGGTAAAGGGTGTCGTTACAGTGTAGACATAGAGTATCTCACAAAAGTGAGTACACCCCTCACATTTTTGTAAATATTTTATTCAATCTTTTCATGTGACAACACTGAAGAAATTACTCTTTGCTACAATGTAAAGTACCGCATTTTTCGGCGTATAAGACGACTTTTGGCATGTAAAAAAATGGCTTAATACTCGGGGGTTGTCTTATACGCCGGGTACCTGTGTGTTCAGACCGCGGCCGTCCATTATCCAAAAGCCGCGCTCCTCAATGCTGTTCCGTGATAGGCGGAACACTCATTTTCCTAGCAGAGCCTCTGTTTCAGTGTTCCGCCTATCACGGATGCCTTCTCATCCTCGGTCTCGGACGAGAGGACATCCGTGATAGGCGGAACACTGACCAGAGGCTCTGCTGGGAAAATTAGTGTTCCGCCTATCACGGAACAGCATGGAGGAGGAGGTGTGGCTTTTGAATAATGGACGCCCGTAGCCTGACAAACGGTACAAACAGGAGAAGGTAGGGAGATCGTGACAGTGAGGTCGGCAATGGCACAGTGGGGCATATGTAATGATACAGTGGGGCATATGTAATGACACAGTGGGACATGTGTAATGGCACAGTGAGGCATGTGTAATGGCACAGTGGGACATGTGTAATGGCACAGTGGGACATGTGTAATGGCACAGTGGGGCATGTGTAATGGCACAGCGGGGCATGTGTAATGGCACAGCGAGGCATGTGTAATGGCACAGCGGGGCTTGTGTAATGGCACAGCGGGGCTTGTGTAATGGCACAGCGGGGCTTGTGTAATGGCACAGCGGGGCTTGTGTAATGGCACAGCGGGGCTTGTGTAATGGCACAGCGGGGCATGTGTAATGGCACAGCGGGGCATGTGAAATGGCAAATTGGGGCATGTGTAATGGCACAGTGAGGCATGTAATGTAATGGCACAGTGAGATTTGAGAAAAGCTGAAAAAAGACTGTTTCTCTCAGCGGTTGTTCCTATCAACTGTTATTCTGGCTACCCCTCAGCTTCCAGACAGATTAGTAGGAAGGGGGTAGTTATACGGCGAGTATATCCCAAAACCCAAATTTTTGCTGGAAAATTAGGGAGTCGTCTTATATGCCCAGTCATCTTATATGCCGACAAATACGTTAGTGAGTGTACAGCTTGTATAACAGTGTAAATTTGCTGTCCCCTCAAAATAACTCAACACACAGCCATAAATGTCTAAACTGCTCAAAACAAAAGTGAGTACACCCCTAATGCAATGTAAAAAATTCCAAATTGGAATTAAACTACTCTGCCCTCACTTACCCCTCTACTTCTACTTCCCACTCTGCCCTCACCCCAGCCTCACCCAACTCCCTAACAACCCTCCCACCCAAACCACCCCCTACCTAAGCGATAGTTATCAGTAATTGGTATTGGCGAGAAGTTGCAGAAAAGTATCGGTACTCTGTGTTAAAAACGTGGTATCGGTGCAACCCTAGGTAGGAGTGTCATGGTCTGGGGCTGCATGTGTGCTGCCAGCACTAGGGAGCTACAGTTCATTGAAGGAACCATGAATGCCAACATGTACTGTGACATACTGAAGCAGAGCATGATCCCCTCCCTTCGGAGACTGGGCCGCAGGGCAGTATTCCAACATAACAACCCCAAACACACCTCCAAGATGACCACTGCCTTGCTAAAGAACTCCAGTGGAAATCTGTGAAGCTCTGGTGAACTCCATGCCCAAGAAAGTTAAGGCAGTACTGGAAAATAATGGTGGCCACACAAAATATTGACACTAGGGCTGCAACTGATTATTTTCATAATCGATTAGTTGGCCGATTATTGTTTCGATTAATCGGAAAATAGCCTTAAAAAAAAAATATATATAATTTTTACATTTTTTCGGGCCACTTTGTTGCTGGGCAGATTACAAAACACTAATTTCCGCGAAACACATGCTTTTCTGCATTGAAGTATATTGAACCAAAAAAAAATAAAAAATAGCAGTTTTGTGTTAAAAAGTCCTTGTCCTTTTCAAATATGCAGCAGATGAAAAAAAATCATGGATGTGAACGTGTCCTATAGGTAACCATGTAAATTTAATTGTAGTGTGTTTGTTCAAAAAGCACCAAAACAGAGGTGTAACCCGGCCTGAGATGTTTAGTAACATAATGTGGTTAAAAAACAAAAATAAGTACAAAAAGAGCAAATAATCGCTACTGTAAGAGTCGGTTCACACTGGGGCAGCACGACTTTCAGAAGCAACTTCAACACGACTTGAGCATGAACCACAGGGCGATCTGGGGCGATTTACAACACGACTTAAAGTCCTTTTCAGGTCAGGAGACATTCCAGTGGCCAATAAAACAACAATCGGCTCTGGGAGAGGGAGGGGGAGGGAGGGGTTTGCCTGAGAAATGTATGTTATCTTGCTGGGAAGTAGCTTCAATTAAAACAGTGATCAGACTTGGAAGCGACTTCCATTGAAATCAATGGGTACAAATCGCCTAGAAGTCTGATTGAAGTAGTACAGGAACCTCTTCTGAAGTCGGAGCGACTTGAGTAGTGTGTATTAACACTGCCCCCATTCACTTACATTGCTTTTCTGGACAGCACGACTTGGGACGACTTGAGACGACTTCAAGTCTGATCCCAAGTCGCCCCAGTGTGAACCGACTCTGAGGGGTTCATTTTTTTACCGTGGGACAGTGAAAGTAATATTTACAGTAGCGATTTGCTTTTTTTGTACTATAAAGGGCTAATTTTAGTTTTTTTAACCCCATTATGTTACTGGCCGATTAATCGTTTATGAAAATTGTAATCGATTTATTTCATAATCGATTAGTTGTTTCGGCCCTAATTGACACTTTGGGCCCAAGTTTGCAAATTTTCACATTACATTACAGACAGCCCCGAAGTAGGGGGAACCCAGGCGCAGGGGCCACATGACTGGGGGAACACTGTGTGGAGCGCACACAGGAAGAGGAAATGGCTGGTAAAAAGTCCGGCCGGGGGGCGGGGCTTATGCACACGAGGAGGGTCACATAAAAGGAGGAGGGGGCGGGGGCAGGCATTCGGGAGTCATCTGCAGTTGTGGTAACAAACAGGCTGTTTTTCCTGTATTGTTACCTCAGCTATGGATCAGCTGGAGGGCATGCTGGAGTGGCTCCTGCTGCGGCCAGACTAAATGGGGCTCAATGGCATGAGGAGCGGCTGGATTGCTACTGACGGGGCCGGGTGAAGGTACGTTCCGAAACCCCCCGCCCCCCCCCTCGCCGCGCTGGGCCAGGCGTTCAAGGCCGCCGACTGGATACAGCCCTGGGGGTTTCATCGGGTGTTGGTCAGCGGGGGAGTAGCCCACATGCACCCCCCCCCCTCCCCGGGGGGCAAAAAACAGCAGGCGGCTGCGGCTTCGTGTGAGGCTGGGAAGAAGGCCAGGCAGCAAGGAAAAGCGGGTCGGCGGGTGTCATCCCCGTCGCCTGTTAGGGCATCTCGGGGGACTTCTGGAGCGGGGGCGCAGGCGGGTACTCCCGCCCCCGCGGGTTGCTTCACGGCGGGGGAGATCGGGGTGTGCGGCTGGGAGCCCATCAACCAGAGCGGCTGCAGCTATCCAGGGGGAAGCGGAGGTCCAAGGCGTTGTGACGACAGCGATTCGGGAGCGGCTGCTGCTGGATCGCAGGGGGGCTCTGCGGGGGAGATCGTTAGACGTGGTGCGGCCTGATCGCAGGGCTTCTGGCTTCTAATCAGGCAGTGGATCGGTGGCCTTGTCGGCGGGCTCTGCGTCTCTTGCGGATCAACGTCGGAGCGTGATCTGTCGGACACGGACTCGGATGGTCTAGAGGAAGTAGCGGGCCCGTCGGGGCGTCAGCTGGGAGCTGGAGCAACGGCCAGTCGGACGGTTTCCACTGGGCAGCAGGGTAAGTCGTCCTTTATATCACTGTCTGTTGTGTCTTCTGCAGCTGTTTCTTCTCCCCCTCCTTCCCTTACACTTCTTTCTGCTGTCACTGCTGGGGGTTCTTTGCCGGGGGGGGGGCGTTGGGTTCTGGTGTACTTCAGTTGGGTGGGGTGGCTCTGCCGGTGGGGGAGGGGGGGCCCTGATGCGGGTGCGCTGTTGCTGCAGAAGCTGCTGTCATCCTTATTAAATGGTTGCAGGCCCCTGGTTGATGGGGGCCCGTTCCGGCTGTCGCAGTACCTCCTTCGGCTGCGTGGTTGGTTCCGCCCGGGGTCGGGCTAGCTAATCCCAGTGCTGTGTGTGTTGGTTCAGGCCCTAGGCAGTTCTTTTGGGGGGGGGTGGGGACTGTTCAGTTAGCGGGTGTGGGGACGGTGTCCGCGTCCCGGGTTGGCACGGGGGTGTTGCCACCTCTGCCAGCGCCACCGGTAGATGGTCCCGCTGAGGGTGTTTCTCCTGCTGGGGCTGCTCCAGGTGGGGCGGTGACGGACATGGTGTCAGGTTTACTGGCGGACGGGGTAAGGTTGGCGGACTCGGCTCGGTGCGAGGTTTATCTGTGTTATGATGCGCCTCTGGGGGCTCATTTGAGGGTTGAGGTGAAGGAGCGGATTTGGAAGGGGGAGTATGTGAAAATAATTTCGCTGCTCCCCCTCGTTTAATTTAGATAAAGTGATGCCAGACGAGAGCAAGAAGGAGGAGGAAGAGAAGCGGCGTTATCGCCTGATTCCTCGTACCTTTGCGAATTGGGCGCATGCGTTTTACATTCTAGCTAGCGTGACTGGGAAAAAGCAGCTGGACCAGTGCACGGGTTTATTTTGTTACATTCTGCGCTATGATGAGCAGTTTCGACAAAAAAAAAAAAAAAAAACTGTTCGTCCGGAGATACGGTGGAACCAAAAAGATATCGCCCCGTGGATGAGACTAATGACTCAGGCCAGGGTTGTGCCGCAGCCCTTTCGGGAGGGGGCCAGGGGTGCTCGGGCTTCCTTGCTGCCGGCCGGAAAAAACGCAGGGGTTTCTGTTGGCAGTACAACGAGGACTCCTGTAAGTTTGGGGGATCATGTTGCTTCAGGCACGAGTGCTCCGGTTGTGGGGGAGCCCATCCCTTGTCGAAGTGTTTTAAGAGAGGAAAGAGGTTTGGTGACGCTGGCAAAAGGGAGGACGCCGGTGAGGGTGGACAAAATGGTGCCGTGCCTAAGTAGGTACCCGAATAAGGTAGCTGCGCCGGCGTTGTCGTTGGGCTTTAAGGATGGTTTCCCGATTCCGAGCATTTGGGTGTTATACCTTCTATGGTGGCTAACCTTAAGTCTGCCTTGACTCGCCCGGAGGTGGTGACTGTTAGGCTCCAAAAGGAGGTGGGTTTGGGCAGGATGGCGGGGCCATTTGATGCCCCGCCCACGGGAGACTTGATAGTGTCACCGCTGGGGTGGTTCCTAAACGGGAGCCGAATCAGTTTTGATTCATCCACCACCTATCGTACCCGAAAGGGGGCTCGGTGAACGAGGCCATTGATCCGGCATTGTGTACAGTGTGCTATGCATCTTTTATTGAGGCAGTGCGGTGGGTTCAACGTTTGGGCAGGGGGGCCTGGTTGGCCAAGACCGCCATTGAGTCGGCCTTTCGGCTCTTGCCGGTGCATCCAGACAGTGTGCGGTTGTTGGTATGTTGTTGGGAGGGTCAGTATTTTGTGGACCTGTGTTTTCCCCATGGGCTGCGCCATCTCATGTTCATATGTTGAGATGTTCAGTTCTTTTTTGGAATGGGTGGTTCGGGACCTGTCGGGTTTGGCCTCAGTGTTGCACTATCTAGATGATTTGATGCGTTTTCACTGCGACAATTTGGGTGTGGTTCAGGCTATTTCTTCATTGTCGGCTTCGTCGATGCCAGTGGTTCGTTTGCTACGGGCTTTGGTTTAAAAATGCTTGGCTTTGAATATCGTTATTTGTGCTGTGCATGTCCCCGGGGTCAACAATGAGGTGGCTGATGCACTCTCTCGTTTGCGGTGGGACAGGTTCCGGCAGCTGGCTCCGGAGGCGGATCGGGTGGGGGTTCCGTGCCCCAGTGGCTTGTGGGGCCTCGTGTGGGGGCGGTGATGGAGTTGGTCCGGAGGTCAGTAGCTGACTCCACCTGGAGATCGTATGAACGGGTGTGGCAAGAATGGCATAGTTTGGTGAGTGAGCTTGGGGAGGGGTTCTCGGCTGAGGACCGGTTACATGTACTGTTGTATTTTTTGGGTAAGTGTTGTGAGGAGGGGGTGTCAGTTTCCTCCTTGAACACAAAGATGTCGGGCTTGGCATTCCTGTTTCAGTTGAATGGTGTCGAGGATGTGACCAAGTCGTTTGTGGTCTGCAAAGCTTTGCGGGGTTACTGGAAAGGTCGCGTGCGTCCGCATTCTGGGGGCCGGTTTCTCTTCACATGTTGGAGTCATTTGTTGGTGTTTTGCAGGTGGTGTGTTCTTCACCTTTTGAGGCTCGTTTGTTTCGGGCGGCGTTTGTGTTGGGTTTTTTTCGGGGCTTTGAGGGTTGGGGAACTGGTTAGCCCTTCTAAAAAGGTACCGGGTGGATTGCATGTGTCTGATGTGCGTGTCCTCGCTGACTCGGTTACGTTGCTTATTCGCAGGTCACAAAACGATCAAGTGGGCAAGGGCACCAAGGTGATCCAGGGTAAGGTGACGGGGCTCGGGGTTTGTCCAGTGGAAGTTGTTTGCGAATGGTTGGGTTTGCGCCCGCCAGGGGTGGGCCCGTTCCTGGTTCATGCGGATGGGCTTCCGTTGACCAGGTACCAATTTGGGGCAGTTTTTCAAACGTAGTTTGGTGGCGGGGGTTTCTGTTCAGCGGAGTATTCCTCTCATTCTTTTCGGATCGGGGCAGCGACAGAAGGCCCGCGGTGGGGCTCGTGAGATGAGGTCCTGCAGCGGATCGGTCGCTGGGAGCCCCGCCGGTTCAGGTTGTATGTGCGTCCACAGCTTTTGTGAGGGGGTGGGAGGTCAACGTTACTTTCTTTTCCTGTTCGTCAGTGTTCGTGATTTTGTTGGTCAATTCTTTGTCGGGGTGTGGTGTGGGGTGGTTTGTCTGTTCAGTGTTGATTCTCTGTTCTGGTGTTCCCCGTTCTTTTCATGCTCGGTGTGCTTGGTCTGGATCTTGGGTCACTCCTATGTTCATTGGTCAGGAGTGAGGGCAGTCAGTTGGGTTTTTCGCGGGAGTAGGCTACTGTCCGTTGGATCGGCATCCCTGGTATGCTTTGGTCCAGGGTGGTGCCGGAAGTGCAGCATTATGCTAGGCTGGACAGGGCCCCGGAAGTGCTATTGCTGCATGTCGGGGGCAATGACCTGTGCGTTAGAGCTTCCCGAGATCTGATTTGGGTCATCAAGTGGGACTTTATGCACCTCAGGAGCGCATTCCTCGACACTTTGGTGGTTTGGTCCGAAATGGTGGGGAGGTTGGCGTGGAGAGGCGCTCGGCCTGTAGACAGGGTTAATTGGGCCAGGATTAAGGCCAATAAGGCCGTCTCTAAGTTTGTCGCCCATCACGGGGGGTTGGTGGTTCGACATTGCGAGCCAAAAAAGGGAGTTCCCCCTTTTCCTCAGGGGTGATGGGGTGCGCTTGACCCCTGTGGGCATTGACTTGTGGGTCCTGGGGCTCCAGGACGGGTTGCAACGGGCCTTAGGGCTGTGGCGGGCCGCACACGTGTGAGGTGTCACCGTATGCGTCTGTGGCATTGGTTTTGGGGCTCCTGAGAATTGGGTGGGGGTGGTATAGAGATATAAGATCGATATACCTGAGATGGTTGGTAGGAGTTGGGGCCTGTCATGGGATGGGCACCTTCCCTATCCGGTTAGGTGGGGGCTACTGGCAATCGGGCTGAAGAGTAAATGAAGGAGGAAGCTATGGTCTCTTGAGCTTATGACGTACGGCTAGAGGCCCGGACACTTTCTGTTGGAGGACAGCCCATTGCCTTGCACTTTTTATTTCCCTTTCTCTCAGGAACCTTTGTGTCTACAGTGTTGTGTCTACAGTGTTGTGTCTACAGTGGTTGTTGTTTGGGTTAATTTATTCAAAAAGAATGTTGGTAAATGTTAAAAAGTTTATACGGTTATATATATTTTAAAATGGTTGTTTAAAAGTTAATTTTATATTTACCTTTTGGATTTAATAAAGGGGCCTTTGTTGGCCATTTAATCCAGAAGGTGTCGGATGTTTAATGTAGGTGGTTAAGAGGTGGGTGGTTGGTTATTTAGCAAACACTAGTAGTACACCAGTCATGTAGCACTACCCCCTGAAGGAGCTGCTGAGTATTTTGGGGTGGCATGTTACCTCTATCTTCTCGCTGTCCAGGGTGAAAAGCGAGTCTGAAGAAAGATAGAATAAAATAAAAACAAAAAATTATTCAAGTATGTATTTCTTACTTCAAAGTCTCTTCTGTTGCTCTCAGCCTCCTCCAAATTACTTATTTTTTTTCTGCTGTGATCCAATGTCCTGTTAGGGTGGCTATGTTCATTCTCCATGGTCCCACAGAATATTGGAATGTAGTCAGTCTTGCTCACTCCAGAGATGGACTATGAGATTTGTAGTGTGCAGAGAGCAGTGCACATGACTGCAACCAACAGCTTAAAGGGTCAAGGAAGGATTTTTTTTTTTTAGCTAAATAGCTTCCTTTACCCTAATGCAGTCGTTTTTGCTGTAATCCTTCTCTGTTCTGCACACTTCCTGGTTGTCTGTTTCCTTATGAAAAAAGTACTGGGAGCTTCTCTCTGTGGTCTCTAATCAAGGAGGTGTGATTACTGTGTGTCTAAAACCCCTCAGAACAATCACAAACACTGCCCTGTATTGACTCTGTGTCCCTGTACTTCACACAAGCATGAAACTAGATGAAAAACGAAACTGAATCTGCAGGCACATTATATGATTGATTTTTATCTATTTTTAATCATTTTAAAAGGAATCAGTTAACTATTATGGGCCAGATTCAGAAAGAATCGTGTCCCGTATTCAGAAAGAATTTGCGCCGTAAGTTACGGCGGCGTAGTGTAAATGGGCCGGCGTAAGCCCGCGTAATTCAAAGTAGGCTGGTAGTGGGCGTGTTGTATGTAAATGAATCGTGACCCCACGTAAATGACGCGTTGAACGAACGGCACATGCGCCAGCCGTGGACGTATCCCAGTGCGCATGCTCCAAAATCACGTCGGAAATTTTCATTGATATCGACGTGAATGTAACTTACGCCCAGCCCCAATTCACCAACGACTTACGTTAACGAAGTACAATTCGACGCTGTTCCGACGTCCATACTTAACATGGGCTGCGCCTCATATAGCAGGGGTAACTTTACGCCGGTCGAACGCCTACGTAAACAACGTATATCAGTATGCCGGGCGCAACTACGTTTCTGAATCGGCGTATCTAGCTCATTTGCATATTTTTAATGGGAAAGTCTAATGCGTCCAGCGTAACTATGCGCCCACGATACGCCGGACGACTGAAGCCATGTTTTTCAGAGTATCTTGCTTTCTGAATCGGTGTAAAGATGAGACGGCGCACATTTGAATTTATGGCGGCATATCAGGAGATACGCCGGCGTAGATTCTTTCTGAATTTGGCCCTATGTCTCTTTACCCTGTAAACAGTAATTTCAGCAAAAAAAAAAATGTCCTTTACAATATGAAAGTAATGGGGGAAAAGTGGAGGTTCCGGGGCTCTCTGAGGATGTTACAGTATTAAAGTGGCATTAAACAATATCCTTATTCTTCAAAAATAATTCACACTCCTCCACTACTTAATTACCCTGTAATCTATTTTTAATGGAATCTAATCTTTCTGTGTTTTTTTTTCTGCCTGAAAAACACCATAGAAAGATTAGATTCCATGAAAAACAGATTACAGGGTAATTAAGTAGTGGATACGTATGGATTATTTTTGAAGAATAATGATATTGTTTAATGTCACTTCATTACTGGTAGTCCAAGGCAAAAGAGCTGAGCAGGTTCATGCGGTGCTCCTCACTCAGCCGGTCTTTCACCACCACAAGCTGCGGTTTCCAAAGCAAGCAAAGTCCTTTCTTGTATCAAGAGAGGTATGGACTCCAGAGATAGAGATATAATTTTGCCCCCCTGTAGAAAGCATTAGTAAGACCTCATCTGGAATATGCAGTCCAGTTTTGGGCACCAGTTCTCAAAAAGGATATCGGAGAACTGGAGAAAGTGCAGAGAAGGGCAACCAAACTGATAAGAGGCATGGAGGAGCTCGGCTATGAGGAAAGATTAGAAAAACTGAATTTATTCACTCTTGAGAAGAGGAGAATAAGGGGGGATATGATCAACATGTACAAATATATAAGGGGTCCATATAGTGAACTTGGTGTTGAGTTATTCACTTTAAGGTCAACACTGAGGACAAGAGGGCACGCTTTACGTCTGGAGGAAAAGAGATTTCACCTCCAAATACGGAAAGGTTTCTTCACAGTAAGAGCTGTGAAAATGTGGAACAGACTTCCTCCAGAGGTGGTTCTGGCTAGCTCAGTAGATCGCTTTAAGAGAGGCCTGGATTCTTTCCTAAATGCACGTAATATAACTGAGTACTAAGATTTGTAATTGATCCAGGGTAAATCCGATTGCCTCTCGGGGGATCAGGAAGGAATTTTTTCCCCTCCTGTAGCAAATTGGTTCATCGCTCTGCTGGGGTTTTTTGCCTTCCTCTGGATCAACTGTGGGTATGGAGTTGGGTGTATGGGATTGTACTGTGTTATATTTTGTTTGTTTATTTATTTTTTATGGTTGAACTGGATTGCCTTGTGTCTTTTTTCAACCTGACTAACTATGTAACTTCTCTTATGGAGGACAGTTATAGTATATTTTTCTTTGCCAGACATTAATGTTCTCCAGCAGCCATCATCTTCAGTAATATCTCCCAGGAGGGGGGATTTTTTACTTCTTTTAACCCCTAGGACCAAAGACCTAGAAAGACAGACAGTTTACAGCACCATTCTATGAAGCCTAAGCTCAAAATGGAAGAGACTTAAACAGTGAGTTTCTTATATAACACGTCTAGAGTCTCTGACCATGTCCTGTAGTATGTCTACAGTCTCTAACCATGCCTTTTAATATGTCTGTAGTCTCTGACCATGTCCTGTAGTAAGTCTACAGTCTCTGACCACATCCTGTAGTAAGTCTACAGTCTCTGACCACGTCCTGTAGTAAGTCTGCAGTCTGACTGACCCGTATCCAAAGCACGCTGCCCGGCCGGTAAGGAAAGGAGTGGGGATGAGCGAGTGTCCCCCCTGAGCCGTACCAGGCCGCATGCCCTCAACATGGGGGGGTTGGGTACTCTGGGGCAACTGGCCGTTGGTTGTCGGGTCTGTGGGCGGGGGGCTTATCGAAATCTGGGAGCCCCTTTAATAAGAGAGCCCCCAGATACCGGCCCCCCACCCTAGGTGAATATATATGGGGTACATCATACCCCTACCCATTCACCTGGAGGCAAAGTGTTAATAAAAAAAAAAACAACACAGAGTTTTAAAATATTTTATTAGTCATCTCCGGGGGCCCGCTCTCTTCTTTAGCTCTTTTACGAGGGGGGGCTTGCTTCTTCAACGACTTCTGGGGGGTCTTCTTCGCTCTCCAGGGGGCTTCTTCCATCTTCTCCACTTCACCGATGTTGTCTCGGCGCTCCGGGTTCTTCTCCCGCTCGCTCTTCGGTGCCTTCTTCTTCAGGGCTGGCCGCCGCTATCTTCGTGTTAGCTCAATTACTAGCGGCGTCCAGCCCGCTCTTCTATGCCATCTTCTGCCTTCCTCTCTTCTTCCGATGTTGACGCAACGCTTCTTCCCGCTGTAATGCCGGGTGCCCGGCTCACACCCATTTATATAGGCCTCTAATGATGTCACAGTCCCATCATGCTCCGGTACCTACCCCCGTGGGTACCCGGGGCATGATGGGACTGTGACGTCGTAGGAGGCCTATATAAATCGGTGTGCACCCGGCATTACAGCGGCAGGAAGCGACATGTCAACAGCAAAGAAGAAGAAGGCAGAAGGTGACAGAAGCCCGCCGAAGACGTCGGAGGAGAAGCCCGGGAGGAGGCCGCTGTAAAAGAGCTAAAGACGAAAGCGGCCCCACCCGGCGGAAGAGAACCAGACGGCGGTGAAGACTGGGACCCCCCACCAGAAGATGTCGAAGAAGCAAGCCCCCCCTCGTAAAAGAGCTAAAGAACAGAGGGGGGGCCCCGGAGCTGACTAATAAAATATTTTAAAACCCTGTGTTTTTTTTTATAAACACTTTGCCTCCAAGTGAATGGGTAGGGGTACGATGTACCCCATTCTCATTCACCTAGGGTGGGGGGCCGGTATCTGGGGGCCCCCTTATTAAAGGGGGCTCCCAGAATCTGATAAGCCCCCCGCCCGCAGACCCCGTCAACCAACGTCCAGGGTTGTCTGGAAGAGGCCCTGTCCTTATCACCATGGGGACAGGGTACTTTAGGGCGGGGGGGGCGCAGCGCTCGTCCCCACTCCTTTCCTGACCGGCCGGGCGGCATGCTTTGGATACAGGTCTGATATGGATTGTGGGGGAACCCCCACGCCGTTTTTTTGGCGTAGGGGGGTTCTCTTTACAATCCATAGCAGACCTAAGGGCCTGGTTTGCCCCCTGGAGGGAAACCCATGCCAGATTTTTATTTAAAATTTTGGCGTGGAGTTCCCCCTCATGATTCATACCAAACGCCACGTGTAGAATTGGCGGGAATCTAAGTCGGATCCCCGTAGATTCTATGAAGGCATTGTCCCCATCGCGGCAAGCCGGCTCGGCGCTGGCTCCCGCGATGGGGCTCGTAGGTGGTCAATCTCGCTGAGAAAGGGAGCGAGATTGACACAATATCGCGGTCACCTACTGTATATGCAATGCATATAGCGTGACACTGTGGGGGTACCTCAAACTGGTAAGAATTGGAGAAAATGCACTCACATGAATGAAAGGACAGCGGGCATAAATCCACGAGTGCCAAACTCGTATCCCCCTCAGAGTGTCAGCTGTACAGGTGAGAGTGTGATCTGATCCTCATACGTCCAAATGGCAAGGCTCAATGTATCATGGGAGTTTTAAGAAGAGCGAAAGAGAGACCATAGCGTGACTCCATATAATGGATACATTTAATAAAAAACAGATAAAAAAACTCACATTAAGTAAAACATCCACGAGCGCCGAACTCGTATAAAAACTTCAGACTCTGTCTGTACCGGTGCTCCAATCCCTGAAATTGGATTGGAACACCACATTTTTGGATAGTTTTGCACCTTTTTTATATATATTTTTTCACTTACGTTATACCAGTTTTTGTGTTTGTATATGCAGTAGCAATTTTACTTTTTAATTATGTATTTTCACTGCTAAACCGTCACAGGATTCACCTTCATCTGTATTGTTTATTTTAGTATCAGATATTTTGAGTTCACCCACGATCCCTCCCACCTTTCACTTCCCCTTTTCCACGTCTTGTAGTAAGTCTACAGTCTCTGACCACATCCTGTAGGTAGTATGTCTATAGTCTCTGACCACGTCCTGTAGTATGTCTGTAGTCTCTGACCATGGCTTGTAGTATGTCTACAGTCTCTGAATATCTGAAACAGGGAGTTCCCCAAAGGTACTTTACTGGGTTATTAAATATTCATAACGCAGGTTGATGCTGCCTAATCTAGTCTGCTATAACATGCTCAGAATCAATAGTTTAGAGCCCTGATAATCAAACTGCAGCCCAGGGGCCACATGCCGCCTTTTCCTACCTATTGGGCATCTCTCGGGGGGCACTGGTAAACAGTAGTTTGTGTTTTGGTGCTTCCTCAAACCAGTGAAGGAAAAACATTTTTATACCAGCTTGGACTTATTATTTATTTCTCTGACATCCTTATACTTTTTGTACCATTCTCTTTTTATTCTCTTCCTGTCATCTTTTATAATTGGTGTTGCTAAGAGGAATGTTAAATGTAGCATAAGTCATTTTAAGGGGGCTGTAGGGAGCACAAATGTGAAAGCATTATTTGTAAAGGGGATGTAATGGATGTGAGCTCTAGCAGTTTCATAAAACCTTCTCTGACCCTCTCATGTAGCTTGCCTGTAGTCTATGACCTTCTCCTGTAGCATGTCTACACTTTTTGACTTGTAGCATGTCTACAGTCTCCAACCAAGTCCTGTAGCATCTCTAAAGTCTCTGACCATCTGCTGTAGCATGACTACGGTCTGTGACCATCTCCAGCAGCATATCTAAAGTTATTAACCATGTCTTGTAGTATGTCTACATTCCCTGACCATCTCCTGTAGGATGTCTGTGGTCTCTGACCATCTCTTGTAGTATAGACATACTCTCTGACAATCCCCTGTAGTATGTCTATAGTCTCTGATCATCCCCTGTAATATGTCTACAGTCTCTGACTATCTCCTGTAGTATGCCTACAGGCCCTGACCATTTCCTGTAGGATGTCTACAGTCTCTAACCATCTCTTGTAGTATGTCTACAGTCTCTGACCATTTATTGTAGTATATCTACAGTCCCTAACCATCTCCTGTAGGATGTCTACAGGCCCTGACCATCTCCTGTAGGATGTCTACAGTCTCTGACCATCTCCTGTAGTATGTCTGCAGTCTCCGACCATCTCATGTAGTATGTCTACAGTCTCCGACCATCTCCTGTAGTATGTCTACAGTCTCTTACCATCTCCTGTAGCATGTTTGCAGTCTTTGAAAGCTTTCTGTATAACATTCACTAAATGTGGGGCCATTTGGTGATGTCGGAGCCACACTCAAGGTCCCTATTTTAGGTAAGTTTACCACCACTGGCTTTGAGAGCAGTCACTGAAGAGACACAGATGCTGACCCGGATTCACATACATCGGCGCATCTTTATGCCGCCGTAGTGTATCTTCTTCTTTACGCTACACCGGCGCAACGCAGAGAGGGAAGTATGGAATTCACAAAGCAAATGCTCCCAACGTTGCGCCGGCGTAGCGTATATTCGTCGGCGTAAGGCAGCGTAAGTGGAAGTGGGCTGGAAGTGGGCATGATACATTTTAATGAAGCGTGACCCCATGCAAATGATGGCCACAGCTTCAAAAACCGAACTGTGATTGCGTCGTTTCTTGGACACATCCCAGTGCGCATGCTCACAGTTACGTCAAAATAGCTGCCTAAGATACGTCGAACACTGCCTACGACGTGAACGTAACCTACGCACAACTCTATTCACGTAGTACTATGTAAACGGCGTACGGGACGTAAAATTCAACGGCGTCGTTCCCTGGCCCATACCTTTGCATTACCTGCGCCTGCTATATGAGGGGTAACTTTACGCCGGACATAAGCCTTACGTAAACCGCATCTATTAATGCGCCGTGCGCATCTACGTTCGTGAATCGGCGTATCTTACTCATTTGCATATTTAAAATGGGAACGCGGAATGCGTCCAGCTTAACTATGTGCCCATGATACGCTGGCGTAGGAAAGTTACGTCGGTTGGAAGAAGCCTATTTTCAGGCGTATCTAGTTTTGTGGGTACGGCGCATAGATACGACGGCGCATCCGTGGACTTACGCAGCGTATCAGTAGATACGTTGGCTTAAGTTCTTTCTGAATCCGGACCACTGACTGTAGCTCATTGTTACTTACAGATCACATAAAAATGTAAAAAAGATATTTGGAAAATACTAAATCCCTACAGTTACAAAGGAAACTGAGCAAATGCTTCCTCCTGCCTGCAGCAGACTGATGACATCATTTTATCCTAGGCTAGGTCACTGAACTGAAGCTAAAGCACTGCTTTTAATGATAAAAGTTCTGACAATACTGATAATGACAACTTTGAACTGTTTTTTTCTTTTTAAATGATATTGAAGTCTGCATACTATTGTACACATGGCTACATTTAGAAACGTCTACATTGGTACAACCGCAAAGGGAATAATAGGTAGTATGTTTTGATGGAAAAATAAATAAAAATGGGAAATTTGAGAAGTCATAAATTCTCCCAGCAATTTTTGTCATTGCTTTTTTTTTGATTACTGAAGCCCGTCTTACCACGCAATATACACCATGCGGTATGATGTGCAGCGTTGGAGATTTCACAGGACTGCAAGAAAAATTGTTCTTTCTTAGCAGATAGGGAAAGAGTCTCGTTTCGCAAAGTCTTCCATTGCTGTTGTCATATGACCAGTGGATGTGACATATGGTGTTTCAGTGATAACAGTGAATTAAGGACGTTATTCATTGACAGTTTAGCCTCCACTAATGACTCCATATTTCAGTTACAATGACAGCGGTTGTATTTTTTCAAGACGTATGTCGCTGATGATGTCAAGCAAAAAAAGTTCATCTTTAAAGCCGGACAGATTGCAATTGCATCGGAAATGAGATTCTATATAAGTAGCCTTGAAATGTCCGTGATTCAAAAAAAATGTGTGTGTAGGAAACAAGATGCGCCACGAGGCGATGTCATATCTTCTGTCAGCCTTCTGTAGAGATGATTGTTTAGGTTAGTTATACAGGCAGTGCGGGATAACTACAGTACAATGATATTATCTATATAATGAAAAGATATGTAGAGCCATGTGTCAACAGACTAAGACCACCTAAAATAAAAAAATGACTATGAGACTTCGACAGTTTATGGAAATATGGCTATACGTTACGCGGAATCCATATCTCCTGCGCTAATAAGCGCCCTTTCAACACATTTCAGTCTAATGGTATAATGCACCTTACTATCACTCTGTTTCCCGCATATCCCCAAATCAACAGACATGACCACAGCTTACGTGCTTACATCCTCAGGTCAACCAACTGGCTGAACGCTCCAAGTACTCTTTATATAACAATAGGCCAATCACGCACAGGCAATCCTTCCAACAGGAGGAGTTTATACAACAACCAATGAACAATGACTAGGGGAGTTGCTATTGTGAATCGGATGTGGGCGTGGCAGCTCTGCTCCTTATCATGTCAGCCCTGCCCCTTCTCACTTCAGCTCTGCCCCCTCTCGCATCGGTGCCGCACCAGCACCGTTTTTTGAATCCTCTGGTGATGTGCTTCTCCTCCTTGGGGCTCCTCTGCGAGCGCCTGTGGGTTCCCTCTTTGCCCAAAACAATAGCCCCCTCCCCGCCCCTCCACCATAAACAAGAACACCCCTCACCATCTCCACCCTAAACAAAAAAAAACCCTCTCCACCCTAAACAAGCAACACCCCTCTCCCCATCTCCACCCTAAACAAGAACACCCCTCTCCACCCTAAAAAAGAACACCTCTCTCCACCCTAAACAAGAACACCCCTCCCCCTCTCCACCCTAAACAAGAACACCCCTCTCCACCCTAAACAAGAACACCCCTCCCCCTCTCCACCCTAAACAAGAACACTCCTCTCCACCCTAAACAAGAATCCACCAAAAAAGTTATAAAAATTAAAAAAATGTAATTTAAAAATAGGTATCGGTAATCGGTATTGGCAAGTACTTGAGGAAAAGTATCGGTACTCGTACTTGAGGAAAAGTATCGGTACTTGTACTTGAGGAAAAGTATCGGTACTTGTACTTGAGGAAAAGTATCGGTACTCGTACTTGAGGAAAAGTATCGGTACTCGTACCTGGTCTTTAAAAACTGGTATCGGTGCAACCCTACTTTTAATCATTTTCTACTTTTGTAGTGGGGAGACGTGAATACCTTCTGCATCAAAGGGAAGGCAACGCTGACATTCACTGTCAAGAATTGTAGTAGTTGGCGGCTATGTAAAAGCTCTATGGCAAGGGTGGCAAACTCAAATTCATGGGGGGGCCGCATTAGCAGTATGGTTGCCCTCAAAGGGCCGGTTGTATCTGTAAGAGTATGTGTCCACTATTTATTATCATAAATAATTGTCACTGCATTTGTTTATTACTGGTTTTATGGAGGGTAGGGTTCAGGAGTTTGCTGCGTTCGAAATGCAGGATACAGGAGTATGCTATGGACCGTGTGCAATATCTGACCTCTGCACCCTCCACTCTCCTTCCATCCTCCCATCCACCCTGGGATGGGGTGGGTGGGGTAGAATGTGATGGGATGGGGTCGGAATGGGGGTGGATGGAATGGGGTGGGGGGGTGCCGTAGCATGGGATGGGGACGGGGTGGGGTGGTATAGGATGGGATGGGGTAGGATGGGATGAGATGGGGTGGGGTGGGGTGGTATAGGATGGGATGGGGTAGGATGGGATGAGATGGGGTGGGGTGGGGAAGGATGGGATGGGATGAGGTAGGATGGGATGGTATGGAGGTGGATGGGGTGGGGTGGGGTAGGATGGGATGGGGTAGGATAGCATGGGGGTGGGGTAGGATGGGATGGAATAGGATAGGATGGGCTACCTGACATACATGGACCTACCTGACATACACAATGACTTCACCTACCTGACATACACTGACCTCACCTAGCTGACATACATGGACCTAGCTGACATACATGGACCTCACCTAGCTGACATACATGGACCTAGCTGACATACATAGACCTCACCTAGCTGACATACATGGACCTCACCTAGCTGACATACACGGACCTCACCTAGCTGACATACATGGACCTCACCTAGCTGACATGCATGGACCTACCTGAGATACACAGTGACTTCACCTACCTGACATACACCCATCATGTGTTACGGCAGCCAGCCAGCCAGAAAGGAGGGGAGGAGAGATGAGCCGCCCAAGCCGGGATCTCTTCAGTGCATGGTGTGGAGGAGGCTTGTAATTGTCGCCTTCTGGAGTCTGCGGCGCCTATGATGGACGTCACACGGGATTGGATCTCCGGGACGTCCATCATAGGAGCTGCAGTATCCAGAAGGTGGAAATTCACCGCCGGGTGTACCAAGATGGTGAAAGCCGCGGCCTTGCCTAAGGTCACGATCCGTTGCACCACTAGGCAATGGACGACCCGTTGCGCGGGCCACATGGCAAGGTCTGGCGGGCCGGATTCGGCCCGCGGGCCTTGTGTTTGCCACCCCTGCTCTATGGTTTTGTAGGTGGTATCTATATAACACGAAATGGGTATAATTATGGATACTTTGTTCTTCCCAAATGCTAAAGTGACCTCTGCTATATACATTATGTTTTGTATCTTTCACTGGTTTTCATGAATCCCTGTTCCAGCCGTACATGTTTATTTTGTGATGTCTTTCCTACCTGGCCCAACATAAATTAGCTTCCAGTGGCTCCATTATAACCCATATCTTGCCCGCTGTGAAGAGAAATTCAAATGCATTAGAAAGAGTAAGAACGAGCTTGATGCTGCCGCCGTTGTCCTCATATTGTCTCTTTTCTAAGGAAGCTTACCTTTTTAGATGACAGCCATACTTTATCCCAATTCATTTGACAGCTTTTTTTTTTTTCTTATCTGAGAGACCCCAGGAGATGAAGTGCATCTTTTTACTTTCTGAAATAATAGCCTTTCAATGGTGATTACAGCATAGATACATTCACTGCCTTTTGTGGCGGGTGACGCATCCCTCGTATGTCATGATGATTAAATTGACAACAGTTCTGTTGAAGGTAAGCTGTGGTCAAACGAGAACGTTTTACATTCAAACTGACTCCTACCTGCTGACACACTTTAATTTTCACCCCGGCATGCATCATCTGAACGTGGTCACTTTGCTCGCTAAAATCTCTATAATTGCCAATATCCTCGTGTCCTAAATGGCCCAGAGGCTGCAAGAACATAGGTGAGCCTTTTCAGCAAGTGCCAACACCTCCCTGTCATCTACCTCAGTGCAGCCCAACCTTTACGCACTGGAACATGAAACAGAGGATGAATGGCGCACAGTTTTGACAACAGATTAAATTGATTCCCTGGAAGCTCTGTGAGAAGCATTCTAAATCTCACTGCATTGCATTGCAAAGATGCACATTAACTTTAATGGCATCCCAGTCTTAGTCTGTAAGGGTCAATATTGAGTTGGCTGACCCTTTGCAGCTATAACGGCTTCAACTCTTCTGGGAAGGCTGTCCACAAGGTTTAGGAGTGTGTCTATGAAAATGTTTGATCATTCTTCCAAAAATGTATTTTGGAGGTCAATCACTGATGTGGACGAGAAGGCCTGGCTCACAGTCTCCACTCTAATTCATTCCAAAGGTGTTTCTATCGGGTTGAGGCCAGGACTTTGTGCAGCCCAAACTCGCTCATCCACGTCTTTATGGACCTTGCTTTGTGCACTGGTCCAAATCATTTGGTGGAGGGGGGATTATGATGGGGGGTTGTTTTTTTGGGGTTGGGCTTGGCCGTTTAGTTCCAGTGAAGGGAACTCTTAAGGCATCAGCAAACCAAGACATTTTGCACCATTTTATGCTCCCAACTTTGTGGAAACAGTTTGGGGATGGCCCCTTCCTGTTCCAACATGACTGCACAAGGCAAGGTCCATACAAACATGGATTAGTGAGTTTGGGATGGGGGAACTTGACTGGCCTGCACAGAGCCCTGACCTCCACTCAATAAAACACCTTTAGGAGAATGGTCAAACATTACCATAGACACACTCCTAAACCTTGTGGACGGCCTTCCCAGAACAGTTGAAGCTGTTATAGCTGCAATGGGTGGGCCAACTTAATATTTAACCCTATGTAGTAAGACTGGGGTGCCATTAAAGTTCATGTGCATGTAAATGCAGGCATCCCAATACTTTTGGTAATATAGTGTACCTCCCGTGCACAAGCTCTGTACACAATTGAATATATGCAATTCTTCATTTGCTTCAAGATCGGACAGATGTGAACATGGAAATGTTCAGAGCCAAGCACTTTTGGGTTTAGAACACAAAGGAGGGACATGTAAATGTTGCTTGAGCTTGTTTTAGCAATTGCCAAGATGATGGAGAAAGTAGTGGTACAACAAGCTGCAACAGCATCTAGATACCCATAATCTACTTGATCGATTTCAATCGGGTTTCCGTCCCGGACACGGGACGGAAACAGCATTGCTCAAAATATGGGACAACGCTCTTGAGGCCGTAGACGAAGGAGAATCTTGTCTCCTGGTTCTACTGGACCTAAGCACAGCCTTTGACACAGTAGACCACAAACTGTTACTGACTTGACTGGCTGAAGTAGCCAGAGTCGCAGAAGGTGATTTACCATGGTTTTCCTCCTTTTTGGAAAACCGATCACAAACAGTGAAATTGGGACCTTTCACTTCTGAAAAACGCACGGTGTCATGTGGAGTCCCTCAAGGATCCCCTCTGTCACCGGTGCTCTTCATCTATCTTCGCCCTCTCTTTGAAATAAAATCATCAGTAGCCAACAACTACTTTATCACTCATACGCAGACGACACGCAACTGTGTTTTCGCATCTGCAATAAACAGGATCATCATCCCAGTTTAGAGAATTGTCTCTCTTTGATAGAAAACTGGATGACTAAGAGTTATCTTAAACTCAACAGCTCCAAAACAGAACTCCTTCTGTTTCACTCCAGTCGTAAGAGTCAACTGGCAACAACCTGGACACCCCCCCCATTCTGGGCCAGATCATCACCCCTAGCTCCAAAGTCAAAAGTCTCGGAGTCCTCTTCGACACCTACATGACAATGGATGCACAAATAGGGTCAGTAGTCAGCGGATCTCACCATCTGCTGCGCCTACTACGCAGCCTTATTTTATTTATTCCCAAAGAAGACGTAGCAGTTGTGGTGGGAACAATTGTGAACTCCAGACTGGACTATGCAAATGCCCTTTACCTCGGACTCCCGAAGTACCAAATCTCTCGTCTGCAAGTCGTTCAAAATACGGCCACCAGACTTGTGACTGGGAAAAAAAACCTGGGAATCAATCTCACCTTCGTTGAGAACCCTTCACTGGTTGCCAGTAAAGGACAGAATTGCTTTTAAAACACTCTGTCTGACTCATAAGTGCATCCATGGGAAGGCTCCGCAATATCTATGCGAAAAGATAGAAGCCCACAATCCAAATCGCGTTCTACGATCCACTGACCAAAATCTGGTCAAGATACCCAAAGCCAGATACAAGTCCAAAGGAGAAAGAAGGTTTGCTTTCCAAGGTCCCAGACTATGGAATGCTTTACCAACCAGCATTCGGTTGGAGGAAAACCATCTGAGCTTCAGAAGACAGATTAAAACTCTGCTCTTTTGATGTCTAGAGAGACAGGAACAACGAGCGCCGCATGTGCCGCGCTATATACGTATTTCATTCATTAAAACGGAAATTCCGATCATCTGTAGCAATTCCGACGCATGGTCTGAAACAAGATTGTGTGTACGCGACATAAGTCCAGAAACATTTCTTTATTGCATGAAGTATCAATGGTTTGTTTTTTACATCTAATATGATTGACGTATTACTGGCTTTGTAGGGAGGGCACTAAATGGTGCGCTCTTTTGACACTAAATGGTGCCTCTTTCCCATTTTCGGAAATCTGGTAAAACTGTATGAAGATATTGTATGGTGCTTTGCTCTTTTACTTTATATGCCGCACACTCTTATCACAGATGTGTTGCCTGTGGGTGTTGGATTTAGCTGACTCTTAAGGAACTTCACAAGGTCATATCTTCAGCTAAGTATAAGTCCACAGGCCTGATCTCATCTCAGTTCATCCTGGATAAGACTGAATACAAATCTTTATTTATTTCCACTTTAGAAGGGGCCTGTGGAATAATAGCAGAAGCAGCTTTACTTAAAGCCCAACTCTGGGAATTAGAAGTATTCTACCCTTGGAGTGTGTCCTCCACACTGCAAGGGTTAATATTTGTCATATCTAGAGCCCTGGTGCCCAACCTGCGACCCTTTAGTATATGATGTGCGGCCATCGGACCTCAGCAGTCTGTTTTGATTTCGTTCTGCTTTAGGCATGCCTCCCAACTTTTTGAGATGGGAATGAGGGACACCTATCAGCAAAAGTATGCAGGCATAGGACACACTCCTTGCCACGCCCCCTTAAAGGGGAATTGTACAAAAAAAAACAAGATTGGTTTACCACTACTTTTCCTTTATATTGGCTTTTGAAACTTACAAATGCAGCAATTTAGAAATCATATGAAAGGTTTAGCGCTGGAAAACCCTTTTTGATAAATAAAAAGTGCATTTTATATACATCTATATAGATCAGACCAAAATGAGGGACAAATGAGGAGGAATGAGGGACAGAGGGACATTGCTCCAAAGCAGGGACAGTCCCTCCAAATCAGGTACAGTTGGGAGCTATGTTTAGGTGACTAACTCACTTCTCCTATCAGAATGCACACGAGCACTGCACCACAACTGATTGGCTTCTTGTGCTGCTTCTCCTTTTCCAGTTCGAGCTCTGCTGTACAGGAGGCTGCAAGAAGATAGTATCAGGTTAACTATAGATACTTACACTGCCTGCATTTAAAAAAACAATACATTTATTGCTGTATTAATATATTCAGACATGCATTTTTTTTTTTGTGTAAATAACAAACTCGTTATACTTGCCTGCTCTGTGTAGTAGTTTTGCATGGAGTAGCCCAGATCCTCCTCTTCTCGAGTCTCCCACCTGCACTCCTGGCCCCTCCCTCCCTCCTTCCGAATGTCCATATAGAAATCTGCTTGTTATCGGGCACCCGAGATGGCTTGCTTCTAAGCCGTTGCTCTGTTTGTCCATTCACACATGGAGTGCAGCTCAGCCCCACCACCATCCTTGTAATAGAATAAAGACCTTAGATCTCATATTTACACTACAATGCAATAAAATAAAATAAATTGTCACTTGAAAAATTCTCCTTTAACCACTTAAGGACCTTACCTGTTTTTAAGACTCTGTGTTTACACGTTTAAAACAGTTTTGTTTTTTGCTAGAAAATTACTTAGAACCCCCAAACATTATACATTTTTTCTAACACCCTAAAAGAGAATAAAATGGCGATCATTGCAATACTTTTTGTCACACCGTATTTGGGCAGCGGTCTTACAAGTGCACTTTTTGGGAAAAAACACTTTTTTTAATAAAAAAAAGACAACAGTAAAGTTAGCCCAATTTGTTTTATATTGTGAAAGATAACGCAGAGTAAATTGATAGCCAACATGTCACGCTTCAAAATTGCACCCGCTGGTGGAATGGCGTCAATCTTTTACCCTTAAAAATCTCCATAGACGACGTTTAAAAAATTCTACAGGTTGCATGTTTTAAGTTACAGAGGAGGTCTAGGGCTAGAATTATTGCTCTCGCTCTAACGATCGCGGCGATGCCTCACTTTTCATATGTGGGAGCTACTCAAGTATGCATTCGCTTCTGCTCGTCGGGGCAGGTGCGCTTTTTTTTTTTTTTTTACTTGATTTTAATATTTTTTTGTGTGGACCATCTTCCCCTCAGTCGGCAGCTAGGCTTCTACTGGAAAGGACACGTTCGTTTCCGCCGCTACCGGTGACAACTGGAGCATGGGGGGAGGGGGTGGGCACCTATCCCACCACTGATAAAAGTAATCTTGCGATGAATCCGCAGCAGAGACCACTTTTATCTCATAGAGAAACATGCAGCATTCCTGAAAATACCGTTGTCTATAGCAGCTAGCTGCTGCCATAACCCCGGTATTTAGCATCAAAGTACCGGCGTACATCGTTTTGCATGAAGTGGTTAAAAAGTTTTCTCAGTTTGTGATTCTCTTATACAATGTTGTTTTGCTTTGACCTCTTCTCGTCCATCTTTGTTTCAGATGATGGTGGGGGCTTTGGAGTGAAGCTGTTTAGGAGTGCAATAAAAGGGAGGGGTTGGAGACATCTGTCTTTACTTAAATCCCGGGCTGAGATTTTAACCCTATAATCTGTTCCTTCATTTAACCACTTCCCGCCCGGCCAATAGTCGATTTACGGCCGGGAAGTGGTTATGAAATCGTGACTAGCCGTTCTCAAACGGCTTAGCACGATTTCAATGCCGCGCGCGCCCGTAGGGGCGCGCAGCGCGGCGATCGGTGATGCGGGGTGTCAGTCTGACACCCTGCACCTCCGATCTCGGTAACGAGTCTCCGGCGGAGCCTCGTTACCACGTGATCAGCCGTGTCCAATCACGGCTGATCACGATGTAAACAGGAAGAGCCGCCGACGGCTCTTCCTCACTCGCGTCTGACAGACGCGAGTACAGGAGAGCCGATCAACGGCTCTCCTGACAGGGGGGGTTCGCGCTGATTGTTTATCAGCGCAGCCCCCCCCTCGGATCGCCACACGGACCACCAGGGAGTGCCCACACTAGACCACCAGGGTACTTACAAAAAAAAAAAAAAAGGACAAAAAAAAAAGGGCAGTAAAAAAAAAATAATGCCAATCGGTGCCCACACATGGGCACTGATTGGCAACAGGTGATCCATCAGTGCCACCCCTCAGTGATCATCAGTGCCACCCCAGTGTCTGTCAGTGCCAATCCATGCCCAGTGCCAATCCATGCCCAGTGCCCACCTATCAGTGCCCACCTGTGCCACCTATCAGAGCCCACCTGTGCCACCTATCAGTGCCCACCTGTGCCACCTATCAGTGCCCACCTGTGCCACCCATCAGTGCCCACCTGTGCCACCTATGAGTGCCCACCTGTGCCGCCTATGAGTGCCCACCTGTGCCGCCTATGAGTGCCCACCTGTGCCGCCTATGAGTGCCCAGTGCCGCCCATGAGTGCCCATCAGTGCCGCCCATGAGTGCCCATCAGTGCCGCCCATGAGTGCCCATCAGTGCCGCCTATGAGTGCCCATCAGTGCCCCATACCAGCGCCGCCTATCAGTGCCCATCAGTGCTACCTAATCGGTGCCCATCAGAACTACCTCATCGGTGCCTATCAGTGCCACCTCATCGGTGCCCATCACTGCCACCATATCAGTGCCCGTAATTGAAAGAGAAAACATACTCATTTACAAAAAAATTAACAGAAAAAAATAAAAACGTATTTTTTTTTCAAAATCTTCGCTCTATTTTTAGTTGTTGCGCAAAAAAAAAAAAACGCAGAGGTGATCAAATACCACCAAAAGAAAGCTCTATTTGTGGGGAAAAAAGGACGCCAATTTTGTTTGGGTGCAGTGTAGCATGACCGCGCAATTGTCATTCAAATTGCGACAGTGCTGAAAGCTGAAAATTGGCTTGGGCGGGAAGGTGCGTAAGTGCCTGGTATGGAAGTGGTTAAGGAAAATAATACTGTAGTATAATTTCACACATACATATGGTTATCAAAAAATAAAAGCAAATAAAATAAAATAAAAGCAACATTTGAGTGATTTTAACACAAAGTAGCATAGAATAAAATATTCATTTTATTTAATTTCCATCACACTAGCAGCTATGGAACTTCTGGATTACTTTTACACACCCCCCTCCTGCTGCCTCCTTTACCGGGCTCTCCCGAGACATTTTTAGGTACTGAAGTTTGGTGCCGTTCCACTGAGGTACACAGTTTTAAAGTGTGACATGTTAGGTATCTAGTTACTCAGCATAACATCATCCTTTATATTTAACCACAAATTGGGTTACCATATTTATCGGCGTATACTGCACACTTTTTGGCCCTTAAAATCAGGGCAAAATTATGGGTGCGCAATATACTCCGATACTCGCTTCCCGCGCTGTGTTTGAACTGAGCCGCTGACATATACCGAGCGGAGTACACTCGGGTACACCCAGCCAGGCTCGGCTCCCCTCGCGGTTATGCGAGAGGAGCCGAGCGTGCCCGAGTGTACTGCGTTCGGTATATGTTGGCGGCGGCGGCGGCGTTCAAACACAGCGCGGGAAGCAGAAATCGGCTCAGAGACAGCGCGGGAGAAGCGGGGAGGACACCACAAAGGCCGCAGATGACCCCTGGACCGGACAAGGCCACCGATGGACACCGGGCAAGACACCAAAACTGTAAGTAATAAAAAAAAAAAAATCAGGAATTTCCCATCCAGATTAGGGGTGCACGCTATACGCCGGTGTGCGTAATAGGCGGATAAATATGGTATATATTTTGTTCATTCAAATTCATTAACCACTTAAGCCCCGGACCAATATGCTGCTAAATGCCCAGAGGTGTTTTTACAATTCGGCACTGCGTCGCTTTAACAGACAATTGCGCAGTCGTGCGACGTGGCTCCCAAACAAAATTTGCGTCCTTTTCTTCCCACAAATAGAGCTTTCTTTTGATGGTATTTGATTGCCTCTGCGATTTTTATTTTTTGCGCTATAAACAAAATAGAGCGACATTTTAAAAAAAAAAACAATATTTTTTACTTTTTGTTATAAGAAAAATCGATGTACATGTGAAAAAAGGGGCGCTAACTGTTCCTATGTTATACATATATTGTGCGAACATTAAAGTGAACAGTGAATTATGGAACAATAATATTAAGGTGACACAACAATACAAGCAAATTGAACTATGATTAAAGTAAAAATCAAAATCAAAATCAAAATCAAACAAGTGTGGGCTATATGAGTGCAAATAAATTATGGTGAACAGTGAATTGTTGCACAAAGTCCATCAAATAAAAATTAAAATTTGCACGGGTGTGTTGAAATTCAATGGTACTCTTAAACGTGCTGAGTGTTGAATAATCCTTATATAAACCTTCACCAAAGTGCCACCGTTAGTGAGGATAGATGGCTCCTTACCCAGTGTAGTTGACCTATTGCTATGAATAAGGTCAAAATGAGCTCAGGTTGCAGCCCCCCCGTCATCAGACGCTTCCTGATGACGACATAACGAAACGTACGTCGAGGCGGTACCTGGGCACGTAAACACTTGCTACTTCCGGCTTCCTGGTTTTCGAGTCGACGGCGGTGGAACGCACGCCGGCTGCACCAGCGAATTCAATCTCTCTCTCCACGTCCTGCTCACAACAAACACCCACAGCCTACAGCCTCAGTGCCGGGCACACGGGCACCATATCAAGTAAGAGGCCACTCGGCTGTTTGTTGTTGTGTCATTTTATACAAATAAAGGTTTTATACTATGGAAGCTTCTTCTTTCATTTTATGAAATCCATCTTTCACTGGGTCCACTATCGAGTCCGCCTTGGCCAGCAGCTGCAACCTGAGCTCATTTTGACCTTATTCATAGCAATACGTCAACTACACTGGGTAAGGAGCCATCTATCCTCACTAACGGTGGCACTTTGGTGAAGGTTTATATAAGGATTATTCAACACTCAGCACGTTTAAGAGTACCATTGAATTTCAACACACCCGTGCAAATTTTAATTTTTATTTGATGGACTTTGTGCAACAATTCACTGTTCACCATAATTTATTTGCACTCATATAGCCCACACTTGTTTGATTTTGATTTTGATTTTGATTTTTACTTTAATCATAGTTCAATTTGCTTGTATTGTTGTGTCACCTTAATATTATTGTTCCATAATTCACTGTTCACTTTAATGTTCGCACAATATATGTATAACATAGGAACAGTTAGCGCCCCTTTTTTCACATGTACACAGTCTTAATCCAGTTTTCTGCATTATATAGGGAGCAGCTTTAGTTTAAGGTTACCACACCCCCCCCCCCCCCCCATTGTTATTTGGCGCGAGAACTCTCCTCACTTTTACATAAGAAAAATCGAATAAACTCAATTTTAGTCAAACATTTAGGCCAAAATGTATTCAGCCACATGTCTTTATTAAAAAAAAAAATCGCAATAAAAAAAAATTAGCTACCTAGCGGCAACAGCGACACTAATACAGCGATCAGAAAAACGATCGCTTAGTGACGCTGGCAATAGGGGGTGAAAGGGTTAACTAGGGCGGTGATCAAGGGGTTAAAACTTTATTGGGGGGGGGTACGGGGCTACCCTGGACCTAACACTAACTGCCTGTGATGCTGCGTACACACGATCACTTTTTGTGATGAAAAAAAACACGTTGTTTTATCTCACGAAACAAAACGACGTTTTTCAAACTTCATTTTAAAAAACGACCTTGCCTCCACACCTTCGTTTTCTGAAAAAGCGCGGTTACGTACACCACGTTCGAGGGCACTCTGTTCCATTGAAGCTCCCGTCTCATAACTTCTTCTGAGCATGCGGGTTTTTAAACCCGCGCATGCTCAGAAGAAGTTATGAGACGGGAGCTTCAATGGAACAGAGTGCCCTCGAACGTGGTGTACGTAACCGCGCTTTTTCAGAAAACGAAGGTGTGGAGGCAAGGTCGTTTTTTAAAATGAAGTTTGAAAAACGTCGTTTTGCCCACACACGATCATTTTTTATGACACAAAAAACGACATAAAAAATTCAAGCATGTTCGAATTTTTTTTGGTCTTTTTTTGAAGACATAAAGCAACGTTTTGCCCACACACCATCATTTTAAATGACGTTTTTTAAAACGTCGTTTTTTTTTCATCACAAAAAGTGATCGTGTGTACGCGGCATCACACTAACTGTCACACTGACACTAAATGCAGTGATCAGTAAATAGGGGGCTGGGGGGGGGGGGGGTGATCGGAAGGGGTTAAATGTGCCTATGTGTGTGGTGTCAGTGCAGTGTTGGTGACATCACTTCCTCTGCCAGTGTTTACATTACATAGGCAGAGGAAGTGACATAGCGGAGGCTCAGGGGATTGGCTGGGAGCGATCACGAGGGGGCGGACAGAAACCAACAGCCATCCCTCGTCACGGAATGCTCCCGAAGGTAAGCCGCCCACTGCATGCAGCAGAGGGGGTCCTGATCGGACCCCCGACCCGCTAGAAGGCAGGGATGTACATGTACGCCCATCTGCCTGTACGTGCCATTCTGTGGACATACATAGTCGTGCGGTGGGCGTTAAGCGGTTAAAGTGTATTTTTTTATCAAAAATTTGTGTTTGAATAAAACCTGTTCAAATACCGTGTGAAATAAAAAATGGCTATACCCACCATTTTATTCTCTAGGACTCTGCTTAAAAATATATATATAATATTTGGGGATTATAATGACCATTTTTTATGACATGAAAAGTAAAAAAAATGTTTGTCATTAACCACTTCCATACCGGGCATTTTCACCCCCTTCCTGCCCAGACCAATTTTTAGTTTTCAGCGCTGTTGCACTTTGAATGACAATTGCGCGGTCATGTAACACTGTACCCAAATGAAATCTTTATGCTCCCCCCCCACAAATAGAGCTTTCATTTGGGGGAATTTGATCATCTCTGCGGTTTTTATTTTTTGCGCTATAAACAAAAGAAGTGCAACAATTTTGAAAAAAAACAATATTTTTTGGTTTTTGATTTAATAAATATAAAAACATATTTTTGTTAAAAAAAATCGCAATAAGTGTATATTGATTGGTTTGCGCAAAAGTTATAGCGTCTACAAAATAGGGGATAGATTTATGGCATTTTTTTTTTTTTACTAGTAATGGCAGTGATCTGCGATTTTTATTGTGACCGTGACATTGTGGCGGACATATCGGACACTTTTGACATGTTTTTGGGACCATTCACATTTATACAGCGATTAGTGCTATAAAACTGCACTGATTACTGTGTAAATGTGACTGCCAGGGAAGGGGTTAACACTAGGGGGCGCTAAAGGGGTTAATATGTTGCCTATTGAGTGATTCTAACTGTAGGGGGAGGGGGACTCACAAGGGGAGAAGACCGATGTGTGTTCCTCTGTACTGGGAACACACATCGGTCTCTTCACCTCTGACAGGAGGTGGATCTGTGTGTTTACACACACAGATCCACACTCCTGCAGTGATTGCCGGCAATCGCGGGTGCCTGGCGGGCATCGCCGACACACGCATCGGGTCGCGATCGATGCCGCGTGCGCCCCCTAGCGGCTGTGATGCAAAGGACATCATATGATGTCCACTCTGAGGGACAGACAGTTCCTGCCTATGTCATATTACTATGGCTCGGTAGGGAACTGGTTAAAAATGATCGTGTGTGGGCTCCAGAGCATTTTTCATGACGTGAAAAATGGGCATTAAAAATTTAGAACATGCTCTATTTTTTCACGTCGTTTTTCACGTTGTCGTTTTTCATGTCGTGAAATACGGTCGTGTGTAGGCTTTAACGACGTGAAAAAAATGTGCATGCTCAGAAGCAAGTTATGAGACGGGAGCGCTCATTCTGGTAAAACTACCGTTCGTAATGGAGACAGCACATTCGTCACGCTGTAACAAACTGAAATGCTGGAAGACTGAAAAGCGCGAATAGACTCTCCAAACTAAAACTTTTACTAACACGAAATCGGCAAAAGCCGCCCAAAGGGTGGCGCCATCCGAATGGAACTTCCCCTTTATAGTGCAGTTGTACGTGTGGGTACGTCGCCGCGCTTTTCGCAACCTTTTTTTTTCACGATTGTGTGTGGGCAAGGCAGGCTTGACAAGAATCACGTTGAAAAAAACTTTGTTTTTTCTCCCACTGGCTTCATCAATGGGGCACTATAGCTTCCACCAATACCAATGATGGGATACTATTCCTCCTACTAATAGGGGGAAACTCCTCCTCCTGTTGACCACCAACCCTGAGGCCATATTTATTTTCACTGATGCTGGGCCTGTGACATTTTCTGCCCTCTGCTAGCCACAATCCGGCCCTCCTTAAGTCTGAGAGACAATAAAGTGGCCTTTTGTTTGAAAGGTTTGGAGACCCCTGTTCTAGACCATTAAAAATAATCGTGTGTACGCGGCAATAGTAGTTTTTTTTACATGTAGGAGAGGGATGTCAAAATTGTCCCGCACTGGAAGTGGACGCATGCGTGGAAGCACTTTACTTCCTTGTTTTCGCACGTCGTGGCGTCAACGTCACCGCCACGTCACCACGTTCTCTGTCCACGGGGATTTTGGTCTGATGGTGTGTACACACATCAGACCAAGTTATATCAGGAGACATGTCCGATGAAAACGGTCCGCGGACCGTTTTCATCGGACATGTCTCCTCGTGTGTACACGGCCTTACCCTTTTTAGAACCTTTTTTTTTTGCTGTTTTACAAAATAACATTTTATTTTTCTCTCCACGTAAGGCGGACTCCTGTGATCTCATACAATAGCCATAGATTCCATTACATATATCCGCACTTTCTGCACAATACCTTGTCAAGGGCAGCTTCTGTAATTTTACAAACATTTATTTAATGTCAAATCGGCATTTAACAATAAAACCTGTGAGCCTTTTATCTTCTACACAAATACTCAAATCATTTGCTCATCTCTCAGCAATCCAAACACATTAAATATGGAATATTTGTACGAAAATGCATTGCAAAAGCACCTTCAGTTGGCGGCGAAGCTGTGCCTGGCTGGCAGAGAACAAAACACGGGGCAAATGACAGTGTGACATTTATAGACACTAAACAAGTCACTGATATAGGGCATGGAATAAAGCTGACATTTAATATACGGCCACATTGTGCCAAGGCACTAAAACTCTGCAAAGGAGGTTTTAGAAGTATAAAAGAGGGCATAAAGTTCAAGAAATTAATTATAATGTTGACCTGGCTATAAAATAACTTTAGTGCAGGTAGATGGAATTTGTTTTCTGTTGTCCTGTGAGACAAGGTAGAAGAATGAACGCCGGCACAATCCATATACTGGGTAAAGGGGAGACTGGCTTTTCACCAAGCTCTCATTTTGACTTATTACTAGAAGGTTTATCTGGATGTAAAAGTTGACATGCTGAGCCCATTTGGATGGTTGATGTGCCATGTTTTCATGGTCATGTATTTTTGTTGTTCAGAGTTGTATGTTTACCCTCTAGTGGCTGAACTAAAGCCAATTCCATCTGCATTATAGTTAAGTGTCCAGAATGGAGACTCTACTACTGGAGGTGTCAGTAAGATCAGGCGCATGGCTGTGCCCAAAGATCTGCCCATACACACACAGCAGTTCATGGACCAGTACACAGAGCCAGGGCTGTGCGTGCATCCGCACACTTTCCAATGCTCATGATCATAGTGGCCTATTTAAAGGAGTTGTAAAGGAAAAAAATCTTTGCTGAAATGTTTACAGGGTATAGAGACATAATAGTTAACTGACTCATTTTAAAAATGATTAAAAATAGATAAAAATCAATCATATAATGTACCTGCAGTTTCAGTTTCGTTTTTGCATGCGGTTTCCTGCTTCTGTGATGTACAGAGTCACAGAGCCAATACAGGGCAGTGATGGTTTGGAAAACGAAAGTGATTGGTTCTGAGTGGTTTTAGACACACAGTAATCACACGTCCTTGATTCGTGACCACAGAGAGAAAGCTCCCAGTACTGTGGTCATCAGGAAACAGACAACCAGGAAGTGTGGAGATCAGAGCAGGATTACAGCAACTTGAGAGCAAAAACGAACAATGAGGACATAAAAACAGCACTGCATTAAGGTGAAGTAAGTTATTAAGATAAAAAAAAAATCCTTTACAAACCCTTTAAAGTTATTGTCTATGCTTACTTTTTTGTCAAATAAAATAACAAACATCTTGTATTTACCTGCTCTGTGTAGTGGTTTTGCACAGAGCAGCCCCAATCCTCCTCTTCTCGGGTTCCGTGCTGGCGCTCCTGGCCCCCCTCCCTGCCTAGGGCCCCCAGAGCAAGCTGTTTGCTCTAGGGGCACTCATACACGTTCGCTCCAGAGCTGCCTTTGTGTGTCTATGAGAGCGCAGAGCGCAGCTCAGCCCCACTCCTGACTCCCTCCCCACTGTTTGTGATTGGCACTCCTGGCTCCCCCCCCCCCCACTGAGTGCTCACATAACAAGCCACTTGCTCTGGGAGCACTCCTCTCTATTGACACACAGAGTAGGGTTGTCCCGATACCACTTTTTTAGGACCGAGTACAAGTACCGATACTTTTTTTCAAGTAGTCGCCGATACCGAATACCGATACTTTTTTTAAACGTGTCCCCAAATGCAGCCATGTCCCCCACATATTGCAGCCATGTCATGACCCCCAGATATTGCAGCCATGTCTTGTCCCCCACATATTGCAGCCATGTCCTGTCCCCCACATATTGCAGCCATGTCCTGTCCCCCACATATTGCAGCCATGTCATGTTCCCCACATATTGCAGCCATGTCATGTCCCCCACATATTGCAGCCATGTCATGTTCCCCACATATTGCAGCCATGTCATGTCCCCCACATATTGCAGCCATGTCATGTTCCCCACATATTGCAGCCATGTCATGTTCCCCACATATTGCAGCCATGTCATGTTCCCCACATATTGCAGCCATGTCATGTTCCCCACATATTGCAGCCATGTCATGTTCCCCACATATTGCAGCCATGTCATGTCCCCCACATATTGCAGCCATGTCATGTCCCCCACATATTGCAGCCATGTTTCCCACATATTGCAGCCATGTCCCCCACATATTGCAGCCATGTCATGTTCCCCACATATTGCAGCCATGTCTTGTGCCCCATATTGCAGCCATGTCATGTCCCCCATACCTCCGGCTCCTCTCTGATTTTACCGCTGCCGCCGCCGCTGCTGCTGCCGGGTTAATCCCTCTGCAACACAGCGAGCATTACAAGTTTTCGTTGGTAAACTTGTAATACCTGCGGCGCCTGTATAGACACGTGATTGGACGGATCCGTCCAATCGCGAGCAAGGGGGGAGTGTCTATGCACGTATCCGTGTATAGACACTCCCCCCTTGCTCACGATTGGACGGATCCTTCCAATCGCATGTCTATACATGGTGCCGCGGGTATTACAAGTTTACCAACAAAAACTTGTAAATGCCCGCTGTGTTGCACGGGGATAAGCGGCGGGCGGCGGCGGACGGCGAGCGGCGGGCGACGGGCGTTGGGCGGCGAGCGACGGGCGGTGAGCGGTGGGGGGGGAAGTATTCCATTTCGGTATCGGGGGTATTTGTGGGAGTACAAGTACTCCCGCAAATACTCGGAATCGGTCCCGATACCGATACTGGTATCGGTATCGGGACAACCCTAACACAGAGTGTGGCTCGGCTCCACCTACTGCCTCTTTCCTCTCTGGCTGTGATTGACAGCAGCAGGAGCCATTTGATTCCACTGCTGTCTCTGACCCAACGAGGAGGGAGAAAGCTATGAAAGCTGCTACTCTCATGCAAAGCACTGGATCAATATCAGGCTTAGGTAGGTGTAGGGGGGAGCTGCTTGCAGATGATTTTTTTTACCTGAATGCAGAAAATACTTTAAAGCATAAGTTCAGCCTGAGCTTTTTAGGCTGGCTTTTATTTTGCACTCCCGTGACCGGTTTTCAGCGGAGATCGGTCTGAAGTCCACTCTCCGCTAACATCACTGCAATATGTTGAGGTAGCGCATCATCCCAGAACAGGAGAGATGCTGTCTAACAAGTCAGTAGCTCTCCGCTAGGGGAGGAGTAAAAACCGAGCCATCGTGGTGTTTGGTGGCTCGGTTTTCAATGTAGAGACGCCCGAGGATAGCTGCGAGATCCACCTAGGTAAGTATGGATATTAAAAAACAAACCCATACTTCTCTTTTAAGATAAAAAAAACTTGGATATTTGGTTACAGGAGGCATAAATAAAGACACATTCTGATGCTCACATTAGCTGCATTTAAAAATACTTGTTATTTTTTATTTTTTGTAAATGTATTCCTTTATGTACATCTCCATGGAGTTTAGCTTAAAGATGTTAGGTTGTTTACACTTTCTACTACAGTATATTCTAATGTGGTGTATTGATATTAGGCATTGATATTACCATGGAAGTCTCCCAAACTGGACAAATTCCAATGATTCTAAAGCCTCGTACACACGATCGGACTTCCATCGTCCGAAGGGAATTTTCCGTGAACTTGTTCTGCATACAGACAGAAAGAACATTTATAGGCAACATTCACAAAACTACGTGTTTTTTTTTTCTTTAGCGCCACTTTTTGGGCAACTTCTGCTAATGTTGTCTTATGGTAAGCATTGGTTCGGAGCATGCGTGTTTGTACTTTGGATTTTGGATTTGTGTACACACGATCAGATAATCCGTCGGAAAACACATTTGTTGTCGGACAATTTGAGAGCATGCACAGCCAACATTTGTTGACGGAAATTTCGACAACAATTGTCCGATGGAGCATACAGACGGTCAGATTATCCGACAAAGCGCATCCATCGGACAATTGTTGTCGGAATTTCCAATCGTGTGTACAGGTCTTAACTGGCAAAACCCTACAGTTCACACACCCTTTAACCACTAGGCGACCAGCCGCCGCAGTTATACGGCGGCAGGTCGGCTCTGGTGCGCGAGATTACGTAGCTCTGGTGCCGACGCGCATGCCTGGTGGGCGCGATCACCGCCGGGCACCTGCGATCACTCACACAGCTCGCGGTCCTGTCAGGGGAAGAAATGACGGATCGTCTGTTCATACAATGTATGAACAGCGATCTGTCATTTCCCCTAGTCAGTTCCACCCCCCCTTCAGTTAGAACACACCTAGGGAACATAATTAACCCCTTCCCTGCCAGATGCATTTTTATAGCACTGATCGCTATAAAAATGCCAATGGTCCCAAAAATGTGTCAAAAGTGTCCGAAGTGTCCGCCATAATGTCGCAGTACCGATAAAAATCGCTGATCGCCGCCATTACTAGTAAAAAAATATATTAATAAAAATGCCATAAAAATATCCCCTATTTTGTAAACGCTATAACTTTTGCGCAAACCAATCAATAAAAGCTTATTGTGATTTTTTTATGAAAAATATGTAGAAGAATACGTATCGGCCTAAACTGACTAAAAACATTGGGCCAGATTCACAGAGCGATTACTCCTGTCTATCTCGCGTTAGACTGGAGTACTTTCGAATTACGCGCGTTTTTTCACTACTCTGAAACCTCAAACCATGAAATTACGGCTGCGGGCTTCAATCCGACTGGTTTACGTGTTCGTACGACTTCGGATCTACGCTGCAATAAAATTGCGGCCGCTGGGTGGAGTTCCCGTCGTTTTCCGCGTCGGGGTATGCAAATGAGCTTTTGCCGACTATCCATGAAATTACGAACGTCTATCGCAATCTCTTACGGCATCTTTAGTCATCTTTTTGCTGCGTAAAACTATACCAGCTTTTTGCTGGTCTAATATTAGACAGCCCATGTTAAGTATGGCCGTCGTTCCCACGTCGAATATCAACGTTTTCTGACGTCTTTTTTTATTTTTGACGTAAAACGTCCGGGAATAGGAATGTCCGTAAACGACGCTACTCAAACAACGAATGACGTATCGACGTTATTTCGCGCAATGCACGGCGGGAAATTTCTGAACGGAGCATGCGCAGTTCGATCCCTGCGGGGACGCGCCTAATTTAAATGCTTCACGCCCCCTAATCGCGTATTTCGATTACGTGGCGAGAAATACACTACGCCACCGTACCGTAAGGGACATAATCTACCAGGATTCGTCGTACAGCCTGGTAAAATACGGCAGCGTAGTGTATCTCTGATACTCTGCGCCAATGTAATTGTATCTGATTCTGGCCCATTGTTTTTTTATATTTTTGGGAATATTTATTATAGCAAAAAGTAAAAAATATTAATTTTTTTCAAAAATTGTCGCTCTATTTTTGTTTATAGCGCAAAAAATTTAAACCACAGAGGTGATCAAATACCACCAAAAAAAACTCTATTTGTGGGAAAAAAGGACACCAATTTTGTTTGGGAGCCACGTCGCACGTCAGTTAAAGCGACGCAGTGCCGAAACGCAAAAAGGGGCTCGGTCATTGACCAGCAATATGGTCAATGTTTTTTCTCAGTTTAGGCCGATATGTATTCTTCTACATATTTTTCGTAAAAAAATCGCAATAAGCGTTTATTGATTGGTTTGTGCAAAAGTTCGGGGCTAAAGTGGTTAAGTTCTGGTGAAGGCGGAAAGGCAAGTCACCATTTTCATTAACCCTATAGCCATTGGTGTTTCGCTCCATTTTTGGGCATTTCTTTCCGTTCTCTTGCTTATCCGGTTACCGGGATAAAACCCTGGGAATCAATCTCGGCTTCGCTGAGAACCCTTCATTGGTTGCCAGTAAAAGACAGAATTGCTTTTAAAGCCCTCTGTCTGACGCATAGATGTATTCATGGGAAGGCTCCCCAATATCTATGCGAAAAATTAAAAGCCCACAACCCCAATCGCGTTCTGCGATTCACTAACCAAAATCTCCTCCAGATACCCAAGGCCAGATACCAATCCAAAGGAGAGCGAAGATTTGGGGTCCAAGGTCCCAGACTATGGAACGCTCTACCAACCAGCATTCGGTTGGAGGAGAACCACTTGGCCTTTAGAAGAAAGATCAAAACTCATCTCTTTTGATGACAAAGGAGACAGGAACAACGAGCGCCCAGAGGCGAATTAGTTTGCATGTGCTGCACTATACAAGTTCTTCACTCACTCATTAGAGCTGCCTAACCAAAGCCAGTGGACTCGACAAATTAGATTAGGCAATATGGTACTAAAATTATAAATTATTCAATGATTCAACTCATTTGCAAAAACTTTTTGATTTGTCCTGGATGAAATCACTCTCATTGACAAGCATACCAAAAATGCAGCAATCTTCCTTTATTTTTTACAATGAAGTAATATTGACGTATGAAAAGCTTCATGCCTTTCATGTTTTTGCTTTCAAATGGCCATTATAGTGTTATTGCCCTCAAATCATAAGTATGCATTATCCTCAGCTGTAGAAATGAGAAAAGAAGAACTCAGTCGGTATGTAATTATATGATGGAGTCACTTGGCAAGTTTCATTTAGATTCCATTCCATCTTACCAGGGAAAATATTTATCTGTGTTACATTTGGTGGAACCCTGGGGGTGTCTCCATTTTCTTATCAAAATCCGTTTTGTTTCAAATCAGCCGGATCTAGCTCTGTTATACAATGGGAATCATCAGGCCAAGAATGAATTTCAATCGTATAATTTGTACATCGTATGGATTCTGCCAGTGGCTTTGTTTGCTTTCAATTAGAGTAGAACGCCGAAATAGTTAAGATGTCTGCTGTATGTTATTCATCCTTATTGCCTTGTTTTGGCTCCTCAGTATTTTGAGATTTTGTTTACTTTGTTTGTTTTCAAGGTTCTGATGCCACGTACACACAATCGTTTTTCGACATGAAAAAAAACGACGTTTTTTAAAAAGGTCATTTAAAATGATCGTGTGTGGGCTTCACATCGTTTTTCATCTTCTGAAAAACGACAAAAAAAAGTTCGAACGTGCTGCATTTTTTAACGTCTATTTTAAAAATTTCATTTTTCGGGTTGTAAAAAATGATCGTGTGTGGGCTAAAACAAATTAGTTTGGGGAGCTTGAATGGAACTTCCCTTTAGAGTGCCGTCGTACGTGTTGTACGGCACCGCGCTTTGCTCATCATTTTTTTTAAAAACGATGCTGTGGTGTGTGGGCAACATTGTTTTTAATGATGAAGTTGGAAAAACGTTGTCTTTTCTACATGCTGAAAAACAACGTATAATACCTTTAAATGTGAAGTCTTTTCCTTCTAAAGCTAAATAACATTCATTATCACTGAGGTAGAACTTATGCCACGTACGCATGATCATTTTTCGGCATGGAAAAAAACTTTGTTTTTCCAACTTCATCATTAAAAACGATGTTGCCCACACACCATCGTTCTTAAAAAATGATGAGCAAATCGCGAAGACGTACAACACGTTCGACGGCACTCTAAAGGGGAAGTTCTATTCAAGCTCCCATCTCATAACTTGCTTCTGAGCATGTGCAGGTTTAAAACGACGTAGTTTTAGCCCACACACGATCATTTTTTACAACCCAAAAAACGAATTTTTTCAGAAGATGAAAACTATGTCATTTTTTTTTCATGCCGAAAATTGATCGTGTGTACGCGGCATTAGGATACTGCGGCCATATTGGGAGTTGAGGAGTGAAAAAACGTTATCCCTCAAATAGGGCTAGAGAAGCCAGTTGTGATTGATATAGCACTTAAATTGGTCATACAGATGGCAAGTTGATAGAGCAATCAGACTTTTGATTCTATTTTTGTTGAAATCACCAAAGCAACTGCAGACATAAAATGGTGGTTTCGATCGAGTGCAAGGAGATGGAATCAACATTGCCTCGCTTGAACATGAAAGAAAAATCCAATAACTTTTGACAGTATTGCTATAGTGTTTTTCCCATTTCAGTTCGATTTTTCAATAATCTGTATTGAAGCTGTCAAATTGTGGTCCAGTTTCAAATTCACAATCAACCAAGTTCTGGGGATTGAATGGGATGGTAGCTTATTTACTAGAGTTTGCAGTGAATTAAAAGTGGCTACAAGTAACTGGAATAGGAACTTGTATTTCCAGCTTTACAGCATTTTGCAGCTCCTGGATCACACCTTCTGATGGCGCCATCATTATGGTCAGAAGCAGGAGTAGATGAGGTACTGTATACCTATTAAACGCCAAACAGTGTATAGTGATGCTAAAAAAGGGAGGTTGCCAATACACATATAGGGGCTACAATGGCCAACTTCCCTTCGGTAAGCGCTGGTTCAGACTGGTGCACTTTGACATGTGATTTGACATATCAAATCGGTGGCAATTGCCGGCAATAGCACCGTCCTAATGCGGTGTCACACCGATTTCAAAAGTAGTTTCTGTACTACTTTTTGCGATTTGGGGCCGCGATTTACAGTGACCTCTGTGTGGAAACCTGCACAGAGGTCTCTGTAATCGTGGCCGAAATCGGGACTGACAATCGGGAGTGAAATTGTGTGAGTTCAGCTGAACTCGTACGGCTTCATTGCCGCAGCCCAGTGTGAACCTGGGCTAAATGCTAGTTGCCCGGCAGTCCTACTAATGCTTTGGCTTAAAGTGAATGTAAACTTTGTCACAATGTAGAGCAGGGGTGTCAAACAGGCGGCCCTCCAGCTGTTGCAAAACTACAAGTCCCATGAGGCATTGCAAGGCTAACAGTTACAAGCATGACTCCCACAGGCAGAGGCATGATGGGACTTGTAGTTTCGGAACAGCTGGAGGGCCGCCAGTTTGACACCCCTGATGTAGAGTATAAGATTTCCTATAATCTGTGCCCAGTCTTACCACACAGAGTTAATCCAGATCTGAGAAATCCTCTTTTAATGTTCAGTGAAAATGAACAGAATTCCAGATAAAAACCTGCCTAAATAAAAAGTCAGTTTCTGTCTTCTTGCTTTAAATGACAGATTATTTACATATCTAGCTTGGACATGTTTATCATATGTTATGTTATGTTTATCATAGTGATTCACAGTATAAAAAGTGAGAAATCCACCCCTCCCCACATAACACATCCTGGTAATATACAATGAACTTTGGATGACCTAATGTTATGATAAACATAACATAACATATGATAAACATGTCCAAGCTAGATATGTAAATAACCTGTCACTCAAAGCAAGAAGACAGAAATGGACTTTTTTATTTAGGCAGGTTTTTATCTGGAATTCTGTTAATTTTCACTGAACATTAAAAGAGGATTACTCAGCGCTGGATTAACTTTGTGTGGCAAGACTGGGCACAGATGATAGGAAATCTTATACTCTACATTGTGACATAAAAAAATAATAATTGGGGTTTACATCCTCTTTAATTACTTTCTTTACTGACCCTACGCAAATATTTGAAATTTAGCATGCTTTCAGAGAGCAAACCCTACCTTGGCAATTATAGTGGTTGTAAACCTTTGCAGTAAAACAAAAAAAAACTTCCCGCTGTAAGACAATTGCATAATGTGCTAGTATGTAATGCATACTAACACATTTTGAAGTACTTGGGTTAGAACTAAGCTCCAGCGGCGTGCTGACAGGGCTTCCATCTTCCCCATGTCTTCCTTCTGGGTTCACAGACTCCGGCTGTGTGAATGGAGCCCTCATTTCCGGCATGGTGCTCTGAAGGTCCAGTATACCATCACCATCACCGGCACCGTCACCTGTTTCTAAGATGTTAATTTTACCTATAGGTAAGCTTTATTATAGGCTTATCTGTAGGTAACAATTGCAAAGTGGACTTTACTACTTTAAAGTGATTCTAAAGGAAAGAATAAAAAAAAACAAAAAAAAAAAAAACATGTTATACTTACCTGCTCTGTTCAATAGTTTTGCATAGAGCAGCCCAGATCCTCTTCTTTTTGGCTCCTCTCCCCTAATGTGTGCCCCCAATAGAAAATCTCTTCTATGGGGGCATTTGAGCAGCTTTGCTTCCGAGCTGTTCTCTGTGTATCCATTCGCACACAAAGCACTCTTTCCTCATTGGCTCACTAGCTGTGATTGACAACAGCAGGAGCCAATTCCGACAAAGATTGTCCGAAGAAGCATACAGACGGTCGGATTATCCGACAAACACATCCGTCACACAATTGTTGTCGGAATATCCGATCGTGTGTACAGGCTTTAAGATGTAAAACGTTTTCGAAATCACAGGACAAACCGGTGGAATGTCATAGTTTTTGTTCACCATTTTGGCAAAGAAAAGAGCCACTTTAAATTTACAACATCTGATATAGTGATACTATCCACTGTGTCATCATGACATAAGTAAATAAACTTGCAGACCCACCATCTAATAAAGCAGTTAATGAATTCACAATGCTCCATTGCCATGCCTGCTGGCAGCTTATCATTCCATTTTAATTAACCTTTAATATTAATCAAACAAATTATATTTGGAAAGGTATGGACTTGAATACTTCCTCGCTCCCATTCTCCTATAATACTGTTCTGTTTTTTTCTCTTTTTATACAATATAATTAAGTGGTCTTCCTACATCTCTGCAGAGCACAGGTTTTATTTATTGGTCAATACCAATGGTAATAAATAATGTATTGCTCTTACAGTGCACCAACGTATACTGCAATTAATTGGTGCCATTGGAAGCTAAAGATTTGTTAATACTTAGTAATTAGAATCCATATGAAGTGATTCATACTGTTTATGGAAAAACATACCCAATGTCTATATGTTACTTTACAGCAAAACATCTCCTTAAAAATCAATGTCAAACATGTCAAAATTTCTATGCTAAAAATATAATTATCATGCCAATCAAAATCAAAGCGAGTAAATTATTTTAAAAGTTTCCAGCCAGTAATTCAGAAAATTGCAGTAAACAGGCAATTATAGAAAAATGCCAGCTTAAACTCTATATTTGATAGCTCACCTTTAACTCCCCAAATTTATAAACATAAAGATTCTTCAGTATGCATGATTGTAACCATTTTGGATGACTGACTGCGTACGCTTGTGCATATTAATGGGTCAAAAAATGTGTAATTTAGATGTGTTTCAAAAAAATATTTGTTAATTTTCAGACAAGGGCAAAACTAGTGTTTTGTATAAACAATAAAGGCTTAACGGATATATAAACCCAAGAACAAAAATGCTATGCCGCGTACACATGATCGGTTAAACCGATGAGAACAGTCTGATGGACCGTTTTCATCTGTCCAAACCGATCGTGTGTGGGCGCCATCGGTTATTTAACCATCGGTTAAAAAAAAGCCAACTTGTTTTAAATTTAACCGATGGATTCCTACCCGATAGAAAAAAAAAACGATCGTTAGTAGGCACGACCATCGGATTAAAAATCAACGCATGCCCAGAATCAAGTCGACGCATGCTTGGAAGCATTGAAATTCTTTTTTTTCTGCATGTCGTTGTGTTTTACATTACCGCGTTCTGACACGATAGTTTTTTTAACCGATGGTGTGTAGGCGCAACGGACCATCAGTCAGCTTCATCGGTTAACCGATAAACGGTCCATCAGACGGTTCTCATCGGATGGACCGATCGTGTGTACGCGGCATCACACTTAGAAATGTAATACAGGGTGTGGTTATACACGATTCTTAATTTTTTACTTGTAAAAGTTGCGGCTTTGAGCAACTTATTCATTCATACTGAATTTTAAAAGGCAGGAAGAAAGGAAGGAAGAAATATAAAAACTGCAACAATTGCCCATTTACACGATATTGAAGTATTTCTTACGTTTTTTTTCTCTCTTATGCCTTCACAATCTGCTCAATTCACTAAGCTATAATGCATGTTTTGTTCACCATGCTGGATGTTGTTTTCAGCCACGTAACTTTTTTTTTTTTTTTTTTTTTTCAGCTTGGCTCTCCTTGCTGAAAATAATGTCTGTTATATCAAATAAGGATTGTTATAGCTTAGTGGATTGTGCCGAATGTCTTTTGCTGGGTGGGATCGAGAAGCAGTTATACAGAATCAGCCTCTTTCATTCAGACCCAAAGCAGCTGTGTTTAACTGGCACCGCTTCATTTTGGCAACTTTTTGTTTGTAATATAAAATACTTCACAGTCAGGCTCACGAGTAAATTCAGATGTCTTAATTTGGCAATAAACAGAACAGTGGTTAAAACAAAAATATATATATTAAATTACAACGACTCCCATTTTAGCTCTTTGGGAATGTCCCCGATATGTTGCTGTCCTTTAGATTAATACTCTAGTATGTGGGGGATCTCCAAGGTCTGGTTTAGGAATTATTACTCCTTAGATCCAGAAGAAGGCAAATAAAATTCCTGGGAAGTTGATGGTGAATTTATCTCTAATGCCCTGTACACACGATCGGTTCATCCGATAAAAACGGACCGATGGATTTTTTCATCAGATATCCGATAAAGCTGACTTTCATCAGTCTTGCCTACACACCATCAGTTAAAAAAAACGTTTGTGTCAGAACACGGTGACGTAAAACGACGTGCTGAGAAAATGAAGTTCAATGCTTCCAAGCATGCATCGACTTGATTCTGAGCATGCGTGGATTTTTGACCAAAGGATTTCCCCACAGATGATCGTTTTTTCTATCGTTTTTTTAACCATCAGATCATTTTAAAACAGGTTCTACGTTTTTTCACCGATGGGGGAAAAAAAACGATGGGGCCCACACACAATCGGTGTGTCCATCGGACCGTTTTCATCAGACGAACCGATCGTGTGTACGTGGCAAAAGGGGAAACAAAAAATTCTGGGCTAGATTCAGGATGGAGAGCGTATCTTTGTGCGGGCGTAGCGTATCCTATTTACGCTACGCCTCCGCAACTTTTACAGGCAAGTGTTGTATTCACAAAGCACTTGGTCCGTAAGTTGCGGCGGCGTATCGTAAATGAGCCGGCGTATCCGCGCGTAATTCAAATAGGGCAGGTAGGGGGAGGGTTGTATTTAATTTATTCCTGACCCCACGTAAATGACACGCCAAACGAACTGTGAATGCGCCGGCCATGAACGTATCCCAGTGCGCATGCTCCAAATCACGTCGCAAATAGTCAATGAAAACAACGTGAACGTAACTTACGCACAGCCCCATTCTGAATCGATTTACGCAAACGATGTAAACGACGTACAATACGACGCTGTCCCGACGTCCTTACTTAACATTGGCTACGCCTCAGTTTAGCAGGGGTAACTTTACGCCGGGCATAAGCCTAACGTAAACGATGCAAAAAGATACGCCGGCCGCAACTACGTTCGTGAATCGGCGTATCTACCTAATTAGCATATTCGACGCGTAAAACGATGGAAGCGACACCTAGCGGCCAGCGTAAATATGCAACTAAGACACAACGGCGTAAGAGACTCGTATCTTAGCACAATTCCGGCGTATCTTGTTTTCTGAATACAGAAAAAAAGATACGCCGGCGCATCCGTAAATTGTTCCTGAATCTAGCCCTCTGACTCCAAATATACACCCTAGACTGCTATGTATTTAACTGCTACTTTGTCCTTTAGGCCTGGTTCACACCTATGCAAGTTGCAGTTTGCATATCACAGATGTATTTTGCGATTTTCAATACGTTTTTGATCCATTGAGGTCTATGGAACCAAAAACCAGAAAAAAAGTCCCTGGCTGCTTCCATAAAATGCTCAGATGTGAACGTGACCCATAGCAAACCATGTTAAATGGACTGTAGTGTGTTTCTGCAAAAAAAAAAATAGGTGTGAACCAGGCCTCAGCCTTCATGAATTTCCCTATCATTTTTACTTTGCTAGTTTATTCTTTGCATATGTACAAGACTAAAAATATACAACACAGATGTATACAATACTATGTCATACAAGTATACAAACCGATATACAGCATCTCACAAAAGTGAGTACACCCCTCACATATTTGTAAATATTTTATTATATATTTCCATGTGATAACACTTAAGAAATTACACTTTGCTACAATGTAAAGTAGTGAGTGTACAGCCTGTATACCAGTGTAAAGTTGCTGTCCCCTCAAAATAACTCAACACACAGCCATTCATGTCTAAACCGTTGGCAATAAAAGTGAGTACACCCCTAAGTAAAAATGTCCATATTGGGCCCAATTAGCCATTTTCCCTCTGTGGTATCATGTGACTTTAGTGTTACAAGGTCTCAGGTGTGAATTGGCAGCAGGTTTGTTAAATTTGGTGTTATCGCTCTCACTCTCTCATATTGGTCACTGGAGGTTCAACATGGTACCTCATGGCAAAGAACTCCCCCCCCCCCAAAAAAAAAAAATTAAATAAACACTTCAACCTTATAGCAATTTTTTTTTTACTTTAGAAAAAGCTGATTTTACTCACCAGTGCCTCTTTAGGGAATAAAGAATGGTTATCCAGTGCTGCAGTCTGGTTCCATCTTCGACTGGCCTTATTACTTCTCCTCATCATGACACCAGTATACACCAAGTTAGACAAAAATTCTTGCCTTCATCCATGCAAATTGAAAAATAAACACCTGCCCCAGACTTCATTAAATCATGGTGATACGATTATGGAATTTTAACATGGTGGTTTCAAAAAATTTCTCACTCTCATCTTGTTCTTGGACAATGAACATTTGCCTTGACACATTGCATGACAACCTGGTGACTGGATTAAGCTGACTGACCTACCCATGTGGCTGTAAATGTTGGCACCAATTAGAACTAAGGAACACATTTGAATGAAAGGTATTCAACATTACAAAATGGGTACAATTTAATATGACTTACTACTACTAGCTATGGGCCCAATATCAATTACAGCCCACATTGCTCCTTTATATCCCTTTCCCTTTAAACATTAGAATGGAAGAAACCCACTGTGACCATTTCTGGTGTAAGCTGTATTCTGCTGTGACCCCATAAAAGGTAATCTTCTTTACCCTTCTGCTTTGGTTGAGATGACTACGCTAAACAGTAGAGCAGACTAAAAAATTGCATACCCCTGAGATAAAATGATGGCTCCCTGTCCACCACATATTAGGGAACTATGCAATGTAGCGCTACCCCCGAAAGAGCTGTTTGGTAATTTAGGTTCTCTGTCCTGAGCCTTGACTCCAAGAACCATCTCAGCCCCTCTGACACACCTGTTTGAATGAAAATGACTGCAAGCACTTAAAAGAACAAGCGTATAGATACCTTTAACTTGGCTGTGAATTAGCACCAGGAAATAGACACAAGAATGTTTAGTGGTAAATTAACTCAATGTATCGGTACAGGTTAGAATAAATAATGGTGGTTTAGGCATAAATAAACAGGCAGAAGGTAGGTTCAGACACATATAGTCCGCTATACCATACAATCACTATGCCAAGGAATAGAGTTCTGTACCACTAGGCTGCAATAAACGGCAATAAACCGTGCATATAAACCTTAACTGCAATGTGAATAATTATACTATAACTAGTCTAGAGTGCACTCTAGGATAATGACTAGCACAGCCCTCAAAAATTCCACTCACCTGCTCGCATTTTGCAAGTGGATTTTGAGGGCTGCCTGGAAGGGGGGGGGGGGTATGCATCGCCGTCATGAGGGGTTGTATGGGAGTCCTCTCAGCACTCGTGGAGAGGAGAGAAGGCAGCTGGATCATCAGAGCGCAGGGAACATCACTATCGGCTTTTATTTCATATTGCCGTGTTCCCTGTACTCGCTGTCACACACAGCCCCGCCCCCTGGTCCCGGGACTTTGATAGACAGATCACCCGTCCAATCATGAGTGACGTGTATCAAAGTTCCCCGACCAAGGGGCGGGCTGTATGTGACACTGAGCGGCGGGAACACACTGTAATTGAAATGAAATCAGTGATGTTCCTCTGCGCTTTCATCATCCACCCGGTGGACGTCGGCAGGCTGCATTGGCGGACGTCGGCAGGCTGCATTGGCGGACGTGGGCAGTCTGCATTGGCAGACGTGGGCAGTCTGCATTGGTAGACGTGGGCAGTCTGCATTGGTAGACGTGGGCAGTCTGCATTGGTAGACGTGGGCAGTCTGCATTGGTGCACACTGGCAGGCTGAATTGGTGCACACTGGCAGGCTGAATTGGTGCACACTGGCAGGCTGAATTGGTGCACACTGGCAGGCTGCATTGGTGGACATGGGCAGGCTTGGGCAGGCTTCATTGGTGGACATGGGCAGGCTGAATTGGTGCACACTGGCAGGCTACATTGGTGGACACAGGTGAGGTTGCATTGATGGGCACATGTAGGCTGCACTGATAGGCACAGATAAAGTTGTTGTTAATATTTATTTTTAGAACTTAATTCTGCATAAAACATTTATCATTTGTCATTTCATGAGATCATTTATGAGGGCGTGTTTAGGGGCGGGGCATAGTAGGTGTTAGGTGGGGCAACTGGTGGCGAGTAACCCTTGAGGCTTGGCTAGTAGCTCAGGACTTGAAATTTTGAGCCCTGGACTAGCATATGATGCAATGTTCTCTGAGAGTTACCTCTTGGCAAAAGCAATAGGTTAAGGTCCCTGTAACAGCTGTAAAGAGGCAGTCTTTAGTCCTAACTCTTCAGACGGCTTGTGTTGGAGCCCAGTGGTACCGTTGGTGCATATGAGAATAGTCCTTGCCAAGCCTGTGGGCAGCAATAAGGCTACTAGATCACTGTATGGTCAGTTCCCAAAGGGTCCAGTCTCTCTCTCTCTCTCTCTAGCAAATCTCCACAGCAGCAGCTTATCATCTAGTCACACACAGAGAATAGTCTACAATCTGCTTTGCACCCAGTTGACTCTGGATGTCCTGGACTCAGCAGTCTGAAACCTTCTCATTATCCAGAAGTGGTGGAGCACACTGGACAGAGATAGGCACTCTCACGGCTCTCTCATGGCAAGAGAAAGCTGTGTCTTGTAACGCCTGAGAAAATGCAGCTTGTTCCCTTTCTTCTGGCAAACTCCCTCTGGGAAAAGCAGCTCAAAAGCTCTTGATTACAATAAAGCCCCTCTCCTCTGGACTATGGTTCCCACAGTGCAGTGCTGCCTGAGTCCGTCTGTTGAACACTTTCTGCTCAGCAGCTCACTCCTTCCCCCTGCTGATATAGCTGTTAACCAGTTCAGTAACGCAGCTACAGCCAGTGTTTTCCTCACTCTCCATTCTTAGCCAAGCACCTGGTTACAGCAAACAAAACAGCACAAAGATGTATAAGTACAACAGGGTGGCCTGTATTTGTGTATTTACAGTGTGTGCTTCAATTGTGACACATTCTGTGAAAAATCAGCCCCCTCAGCGGCTGCCGTGTGTGTTTGTGGCCCAGCCGTGTAAAATTGATTTGACGAGTAAATCATTCATGTAATGAACTGTTTCCCGATATAATTTATACATTTGTTTTGTATGTTAATACCCGAGCCAAGCCGAGCTGTATTTTCCTACAGGAAAGATGAATATCAGAGGCCTCAGCTCAATTCAGATAAATAATGAAGTTTCAGGCCTCTCTCTTTTCTTAACAGATTCCTTTAATCAACGCTGTGCAATAGTTTATATTCATAATACAGCGAGTGGCAAAGGAGGAGAGGAGAGAAAATCATTGTATAATGTGCAGATGAGGACTGTAGCTTGTGGTTGGCAATTGACACTTCGGAATTTTAGTTATGTGCTGCAGCACTGCAAACTTTTACCCACCATGGACTACCCCAGGCTTTGTGAAAGGCCAAGTACGTTTTGTGTGGGGCAGAACTTGGTATAAAGCCCCGTACACAGCTGGGAGACATATTCTGCCGAGGTTCTCGATCGTATGTACACTTCCGACGAGCGTCTCGTCAGGAAGCTTGTCGAGCCAAAAAAGAGAGCACGCTCTCTTTTTCCTCGTTGTTCAATGAGGACTTTTTCGACCGCTCATCAGGAACCTCGTCGGGCGGAACGATGGGTTTAGCCCGACGAGGTTCTCGGACGTGTGTACGCGGCCTTACAGTGTCCTTTTTTTTGTTCTTATGTGCAGCAACATATTATACAAGGTATATGATATATAACTGCTCCACCATAAATTCCATGCATTTTTGGAGAAATTTGGAAGACATTTTCCTGAGATAGTAAAGAATGGTCGTATGCAAGGCACACCTTCTGCCACAGCAACCTTTGTGTTGCCCCCTGCGTGGTAGTGTAACCTACGAGATATGGGGGTAATTTCCATGATGTGGGGCCTCTCCTGCAAAAGAGAGGGTCATCTTATTACATTATAGAAACAAAGGTATGTAGACACCTAACCATCGCTCCAATATGAGCTTGTCGGATATCTCATTCCAAAATGTTGACTGTTAATAGTTGCCCCCTATCTCTTTTTTACCGGTCTTTTCTCTCCTGTCCTGGAAAGGACATCCACAAAATGTTGTGTCTCTGTGGGAATTTGTGACCATTAATTCCAGATAACATTTGTGAGGAGGTGAGGTACTGATGTTGTTATTATTATTCAGGATTTATATAGCGCCAACAGTTTGCGCAGCGTTTACAACATCAGGGATGACAGTACAATTACAATACAATTCAATACAGAAGGAATCAGAGGGCCCTGCTCATTAGCGCTTACAATCTAGAAGCGAAGGTCAAGTGGAACAATGGGTAGTAGCTGTGGAGGATGATCAGATGGACAAGATAAAGAGAAGGGTTTTCAGGGATCGTCTAAAAGCCAATAGAGTAGGAGATAAACGGACAGATTGGGGTAAAGAGTTACATAGGCTTGGAGAGGCTCTGAAAAAGTCCAGTGGGCAGGCGTGGGAGGAGGTGATGAAAGAGCTAGAGAGCAGGAGGTCTTGTGAAGAACGAAGAGAACGATTAGGTTGGTATTTTGAGACTAGGTCAGTGATGTAGCTGGGGGCAGAATTGTGGATGGCGTTGTAGGTAGTCGTTAGTATTTTGAATTTAGTTTGTTGGATGAACGGAAGCCAGTGGAGGGATTGACAGAGAGGAGTAGCAGACACAGAGCGATTAGTAAGGTGGATAGGTCTGGCAGCAGCATTCGTGATGGATGTTGGAGGTGTTCAGTAGGGTTGAGGTTAGGGCTTTCCACAGGCCACACAACTTCTTTCACACCTGTCTGTATGGACCTGGTTTTGTGCCCATGAGCATATAAATGCTGGAACAGAAAAAGGCCTTCTCTGAATTATTGTTACAAGTTCACGGTTGTTTAAAATGTCCTGGAATACTGAACATTGAATATTGATATTATCCTTCATTGAAATACCTGAACTCAATCATTTGGAGGGTGTCCTCATCATTTGGGTAGTTTAATGTAAGTGTTATGCTCAGATGTCCAGGAGTTTTTTCTTATAAAGGGTATATTGGCCTGAAAGAACGTATGATTTAACTCTCAACATTAACGTGGGCCTAGACTCAGTCAATCTTATCCTTCAAAAAGTACAAGACACGATAGCTGTGAAGGATAGAGCATTTATTGTAGGCATTTTGCAGCTGCTCTTTTGCCTACATTTCAAAGCATCCCACAGTGCTTTGTGACTGGGGGGAGCCTGTCATATTAGTGGAGGAGCAAACTAACAGCAGTTGGTTGTTCCTGTTCCTACAACCACCCCTCATTGAAACCATCAATATAATATAGTTAGTAGGAGTGGCCAGGCTATGTGTAACGGAACGCCCCACACTCCACTTGAGTGCTTCCGTCATATACCGCCTCCTATCAGTCTGGATATACATATCAGATATTCCAGCTGCTCACAAGCACACAACGGGACGAGACTTTTTTGTTTGCTGAACATGGATACTTTAATAGAACCAAGAATACAACCTTATATACAGTTTAAAGAGGAGGTAACCAAAACATAAATTAACATGAGTTAATTAACTAATTATTTACCCAGACTAGGCGACTCATATATATGACCTTTCAGGGTAGATGTCACGTCTCCACGTTCACCTGCCACGTTCACCTGCTATACAATACACATTATCATAAGTGTAAACACAGGACATCTTCACACAATAGCAGGGTCAATTAGCACAGATAATAGACAGATGGCTGGAGGTGATGGCATTAGCATCTAACAGTATGTGTCCCAAAATTATGAATGAGTCACTCTTACAATTAACCCTTTGAGTTCAGAATCAACAAACAGTAAATAGTTTGTTACAGATATCCTGGAATATATTGTGGATAATGATTACAAAATAATCCCATCTCAGGTAGTCCAAGATATAATTTCTCAGTCATCCTATGCCCCTAGTGGACATAGGATGATTTTAGACATAAGAGGGTCCGGGGATGTCCCGGGTGAGTCTGTCACAGTATGCATCTAATGTTGTCAGAACCATGACAGGCTCCTATGAGAAGAAGGAAGGTTTCATATTCACTAGTCACATATGTGGAAGTACTCTGCTGCCATGTTTTACTTCAGTGAATCAGGGGAAACCAGTGAATCTATCCATACACATACATAAGCAATCATCCCTATCTATTCACCCTGGTTTAGGCATAGAACAATTATATAAACAATTAATTGTTACCTAGCTTCAAATTAGGGACTCCAATCAATTATGATGGTGGATGCGAGCTTCTGGATGATCAACATTTCAGTTGCTCAAGGAGCATGCCCAAAGCTGCTCCAGTTCTTCCAGTCTCCAAATCTGTGTATGTCCAGCACATGGCTGTGTTTTCTAATTTCCTGCCTTTCATTTTCTGACAACATCACTTCCTGTTTACCTAGCCTTTTTGAACCAGTCAAACAAGTTAATTAGCATTTAAATAGAGGGAAAAAATCTTTCTTGCAGATGGTAGCTAAACATGTTTTTTTCTATATGCAGTATATGCTATGAAATTCACTAAATTAGCAACACATACCTCTATTTGCTAACGATACTTTATTTATTGATTTTTTGCCACATTAAACAGTTTAAATAAATTCCTGTTCAGGCAAACCTTATATTTGCATTAAGGTCTATGTTGATGGTGCCACTGTTGATCTGTCCTCCCTGCATAGTCTTAATTTCTGTAATAGAGCTCCATCTCTTCTTCTCGGCTGTTATTTCATACAATAAAGACACTTGTGGTACATGAACACATGGGGTGGGATCATGTACTGTGTGCAAAGTTCAGGAGTGCGTTATATACTGAACGAGTAAATCAGGGATGTAGTCCCAAGGGAGGGGGCGAGTATGCTGACTAACTCCCCACCCAGAACGACTCGGATAATAGGGGCAAGCTTACTAAGGAGGAACAGGAAGTGAGAAATTCAGACAAAGAAAAAAAAACATTTAGAAGGGAAATCGAAGGAAAATGTAAGTGAACCATCAATGTACTAGCTTAAAGGAACATATTTAGAAAATAAAAAAATGAACCTTTACAACCCCTTTAATGGTTTATTATTATATTAGTAGTAGTAGTAATTGTTTTGTTGTTGTTATTATTATTGTCATAATCATTAATGATAATAACATTAGTATTACTTTTTTTTTTTGCAGTGGCAAGTGCTAATTACTGCACACATTTGTACCAATTTGTACAGCTTACTACAAACACAACTGATAATATAAATGGAGATTCAAAATACAATTGATCTTAGATAAAGTACAGCAGGTTTCATTAATGTAAAACATATTTTATGTAGTGCATTTTTACTACCTAAAAGGTCTTTTTTTTTACTAAACAAATGGATCCATTTCATATTTTGGCTATTGACTTAATATTTTTATGTGAAGTGTCCTTTGCTTTCACTTAAGAGAACTTAGATGTTCATAACTCCTGCAGTTGTTGTCTACGCTGACTTTGGAGGGTTGATGTATGAGGCTGTTTTTTTGTGATCATTCTCTGCTATTGTTATTGTATTCTGAAATAGAAGTTTTATTATTGTACCTTAGGATTAATGGGTTTTGAAGGTATCTTATTTCAGTTTCACATTACATTTTGGACACGATGTTTGATTTATTCACTTTGGAGTTTCAGAACTGGTATAAAATTGTTCCTTAGAGGTTTGTCTGTCTTTCATATCATTGCGGTTAACCATCCCGCTTGGGTGCCCGGTACAGTAAAATGTTGTGTTAGATTAAAGCTATGGAGATGGTTTGGACAATGGATACTTGAGTAATTTTAGGCTTTGGGTCCAACCTTAAATTTAGCTTTACGTACAGAGCTAACACGGTGAAGATATGTAGCTATGAGACTAAAGATATAGGGGTTGATTTACTAAAACTGAAGAGTGTGAAATCTGGCGCAGCTCTTCATTGTGGCCAATTAAGCTTTGACAATAAATCCTGAAAGCTGATTGATTTCTACGCAGAGCTGCACCAGATTTTGCACTCTCCAGTTTTAGGAAATTAACCGCATAGAGTGCCTAGGCACACTTACACATCAGGAAGTACACTGGGTTCACAAGAAATACACAAGAACAGATAGATATTTAGGGTACCACTTAGGAGAAAATATTTTATATTGAGGCCTAATGGTACCATAAAGTCCACTGTGGCCTCAATACAAAAGATTTTTCCAAATTGATAGGACGAAGGTACACAGCCCCCCCCCCTCCTTTATTGTACTTTTAGGCACTCCATTTAACTAGGGCACCACTTATGCCGCATGCACACGATCAGAAATTCCGTCAAGAAAAGTCTGATGTGAGCTTTTGGACGGAAATTCCAACCGTGTATAGGCTCAATCAGAATTTCTGCCAAGAATCAAATTTTCCGACTGGAAAAGGTCTTGTCGGAAATTCCAATCATCTGTATGCATTTCCAACGGAGAAGAATCCTGCGCCTGCTCTGGATCAAGGCGACGCATGTTCGGAAACATTCATTTTTATCAGCTCGTTGTGGTGTTGTACATCACTGCATTCTTGACGGTTGGAATTTGGTGTGACCGTGTGTATGCAAGACAAGTTTGAGCCAAAATTCCATCTGAAAAAAATCCAGGCTTTTCTTGACGGAATTTCCGATCGTGTGTACGCAGCCATTAGGCACAAGAACATGTCTAGATGTTCTAGGTGTGCACGCAGCCAATTGCATTAGGGTGTGCACCCCAAAGCTCAAACACACACACATATATATGGCACACCCTGTGCGCACGCCTATGCCCTTAGCCATGGTGTAATCTTGTTATACAAGATTAATTACTTGTCATACAGAATAGTCTTTGGAAGTTAAAAGGGAACACCCCTAACACAACAAACCTCAACTAGTTTGGGGCGCTGGACGGATGCTCTCCTATTCCTTTCTCTTTCTTCCTTTCCTGAATTCTTAAATATTGGTCCTCATGCTGAGGTTATAGTTCTAACAGTAGGATGGGCCTATGATCTTTTGCCCAGGGGATCCTCAGCCTGTAAGGCTTGGGGACCATGGGATGAGCACTGTTTGTTTGTTATTTTCATTTGGATGCACTTTGGGTCATGCCCTGGAGTTTTTCTGTCGATTTTGTTGATACTTCTGTTGGACTTTATGTTATATTTATTAATTACTGTATGGGCCTTTGATTGTGTTTGCTAACGTATGCTAATGTCTTGGGATGCTTTTGTACTATTTTATAAATCTTTTCAATAAAAATAATTGAAACCAAATTAGTTCAACTATACGCAACTTCTCATGCCTATTACCATAAGTCCAACTTATTTAACGGGTTTGCCCATTTTACCTGTAAATTTCATTCAGTACTCTTTCAAAGGCAGTATACTGAACCCAAAGCCCAAACTAACTGAAAGGGTCATCTTTCACATTTTATTTATTTATTTTTATCTCCAGAACTAAAGATTAAAACACCCTTAGTTCAATAAAAAACAGCCGATATATGGCCCGTGTGTAATACAGCAGGTGCGACAGACCGGTCAATCGAAAAGGCAAGACCGAAAAAAGGTCTGCTATGCAATTCCCAATCAGCGCTCTCAGCCAATGGCCAGAGTGTTCGTTCTTGTGGGGGGCCGTCCCCCTTTCAGAACACAATGGCACAGCAGGGGAGATCGCTGTACTAACATCAGATGGCTAGTACAGCGGTTGCAACCTAAGCTGTCGTTTTTTTTTTTTTTGTATGAGGCTTTCACGTCCACCTCAAGAATCTTCACCTCTAAAACTTCTGGGAGTTTCAGAGGCCGTGTCACTTTTTGAGTTAAGATCCACATGAATATGTTAGATGTACCAAACTGAAATTAAAATGACCTAAAGCAACTCCTTCACAAAATGAAAACATGAAAAATGCACCACCTGCAAATTAAGACTTTTTATACTACCCTGCCCTGTCACCCATTCCTCCAGTTCTCACACTCTTGGAGAGCATTGGCCTCTTCTCATGTAGTGTGCTTATGGAGTGTTGGGTCCCTGTGTCCCCGTGTTTCCATTCGGCAATGTAAGACACATGTAGTGACATGGAGCAGTGGATGGTGCCACAGCATTCTGGGGGGACACAGCCATCGGACACTCCCAAGTGTCAGATGTGAAGATTCTTCAGGTGGCCCTCAAAGGCTGCGTACACACGATCGAATTTGTCCGCTGGAAATGGTCCGACGGACCATTTCAGCAGACAAATCCGATCGTGTGTATGGGCTAGCGGACATATTTGTCCGGCGGACAAATTTTAGAGCATGCTTTAAAATTTGTCCGCGGGGACATGTCCGTCGGATATGTCCGCTGGTCAGTACACTCACCAGCGGACATATCTTCCCGCACAAGCGTCGTATGGATGCGACGCATGCGTGGAAGTTGTTTACTTCCTGGTGCGGTGACGTGGCGGCGTCAATGTCACCGCCACGTCAACGCGCTGTCCGAGGACCGTTTCCATCGGATATGTCCCTCCGTGTGTACGCAACCAAAGACTGTAGGAATGAGTGGTTGGATAGGTAAGCGAGAAATGGTCTTCTTTTGCAGGTGGTGCTTCAATGTCTAATCTAGTTTAGTCTGGACATAAAAATAAAAAATAAACTTTAAAAAGGTGTTACATTAAATCTACAGATAAAATTTTAAATAGCTAAGACATATGGCAATAGGCAATAAAAAAACATTGAACTGGGTGGCGTTTGACTGTGTAAGGGGTGTTGTCTTTTAACATACAAAGATTGATTCTGTAAGACAAGTATTTGTATAACAGAATTACACCATGGTTAGTGCTAATGTATTTTATTTACCAAACTCATTTGATCACATTTTACTCCCATTACTCTTAAGCCGCGTACACACGATCGGAATTTCCGATTTGATAAAACCTGATGGAATTTTCCGTCGGAATTCCAATGAAGCTGACTTCCATCAGTCTTGCATACACACTGTCAGACTAATTTCCGACCGTCCAAAACGCGGTGACTTAAAACACTACGACGAGCCAAGAAAAATGTATTTCAATGCTTCCGAACATGTGTGGACTTGCTTCTGAGCGTGCATGGGTTTTTTCTCTGTCGGAGTTGCACAGAGACGATAGGAATTTCCTATCTTTTTTTTTTTTTTTTTCAATCGGACAAATTGGACAAAAAGTCCGATGGGGCCCACACACGATCGGAATTTCCGATGAAAAAATCATACCGTGTGTTTGTGGCATTACGCTTCAGAAAGAGCTTAATTTATAAATACATTCTCCATATCCAAAACATGTAAGTTAATGGTGCAATCCATATATCTGGCAGCTTGATGAATTCTATATAATTCTGTCGCCCGGCACAAACTTTTTTTTTTTAATTCCTATGTGGATTGAAAACGTTTTTTGCGTTATTCGCTTATGCCAAATTGCAGCAATACAGCAGTCCAGGGTATTGAATAATCCACGTTTTTCATCATCACTGGTTGTATAATATTTGGCACGTTCTCAAACCTTGACAGAAAAGGCCATTAGCTTGGTAGTTTGGCAAAAGTTTGCAGATACTGTCAAAAATGAGTTCTCATGGTATGGAGTAGTTTGCCTGGAGTGTTTATTTATTTATTTATCTCTCTCTCTCTCATTATATATATATATATATATATATATATATATATATATATAATTTAACCCATGCCCAGAGGCTATTGATGCCCACATGCCCAGCTCAAATTTAGCAGCTAAATAATTGTTATATATTTATATTGTTATATACCGTATATTTTTTTAAGGATGTACACAACCTTTGTTTTTGCCCTGCTATATTAAAAATCCTGTTCTGTTTTTCACCTGGGGTGGATCCGTCCGGGCTGAATCCGAATGCTCTGCAGGGGGATCTCCCCGCTGATCCCCACTGATCAGGCGGATGACAGGCCTTGTCTGCTCTCTGCTATGCATAGTGGATTTGGACAGAGCCAGCTCTCCTGTATTGGGCAGTCGGATTGAAACGGGCTGCATGCCAGGCGGGTGTCTACTGACACATTTCTGCTGACATCCACCTCCCCATAGAGGACAAATGGTGGCCAGATCTGGTCCGCCTGAAGAACGGACAGGCAGACCGATCGGTCCGATCGTGTGAAACGGGCCTAAGGTGATAAAGTGACAAATACATAAACATGTTAGAGATAATAATAATAATAAACATAAAGTATAATAAAATATGATATAAAATAGGAATAAAATAAAAACAAAAATACAAAAATAAAGAATAAGCAACAAAAAAATATATAATGGTCCAACTGTTCATCCATGCCTAACAATTACTATTACGTTAAGAGTACAAATTATTATCAGATGAACCACGCAAACTGTATTTACCATTCTTTCAATCTAAGAGTTATTTGACACATGCTGTATGATAACCTCTTGTTTGTTCAAATTATCCAGAAAACAATAAAAATTATGGGAAAAAAATAAAATAATAATAAACATAATTAATTATTCTAGATTTTAATATGTTTATTTTATTGTTTTGTCAAATTACACAATAAAATAGATTTCTAGTCAGATATTAAAGACACAAATAAATGCAGCTCTGTAAAACCATCAATACATCATTAAATAGTTTTTTTTTTTTTTTATATGTGAGTAGTGTAAGCACCTCAATCTGACCTGGTATTATGCTTTTGCAGTCTCTGTATAGCAGGGCTGGAGTGTGAGAGGAAAAATCAGTACAAGGACAATCAGTTTATGTGTTGACAAAAAGAATGCCAATAGGAGGAGAAAGCATAGTGACCGAGAGATGAGCTATTTAGTGGGCTGTTTCTCCTTTCACTGTCCAGTCACAGGGTGGGATGACCTTGAAAATTAAAAAAAAATGTTTTTTTTTTTATCTTGGTAGGTTTTACTCTAGTGTTGCCTTAAACCAGAGGTCTCCAAACTGCGGCCCAAGGGCCGGATGCGGCACTTTGCTAGCCTTTATCCGGCCCTTAGGGCACTATTCTTCCATATGATATGAGGTACTATTCCTGCCACTGACACCAACAATGGGGCATTATTTCTTCCACTGACACCAACAATGGAGCACTATTTCTTTCACCGATACCCGTGATGGGGCACCACTCCTCCTCCGATTGATCACTAACATTGAGGCCATGTTTACCCTTACTGATGTTGGGCCAAGGACATTTTCTACCACCAATAGCCACAACCTGGCCCCCTTAAAATCTGAAGGACCGAAAACTGGCCCTTTGTTTGAAAAGTTTGGAGACCCCCTGCCTTAAACCAATGGTCTAAGGGTAGCAGTTTTTGATATGTGTGCTGAAGGCTTTAATGTTTCTCAGTAAAGCCCCAACCAGCCTGTGATCACTTTGTACAATGAGCAGCAGAGTAGTGACATCACCAAATCTTCCTCCAAATCTCCTGAGATTAGCAGTCGGAGCTTGCAGTGCTTTAGGAAATCTCACACTGCAGATATATGACAATCAAGGCACAGGAGCACCTAGGCACAAACAGTGCACTGCTATTTGTCGGACAAATGGTAAATCATAGGCATGATTACCATGTGTAGATGTACCCTGTAAAGTGGCATATCTTCAGGTTTTTAGTTCAGATCCACAAAATACTATTATTTCACCTAAATGGCAAATTCACCATTGGTTTAGATATGATGGAACTCCACAATGTTTTTACCAAAATGTTGTACTGGATTAAAAATAAAATTAAAACCATGAATATTCTGAATCGGCTGCAAAGGCTATGAATGTGGTTTTCAGTAGCACATGGTTGAATGCTCTGAAGAGATAGTTCATACCAAATCACCTTTCAGATAGCTTACTCAGTCACAACTCACATGAGAGGAGATCTGGCGATGTTTATTTGTCGTATGATCCGCAGGATGCAAGTTACAACAGGTAAAAGAACGATTCTTCCATGCAGGTATAGGGGATGCAAACAGGTCACGTGAATTACAGCATTAAAATGACTAATGCCGCGTACACACGGTCGTTTTTTGCAATGAAAAAAAACGACGTTTTTTAAAACGTCATTTAAATTGATCGTGTGTGGGCAAAACGTTGTTTTTTGTCTTCAAAAAAACGACCCAAAAAAAATTCCAACATGTTTGAATTTTTTGTGTCGTTTTTCAAAACGTTGTTTTTTGTTTCACAAAAAGTCACCGTGTGTAGCAAAAACGTCGTTCAAAACAACGTTTTTCAACCCGCGCATGCCCAGAAGCTAGTTATGAAGCGAGCTTCAATGGAAAAGAGTGGTGAACGTAACCTTGCTTTTTGTGAAAAAACGATGGTGTGTATGCAAAATTGTCTTTGAAAAGTGACGTTTCAAAAACGTCGTTTTTTACTTCACAGAAAACGTCGTTTTTTTTCATCGCAAAAAACGACCGTGTGTACGCGGCATTATACAGAAGAGAGGGGGAGGAGAAAACTCAGCAGCATGGAAACTACGGAATGCCACTAGAGACAAACTAGATAGACATTAAAGAGACAGTACATAATAATAAAATTATATATTGTAACATGACAAAGAACATTTGCAAAAGAAGACACTTTGGGCCAGATTCACAGAGCGATTACGTTGGCGTAACAGGAGATGCGCGGCATAAGTCTAAATTTGCGCATGCATTTCGATACTCCGCATCCCCAAAATGAGATACGCAAGAAATCTACTTTTTTTGTCTAGCGTAATTTCGTTAGACAGGTGCATCCGTCCGCGCAAAACTGCGCTAGACACACCATTGATTTGCTATTCAAATATGCTAATGAGGGAGTTACGGGGATCCACAAAAAAACGTTGTTGCAGAGCAGGCTACGCGCTGTGCGCAACAGCTGCACGGCCTGTCTAAAATTAGACCATAGAAAAGGTGGTATAAAATTAGACAATTCGTCTACATGTCAGAGAAAGCAACACTGTTAGTGAGGAGCTGAGCAGTCACACTTGCTGCCCAACAAACTGTATGCCAACATGCCAGTGGCATCCATGCTCATAGCTATACTACTGACTTTAGATGAGCAAAGAAGGAGGAGGGCACGGGAGAGGATTTTTTTTTTTTTTACCAAAACATTTTCTTTGCTTTAAAAAACATTTTTACAAAAAATATACATACATATATACATCAATACATAACATACATACAAATTACAAACGCGGTCTCACTATCTTTCAATAGCCCTTTAAAACCTTGATGGATATAATAATCTAATCTGATAAAAGCCCCTCACTCTTCACTTGATATATCACACATGCATAGACATCTTTGGCATGAGTGATTCTGAGGGGTCTCGCATCTTCAGATTCACCCCTCATGCCATCATGGAATTAACCACAACCCTGCAGGAGCCCAACACATGACACCACCCATGACACCCATGACAGCTACATATACAATCCTAGCTCCATCCCCACAGATTTCGAACAGAACATGTATGTTCATGTAACATGTTCTGCCCGCCGAGGTTCTCTGCCGTGTGTGCACGGCCTAAAAGAGAAGAGAGGCACCTCTAAGTGTAGTAATATGGTTACATTTAATGAGGGTACAACATTTAGCAACTCACATGGTTGATGAAAAGAGGCACATCTAAGTATGAAGGCATCCGGGGAGTATCTAGAAACCGCATGTATCTAGAGGAAACCCATGCAGACACAGGGAGAACATGCAAACTTTGGGCAGGTAGTGTCATGGTTGGGATACAAACTGATGACCCTAATGCTGATAGGTGGAATTGCTAACCTTTTAGCCTCTGTGCAATTTGGTGAAAAATCTACGGACATTGTGAAAGGTGTAAAGTGTCTTCTGTTATAGATGCTAAAATGAACTTCTGGAAGGAAGTCTAAAGCCTCGTACACACAACCGGTTTTCCTGGCAGGAAAACTGCCATGAGAGCCTTTGACTGGGAATCCCAGTCGTGTGTATGCTCTATGGCAGTTTTCTCAACAATAAAAACGCCTGTCAGTTTTTAAGCCGCCAGTTTCCCTATGGGAAACACTGCGATGGAGCATACAAACGGCCGGGTTTTCCCGATCAAAGCTTTCATGGCAGTTTTCCTATTGGGAAACCCGGCCATGTGTAAAGGGAAAAAGCTACCGAGCAGGTTCTTGGTTTTCCCCTCGGTTTTCCTGGTGGACTTTTTCCCACCGGGAAAACCGATCGTGTCTACAAGGCATCAGGGTTGGAAACAGCTGTGCCAACTAGGAAGCATCAAGATTTCACTAGGAAGAGGTCTAGAGGAAAAGAGATTTCATCTCCAAATATGGAAAGGTTTCTTCACAGTAAGAGCTGTGAAAATATGAAATAGAATCCCTCCAGAGCTCAGTAGATTGCGTTAAAAGAAGTCCTGGATTCTTTCCCAAATGTACATACTATAACTGAGTACTAACATTTATAGGTAAAGTTGATGCAGGTAATATCCGATTGCTTCTCGGGGGATCAGGAAGGAATTTTTCCCCCCTGCTGGAGCAAATTGGAGGATGCTCTGCTGGGGTTTTTGCCTTCCATTGGGTCAACTGTGGGTGAAGGATTGTGTATATGGAATTTTTTGTGGTCGATCTGGATGGACTTGTGTCTTTTTTCAACCTGACTAACTATGTAAGAGTTTCATATTAAAGGTCTGTGGGATCTGGGGTTTCCTGGTTGTTTGTAAAGTAAATCTCTACAATCCGATGATATCTACTGTTGATTGCAGGGGCCATTTTAAATACTTTGGTGCTTTGGCAGGCGTTGGGGTTGCAATGCTATGGAAATTACACTGAATAAGAAGCCCTAGGACAGTGATGGCGAACCTTGGCACTCCAGATGTTTTAGAACTACATTTCCCATGATGCTCAACTACACTACACTGCACAGTGCATGAGCATCATGGGAAATGTAGTTCCAAAACATCTTGGGTGCCAAGGTTCACCATCACTGCCCTAAGATTTCAAATAGAAGACCTAAATAATTTTCATACACCAGCAGAGTATTACCGTGCAGAGCACGTGCCCTTGTCTTCAACCAGCCTGGTTTTATTCTGGTTTCTCTTCCGAACTAAGGAAATCTTCCCTGGCCTTCTGGACTGATTTTGTGGCACCTGCCCCGGACAGTTGTTTGGGAGAGAACACCTGGTCCCCTTCCGGTCGGGGGGAGTGGTTAGTATTTCCCGAATGTGATTAGGAGGGAGCAATGGGAGTGGTGGGAGTAGCAGGGCACGGGCTCTCCCTAAACTTTCTGAGCTCCTTTCCTCTTGGCTGGGATGGGTGCTGTTGGTCCGGGCTGTGGGCCGGGCGCTATGTTGAAAAGCCCATGGTGATGTGCTCCTGGAGTGGGAGTCCAGGAGTGCCGTAATTGCACTTGTGTTTCTACCGGCACATTTGCTTTTTGGCACCTTGGTCATGTCACTATATCACACTTTTTTACCACCTGCCTCTAGGGCCAGGCTTTTTGGTCAGGACCAGAGGAATTTTTGATTCCTGGCCGGAGGGCCGGTCATTGTACTGCACAATGGTCACTTTTTCACTCTCCTCATCATCACTTTCTTTTTTGTTTCCCCTTTGTTTGTCACTTTTATGTTTTTTTTTTGTTTGGTGTTCACATTTGTCATGTTTGATTAGTATGGTGCGGGTCCTTGGGCCAGCCCTGAACGTCTTGGGAGTGGGTGGACATGGCCTTCTGGCTTAGTTCGCCTGCTCTCATGGGGTCTCCCTTCGGGGGAGCCCCACCTAGTACAGGGAGGGTTCTATTTCGGCAGTCGCTCTAAGAAAAGGGGTCTGTGTTGGCTTTGGTTGCACAGACCCTGTGAGTACCTCAGTCCCTGTCAGGAGCCTAACGTCCTGGGGGATCAGGGTCTTACGGAGGAACAATTGACGTAAGCACCCGTTTGCACTTTTTTGTTGCACCTCTTTATGTGTGTCTGTACATTTTTTATGCACCGGGTGGACGTTTTTTGGGTGTGTTTTGCACGACATGAGCTTTTCAATAGAGCCTGATTTAAATGGCTCCATGTTGTTTAAGAAGCAGATCCTCTCCAGGGCCATGACACCACAACACAAAGAAGAACTGTCCCCAGAGTCTTCTACACTGACGATACACAATGTTCCATGTACTCCTGTCTTTCCTTGGATACAATGGCCTCCTAACCTTTATATAAACTAGACGTAGACAAGAACATTTACTGTATGATGCTCAGAGGGGGAACAGCCAGGAAAGAGCTAGCCATAAATTAATAAGATATTTCTGATTAATTCACCATTAAAGCGTTAGTTCAGGAGTGCTTAACCTTTTCCCAACAGATTGCAGCTCTGCAACCTGCGGTTCACTCTGAATGAGAACATATTTCTCCATCATTAATTTACCCTTAGATGCAAGTTCATATTATTATTTGTTCTTAATATATACAGTATAAAGTACCTGCTATTAAATTGCAGGCATGGCAGCTTCTTTGCCCCCCCTTTTTTTTTAAGTTACTTGGTTGGATTAAAAAGAAAAAAAAAAATGTGCCCATCAAGATAAACCAGAACACAAGAATAAAATGAAAACCTTAAAGTGGTTGTACACCCTGTACAACCACTTTTACCTACGGGTAAGCCTAGATAAAGGCTTACCTGTAAGAGCTGGAAACATCTCCTAAACCTCCATGGTTTAGGAGATATTTACAAAAGAGACGTGCGCCGATTTCTACGGTGCATGCGCTGTAGACAGCAACGCAGGTGCACTTTAGAAACAGCGATTGTGACGTTTCTAAAGGAGGTAATGCCGTGACTGACAGCTCCCAATGCGCATTTGCGGGAGTGACGTCATCGAGGCTCCAGCAAATCGCAGCGGGACTCCGGGACGACATGTTGCCAGCCAGTGCTGTGTCAGGCACCGCAGCGGGGGCTTCAATGCCAGGTTATTATTACATTATGAGCTAGTATGCTATGCGTACTAGCTCATTATGCCTTTGTCTTGCAGATGTTAGTTTTTTTTTTCTTCAACCACTTTAATTCCACAGTTGATCCAAAGAAAGGCCAAAAAAAAAAAAACATTAAGCATGGTCTAAAAATGTCCTCCTGGTCGTAAGCCCCCTTTCACACTTGTACGACTTCAAAGTCGCGCGATTTTACCGCGATTTCGCAGCCGAGATTTTACCGCGGTTTTGCCGCGATTCGCTTGATTTGAATGAATGCCTGTGTAAGTGGCATCAAAATCGGACCAAAGTAATGCAGGGACTACTTTGAAGTTGGCACTACTTAAAGTCGTGCCAGTATGAATGGTAGTCATTGAAAATAATGAAGAATGACTTGTCATACGATTTTGCAGTCCAAAATCGTGAGACAAATCGTTGTTTGCTTTCACGCGTACGGACCATATGTCCGCATTTTCAACCGTCCGTTTGTGGATGAAAACGGGACATACATGGGTCACTATGTGATTACGGGTGTCAGCGGATGAACATCCGCTGACACCCGTAATTTGTCTGCCTCCGCAAAGATCCGCATTTGCAGACGGAAGAAATCCTATTTTTCTTCCGTCTGCCGGATCGGATCGGATGAACACGGACATACGGTCCGTGTTCATCCGATTCCACATAGAGGAGAGCGGAGGAAAGACAGGGCGGTCCCTGCACAGTGTGCGAAGACCGCCCTGTCAGCTGCCAGCTCAGCGGGGATTTTATGGAGGATCCCCGCTGAGCTGAGCAATACTGATCCGCCTCGTGTGAAAGGGCCCTAAGGGACAATGATGCCATGTACACACGATCATTTTCCGGGTTGTAAAAAACGATGTTTTTTAAAAATTTAATTCAAAACGATTGTGTGTGGGCTTCAGAGCATTTTTCGGGTTTGAAAAACGGGCAATTTTTTTTTCCCAACATGCTCTATTTTTTCACAATGTTTTAAACGTTCTTGTTTTTCGGGTTGTAAAAAATGATTGTGTGTGGGCTTTAACGACGTGAAAAACCCACGCATGCTCAGAAGCAAGTTATGAGACGGGAGCGATCGTTCTGGTAAAACTACCGTTCGTAATGGAGTAAGCACATTCATCACGCTGTAACAGACAGAAAAGCGTGAATCGTATTTTACTAACAAAAAATCAGCTAAAGCAGCCCCAAGGAGATTAGAACTTCCCCTTTAGAGTGCCGTCATACGTGTTGTACGTCACCGCGCTTTGCTAGAGCATTTTTTTTTTAATGATCGTGTGTGGGCAAGGCCGTTTTAATGATAAAGTTAAAAAAAGCGTTGTTTTTTCTAGAGCTTGAAAAACATCGTTTTTTTACAACCCGAAAAATGATCGTGTGTACGCGGCATAAGAATTCCCTTAGGCGGCGTACACACGAGGGGATATGTCCGCTGAAAACGGTCCGATGGACCGTTTCAGCAGACATCTCCGCTCGTGTGTATGGGCTAGCGGACAGATTTCTCCACCCGACAGATTTCAAAGCATGCTTTGAAATCCATCCGGTGGAATCTGTCCGCCCGACATGTCTGCTGGTTAGTACACTTACCAGCAGACATGTCGTCCCCCACCGCCGCCGCGCCGCCGCCGAATGGATTCGGCGCATGCGCGGAAGTGTTTAACTTCCTGGTGCGGTGACGTGGCGGTGACGTGGCGGCGTCAACGTCACCGCCGCATCACCGCGCGTCACCGCGCCGTCCGGCGGCGGGGAATTTGATCCGATGGTGTGTACACGCCATCGGATCAAACTCCCGATCGGGCATATCCGATGGAAATGGTCCGTGGACCGTTTTCATCGGATATGTCCTATCGTGTGTACGAGGCCTTAGGGTTTTTTCTAAAGTTCCTAAGGATTACTTGAAGAGTGAGCAATGGAAAACCTACCTACCTACTCCCACCTACCCTTACCACCAATTTAGGAGATTACATCCACACTGACCACTCATATTAGGGCACAACAAACTTTTCACTATCTGCATTTTTTTGTTATTAATAATTTCATCCGTGGTTTATTATTGAAAAATGTTTTCATCCTATACAGCAGATGGGTGTTAAAATATGATCTGCCCGAGATCACAATTACTTTGTTTGCCTTATTCTTTGTTACGTTATTTCATGATCATGTATTGTATCCTGAGCTACAATTTGTACAGTAGAACCTTGGTTTACGAGTAACGCTGTTAACAAGCATTTTGAAAGGCAAGCAACTTTTTTTTTTTTAATCCTGACTCGATTTGCATATTTGAGTATTGTCTCGCAAAACGAGCAGTACCGCATTTGGCCAGAGGTGCGGGGGAAGGGTGACACTGTGACACCCGTGAACGGTTCAGGGTCGGTCGGAAATACTTGGAATCATTTGGAAACACTCTGGCCCGGATTCACGTAGAGCGGCGTATATTTATGCCGGCGTAGTGTATCGTCTTTACGCTACGCCGGCACAACGTAGAGAAGCAAGCATGGTATTCACGAAGAATATGCGCTCCGCGTTGCGCCGGCGTAGCGTATAGTTGTCGGCGTAAGCCGACGTAAGTCAAAGTAGGTGGAAGTGGGCGTGATATATTTAAATGAAGCTTGGCCCCATGCAAATGATGGCCACAGCTTCAAAAAACGAACTGCGCATGCGTCATCTCTTGGACGCATCCCAGTGCGCATGCTCACAGTTACGTTGAAATAGCTGCCTAAGATACGTCGAACACTGCCTATGACGTGAACGTAACATACGCACAGCCCTATTCACGTAGTACTATATAAACGGCGTATGCGACGTAAAATTTGACGGCGTCGTTCCCTGGCCCATACCTTTGCATTACCTGCGCCTGCTATATGAGGGGTAACTTTACGCCGGACGTAAGCCTTATGCAAATCGCGTATATGAAGCGGCTGGGCACATTTACGTTCGTGAATCGGCGTATCTCACTCATTTGCATATTTAAAATGGGAACGCCGAATGCTTCCAGCGTAACTATGCGCTCACGATACGCTGGCGTATGCAAGTTACGTTGGACGGCTGAAGCCTTGTTTTACGGCGTATATAGCTTCGCCAATCGGCGTAACAATAGGACGGCGCACATTTGTACTTGCGACGGAGTATCTATAGATATGCCTGCGTAAAACGTTCTTGAATCCGGGTCCATGTTCCCAAGTGTTTGCAAGGGTTTGGCCTGGATCTCCCTCAGGTAGTTTACAGGTTACCGACTGACAGGTGACCAACTTCCATCCTTTCAGTATTCGGTTCCCTTGATCCCTGGTGGATTGTCGAGACACTATTGGATTGCCAGCCTCTCTTGGCTCTCCTCAGATGGACTCCCCACCGAACAGCTATCTCGCTTGGGATCTTCTCAGGATTGGGGACCCAGTCGATTACTGGGGCCCTGCCACAGCTTTAAATGCTGATGAAAAGCACCCAAACCTCGACTCCACTGCTGCCACTTATCGTCCTGGGGTGGGAACAGCACCCCTGGAACAACAGAATAAGCCCACAGCACAGCCAAGCTGAGACAGAGACCCAATTTGAATAGATTAACTGCTAACTAACGCTCTGATCCCCCTCTAAATTTAACAAAGCACCGATACTTGGAAGTAACCAGGCGCTACATATATATATATATATATATGTATTCTATTTATGTTGTCTAATACCAACCATTCAGCAGTCAATTTTCATTTTGTAGCTTACTCTAGAAGCATGATAGAATCTGTGCTTTATCCAATAGGATAGGACAGTTTTTGTCTACCCAGATATTTACAATGGCCCGGATTCACAAAGCACTTACGCCGACATATCTCCAGATACGCCGACGTAAGTACAAATGTGCGCCGTCGTATTTATGCGCCAACCCACAAACCAAGATAAGTCGACAAAAAGGCTTCAGGCGCCCGACGTAACTTTCCTACGCCGGCGTAGAGTGGGCGCATATTTACGCTGGATGCATGTGGCGCTCCCATTGATTTTCGATTCAAATATGCATATGAGGCAAATACGGCGATTCACAAACATACTTGCGCCCGGCGCATAATATACGCGGTTTGCGTAAGTCATACGTCCGGCGTAAAGTTATTCCCCATAAAGGAGGCGCAACTCATGCAAAGATATGGACCAGGGAACGAATGGCGTCAAATTTTACGTAGTTTACTTTGTACGTGAATAGGGCTGGGCATAGGTTCACGACGTAGGCAGTTGTTTCGACGTTATTGTGAGCATGCGCACTGGGATACCTCCAAGGGACGGAGCATGCGCCGTTCGTTTTAAGTACTTGTCTGGCACTCGGCCCATCGTTTGCATGGGGTCACGTCTCATTTGCATGGCTCACGCCCACTTCCACCTACGCCGGCGAACTATACGCCACGCTGGTGCAACGTTAGGAGTATGGCTTTGTGAATTCCATGCTTGCCTCTCTGCGCAGTGCCGGCATAGCGTAAAGAAGATACGCTACAGCTAGGGTGACCAGACATCCCCGGTTTCAGGGGACAGTCCCTGGATTGAGGACACTGTCCCCGGACCAAGTCTGTCCCCAGTTTTGTCCCCAGATTGGATTTGAACAGGGGCTGGGGCAATTTCAAAGACAGTCAGTGCAAAATGAATAAAAAAAAAATCTGAATTACACCCCCCCCCCTCCGCTCCTGCTAGCTTAGGGGGTCTATTTTTTTCCATTATCTGAGCCCCTTTCTGATGATCATGTGCTGGTCGGAGAGGAGGGAAAATTCTTCAGTTTTGGGTGCCCATTCAGCTCCGCTCACATGTTCTTCTGCCTTGGCTCAAGTCCCAGCCCGTCGCCTGCCTGCTTATCTCCTTGCCTTCCCTGGCGGAGTGATCTTCCTCCGCCCCCCACCCAGTAGTAGCCAAGCCCAGAGAGTAAGTTTTGAGAGGCTGTAAGGCGGGCAACGGTGGCGACAGGCAGAGAGTCACTTATTGCCGCCATTACTAGTAAAAAAAAATATGTCCCCGTCAGCGTCATTAATATGCGCCAATGTATGTGAATCCGGGCCAATGTTGTTAATTGTCATTGAGGTTTAAACAACAGCAAACAAAGAAATGTAGATCTAGGTATGGAATATTGTTTATTTTTCATTGAATTTCAACACCATTTTGCAATATTTACGGCTGAAGTGATCATGTATCTATTGTTGCTGTAAATGTATTAATGTATATAATCTGACACTTTCTAAATTGGATGCATGTGGCGTCCAATGTAATATCATTTCTTCTGTATCTGTGTTTATGGATTGTGTTTTCTCCCTGGAGAACTATGGTATTAGGATAATTAACCACTGACACAGAAACTCAATAAAAATAAGAGATCTAAAGCTGAGCTTCAGTCAAAATTAAAGTAAAATGGATTGATAGCCCATTAAAATAAAAGAAGCAGCTCTTGTTGCAGTAGTCACTATTAATCCATAGCTATCCCCTGCAGATCTTCTTCTCCGCCACTAGATGGCCACCTGTCATCCAGGTTGAATGACAGCCAGCTTTATTCCTCTTTGGACCCAGGCCACTATGGACCCAGCCCCCAGGCTGTGGCTGGATATTGATGGGGAAGAAGTATAGTGACAAGCTTGTGGTTAACTTTTTTCTATGTGCTGTTTGTCACCACATGAACTGATTTGATCCATGTGCTGCTTCTTCCTCTCCCACTCTGAGCTCTGTTGTACAGAGACTGCAAGAGGCTGATCCATGTGATGCATGTAATGAGGTATTAATGAATATAGAACTGCAAAAATGTGCCCTTTATATTTGTACTGAGTTCTGCTTTTAAGTGGGACCCCAGCCAGACGTGCACTTTTTTTTTACCTTGCAAAGGTCATTTAGAAATTTTGAAGTCTTCTGATTTAGATAACTATGTTATTTAGATAATCAGAGAGAATTATCACACCAATGAGGCCCATCACCATATTTCCCTGTAAACCCAAAAACCTCTCCTTCAGCACCCAGTACCTGAAAATCGATTTTCAATTTAGCCACTTCAGCCCCGGACCATTTGGCTGGCCAAAGACCAGGCCACTTTTTGCGATTCGACACTGCAGCGCTTTAACTGACAATTGCGCGGTCGTGCGACGTGGCTCCCAAACAGAAATGACGTCCTTTTCCCCCACAAAATAGATCTTTCTTTTGGTGGTATTTCATCACCTCTGCGGTTTTTATTTTTTGCCCTATAAACAAAAATAGAGCGACAATTTTGAAAAAAATGAATATTTTTTACTTTTTGCTATAATAAATATCCGAAAGAAATATATAAAAAAAACAATAATTTTTTCCTCAGTTTAGGCCAATACGTATTCTTCTACATATTTTTGGTAAAAAAAAAAAACGCAATAAGTGTTTTTTGATTAGTTTGCGCAAAAGTTATAGCGTCTGCTACTAGGGGATAATTTTATGGCATTTTTTATAAAAAAAATTTTTATTAGTAATGGCAGCGATCTGCGACCTAATGGCGGACACATCGGACACTTTTGACACATTTTTGGGACCATTGGCATTTTCACAGCGACAGTGCTATTAAAATGCATTGATTACTGTAAAAATGTCACTGGCAGGGAAGGGGTTAACACTAGGGGGTGAGGAAGGGATTAAATTATGTTCCCTGGGTGTGTTCTAACTGAAGGGGGGTGGGACTGAGTTGGGGAAATGACAGATCGCTGTTCATACATTGTATGAACATATGATCAGTGATTTCGCCCCCTGACAGGACCGGGAGCTGTGCGTTTACACACACAGCTCCCGATTCTCGCTCTGTCACAAGCGATCGTGGGTGCCCAGCGGTGTTTGCGCCCTCCAGGCACTCGCATCGGCACCTGGGGTGAGTAGGGGGTGTGCGCGTGCCCCTAGTGACCACAGAGCAACATCACGTTATATTACATGATTTTGCGCAGCCAAGCCAACCTAGCGCAGTAAAACTGCAGTGGGCGGTCGGCAAGCGGTTAAGAGAGAAGACTCGGCTTAATCCAAAAATCCAAAGTACAAACACGCATACTCAGAAGCAATGCTCACCATAACACAACATTAACAATAGTAGCCCAAAGGGTGGCGCTAAAGAGCTGAAAAATCATGTAGTTTTATGTTTGTTGGCCGACAATTCTTTGCCGTTTGTATGCAAGGCAAGTTCCTGTCCAACGTCCTTCGGACAAAAGTCCAACGTTTTGTCCGCAGAAAATCTGATCGTGTGTATAAGGCTTAAAGGATCACTAAAGGATTTTTTTTAGCTAAATAGCCTACTTTACCTTACTGCAGTCTTGGTTTCATGTCCTCATTGTTAGTTTTTGCTTTGAAGTTGCTGTAATTCTGCTCTGATCTCCACACTTCCTGCTTGTCTGGCTCCTTATGAAAAATCTCATGGCAGCTTTTCACTGTGGTCCAAGCTGTCATTACTGTGTGTCTAAAACTCCTCAGAATACTTCCCTGGATTTGTTTGTTTTTGTTCTGTGTGTTTCTTTACTTCACAAAAACATGAAACCAGTTTAAAAGTGAAACTAAATTGCAGGCACATTATATGATTGATTTTTATCTATTTTTAATCATTTTTAAAAGGAATCAGTTAACTATTATGTCTCTATACCCTGTAAACAGTCATTTCAGCAAAACACTTTTTTTTCCTTTAGTGACCCTTTAAGACAGGACATATGTCACCACTGGCAGGATTACTAGGTGGAACTAAAGGAGAAAAAAAATGAATGCGGCCACCACATTTAACAACCCGTAAGCTGCAATATATATCACATTTTTTGTTTTTAAGTGCAGAGACTGAAACTAAGCAGCATTTTTTTTTTTTAACTGTCACATCTTCCAGCACTGCTCTGGCCACAGAGAGGCATACAAATGGCAGTCAGAGATTGGTTAAGCATCAATTTGTAATCCACAGAGGAGACCGCAAACAGACTGAAAATACAATTTAAAAAAACAGGATTCTCTTTATCCGCCTGTCTGGATTCCTGCAACGTTCAGACGTAAATAAATATCTTTCTATATAAGTTCACAGTAAAAAGCGTCTTCTTCTTCAATCCTCTCCAGGCATGTAAATGCTTTAACCCGCCATAAACAGTCCCATAAAAAAGAGAAAAATTCCCGAGTATTTCTTTTGCAGATGTTGATAAGCGCGACGTTCATTGTAAATAGTCACTTTGGTTTTGACAGTAATCCCTGAACTTGTGGCGCCCAGGGTGCAGAGATTTATGTCTGTCTAAAACTTCAATAGTTGCTTTCACCTTGAGGAGACGGCGATGTGTAATAAAATATGTTTTTTTGTTACTCCAAGATGCAATTTCAGAATCCCACCATCCATACGTTATAAAGTCGCACAGCTGTGTCTACTGCAGAATATGTTGTCGGTGATGCACCATATAGCATACTATTTACTGAAATATTTAGGGGCGAGGGCAGGCTATTATTTTGGCTACAGAAAAGTCCAGGCTGTACGGTAAATCAATCAATGAACTGCTAATGATTTCCAGAGCACACTGTAGGAAACTTAAAGTTGAATTCCAGGTATAGATTTTTTTTTACATCAAATAGTTTTTATTGAGTTGAAATTTTGTATTTTACGGTACAAAAAGGCCCTGAACAACTGGCCTGTAACAAAGTCAAGCAAAAACAATAAAACTGTAGAGCATACCAGTATTAAAAACACAAGTACAGTGGGGTTCGGAAGTTTGGGCACCCCAGGTAAAAATTTGTATTAATGTGCATAACGAAGCCAAGGAAAGATGGAAAAATCTCCAAAAGGCATCAAATTACAGATTAAACATTCTTATAATATGTCAAAAAAAGTTAGATTGTATTTCCATCATTTACAGTTTTAAAATTACAGAAAACAAAAAAAATTGCATCTGCAAAAGTTTGGGCACCCTGCAGAGTTAATATCTTGTACTGCCCCCTTTGGTGAGTATCACAGCTTGTAAACGCTTTTCATAGCCAGCCAAGAGTCTTTCAATTCTTGTTTGAGGTATCTTTGCCCATTCTTCCTTACAAAAGTCTTCCAGTTCTTTGAGATTTCTGGGCTGTCAGTCACGCACTGCTCTTTTAAGGTCTATCCATATATTTTCATTTATGTTGAGGTCAGGAGATTGTGAAGGCCATGGCAAAACCTTCAGTTTACGCCTCTTGATGTAATTCCCCATGGATTTTGAGGTGTGTTTAGGATCAATATCGATTTGTAGAAGCCATCCTCTCTTTAAAGCGGAGGTTCACCCTAAATATAAGCTCTCCCATGTGATCCAGCATACTGGCGTCAGCGCCAGTATGCTGTTTTTTTTTTTTTTAAATCCCCCACTTACTGTATTATGTTGAATTTTAATTTCTTTCCCCCGCGGTGGACGGCTCTAGTATAGCGCGTCACATCTTACGAAAATACCCGATAAGGACTCGGGTAATCTCGGCGAAAATGCGGCTCCTGCGCACAGACCTAGGAGCTGACTGCGCAGGCGCCGTATTTCTCCGAGTCCTATTCCCGCGTTTTTCGGAGGGCGTGACGCGCCATAGCCATAGGACTCGGAGAAATATGGCGCCTGCGCAGTCAGCTCCTAGGTCTGTGCGCAGGCGCCGCATTTTCGCCGAGATTACCCGAGTCCTTATCGGGTATTTTCGTAAGATGTGACGCGCTATACTGGCGACGTCCACCACGTGGGTAAGAAATTAAAATTTAACATAATACAGTAAGTGGGGGATTTAAAAAAAAAAAAAAAACAACATACTGGCGCTGACGCCAGTATGCTGGATCACATGGGAAAGCTTATATTTAGGGTGAATCACCTCTTTAACTTCAGCTTTTTTACAGATGGCATCAAGTTACCATTCAAAATTTGCTGAAATTTTATTGAATCCATTTTTCCTTCTACTCGTGAAATGTTCCCTGTGCCACTGGCTGCAATACAACCCCAAAGCATGATTGAGCCACCCCCATGCTTAACAGTTGGGCAGAGGTTCTTTTCATAAAATTCTGTGGCCTTTCTTCTCCAAATGTACCTTTGCTCATTCCGGCCAAAAAGTTATATTTTAACCTCATCGGTCCACAGAACTTGTTTCCAAAATGCATCAGGCTTATCTATATGTTCATTTGCAAAGTTCAAACGCTGATTTTTGTGGTGAGGACGTAGAAGAGGTTTTCTTTTGATGACTAGTGTTGCTCACGAATATTCGCGTTGCGAATATTCGTAACGAATATTGCATATTCGAGTATTCGCGAATAAATCGAATATCGCGGTGAATATTCGATATTGCGAATATATTCGTATTTTTTCAAATTTATTTTTAAAACAGATCACATCCTAGTGATCTCCATCGACGTCTAAAAGCATTGCTGGTATGATTAGAGACCCTGGGCCGAGTAGCTGAGGCGATCCTTTTATGTTGCCGAATATTCGCAATGCGAATATTCGTATTACGAATATTGGCAAATACTTTCTCTGCCCTTCTGTGTTTTGTGTATAAAAAAAAATAAAAAATTAGCTTTAGTTTAGTCATATAAGTTTGTGTAAGTAGAGTTAGTGTTTACTGCATATTAGTTTAGTAATCCAGGAAATGATCTTCGTTTTCGCGTGTTGACGAGAATTTCGCAATCAATTTCGCATTCGCATTAGCGAAATTTCGCATTCGCATTAGCAAAATTTCGCATTCGCATTAGCGAAATTTCGCAATATTGTTTTTTTGATAAAATATCACGAATATTCGATATTAGCGAATATTTCACGAATATTCTTCTATATATTCGTGAAATATCGCGAAATCGAATATGGCGTATTCCACTCAACACTATTGATGACTCTTCAATGAAGACCATATTTGTACAAGTATCTCTTTATAGTGGAATAGTGTACCACAACTCCAGTGTCTGCCAGATCTTTCTGGAGGGATCGTGCAGTCAAACGTGGGTTTTGAATTACTTTTCTCACAATCCTGCGAGCTGTTCTGTCTGATATTTTTCTTGGTCTTCCAGATCTTGCTTTAACTTCCACTGTTCCTGATGACTGCCATTTCTTAATTACATTCCGAACTGAGGATATTGACATCTGAAAATGCTTTGCTATCTTCTTATAGCCTTCTCCAGCTTTGTGAGCGTCAACTATTTTCAGTTTTCTAGACAATTGCTTAGAAGAACCCATGGTGCTGATTGTTGGGCTGGGCATTTAAAACCTTTGAGATTGACATCACCTGGTCTTCCCAGATTTGTAGAGAAAAACTAGGACGGCCGCACTCCCTAGTATTTTTTTTATCAATGGCATTAACCATTTTCTGTGCTTTTATTGCTTTGTAGATTATCCATTATTCAGTTATGGATATTTTTTACACAGTTAGAGTTGGTAAGGTTGAATATGGACACTGGTCCATTCAGCTTGGATCAGGGTAACTATGCATATACCATACTTGTGGGATCCCCCTAGAACAGGGGTCTCCAAACTATGGCCCTCCAGCTGTTCATGAACTACAATTCCCATCCTGCCTCGTCATTTGTGAATATCAGAGTTTTACAATGCCTAATGGAATGTGTAGTTCCACAACAGCTGGAGGACCATAGTTTGGAAATCCCTGCTCTAGAACAGTGGTCTTTAAACTGTGGTCCTTTGCTTGCTTTTATCTGACCCTTGAGGCAGTATTTCTGCCCCTGACTCCAACAATGGGGCATAACTCTTGCCACTGACACCAACAATGGGGCATTACTCTTGCCACTGACACCAATAATGGGGCATAACTCCTGCCTCTGACTCCGACAATGGGGCATAACTCCTGCCACTGACTCCAACAATGGGGCATAACTCCTGCCACTGACTCCAACAATGGGGCATAACTCCTGCCACTGACTCCAACAATGGGGCATAACTCCTGCCACTGACTCCAACAATGGGGCATAACTCCTGCCACTGACTCCAACAATGGGGCATAACTCCTGCCACTGACTCCAACAATGGGGCATAACTCCTGCCACTGACTCCAACAATGGGGCATAACTCCTGCCACTGACTCCAACAATGGGGCATAACTCCTGCCACTGACTCCAACAATGGGGCATAACTCCTGCCACTGACTCCAACAATGGGACATCATTTCTGCCACTGACACCAACAATGGAGCATGACACCTGCCACTGACTCTAACAATGGGGGACAACTCCTGCCACTGACTCCAACAATGGGGCATAACTCCTGCCACTGACACCAACAATGGGGCATAACCCCTGCCACTGACACCAACAATGGGGCATACCTACTGACACCAACAATGGGGCATAACCCCTGCCACTGACACCAACAATGGGACATGATTCTATCTACTGACAACAAAAATGGGGTACTATGCCCTCCACTGACACCAACTATTTCTCCCTCGAATACTAAACATTAGCCATTTCACAATATGGGGAATAAACGCTCAAATCAGAACACCACATCCTGTTAAATATAAACCAAAGAGAGAGAAAATGACAAAGGGTACAAAAACCCTGGGATTGTTCAGTTAAAGACGTAGTAATACACAATACATTGTTTACTCCCACTGGAGGACCATAAGCTGGCCCTTTCTTTACAAAGTTTGGAGACCCCTGCTCTAGAAGCTGTAAATCACTGTAGTAGACACCATTATTTCCACTTGCTTTTGGGTTCTGTGCCAAGTAGCTGCCCTGCTGCATTCTGAATCAAGGGGGTTGGCTGCTTGGCATGGGTCCATTCAGAGAATTTTTACATTCAATGCGGAGAGCATGACATCATTGCCTCACCACCTCGACCAATCAAAGAACACTTTGCATTCATTGAGAAAATACAAAGCCTTCTTTGAATGGTGTCCAGGCCCAGCGGCCAACCTCCTATATTCAGAATACAGCAGGGAAGCTGATTGGCATGGGACCTGGAAGCTAGCGGTAATAATAGCAAAAATATTCACTGACATAAAAAAAATTGCAGCTGCCATAATTTTATTCTCCAGGGCCTCTGCGTTCAGAAGATGTATAATGTTTGGAGTTTCTAAGTACTCTAATTTTCTAGCAAAAAATGCTGATTTTAACCTGCAGGGCACACGCAGCTCGCTCTGTGATCAGCGAGTCTACGAGACTCCCTAGATCACAGATCGGAGTAAGGGATCGGTCCCGACCCCTTACCATGTGATCAGCTGTCAGCCAATGACAGCTGATCATGTGATGTATACAAAGCGCGAGGAGGAAAAAAAAGCCGCTCACCAGCGGAAGACAGAGGGATATTGGTCCCGATCAGCTCATCTGTGTCCATGTGTGCCACCTGTCGGTGACACCTTACCAATGCACAACAGTGCTGCCTACCAGTGCCCAGCAGTGCCACCCATCAGTGCCCAGAGTGCCACCTATCGGTGCCCACAGTGCCACCTATCAATGTCACCAATCAGTGCCTCAACAATGCTGCCCATCAGTGTCATCTAGCAGTGCTTATCAGTGTCACTTATCAGAGCCCATCGTGCCCCTATCAGTAACACCTATCAGTGCCACCCATCAGTGCCATCTTATCTGTGCCCATCAGTACCACCTTATCTGTGCCCATCAGTGCCGCCTCATCAGCGCATATTAATGAAGGAGAAAAATTACCTGTTTTCAAAGTTCTATAACAACATTTTCCATCTTTTTTTTGTTTGTTTAGCAACAAATATAACCCCCAGCGGTGATTAAATACCACCAAAAGAAAGCTCTATTTGTGTGAAAAAAATAATAATTCATTTGGGTACAGTGTTGTATGACCGCGCAATTGTCACTCAAAGTGCATCAGTGCTGAAAATTGGTCTGGGCAGGAGGGGGGTTAAAGTGCCCAGTAAGCAAGTGGTTAAAGGGTCACTAAAGGAAAAAAAATTGGGCTGAAATGACTGTTTACAGGGTATAGAGACATAAAAGTTAACTGATTCCTTTTAAAAAATGATTAAAAACAGATAAAAATCAATCATATAATCAACCTACAGTTCCAGTTTTGTTTTTGCTGTTATTTTCTGTCTCTCTGATGTACAGAGCCAGAGAGCCAATAGAGGACAGTGATGGTTTGTCTAAAACCCCTCAGCACCAACCCAGTTTCAGTTTACACACAGTAATCACACCTCCTTGATTAGTGACCACAGTGAGAAAGCTCCCAGCACTGTGGTTATAAGGAAACAGACAACCAGGAAGTGTGGAGATCAGAGAAGAATTACATCAAAGCAAAAACGAACAATGAGGACATGAAAACAGCACTGCAGTAAGGTAAAGGAAGCTATTTAGCTAAAAAAAATATTTCCTTTAGTGACTCTTTAAGTGCTAGTGTGGCTTGTGTATGCATTGAATACTGACTGCTCCTCCACCTCCTCCATTATCACACTGAAGAAAAATTGCGCACAGTCTGTGTTTACCTCCAACTCATCCTACTGCTTTTTTTCCCTTCCTTATAAATATGAAACATCAGCATATTTATGGAAATTAAGAAAAGAAAAATCAAATGCTCTTTAAAACATCAAGCCTTTGTGTTTTTCCCTTAGATCTCGTTAGAATTTATTGCAGCAATAAGTCAATGAAAAGACTGCAAAACAGTGAATGTCAATGAGCGAAAATGAAGCTGTCTAAACACTGATTATTAACAGCGTAAAAACCATTAGAGTTAACTGAATCTGGAGGCTCCTGAAAGTAGAGGACTCTGCAATGAGAGCCTGTGACCAACCAAAACGTTGACTTTTTGCGGCATCTAGAACAGGACACGGGCCTTCTTTATTTATAATAGTAATAAAGATTTAATATATATATATTTTTTTCAGTATTAAATAAATAAAGGGATTTTTAATAACAGCTTACCTGTAAAATCCTTTTCTTGGAGTACATCACGGGACACAGAGCGCATAGTCATTACATATGGGTTATATGGAGTACCTTCAGGTGTGGACACTGGTGTAATCAACTTCACAGGAAGTTCCTCCCTATATAACCCCCTCCCACTGAGAGTGCTTTAGTTTTGTAGCAAGCAATTTCTCTGAGGTTACACAATGTTCCCACAAAGAGGGGTGGGAGCTCTGTGTCCCGTGATGTACTCCAAGAAAAGGATTTTACAGGTAAGCTGTTATTAAAAATCCCTTTTTCTTGATCGTACATCACGGGACACAGAGCGCATAGTCATTACATATGGGATGTCCCAAAGCAATGCTCCATGAAGGGAGGGAGACCGTAAGGCCAAAAAATAGCCAAACAGAAACTATATCAGGAGGTAAAATAGCTCCACCAACAGAAAAAAGGGGGCGTGAACCGGGCCAGAGGATTCTATACTGCTGCCCGTAGGACCGCCTGCCCAAATGCTGCGTCCGCAGCCTTTGTGACGTCCAACTTATAGAATTTAGTAAACGTATGTACGGAAGACCAGGTTGCTGCTTTGCAAACCTGTGCCATAGAGATCTGATGGTGTGCCGCCCAAGAGGCACTCATGGCCCTCGTAGAATGGGCTTTAACTGATAAGGGCGGTGGAACGCGCTTCAGACCATAGGCCTGAAAAATCAGCTGCTTAATCCACCTAGCCAAGGAAGACTTGGCAGCCGGCTGACCCTTCTTGGGGCCCTCCGGAAGAATGAAAAGCACATCTGTTTTCCTAATCTTTTCTGTAGCCTTGAGATAGACCCTCATGGCTCGGACCACGTCCAAAGTATGAAGCAATCTTTCCTCTCTGGACTGGGGAGTAGGAAAGAAGGATGGTAGGACTAGGTCCTGATTCAAGTGAAAACTGGATATGACCTTAGGAAGGAAAGAAGGCTGTGGCCGCAGAACCACTCTGTCCTTATGCAGAATAAGGTATGGCTCCCTGCAAGACAAGGCTGCCAGCTCGGAGACCCTTCTGGCCGAAGCCATAGCCACCAAGAAAACCAATTTTTGGGTTAGCAGCACAAGAGGGATTTCTGTCAGAGGTTCAAACGGCTGCCTTTGTAAAGCTGACAAGACCAGATTTAAATTCCAGGGGCAGAGGGGAGCTCTAATAGGGGGATTTACATGCAAGACCCCCTGCAAAAAGGTTTTCACAAGCGAATGTGTGGCCAAAGGCCTTTGAAACCATATCGCTAAGGCAGACACCTGCCCCTTTAGAGTACTAAGAGCTAACCCCTTGTCAACGCCAACCTGTAGGAATCGCAAGATCCTGTCAATAAAAAACTTGCGAGGATGCCCTCCTTGAGACTCGCACCACTCCACATAGTTCTTCCAGACTCTGTAATAGATATTTCTAGAAACTGGTTTCCTAGCTTGAATTAGCGTAGATATGACCTGGGCTGAGAGGCCTCTGCCCTTAAGAATTAGGGATTCAGCCGCCAAGCCATCAAATTTAGCTGCTGTGAAGCAGGGTGGTAGATCGGGCCCTGAGACAGCAGATCTGGGCGCAGGGGGAGTGGCCACGGTGCCCTTACTGACATCCTCACGATGAGTGCGTACCAAGCCCTTCTGGGCCAGGCTGGGGCCACCAGGATTACCGGCCTGCGCTCCACCCTGATCCTTCGTAGAAGGCGGGGAATCATCTGTAGTGGAGGGAACGCATACAGGAGAGAAAACTGGTGCCAGGGGCAAACCAACGCATCGGTCCCGTAGGCCGAGGGGTCCCTGGCTCGGGATACAAATTTGTCCAATTTCTTGTTGAATCTTGTTGCCATGATGTCCACATCGGGAACTCCGAATCTTTGGCAAATCTCTTGGAATACCTGGGGGTGAAGAGACCACTCTCCCGGGAGTAACTGTTGACGACTCAAAAAATCTGCTTGAGAATTGTCTATCCCTGGGATGAACACTGCTGAGATGCAGGGTACATGGGCTTCGGCCCATGAAAAAATCAGGTTTACTTCCCTTTGAGCCGCTAGGCTCCTTGTGCCCCCCTGGTGGTTTATGTATGCCACCGCCGTGGCATTGTCGGACTGTATCCTTACTGGCAGACCCTGCAGGGGGAGAGTCCAGGCGACCAGGGCCAACCGAGCAGCTCTGATCTCTAGGACATTGATGGGAAGCAGACTTTCTGCCTCTGACCACTGTCCCTGCTGGGTCCGTTTTCCTAAGATTGCCCCCCAACCTGTTAGGCTGGCATCTGTGGTTACTATTTTCCACGAGATGGGGCAAAAGGTTTTCCCTTTTGATAATTTTTGAGGGATCAGCCACCAGTACAGGCTGTGCCTGACTTCTGGAGAAAGAACTAATGGACGGTCTAATGCCTGTATGGACTTGTTCCAAGCAGAGAGAATAGCCGCTTGCAGAATTCTGGTATGGATCTGGGCGTAGGGCGCTGCTTCGAAGGCGGCCACCATCTTCCCCAGCAGTCGCATGCATAGGCGAATAGTCGGCTTCTTTTTGCCTAAGACTATTTGAATCGTTTGAATCAATGACCTGATCTTCTCTTGAGGTAAAAATACCCTCTGGCATTCTGTATCTAACCGAAAGCCTAGATATTCCAACTGTCTTGTGGGTTGTAACCTTGATTTTTCTTGGTTCACAATCCACCCGAACTCTTCTAGATGCCGCACTGTGCGGACTACTGCATGATTGAGGTTGGAAGCTGAACTGTCGATAACCAGGAGATCGTCCAGGTATGCTAGGACCAAGATGCCTTCTGTCCTTAGGACGGCTAGTACCGGGGCTAACACCTTTGTGAATACCCTTGGAGCTGTTGCCAACCCGAAAGGGAGGGCTACGAACTGGTAATGACTTTGGTTTATCGTAAAACGAAGAAACTTGTGATGTGCTGGGTAAATTGGCACATGCAGATATGCATCCTTTATGTCTATAGATGCTAGGAAGTCGCCCTGATGCAGGCTGGTTGTCACTGAACGTATGGAGTCCATACGGAAGGTCTGAATCCTTAGAAAGCGATTTAGGCGTTTGAGGTCTAATATAGGCCTGACGTCGCCATTGGGTTTTGGTATAACAAAAAGGTTGGAGTAGAATCCCAGACCCCTTTCTTGGGTTGGTACTTCTACAATTACTCCTTGGAGCAAGAGGCGATTCAACGCCTTTACGAGAGAGGCCCTCTTTAACGGGTCGCTTGGAAGACTTGACCCCTGAAAATGAGGAGGGGGGATTTCTCGAAACTCTAGTTTGTAGCCTGAGGCTACTACGGACCGAACCCAAGAGTCGGGAATTCTGGCCTTCCAGACTTCGGAGAAAAACTGAAGTTTTCCCCCCACCCAAGAGAGTGGGGGCGCCCCTTCATGAATCTGATTTGATGACTGGTTTAGCCGGCTTGCGAGACCAGGGCCTCTTGTTTGCCGCGGCTTGTCCCTGTGGGCGGCTATTAATTGCTGAACGCCCGGGAGGCCGTCGATACTGACGGGAAGTCGAAGGGGCCGATGCAATGGCCTGTCGTTTAAACGTGGGCCCACGCGGTCTTTTCTTGACCGGTAAGGAAGTACTTTTTCCACTTGATATGGTGTGGATATATTTATCTAGGTCTTCCCCGAATAGTCTTCCCCCATGAAAGGGAAACCCTGCTAGAAGCTTTTTGCAGGGTGCCTCTGCTGACCAGTTCTTTAGCCACAAAAGACGACGCATGTGAACCATCAGTAGAGATGAACGGGATGCCTGTTGGATGGAGTCCTTAATAGCATCTACTGCAAAGCAGAGAGCCCTAGGGAATTCTGCTAATTCATGAGTATGCTGAGCCGGCATGTCCTTCAATATATGCTTTGCCTGATCCTTCAAGGCCTGACAAACACCAATGGCTGCTACTGCTGGCTGAACCATGGCACCTACTGAGGTAAAAGCTGCTTTCAGTAGGGTCTCGAATTTCTTGTCGACCGGATCCTTGAACATATGGACATTTTCAACCGGACAAGTCAGGGATTTATTCACGCAGGAAATGGCTGCGTCCACTGTAGGGAGAGCCCATTTCTTTACATATTCCTCTTCCATAGGGTAGAGAATAGAGAATCTTTTAGGAGGAACAAAGATTCTATCAGGTCGAGCCCAATCTTGGTAAATCACGTTCCGCAGAAGGGGGTGCATTGGAAAAGATGCACCAGTTAATGGGGCCTTTAAAGAACCCAATGAGGATACCTCCGGGGCTACTAGTTCTGGCACTGGAAGTTTAAAGGCAGTGCGAACCATATCTGTCAAAGACTGGATCCACAGGCCCTCCGCTTGAGAGGCCGAAAAATATTCATCTATAGTGGAATTTTCCCTGTCTGAACCGTCGGGACTTGGGTCTGCCTGATCCCCTTGTGGGTCCCGTTCCTCTGAAGAGGAGACCTCCGCATCTGAAAACCCCACACTGGGTGAGGGGGATCTAGCCCGCTTGCTACTTGGGCAAGGACGGGAAAACAACGCAGTTAACCTTTTCTCTAGCCCACACATGGTGGCTGCTAGCATTTCTTCCGTCACGTAAACGGGAATGGGTGGATCGGGGGCCGCCTCTGCCCCCAGCACCCCCAATGGCTCTTGTACTATGCCACTCGGTGTCCTGACTGGCGAGGGTAGGGCCGTAGAAGCCTGGCCCAAATCCTCTGACCCCGATGGAGACCCCTTTTGCTTTTTGGCACCTTTAGCAGCCTAGGCTGGTCCAGATCCCTTTGGAGCCATTGTACAACCTTGGGTCACCCCTATAGCCAACACCTGACTGTTGTAGCTAGGAATAACCAATATGAGGGCAGGTATGAGAAAAATTTATTTTTTACCCGCCTGGGAGGTGGCAATACCGAGGAAGCCTGTGAGTATTGACACACCAATGCCCGTTAGCCGGAGTCCAAGGTAGACTCAGATACTGCTGGATCTAAGGCTGAGTCCCTTTAAGCAAAAAAACTTTTTTTTTTTTTTTTTTTTTTCTGGTCAATAGTGGACCTAAGTCCTAGACCTGAAGATCCACCAAACCGCCACTAGGTGTCCCTGTGTGGCCAAAAGACCCAGCTGCACGCTCTGTATCCTTTCTTCCTCTGCCTCCAGGAGGGAAAGACCAGCCAGAGAAAAGTTTTTCCTTTATACAGACCCTGACGCTGCTGGCCCGCCCCCCCGACGCACGCCGACGCTATAAAAGGCGGCGTGCACGCGCGCGCGTATGCGCGCGCACACACGCGCGCATGCGCGCGCACACACGCGCGCATGATCGCGCGCACGATCGCGCGCACGATCGCGCGCACCACGCCGAACCCACATGGAGGAAGCAGAGCAGAGGAACAACATGGACCAGCGTTATGCAGCACCAACAGACACCAGGTAAGCACTAATCTTATTGTAGTGCACACACAGCGAGGAAGCTGTCCCCATGGGCTTCCTAAGAAACAGGAGTTTTTTACCAGCAATTTCCTCTTTAAAACATGTGGGGTTGCAGTATCAGTGTTAACAGGCAGACCTGGGGTGAGTAGCAAATATATAACTTACACAAGTATACATATATTTACATATTATCTGGGTAAACATTATAATCCCATCCTGCCTCAACAGACATAGTGGAGATAGTGGCTGATGCACCAGCATACTGTTAGCCAACCCAGAACCCCCAGGGGGATACCTACTGTCGAACCAAGTCCCGCAGGTTCCCTCTTACCTGCTCCACGCCGCAGGGTATTGCAAAATGCAAGAGGCCCAGCCTTCCCCCATCTCCGTGGGTATTGTCTTGGACCTTCAGGGACCGGGGTCCTGTGTTAAGGAACCCACACCCCTGGACCTATATAGCATCCTGGCATCAGTAGCGTTTAGTTCTTGGAAGAGACTAAGGCACTGGAGCCCAGAATCCAGCCCTCCAAGGAGAGGCATTATAGGCAAAACCCCACTCCAGCAGGGCCCGGGTACCGTACATCTTGGCTCTGAAGCACTTCGGACGGATCCGGCTAGCTATCCTGGGTCCCGAGACCTCCGAGGGACAGCTAGACGTGACCAACACCTAAGACACTGGCGAAAAAACTAAAGCACTCTCAGTGGGAGGGGGTTATATAGGGAGGAACTTCCTGTGAAGTTGATTACACCAGTGTCCACACCTGAAGGTACTCCATATAACCCATATGTAATGACTATGCGCTCTGTGTCCCGTGATGTACGATCAAGAAATGAAACCTTTCATTGAGTTCACAAATTAAGAATATACATGAACATTGATGGATAGTGAACAAGGCATAGACATATGAGAACAATGTTGAACACATTTATTCCTAACTGCCTTATGTTTTTAGCTCTACAGTTAAACATGAAGAATGCTAATTCCTGAGATTTAGTTACCAAATCGTAGTCAAGAGAGAACAATGAAAGTAAATTCAGTCTTAATGACTGTTAGCCCTATAAACAGGACATTTTTTTAGATATTGTATCAGGGAAAAGTATTTGAGTAATGTATCTGGGCATCTCATTTTATGAGTGGCGTTGTAAGGGACGAGTAAGGGAGAAGGTTAAAAAGGGGGGGGGGGGGGTGATAAAAAAAAAGAGGAAAGAAGTGCAATAGTAAGGGAGGGTAATAGATAAGGAGGATGTTTATTTTCCCTCTTTCCCTCCCTCTCATCTCCCCCCTCCTCTCCCCCATCTGCCAACCCCCCCCCCCTCTTTTTTTTTTTTATTCTCATATCTAGGCAGCAGGTGGAAGTTTAGGATCTGTTTCATATGTGTTTCAGTTTCTCCTTACCTTGTTTATGGGGCTCAATAGCTCAACCACAAATTCATACAAGTCATGAATCTGAAAAAATCAGAGCAGCAACCTAACAAATCTGGCCTTTATGGAGGAGTGGCAAGAAGCAAGCCAATGTTGAAAGAAAGCCATAAGAAGTCCTGTTTGCAGTGTGCAAGAAGCCACATGGAAAAAGGTGTTCTGGTCAGACGAGACTAACGTTGAACCAGGGGTGGACTGACAACTCATGGGGCCCCCGGGCAATAGGAGATTATGGGGCCCCGGGCAATAGATTATGGTCCCACAAAGTATATACACACACATACAGTAATACATACACAGTATACATACACACACTGAAAAAATGACTGGAGAGGCGAGCCAGCTTGGGATTTAAAAAATGTATTGCATACTGTCCCTGGTTTTACTGAGCTTGCTACCCTGATGGGGGCCCCTAGTGGTATAAAGCCCTCAGGCAGTGCCCGAGTGCCCAAATGGTCAGTCCGCCCCTGCGTCAAACTTTTTAGCCTGAAAGCAAAAGCTATATGTGGTGGAAAACGAACAATGCTCATCACTCTGAACACACCATCCCCAACCTGCGACATGGTGCTGACAGCATCATGTTGTGGGGATGCTTTTCTTCAGCAGGGAAGCTGGTCAGAGTTGATGGGAAGATGAAGGGAGCCAAATACAGGCAACGGGAGGGGGCGTCCCCCCCAGCCGCTGCCATCCGGTGCTTCCCTGGGTGACCAGATGGTCATCGGTCATCTCTATGACCGTCGGAGGCCCGGGCACGATGTTATGACGTCATGTCCGGGCCATGGATGTAAACAAAGCAGCAATTGCGGATTGTAAGTATGAGATGTTTTTTTCTTGTTTTTCGATCTCATGGTTTCCAGCCTGGAAAAGAGCTGTTGGGTCTTATTGACCCCTCATCTCTCCATAAAGAGTACCTGTCACGATAGATTTATATTACAAGGGAAGTTTACATTCCTTGTAATAGAAATAAAAGTGAATAAAAAAAATGGAAAAAAAGTGTAAAAAAAAGAATTTTAACGCTCCTGTCCCCGGTAGCTTGCGCTTAGAAGCAAACACACATTTAAGTCCCGACCACATATGTAAACACCATTCACACCACACATGTGAGGTATCGCCACGTGCGTTAGAGAACGAGCAACAATTCTAGAACAATACCTCCTCTGTAACTCTAAACTGATAACCTGTAAAAAAAAAATAAGCGGCACCTATGAAGATTTTTAAGCACTAAAGTTTGGTGCCATTCCATGAGTGTGCGCAATTTTAAAGCATGACATGTTGGGTATCTGTTTACTCGGCGTAACATCTTTAACATTATACAAAAAAAAAATGGGCTAACTTTACTGTTTTGTTATTTTTAATTCATGAAACATTTTTTTTTTCCCCAAAAAAAGGTGTTTGAAAAATGATTGCACACGTACTGTGCTAGATAAAAAGTTGCAATGACCGCCATTTTTTTTTTTTAGCCCTAGGGTGTCTGCTAAAAAATATATATATATAATTTTTGGGGGTTCTGTGTAATTTTCTAGCAAAAAAATGATGATTTTTACATGTAGGAGAGGAGTGCCAGAATAGGCCCGGTATGGAAGTGGTTAAACAGTTGACCAGCTTTTAATTGGATACATTTCATTACTTTGATTTCCATTATAGGAGGACTGATGTTATCATTATGCACAAATCAGCCCTTTACTTTCTTTTGCTTTCAGTTTATTGGCATGAAAAAAGCTTTACATGTTGCATTGATGTAATACAGGCCCCATGGCAGCTAATTGTTGTGCTAAATATTCAGCGTGTCTTGTGTACATTCCATGAAAGATATTCTCCAAAAGGGACGGCACACTGTGATTTGCTGTGTTCCATTTCATTATCTATTACAGAGAGTCAGATATTGTGCATTCTGATCCCCTCCGCCTTCCCACGCTAAAGGGCAGCAAATCAAAGACCTTTGTGATAGCGGCGTCCCCAGACATCCTGAGAATACACACGACGTTCTCGCCACTTTTATGCTATGTCTATTTATATAAGAGCCACCTGGGTCGCTGACACAGTTCTACAGAGGTTTTTGGACACTTTTAAATTGTATTTAAAGCATAAAGGACAACTCAGGGTGAATATATAAAACACACCATTTAGCTCGCCTCTTTGTTCCTTCAAAAGTCATCAAATCATTTTTCAGTTCAGCTAGTGTAATTACCTGATAGCTGTATTCATACGTGGCTGCCATATGGTAAATCAATGCTCTGTAAGTGGGTGAGCGAGAAGAGATGCACCTGTTTATTAACATTTAACTCATATATATTTCTATAGCACTTTATTCCCTGGTAACGAAGGGCTTGTTCTTGTGTGTGGCTGCTAAATTCAGGTAAATCTCACACTCTCAGGCCCTGTACACACGAGGAGACATGTCCGATGAGACAGGTCCGACGGACCGTTTTCATCGGACATGTCTCCAGGGATATTTTGGTCTGATGTGTGTACACACCATCAGACCAAAATCCCCACGGACAGAGAACGCGGTGACGTAGACGACACCGATGTGCTCAAACAAGGAAGTTCTATACTTCCACGCATGCATCGAATCAATTTGACGCATTTGCGCAGGATTTCGGTCCGATGGTTGGGCGTACTAACCATCGGACATGTCCGACAGACAGGTTTCCAGCGGACAAGTTTCTAAGCATGCTTTAGAAACTTTTGTCCGCTGGAAACCTGTCCGCTAGGCTGTACACACGATCGAACATGTCCGCGGAAACTGGTCTGCGGACCAGTTTCAGCGGACATGTCTCCTCGTGTGTACGTGGCCTCAGGGCTGTACATGGCCACAGCAAAAATGAAACTGCATGTTGCATTCAGCACGCATTACCTCTACCCAGAGCTTTTTTTCTCAGAGAATAGGTACAGGAACTCCTCTCTTCCAAGCCACCATTGACTTCGCCCCCTACCCACCTCCGAGCAACAATAGATTCCCCAGAAGCCAGCATCAATAGACCCTCCAACAGCCAGCAACAAAGACCACTCCCTCAACAATACATCCCTTCTAGCAACGACTTACCACCCCTTCCAGTAACAATAGATCCCCCATGAGCAACAGAAGAACTCCCAGCAACAATAAACTCCTTTCCTTCACAAAAATAGATCCCCCAGGAGCCATCATCAATAGATTCTCCAGCACACCCCAGCACCTCTTTCCATTACACACATTCAGTTTGGGAGGTGCCGGAACTGCGTCCCCCCACGTTCCTGCTGAAAAAAAGCCCTGCCTCCACCAAATGCAACAATCCAAGTCTATGGGGACACACTGGCAGGGCGGGGACAAGGGGTGGACAGGAGGCGGCTGCCCTGGGCACTGTGGTATCATGTGAGGTGGGGGTGCGCCACAGGGATATTGGGGTGGATTTGTGTTGAAAGGGGGGATTTGGGGAGGCGGTAGGGGGTACGTTTTGTTCTAGGAGGGGAAATTTGGGGGGAGGGTGCCAAGAGTGGTGATTTAGGGGTATTTGTGTTGGCAGGGGGGATGGGGGAAGAAGATTTGTGCTAGGAGGGAATTTGGGGGGAATTTGTGCTGGGAGGGGGGCTTTGAAGTGAGGAGGAGAAGATGTGTACTAAGAGGGGACATTTTAGTGGGAGGAGATTTGTGCTAGGAGGGATTACATTTTTTTGTGGGGTGGGCATTTGAGCTGGGGGATGGGGTGATTTTTGGGTTAAGAAGAAGTATTTAAGCAGGGGGTGGATTTGTACTGGGAGGAGGGGGGTTTTGTGGGGGGAATTTGGCTGGCACAAAATGCTAATACATCTTGGTGGGTGCAGTTTGTCATGTTTGCCCTGGGCTCTAGATGACCTTGTCCCGGCATAGCACACTGGGGTTTATTTACTAAAGCTGGTGAGGACAAAACTAGTCACAATTTTGTACAGAAACCAATCAGCTCCCATGTTTTATTGCCAAAGCTTAATTGAACAAGCTAAAGTTAGCAGCTGAATGGTTTCTTTGCAGAATTGTGACTAATTTTGCCCTTTCTAGCTTTAGTAAATTAACTCCACTGCAACCACATGCAATGCATTTGTTTGTGGCATGGTGTTTACAGATGCAGCCAATGGGATGGTGCAGAATGGAAACGCAGCCCAAATGCAAGAAGGTAATATATGGCTCCTCCAAAGCCACACCCCTCTGACAGGTTTCACCTCACCCACAGAGCTTAGTCGTATTAATGATGAAGCCCTGTGGGCAGAGCGAAACACATTAGAGGGACTTGGCCTGAGAGGAGCCTGTCTGAAGCCACGTCTTATCTTGCATTTGGGCTGTGTTTCTGGTCTATCCCCCTTGGTTGCCTTTGTATATCTTCTCTGGAGCTGGGATGAGCTCTTTGGATGCCGGCACCCGTCACCTGTGTGAGACACCAGTAAATTGTACAGTGGCGCTTCGAGCAGTGCTCTAAACCTTCTAATACATGTCACAGTGGTATATACAGCGTTAAATCACCTGGTGAGGAGGCCTCTTCACTGCCTGTGAAACACCTCTGACCAGTGACCCACAGTGGATTACCTCTCAGAAGGATGAACTGACACTGGCAGTTTTACCTGTTCAGCATAATATGCCTGGGAACAATTACATAGTTTCATAGTTACATAGTTAGTCGGGTTGAGAACAGACACAAGTCCATCTAGTTTAACCCCCCCCCCCCCCCAAAAAAAAAATCATATAATCTCATATACACAATACTTCACCCACAGTTGATCCAGAGGAAGACGATAAACCTAGCAAAGCATGATCCAGTTTGCTACAGTAGAGAAAAAAAATCCTTCCTGATCCCCGAAGAGACAATTGGATTTTCCCTGGTTCATTTGGAAGGGGTGGTCCCCAGAACATTTCACTTAAGGTCTGGTACAACTCTCTTCTGCATGAAAGCAAACAGGACATGAGCACAGAACTATCCATAGATGACCCAGCACAGAAGCAAGAATCACTATGGCCTGGTTGGCAAAGGTAATAATGTAAAGCCCTGTACACACGATCGATCAAACCGATCAGAAAGGTCTGATGGATTTTTCCATCAGTTAACCGATGAAGCTGACTTATGGTCAGTCGTGCCTACACAGCATCGGTTAAAAAACGATTGTGTCAGAATGCGGTGATGTAAAACACAACTACGTGCTGAAAAAAATGAAGTTTGATGCTTCCAAGCATGTGTCGACTTGATTCTGAGCATGCGTGGATTTTTAACCGATGGTCGTGTCTACAAACAATTGTTTGTTTTTCTATCGGTTAGGTATCCATCGGTTATATTTAAAACGAGTTTGATATTTTATTTAACCGATGGCGCCAACACACGATCGGTTTGGTCTGATGAAATCGGTCCATCTAGACCAGGGGTAGGCAACCTCGGCTCTCCAGCTGTTTTGAAACTACAAGTACCATGAAACATTGCAAAACCCTGACACTCATAGGCATGACTCCTAGAAGCAGAGGCATGATGGGATTTGTAGTTTCACCACAGCTGGAGGGCCGAGGTTGCCTACCCCTGATCTAGACAATTAAAAAAGTCAACCCGAAAAACGGTCGTGTGTACGTGGCATTAGACATTTGTATGTTCCCTATTAAAGTGTATGTAAGCCTCAGTTTCTTGGACGCACACAGCATCAAACTTCTTGAAGCACACAGAGAGACACCAGCCGGCATCTGCCTTCTGCAGATCTGCATGTGTTAGCTGCAACCCATGCAGCCTCTCTTTCCTCTCAGAGATGGGAGCTCACCTGGCTCCCAGGAACAGACCTCCTGTCTGTAGGGTGGAGCCCAGAATGCTGGTCAGATAAAAAAAAAAGCCCAAGACACAGCTGTCCAATTAATGTGTCTTTCTCTCCAGAATTTGGCGTAAAGCAGCCATTTCTCACACAGCACAGGGTCCCACCCTTACAATTCATATAAAAAAACATTCTAATTAATTTTTTTCCCTTTTTTTTTTAAGTGATCACATACGGAAGCCTCTGTTCTCAGCAGCACAGAGAGGTGAGGGAGGAAAAACAGCAGTACACTGGTCTTCCCAGGTATAGGCTGTGCAGGGGGTGTGTGTCAGGATAAGTCTGATCATTGGAGGAGAGCAGACTGAGTTCCCAGCATAGCTAGAAAACTGACCACACTTTTCTGTCATGCTTAGTGCAGTCCATTTTTTAATAGGAAAGCAGAAGGACTGGCAGGATCACCAAGAATTTAACACAAAGGAAGCAATACAAAGAGAACAGGAACTGTACCTTTTCATGCAAGTACATGGTACAGCAGCCACGTTTTAGGAATATGAAATGTTGGGTTTACATATTCTTTAACTACTTAAGGACCCCTTCACGCCAATATACGTCGGCAGAATGGCACAGCTGGGTACATCCACGTACCTGTACGTGGCCCTTTAAGCCCAGCCGGCGTGCGCACGCAACCCGGTCTGAAGCACCGTGACCGTGCCTGTGGGACCCGCGGGCCAGATCGCCGCCGGTGTCCCGCGATCGGTCCTCCGAAGCTGAAGAACGGGAGAGCTGTGTGTAAACACACCTTCCTCGCTCTTCACAGTGGCACTGTCATTGATCATCTGTTCCCTGATATAGGGAAACACGATCAATGACGTCACAAGTCCAGCCCTGCCCCCCTACAGTTAGAAACACATATGAGGTCACACCTAACCCCTTTCAGCGCCCCCTAGTGGTTAACTCCCAAACGGCAATTGTTGTTTTCACAGTAAACAATGCATTTTTATAGCACTTTTTGCTGTGAAAATGACAATGGTCAAAAATGTGTCAAAATTGTCCGATGTGTCCGCCATAATGTCGCGGTCACAAAAAAATCGCTGATCACCGCCATTAGTAGTAACAAAAAAATTATTAATAGAAATGCAATAAAACTATCCCCTATTTTTTAAACGCTCTAAATTTTGCGCAAACCAATCGATAAACGCTTATTGCGATTTTTTTTTTTTACCAAAAATAGGTAGATCTTTTTTGGGGGTATTTATTATAGCAAAAAGTAAAAAATATTGTTGTTTTTTTTAAAATTTTTGCTCTTTTTTTGTTTATAGCGCAACAAATAAAAACCGCAGAGGTGATCATATATCACCAAAAGAAAGCTATATTTGTGGGAAAAAAAGGACACCATTTTCGTTTGGGAGCCACATCGCAGGACCGCGCAATTGTCATTTAAAGCGACGCAGTGCCGAATCGCAAAAACTGCCCAGGTCCTTTACCTGCGTAATGGTCCGGGTCTTAAGTGGTTAAATAAAGCAAAGAGGACATTTTTATCCCATCTTTATAACTACACTGACCACTCTCCACCAGAACTGCTCCTTTTCAAGATTTGAAGGTCTGAGCAACACCATAAACATCCGTACCATTGGAAGGAAAGAAAATGTTGACGCTTTATAAATACAGATCTAATAACTGACATTATATTCTCAGCAAAATGTAGAAAATATACATAATTAATACATTAGCATGGAAGGTTTATTGTTCTCTTACAAAAGCAGCAATCAATGTAAGCTCTGCCCACATATGCAGAAAGCAGAGGTATAGCGGTTTCCGACGCAGGCATTAAATATAACATTAATGCGCTCCGTTGATTTTGTCTTGTTCTTCCTGGGTCGACTAATAACGATTTAGCAGGCCTCATGCAGCTTGCAAATTCATTTTAATATGATTTAAGTCTAAAAGTATGCGACATGGGTGAGTCTATTATTACTGTTTCCTCCTATTAAAATCTTCGCCTCCTGTAACAGCAACAATAAAAAAAAAACTGTACTGAAAGTCTCAAGCCCAGAGCCTGTAAGGAATCAATAGAGTTCCCATCAGTACAGTAAATAACTCATCAAGCCACTTCCAGTAAAAGCCAGACCCACAAGCTCATTAACCCTGTGCTCACAAACAGAGCAAATTTGGATTTTTGCATTTTAGTGTTCTGTGTGCTAATTGTTTAGCAGAGGAGAGTTTAGGAATATTGCATATTGTTAGACAGGTCAATTTCGTTGGTCGCTGGCTGGTTGGACCTTCCAGTGCTCCTTGCTGCAAAGACCAGTTATAGGTGGGAGCAGAGGCCACTTGTTTGTATTTGACTATGTTGGCCATGCAACACACTGGAAACCTTGCTGCCAGAGTGCTGGGTGTTCAGTGTGCCCTTGTACCTTTAAGGCCGCGTACCCACGATCGAACATGTGCGCTGAAACTGGTCCGCAGACCAGTTTCAGCGGACATGTTGGATCGTGTGTACGGCCTATCGGACAGTTTTCCAGCGGACAAAAGTTTCTAAACATGCTTAGAAACTTGTCCGCTGGAAACCTGTCCATCGGACATGTTTGATGGTTAGTACGCCCAACCATTGGACCAAAATCCCGCGCATGCGTCAAATTGATTCAACGCATGCGTGGAAGCATTGAACTTCCTTTTTCCAGCACGTCGATGTGTTCTACGTCACCGTGTTCTGGTCAGAGGGGATTTTGGTCCGATGGTGTGTACGCACATCAGACCAAAATACCTCTTCAGACATGTCCGATGAAAACGGTCCGTCGGACCTGTTTCATCGGACATGTCTGATCGTGTGTACGAGGCCTAAGGAGGGGTGGGCTCCTTCCAGGCCACCTGTCCTCACTTATCCATTAAAATGCATGTGCTTCCATTGTGGAGACTCTTAGGGCCTGTACACACGATCGGATATTTTCACAACAATTGTGTGATGGAAGGGTTTTGTCAGATGATCCGACCGCCTGTATGCTCCATCGGACAATTGTTGTCGGAATTTCCAACAACAAATGTTGGATAGCTGTGTTCTCAAATTGTCCAACAACAAATGTGTTCCGTCGGATTATCCGATCGTGTGTACACAAGACCGTCGGACTAAAGTACAAACACACATGCTCAGAACCAATGCTAACCATCAGACAACATTAGCAGAAGTTGCCCAAAGAGTGGTGCAAAAGAACTGAAAAACTACGTAATTTCATGTATGTTGGCTGAAAAAGTTCTGCCGCCTGTATGCAGAACAAGTTCATGGCCAATGCCCTTCGGACAAAAATCCACGGATTTGTCCGATGGAAATCCCATCGTGTGTATGAGGCTTTAGAAGTTAGGAACTACATAAAACAGTGTGCCTTGGTGGGGCCTGTAGCTTACGCATGTATTTGCAAATGTGTGCAAAAACCCCTGTTCTTAACGCATATTGTTAGACAGGTCAATTTGGTTGGTCACTGTCTGGTTGGCAAATTTGAGCTTGGAAATCTCTTTGTATGAGTTTGAGAAGATACCCTAAAACTCTCAAGCCAGAACCTTGGACAGAACATCTGTTGGGAATTGAATTTGAATTCTATGTTTCAAAAGTGAGGTTTTGTTGAAAAACGGGTTTCTGAAACAGAGGAGCAGAAAAGATAGTAGACAACCATGTAAAGCCGGGTCATTGGATCTTGGGAGTTTTTTGGTTTGAGTGGGCCCGTGTGGCCTTTTTATGCCTGAGATGCAGCTTGTTGGAGGGGCAAACTTCTCTGTGGAGCAAGGAGAAGACATCTGGTATCCTGTAAAAGTAAGAGTAAACTCCCATGCATGAATTGTACCTATAGGTAAGCTTATAATAAGGCTTACCTAAAGGTACTGTAAATATCTCCTAAACATGCACTGTGTAGGAAATATTTACTGTAGATGCAGCCGGTGACATCACCAGCACATGGGCTCTGAAGGAACGGTCACCCAGGACTGTTCATTCGGAGTCCTGTGCCGTAAATGGCGGCTCTTGAAGGAAGACTGGGTGAAGTTGGGAGCGCCTTTAGCAATGATAGAGCGCCGCTCAAAGGCTTAGTTTTCAGGTATGTTTCACCTAATGTGCCAGTATGCGATGCATATTGGCACATTATGACATTGCCTTTCAGGTTTTAAAAAAAAACACCCAGCGGTTTACTACCGCGTTAATACGGCTATTATAATCACGTGTACAACGATAGTGGTACACCCTCACCCCTGAGGAAGAGGAAAGATAAAGATTTTGAAACACGTTGGGTCACCCAGCAGAGTTAAAGGACCAATTGATGCTAAAAAGATACATTATTATAGTCCAGTTTGGGTTTTGATGGGGTCGCCACATGCATGCTCATGTACACTGCTCAGCCATTTATGCCTTTGTGTTTGTTTCTGTTATTTGGTGTATACCATAGTTTTTAACCTAATACAGATATTTTATATATGCATAGAATCAAGTGAACATTTTTTGTACATCTGTCTTTGTGGCCTTTAAAATACCAATACGAGGGTTTTGCACAAACTTGGAACAGGGGAGATTTGTGTAACTTCCTGTAGGGACAGGAAGTTATAGGAAATCTCTCTCAACTGCAGCAACTTTTTTTGTAGGTAAAATAGGAAAAGGTTATAACCTCTGTTGGGTGATCATGAGTGTCATGTACCTGAATGTGGAGCCTGAGATGACAAAGATGGCTTGTTAGGTCTAATTTACAAGGGAATTACGGGCCAGTAAAAGCAGGGGTTAGTAATTTTTTCTGGCCCCATCACTACAGCCTAAAATGGCAGCTGGAGGGGTGCTTTGCTTTATGGTCGCATGTTGACTTTCAGAAGGTCAGATAATGCAGCGACCCATGCCTTACTGCTCCAGTCCATACGTACAGTACCTGGCTTGGAGAACAGGAAACATAGGAATAAAAGAGTGGTACAAGGGCTCATGCAGAGGTGGTGGTGACTCTGAAACTTGATGTATTCAGGCAGGTTGCGGTATCAGGATATCATGGTTCATCAAGGAGAGCACAGCATAGGCACTCTTTCTTTCTTATTAAAAATTTACCTGGACCCCTCTGAACAAAGCAGGTATTAAAGCGGAGGATCACCTAAAAGTGAACCTCTGCTTTTCGGAACCCTCCCCCCCTGCGGTGTCACATTTGACACCTTTCAGGGGGGAGGGGTGCAGATACCTGTATAAAACAGGTATTTGCACCACTTCCGGGTATAGACGCCCGCGGGAGTCCGGCCCCTCCACGTCACCCCCCCCCCCCCCCCCCCCGTTGTGTTCTGGGAAACACTTGGCTCCCAAAACACAACGGGGACCAGTGGGAACTGCACAGCACGACTCGCTTATGCGCAGTAGGGAACCGGGCAGAGAAGACGCAGCGCTTCACTTCCCGATTCCCTTACCGAGGATGGCGGCGGGGGAAGCCGAGAGCCGAGCTACCGTTCAGCTTTGGCTGCCGACGTCGCGGGCGACTTGGACAGGTAAGTGTTAATTTTTTTAAAGTCAGTAGCTGCTGTATTTGTAGCTGCTGGCTTATAAAAAAAAGGTTTTCAGGTGAACCTCCGATTTAAGGCGGAGAGAGGAGTCACCGCTCTGACTCATTCATATGTACATTTCTGCTTCAGTTATTGAGGTCTGTAAGCAATGGGCTATTTTCAGCAGAGTAGCTAAAAGCAGAGTGGCAAACACATAAAAAATGAGCATTCATTGCCAGCTGCTTACTAGATTTATGAAGGATTATGAATTTTTGGATGCTTATTTAAATGGTTTTCCAATAATCCAAACTGATTAAAATGGTTTTCAATGTATTCATCTAGACACAAAAATCTAAATCTAAAAATCTTTGCATTTAAAAACACAGGATGACATTATTATTATTATTAAAACACCTCAGGCAATATTATATCGCATATTAATCAGTGTATCAAACATAATTATAATGTGTACCTAGAATGTTATGCCCTGATTGACAATTGCTTGACCTTATTTATCTGTGACGCTTTTATAAATTCATGAAGGGTTATGTCCTGTTTAAAAAATAAATAATTTATTAAAGAGAATTTATTCAGAAATCTTAACCTGGAGCTGAACTACGAGAAGGCAAAAATTCTTATAACGCTCAGCCAAAATTACTCTACCAGGGAATAAACTGATTCTCGAATGCCTTGTGCACACGATCGGATATTCTGATCGTGTGTAGCCCCATCAGGCCACGTACAGACGATGAGACATGTCCGCTCAAACATGTCCAACAGACCGTTTCCAGCGGACATGTCTCATCGGATTTTGGTCCGATGGCGTGTACACGCCATCGGACCAAAATCCCCTCGGGCTGAGGACGCGGTGACATGGCGGTGACGTTGATTTCTGTCCGCTGGTTAGGCGTACTAACCAGCGGACATGTCGGATGGACAGGTTTGCAGCGGACAAATTTCAAAGCATGCTTTGAAATTTGTCCGCTGGACAAACCTGTCCGCTAGCCCGTAGACACGATCGGAGATATCTGCTGAAACGGTCTGTCGGACCAGTTTCAGCAGATAAATTTGATCGTGTGTACGCGGCCTCAGAGTTTTTTCATCGGATAGTCCGATGAATTCCGTGAGAGTTTAGATATAAAACATATTCTATTTTACTCTGATGGAATTCCGTCAGAATTCCGATGTGATTTGGCCAAGCAATAGCCAGATCGTGTGTACGGGGCATAAGGCAACCATATATTCCTTGAATCATTATTATACAGTGTTATTTATTATACATATTGACAGCTAGGTATATTTTGTGCATTTAGAAACACATCCAATCATATTTGAAGCAGGTTACAGGTTATAACTAGCTCCTGTGAAGGACTTTTCACATTTTTACAGCTCTTACCGTGAAGAATTCTTTCTGTATGCTTAGGTTGAAGCCTGTGTTTTTATATTTCAATCAATAAGAGTTTTTATTTGTATTGAAACAGGTATAAATAACATCAATGTTAACAAAGACATTCATTTACTGTATATTGTACATATTTAGTAAAATAAATAGATCTCTGTGATAATGCATACACAGAAGGAATGTATCACATAGACAACTGGCACGTTATTAAGTTGCCAAAGATAAATAAAATGAAAGACCTTATTATAAATAAGTAAAACATGATATAGTAAAGCCTATATAATTAGAGAATAATTGGTTATGAAACTATGAAAACCAAAACCAGATGTGTTGTGTGTTGTCTCAAATGTAGGGATATATGGGACTTATTAGTACCCTTAAGCTGGCTATACATGTGTAAAGCAGGTGCAGTTAGTTAGTCTGCCACTATGTAGCAGTGTCCCAGAATAGTGCTGGTAACAGAGAATAGTTTCATCAGGTGCTAGGTCCCTTTTAGCTAGAGCTCTCCTGTAGTGATGTAATGTCTGAGTCAGTGCCCATATATAAGCTAGGTTGAGAGAAGCTTTAGTGCAGTTGGGGCATTGGAGCCAGAGACCCCGCCATCAGGCAGATGTAGTCAACCGGTGGAGGCTCTGGACAAGGTGGGGGGGTCAGGGAGAGGTAGAATTTCACCCAGAAGTGCCAACTGTAGACATCCTGGCCCGGATTCACATACATCTGTGCATATATATGCCGCCGTATATACAGTGCAGAAAATAAGTATTTGAACACCCTGCTATTTTGCAAGTTCTCCCACTTGGAAATCATGGAGGGGTCTGAAATTGTTATCGTAGGTGCATGTCCACTGTGAGAGACATAATCAAAAAAAAAAATTCCAGAAATCACAATGTATGATTTTTTTAACTATTTATTTGTATGATACAGCTGCAAATAAGTATTTGAACACCTGAGAAAATCAATGTTAATATTTGGTACAGTAGCCTTTGTTTGCAATTACAGAGGTCAAACGTTTCTTGTAGTTTTTCACCAGGTTTGCACACACTGGAGGAGGGATTTTGGCCCACTCCTCCACACAGATCTTCTCTAGATCAGTCAGGTTTCTGGGCTGTCGCTGAGAAACACGGAGTTTGAGCTCCCTCCAAAGATTCTCTATTGGTTTTAGGTCTGGAGACTGGCTAGGCCACGCCAGAACCTTGATATGCTTCTTACAGAGCCACTCCTTGGTTATCCTGGCTGTGTGCTTCGGGTCATTGTCATGTTGGAAGACCCAGCCTCAACCCATCTTCAAAGCTCTAACTGAGGGAAGGAGGTTGTTGTCCAAAATCTCGCAATACATGGCCCCGGTCATCCTCTCCTTAATACAGTGCAGTCGCCCTGTCCCATGTGCAGAAAAACACCCCCAAAGCATGATGCTACCACCCCCATGCTTCACAGTAGGGATGGTGTTCTTGGGATGGTACTCATCATTCTTATTCCTCCAAACACGGTTAGTGGAATTATGACCAAAAAGTTCTATTTTGGTCTCATCTGACCACATGACTTTCTCCCACGACTCCTCTGGATCATCCAAATGGTCATTGGCAAACTTAAGACGGGCCTTGACATGTGCTGGTTTAAGCAGGGGAACCTTCCGTGCCATGCATGATTTCAAACCATGACGTCTTAGTGTATTACCAACAGTAACCTTGGAAACGGTGGTCCCAGCTCTTTCAGGTCATTGACCAGCTCCTCCCGTGTAGTCCTGGGCTGATTTCTCACCTTTCTTAGGATCATTGAGACCCCACGAGGTGAGATTTTGCATGGAGCCCCAGTCCGAGGGAGATTGACAGTCATGTTTAGCTTCTTCCATTTTCTAATGATTGCTCCAACAGTGGACCTTTTTTCACCAAGCTGCTTGGCAATTTCCCCGTAGCCCTTTCCAGCCTCGTGGAGGTGTACAATTTTGTCTCTAGTGTCTTTGGACAGCTCTTTGGTCTTGGCCATGTTAGTAGTTGGATTCTTACTGATTGTATGGGGTGGACAGGTGTTTTTATGCAGCTAATGACCTCAAACAGGACATTTTAAAGGCAGACTAACAGGTCTTTGAGGGTCAGAATTCTAGCTGATAGACAGGTGTTCAAATACTTCTTTGCAGCTGTATCATGCAAATAAATAGTTAAAAAATCATAAATTGTGATTTCTGGAATTTTTTTTTGGATTATGTCTCTCACAGTGGACATGCACCTGCGATGACAATTTCAGACCCATCCATGATTTCTAAGTAGGAGAACTTGCAAAATAGCAGGGTGTTCAAATACTTATTTTCTGCACTGTATATATATATATATATATATATATATATATATATATATATATATATGCCAACTCTGCGCCGGCGTAGCGTATATTTCGTAGGAGTAAGGCCAGTGGAAGTGGAAGTAGGTAGAAGTGGGCTGCAAGTGGGCGTGATCCATGTTAATGAAGCGTGACCCCATGCAAATGATGGGCCGGCGCCAGACAAGTACTTAAAATGAACTGCGCATGTGTCGGGATATGGACGTATCCCCATACGCATTCGTACAACCACGTCGGAACAACTGCCTAAGATACGCCAGATCACTGTGTATGCCGTGAATGTAACCTACGCCCAGTCAGACCCACGTTGGCTCATATTCACAGACGTCCAACGTACAGTACGTAGGCTTGTGTTCCCTGGTCCATACTTTTGCATGGGTTGCGCCTCATCTATGGGGAATAACTTTACGCCGAACGTAAAACTTACGCAAACCGCTTAAATCATGTGCCGGGCGTAAGTACGTTTGTGAATCGGCGTATCTCCCTTATTTGCATATTTGAATAGAAAATCAATAGGAGCGCCACATGCGTCCAGCGTAAATATGCGCCCACTCTACGCCGGCGTAGGCAAGTTACGTCGGTGGGATGAAGTCTGTTTTTAGGCGTATCTAAGTTTGTGGGTTCGGCGCACAGATACGACGGCGCATATTTGTACTTACGCCGACGTATCTCCAGATACGCTGCGTAAGTGCTTTGTGAATCCGGGCCCCTGACTCTTATGCCCCTTTCACACGGGGCAGTGGAGGCATATCCGATGAAAAAACTCAGATCGGGCTATACGAGATCGGAATATCGGAAGAAGTCTGTCTGACTTTTTCTATCTGAAATTCCGATCTTGTGTACAAGGCATTAGAGGATCAGTTTATTCCCTGGTAGAGTCATTTTGGCTGAGCTTTATAAGAATTTTTGCCTTTTCGTGGTTCAGCTCCAGGTTAAGATTTCTGAATAAATTCTCTTTAATAAATTATTTATTTTTAAAAAGGACGGTGCATAACCCTTCATTAATTTATAAAAGCGTCACAGGTAAATAAGGTCAAGCAATTGTCAATTACCCGTGTATCAGGGCATAACATTTTAGGTACACATTTATAATTATGTTTGATACACTGATTGATATGTGATATAATATTGCCTGAGGTGTTTTAATAATAATAATAATAAGAATAATAATGTCATCCTGTGTTTTTAAATACAAAGATTTTTAGATTTTTATTTTTGTGTCTGGATGAATACATTTAAAACCATTTTAATCAGTTTGGATTTTTGGAAAAACATTTTAATAAGCATCCAAAAATTCATAATTGTTCGTAAATCTAGTGAGCAGCTGGCAATGAATGCAAATTTTTATGTTTTTGCCAATCTGCTTATAGCTACTCTGCTGAAAAAAGCCCAATTGCTTACAGACCTCAATAACTGAAGCAGAAATGTACATATGATTGAGTCAGAGCGGTGACTCCTCTCTCTCCCCCTTAATACCTGCTCTGTTCAGAGCGGTCCATGTGGATTTTTATTAAGAAGGAAAGAGTGCATGTGCTGTGCTCTCCTTGATGAACCATGATATCCTGATACCCCAACCTGCCTGAATACATCAAGTTTTAGAGTCACCACCACCTCTGTATGAGCCCTTGGACCACTCTTTTTTTCCTATGCTCCCTGTTCTCCAAGCCAGGTACTGTATGGAAGCAGTAATGCCGCGTACACACGGTCGTTTTTTGCGATGAAAAAAAACGACGTTTTTTAAAACTTCATTTAAATTGATCGTGTGTGGGCAAAACGTCGTTTTTTGTCTTCAAAAAAACGACCAAAAAAAAAATTCCAACATGCTTGAATTTTTTGTGTCGTTTTTCAAAACGTCGTTTTTTGTTTCACAAAAAGTCACCGTGTGTAGCAAAAACGTCGTTCAAAACGACGTTTTTCAACCCGCGCATGCCCAGAAGCTAGTTATGAAGCGAGCTTCAATGGAAAAGAGTGGTGAACGTAACCTCGCTTTTTGTGAAAAAAACGATGGTGTGTATGCAACATTGTCTTTGAAAGTGACGTTTCAAAAACGTCGTTTTTTACTTCACAGAAAACGTCGTTTTTTTTCATCGCAAAAAACGACCGTGTGTACGCGGCATAAGGCAGCCAAATCCTCCGGGGCTGAAGTGGTTAATGGTCTGGTAAAAAGGTATTTTTATGACTTAAAGGAGTAGTAAAGGAGACATAATAGTTAACTGATTCATTTTAAAAATGATTAAATATAGATACAAATCAATCATATAATGTGCCTGCAGTTTAGTTTAGTTTTTAGACTAGTTTCAGTTTGTCCTGTGTGTACAGAGAAACACAGAACAAAAACAAACACAGGGCAGTGTTTGTTTTTAAAATGAATCTGATTGGTTCTGATGAGTTTTAGACACATAGGGCCAGATTCTCAAAAGAGATACGCTGGCGTTTCGTAGGAAACACCGTCGTATCTTTTCCTGAGTATCTATGCGTGTGATTCCTAGAATCACTTACGCATAGATACAGTGAAGAACCGACAGGTGTAAAACAATTACACCGTCGGATCGTAGATGTAATGACATTGCTGGCCACTAGGTGGCCTTTACGATGATTTCTCATTTACCTATGCAAATGAGCCTAATCCGACGATTCTCGAATGTTTTTACGCCGCCCGGTCGTCGTTTACGTTGTTTCCGTAAGCGTAAACCTACCCCTCATATAGAAGTTCCGTCGTTGCCATGTTATGTATGGCATCGGGTCAGCGTCGTCTTTTTCCGTCGGTTACGTTGTTTTGCTAAGTCGTTCGCGAATAGGGATTTACGTAAACGACGCTCACGTCGGCTTCATTCATTTTTTCCGACGTGAGCTGGAGCATGCGCACTGGGCTATTTTTGAGGCCAGCGCATGCGCAGTTCGATCGACACGGGGGCGCGCTTAATTTAAATACAAGCCGCCCCCTTTGAATTACGCAGGGATACGCAGAGCCATTTACACTACGCCGTCGCAACTTACGGAGCAAGTGCTTTGGGAATACGGCACTTGCTCAGTTAAATTGCGGCGGCGTAGTGTAAATGGCTTACGCTACGCCAGCGGGAAATGTATAGGAATCTGGCCCATAGTAATCACATCTTCTTGATCATGGACCACAATGAAAAGCTACCATAAGTTTTTTCATAAGGAGCCAGACCAGCAGGAAGTGTGGAGTTCAGCAAGGGATTACAGCTACTTCTAAGCAAAAACGGACATGGAGGACATGAAAGCAGGACTGCTATAAGGTAAAGCAAGCTATTTAGCATTTTTTTTTTCCTTTACTGATCCTTTAATTCTTAATGGCAGCATCTCTTGTTTCCTCCATCCTTCTACACGATAGATGCCACTGAGAGTTTATTTATTCTGAATTGCCACTATTTTTCCTTCTCGCCAAGGGTGGCTATTTTCTAACAGGATAAGGAGATCGCACTCATGAAACGACATATGTCTCTAACAACTCTGACCAGCTATATCAGTGGGCGGCAAGAAAATGAACCCGTGGCCATAGATGGCAGGCGTGAGACCCAGCTGTCCAGCCAGTATGCTCTTTAAGGTCCGCACAGCATGCCTCGTAATAATTGAACAAATCTGTTCAGCTGTAAATAACCGTTCATTAAGCTAAGAGGACGTCTTATTTTTTAAGACTCGGGCGTACATACCCTGATCAGCAGAGAGCCGATGATCATGTTACATAGATAGCATTTGGCCGAGGTGGCCATTATCATTTTCTCCTCATTAATTTTAGCAGTTGTGGAGTAACATTTGGAAGGGTCGGATATACACAGTTATTGTAATCTGATCCTCGCTGTTCTGAATGGCGTTATCACCACCAGCACATAACAAAACCAGTCATGTCTAAAGGTGGAAAACTCCACCTCTTTGCGCTTTTTAAACTTTGTTGTTGAGATCTTTCAGAAGACGCCACAGGTAAAGCAAACCTAAAGTGGAAGTTCACATCCAATTTAAAAAAAGGTGCCAACTGGAAGGCTTTTTGTTGCAGAAGTGTGTTGACATTTTAACCACTTCAGCCTCGGATCATTTCGCTGGCCAAAGACCAGAGCATGTTTTGCGATTCGGCACTGCGTCGATTTAACTGACAATTGCGTGGCCATGTGACGTTACACCCAAACGAAATTGTCCTTTTTTTCCCCACAAATAGAGCTTTATTTTGGTGCTATTTGATCACTTTTTTGTTTATTTTTTGCGCTATAAACTAAAAAAGACCAACAATTTTGAAAAAAAAAAGCTATATTTTTTAATTTTTTCTATAATATATATCCCCCAAAAATATATTAAAAAAATAAAATAAAAACATTTCTTTCTCAGTTTAGGCCGATATGCATTTTACATATTTTTGGTAGTAAAAATCTCAATAAGCGATGATTGCAGTGGCGGCTGGAGCTCAACATTTTTTTGGGGGGGGCGCAAACAAACGAAAAAAAAAACATCAATTCAGTCTCACTGTGTCCATCAAACGCAGCCACTGTGCCCATCAAACGCAGCCACTGTGCCCGTCAATTGTCGTCACTGTGCCATCAATTGTTGCCACTGTACCATCCCATCAATTGTCGTCACTGTACCATGCCATCAATTGTTGCCACTGTGCAAACGCAGCCACTGTGCCATCAATTGTGACCACTGTGCTATGCCATCAATTGTTGCCACTGTGCCAAGCCATCAATTGTCACCACTGTGCCATGCCATCAATTGTCGCCAGTTTGCCCCCACAAAAAACGCCAGTTTGCCCCCCCTCCCGCCTGGTTCTTACCTTTCTCGGGTCTCAGCCATCCTCCTCCAGACCTCCACGCTCCCTCAATAGGCACTTCCAAAACGCACCCACCAACCGCCACCGCCGTAATTTAGATGGCCAGCCATCTGAATAGTGGGCGGCGCCGGCGCCAATACATACATTCATGCAATGCATGAATGTATGTATTGATTGATGGGTGCAGGAGAGAGAGAAGGCGGTGGTCCTGCGCCCACTATGGACGCACCATCACTGATTGGTTTGCACAAAACTTATAGCTTCTACAAAATAGGGGATAGTTTTATTTGTATTACTATTATTATTTTTTTATTAGTAATGGCGGGGATATGCAATTTTTATCATGACTGCGACATTATGGCGGACACATCGGACACTTTTGAGAGTATTTTGGGACCATTGTCATTTATACAGCGATCAGTGCTATAAAAATGCACTGATTACTGTGTAAATAAAACTGGCAGGGAAGGGGTTAAACACTAGGGGGCGAGGAAGGGATTAAGTGTGTCCTAGGGAATCGATTCTAACTGTGGGGGGGGTGGGCTACCAGTGACACGACACTGATCACTGCTCCCGATGACAGTGAGCAGTAGATCACTGTCGTGTCACTAGGCAGAACAGGGAAACGCCTTGTTTGCATAGGCATCTCCCCGTTCTGCAGCTCCGTGACACAATCTCGGGTACCCGGCAGACATCGAGTCCATCGCGCCATTCTGCCGACGTAAATCGTCGTTAGGCTGTCGGCAAGCGTTTAAAGTCGCACAGTGCCGTATCGCAAAAAATGGCCTGGTCATGAAGGCGGTAAATCTTCCGGAGGTGAAGTGGTTAAGTTGACTACCTTCACTTAATTATTTGAAAACAGGTAAAATGTCTTTAGTCCCCTTTCATGTAGTGACAGCTATTGAAAACAAACTCATCATCTATCTGCTATCAGGAAACTTTTGTTTCCCGTAATGAAAGCCCAGGGTGTAAATGGAAGTCTCCATCATTCGCCTTGACAGTAATGTTACAATGTAGCACTAAACAAGAATGATTCTTTTACCTTTTTACCCGGCTTATAAAATATATCTCGCTCCTTCTTTTACAGCATAATAGCCAGGCAAAATGCTTATTTTGCGTTTATCTCCACCAAAGCCGTTTTCTTTTAGCTCCCCGCTCCCCGTAATTTAATGGCATGACACTGCTGTGGCTGCTTTAATTGTTACATCTAATTAAAAGTTGACATTTTTAAGGCGGCTCACCTTCCTCACAGCTGTCTGGTGTGAAACATTCCGCTCAGTTCCCCGGTGCCACAATTGCTTTGCATGTGATGTAATTTGTGATACCCTTGTTAACGATGTCAAATTACATGAGGGAGCCTTAAATAATTTAAACAATGACTAAAAACGCACAGGTTCCATTCTAATCTTAGTCAGTGTTATTGCTCACTTAAGTGTTTAATGTGCTTGAGAAAACATTAATTACAAGCTTCTGGCCACCATATCTTGTATATTGCTCAGGGATAAAGGCTAATATTTTTCTTATTATGGGTCTATTGTTTGGAGGCAGACTCTTTAAAGGAGAATATCAATTAGGATAAAAATTGTGAGTAAAGATGGCCATAGTTGGTAAGATTTTTATTTATTTTTTTGTTTGTTTTTATTGTAATTTGCAGAGAGACTTGCACAAAATGGTAAATTAGAAATAAATCCCCCAAAAATTTAAAGGAGAACTAACACCCTACAGCCTAAGCTGCATGTAGCCCTTTGGTATGTGATGTGCGCAGGGCCGGCACTAGCGCAAGGCAACATGGGCACGTGCCGTACGGCACCAGCGCCCGCCCAAAAAAAGCTCCCTGCTCAGAAGAAATTAAAACCGTCTTACGGTGCCGCCGCCTCCCGTGCTATAGCCCGGCACTTCACTTGGGCTCTGTTCTGGTTTTTTTCCGCCTGGTGGTCTGTCTCTCTACTTGGCGCCGCCGTGCTGTAAACACAGAATCACGTCCCATACGGCCGATCACCACAGAGGCACAGCGCCTCCCACTCCACCGCCCGCCAATCGCGCACATACGAGCCTAGAAAAACAAAACGGCCCAGAGGTGGGGTGCTGTGTAATGTAAAAGGGGTCCAGAGGTGCTGGGTGCTGTGTAATGTAAAATGAGGTGAGGTTTCTGTGGAGGACAAGACAGAGAGGAGACTTGCAATTAGGGGAATCCCAAAGCCAGGCAGCGTAGCAGCACACTGGGGCGTTGTGCCGTCGGCAGTAAAGCGCCGCTATGCCTATGTGGTGCTGTCCATGCGTGCGTGCTGGGGGAAGGCAGCAAATGTGACGAGCGCTTGCTCATCGTAGTCAATGACGTCACCGCATGGTTCTTTTGAATGGTGTGCCTGTAATCTCGGCCGGCAAGAGATTCTTGCCAGGAATCTCGTCAAGAAAAACGTTTTTTTCCCCTAACGATAATCTACGCTATGTGTAGAGAACTTAAAGGTGTTGTAAAGGTAATTTTTTTCCCCCTTATATAGCTTCCTTTACCTTAGTGCAGTCCTCATTCACTTACCTCATCCTTCCATTTTGCTTTCAAATGTTTGTGTGGAGAAATGTGTGAAGAAAGCCTATTGAGGGGGAGGGGGCGAGCAGGCAAGTCAGGACACTCTCTACTTTGCAGATAGAGAAAATAACTGTGTGTTAGTGGGCGTCCTGACACTCCTGCCCGCCCCCTCCCCCCTCAAGAGGCTTTCTCCACACCAGGGAGAAAGTGTTGCATTACTGTGTGGAGTTACAGACAGAAGAACAGGAAGTGAGGATTTCTCAGAAGAAATAAGGACATTTAAAAGCAAAATGGAAGAATGAGGTAAGTGAAGGAGGACTGCACTAAGGTAAAGGAAGCTATTTAGGGAATTTTTTTTTACCTTTACAACCCCTTTAAGATTGGATACCATTAAAGTTCATGTGCATGTAAAGGTGTCCCAATACTTTTGGTAATATGGTGTATTTTCTTTTTCTTTTTAAACCAGAATTTAGTGTCACTTTAAAGTACAGCTTTCCTGCAAAATCTGATGACATTTTTCTTCAATAAAGGTTTTTCAGAATTTTTGTCAAAAAAAGGTGAAAAGTCGCAGACTAACTGCACAACTATCTTCAAAGCTGCAAAGAGATGAAAAAGAATTTTAAAACTAGTATTTTCCCATAAAATTAACACATTATCCATTTGTAGCAAATAGGTAGCTGTATATAAAATGGAACAAGCAGCCCTCCAGTTTATAAAGGAGAACATGTATGTAAGATGGGTGTTCTCTGCATAAATGGAACAGCAATGAAACACGATATTGCATATCAGAGAAAACCAATAAACGCTTTAAAGGATGGCGTGCTCAATTCCCAGACGAAGAGTCAGACAGGAATGACAATACACGGACGACAATGTCACATTTCATAATGCTGCAGGTTACATTGCCGTCTTCACTAGATGTTTGCCAAAGGTGTTTGAATTATTTATATACATCATCCATTGTTTAAATAACCTATCTCTCATCTTCTTTTATTTTACGCTGTTAGGAGAAGATCTCACGAACAACTTGACATTCTATTCACATTGAATGGTATTCAAAAGCCTTCGGATCGCTTGGAGTTTCAGATAAGCATTGTTTTATCTGACGCCATTGCTTTAAAGAACTCCGATCTGAAAAACTTTTCAGTGCCTTCAAATCCGAAGAGTTGTTTAGGTTTCTGCATTTAATCTTGAACCATTATGTAGTATGGTACTTTATCTGATCAAGATGATCAAGAATTCGCAGTTAAAGTTATGTCTACCCAATCAGTTAAACCTCCTATAACCGTCAACATGATATACCGTATTTTCTGGCGTATAAGACGACTTTTTAACCCATGAAATTGTTCTTTACAGTTGGGGGTCGTCTTATACGCTGGTAACCTAACATGCAGACCGTGGCCGTCTATTTTTCAAAAGCCGCGCCTCCTCCTTCTGCTGTTCCGTGATAGGCGGAACACTCAGCTTCGCAGCAGAGCCTCTGTTCAGTGTTCCGCCTATGACGGATGCCCTCTCGTCCTCGGTCTCGGACGAGAAGGCATCCGTGATAGGCGGGACACTGAACACTGTCTACTGGGAAGCTAAGTGTTCCGCCTATCACGGAACAGTACGAGGAGGAGGCACGGCTTTTGAAAAATGATCAGCCGTGGTCTGACAGATTCTACATGTCAGGAATAAGGTAAGGGATCATCGAGACATGCAATGGCACAGTGAGGTATGCAGTGTCACAGTGAGGCATGTAATGATGTCACAGTGAGGCATGTAATGGTGGCACAGTCTGGCATGTAATGGCACAGTGAGGCATGTATTGGCGCACAGTGAGGCATGAAATGGCACAGTGAGGCATGTAATGGCACAGTGAGGTGAGGCGAGGCATGACTAGTAGGAAGTGGGTCGTCTTATACAGTGAGTATATCCCAAAACCAAAATTTTAGTTGGAAAATTAGGGGGTCGTCTTAAAAACCCAGTCGTCTTATACGCCGGCAAATAAGGTAGTTATTTTTCTTTTTATTGGTTATGATATAGTGATTTTTAACAGTCAATTAGTTTTTTGTTTTTTTTAAATCTGCATAAAAGCCAAACTCTATAATAAAAAGACACTTTTCCTCAGAGTAGGATTTTAAATGGACCACAAACAGTGAAGTATTAAAAAAGTTTTATAATTTTATTGACATATATAAAAAACTGAATACAGGACAAAACAACCACAAAGATAAAAACAAGCACATATAGGGCCAGATTCAGGTATACTTAGAATGGCGTATCAGTAGATACGCCGTCGTAACTCAGAATCTGCGCCGTCGTATTTTTAAGCGTATGCTCAAAGTGAGATACGCTTAAATGTTGCTAAGACACAGCCGGCGTAAGTCTCCTACGCCGTAGTATCTTAGCTGCCTATTTACGCTGGCTGCTAGGGGCGTGCACGCTGATTTACGCCTAGAATATATAAATCGTTGGCCGTCGCAGTAAAGATATGCCGTTTACGTAAGGCGTTTTCTGGCATAAAGATAAACCACCAAAAAGATGGCGCAGCCAATGTTAAGTATGGACGTCGGGACCGCGTCAAATTTTTCAAGTTTCACGTCGTTTGCGTAACTCGTCCGTGAATGGGGCTGGACGTAAATTACGTTCACGTCGAAACCAATGAGTCTTATCGGCGTAATTTGGAGCATGCACACTGGGATACGTCCACGGATGGCGAATGCGCCGTTAGTAAAAAACGTCATTTACGTGGGGTCACACTTAATTTAAATAAAACACGCCCACATCAAACACATTTGAATTCGGCGGGCTTACGCTTGCACATTTACGCTAAGCCGCCGTAACTTAGGGAGCAATTGCTTTGTGAATACAGCACTTGCCTCTCTAATTTACGGCGGCGTAGCGTATCTGAGATACGCTACGCCCGCACAAATATACGCCGCTCTGCGTGAATCTAGCCAATAGTTGGGGGATGTATAAAAAACAGCTGAGAAAGAGGCCTGGAAGTTGTCAACCGACAGAGCTTCTTCAGGGACTAAAACGGGCTTGATATTTTCAAAGCTGTGACTCATGTTTCTGAGAGCATAAGGGGTGTGTTGGTCCAGGAATGTACCCTCTCTGTTCCCGGTCGACTTTAGTGATCTTAATCTGACCAATAATGCAGTTACAGAGGAATGGGTCGATCCTCTAGTAAGAATCCTGCTATATCCTTGTGCCCATGAGGGGATGGCGTAGCTCCTATCGTCAGCAGACATGTGCACTCGTTTTCATCCGAATGCATTTTTGTCTGAATTTCTGGGATTTTCGCGTTAATTTTCGCAAACAATAACGAATGTGCAGAGTTCGAAATCCGAAAGATCCAACATAAAAAATGCTTTATTTTTGTTTTGTTGTGACAACACTTCGATATAGAGGAAGTAAGCAACCCGGAGTTCAGTAGCAGATATAGTAGATCAAAGGTCGGTAACAAGTGGTTGCAGGTCGAGATCAAGCGTAAGTGTAACCGAGGAACCAACGAAAGTTTAGTAACGAGTGGTAGAGGAGATAATGACAGCTGCAGGTAAGCAAAGGAGCAAGATAGAAGATTCTACATGATGGTGACAATAGCGATCTGTGTCTATCAAATCTGCGATTGAATAGGCCTAACCTAACTCTATTAGTCCAAGATTATTCGACATATAGAGAAAAGATTCGACATATAGAGAAAAGATTCAACATTAACAGAATTAGCCTGGTTCTCCTTCAGGTGGTTTGCAGGTTACTGCCTGATAGGTGACTAGCCTCTCAGTGTCCGGTTACCTTGACCCCCGGTGGTTTGTCGAGACCCTATTGGATCGCCAGCCTCTCATTGGCTCCCCTCAGATGGACTCCCCAACGAACAACTTCCTCAATGAAAGAAAGAAAGTTACCGCTCCAGGTGGATTTTTTTTCCTTTATAACCCCTTTAATGTAAGGGGCACTTTTCTTACTGACTTGAGGAATTTGTTTTAACAGGGGTTGGTAGCATGATTGAGCTGTTAAAAATTGTCCTTGTGCTTTTCTGCGTTCTATGTGACAATGATAGTGGTTAGTGATTGGCCGAGTGTTGTCACATGAGGGCACTGAGTGCTTAGATGTGCTGCTTACACAGAGTTCCTTCTCTTTGTGCCCAGTAAAAGAAAAGTGCAATGGGTGATGGACAGGTGAGTATGTCTTGTTGGAGGAGCCAAGGGGCACCATTAAAGTGATACTAAAAGTTCACGTTTAAAAAAAAAAAATAACAAACATGTCATACTTACCTCCACTGTGCAGTTTGTTTTGCCAGAGTGGCCCCAATCGTCCTCTTCTAGGGTCCCACGGTGGCTCTTGCGGCTCCTCCCCGCATTAATTAATCTCCCGAAGGGGCTTACCTTGCGGGTGCGCTCCTGTGTTATACACTCGGTGTACTTAGCCGCCGAGTGTATGACTCGGCCCCCCGGCGGCCGTGTCATTGAATTTGATTGACAGCAGCGGGAGCTAATGGCTGCGCTGCTATCAATCTATCCAAGGAAGAGGCGAGAACGATGCGGGATCGCGCCCACGGAAGTTCGCGGCTCAGGTAAGTAAAACAGGGGCTCGGGGGGGGGGGGGGGTTGCGGACATTGCAAGGTGTTTTTTCACCTTAATGCACAAGGCTTTACAACCACTTTAAAGGGAACTGTTGGTTTGCCATGCATGGACAAAACACAGCTTCACTTTAACTGCATGAAGATCTTATGAAAATAAAAGACTCAAAACGATCTTCCTGCCACACACACTGTTCTAAATGTCATTAAATACTGCAATTCATGGATGACACCACAGACAATTGCTGCACGCAGTGCTTTTCAACGTGCCGATGCAAGAGATATCTGTTAAGTTTGTTTTGAATGTACTATTGGGATGAAAGATAATATTCTTCCATGCTAGCGACGACCAGCAGGGATGGGCTGTTTGTGGCTTCCATTTGGTCACAGCTTCAATACAGTTAAAAGTAGGAAAACTTAGTGTAAGATATAACGATTCTCATTTCATAGCCAAATAGAAACAGCATTCACTATGGATTAGCTACACCCCCACTGTGGTATGTGATGACAGCACACTAATTAGCTAAATTCTGCAGAAGAATGTATGGAACGTAAAGTTTGGAGTTCACACCTTCACAAATTAAGGATATTCTCCAGTTGTTCTATTTCCATTTGTCCTGCATTAATTTGAGCGGGTTATTTTAGTAGGGAGAACATAATCAAAAATCCTTGTAGCACTATCATCCCAAAATAGCCTGAAAATGTTCTCAAAGGGCGAAGTGCTTTGAACATGGCTCTAAAGAATAAATCTAACAAAAAATACAAAAATAAGGCATATTTATTGATTACATTAGATAAATTATACATGCAAAAGTTCTTATACAAGCTAAAAATAATTGAGAGTAACCAACAACATATATATTATTTAAAGGGCTACATTATATTTTAATTATGCTGATTCCCGACCGGTTGGGTAGATTCAATTCACTTCTACTTCTTCACTTTTATCCAGGAAAGAAGTGTGCAATTTTTCAGTGGTGCAATGGATACTGTGAAGGCCACTATATACTAAGAATACATTCCTGCTGATCCTAAAAAAAGTGGATTCAATCTATGAAATTAGTCAATTTGGAAACATGTGTCTCAAATAAAGATAACCTTAACTTTCCTTGTTTTTCACTTTTCAATTTTTTTTATCAGTTTGAGTTTTATCTAAAATGGAAGCAATTTTTTTTTTTTTTTTAGGGTGGGAAACGGATGGGGAGGAAACGGAAAGAGAAGTTTGTAATAAGTTGAATGGCAATAGAATGTAAATAATTAATAGGATGATAGGATGTAATATAAATGTGGAAATATGTATGATTATGTATATTCTAAATAATGTTGGGAAACTTATGAAAAAATAAAGAATTAAAAAAAAAAAAAAAAAATGGAGGAATACCTTTGTCAGGTCAGCAAATTGTGAATGTGCCACATTTTTCTGTTCTGGTACCAAATGTGAATTAGCCATTAATTTCCTTTTAGGCTTCATTTCCATGGACGTTTTTACAGCCACTTTTTTTAGCCTTTTTTACAGCTTAACCACTTTAGCCCTGGACCATGACAAAGAGTTATCTTAAACTCAATGGAGCGAAAACAGAACTTCTCCTGTTTCACGCCAAGCGCAGGAATCAACTTTCAACAGTGTGGACCCCCCCCCGCCTATTTTGGGCAAGCTCATCACCCCTAGCGCCAAAGTCAAAAGCCTAGGGGTCATTTTTGACTCCTTTATGACAATGGACGCACAAATAGGGTCAGTAGTCAGCGGATCTCACCATCTACTGCCCCTACTACGCAGACTCACTCCGTTCATCCCTAAAGATGATTTAGCGGTCGTGGTGGGAGCAATTGTAAACTCCAGGCTGGATTATGCAAATGCCCTTTACCTCGGCCTCCCCAAGTACCAAATCGCTCGTCTGCAAGTCGTTCAGAATACGGCCGCCAGACTTGTGACTGGGAAAAAACCCTGGGAATCCATCTCACCATCACTGAGAGCCCTTCATTGGCTGCCAGTCAAAGACAGAATTACTTTTAAAGCTCTCTGTCTTACGCATAGATGTGTCCATGGGAATGCCCCCCTTTATTTATGCGAAATAATAAAAGCGCATAATCCCAATCGCGTTTTTCGATCCACGAATCAGAACCTGCTCCAGGTTCCGAAAGCCAACTTCAAGTCCAAAGGAGAAAGAAGATTTGCGATCCAAGGTCCCAGACTATGGAACGCTTTACCAACCAGCATTCGTTCGGAGGAGAACCACCTAGCATTTAGGAAAAAGGTCAAGACTTTTCTCTTTTGATATCAAAGGAGACAGGAACAACAAGCGCCCAGAGGCGATTCAGTTCGCATGTGCCGCGCTATATAAGTTTTCATTCATTCATTCATATTGCTGTCCAAAGACCAGAGCACTTTTTGCGATTCGGCACTGCATCGTTTTAACTGACAATTGCGCGGTCGTGCGACGTGGCTCACAAACAAAATTGGCGTCCTTTTTTCCCCACAAATAGAGCTTTCTTTTGGTGGTATTTGGTCATCTCTGCGGTTTTTATTTTTTGCGCTATAAACAAAAATAGAGCGACTATTTTGAAAAAAATGCAATATTTTTTACATTTTGCTATAATAAATATCCCCCAAAAAAGATATAAAAAAACATTTTTTTTCCTCAGTTTAGGCTGATACGTATTCATCTACATATTTTTCATAAAAAAAATCGCAATTAGCGTTTATTGATTGGTTAGCGCAAAATTTATAGCGTTTACAAAAAAGGGGGTAGTTTTATGGCATTTTTATTAATATTTTTTTTTTACTAGTAATGGCGGCGATCAGCGTTTTTTTTTCGGTACTGCGATATTATGGCGGACACATCGGACACTTTTGACACATTTTTGGGACCATTGGCATTTTTATAGCGATCAATGCTATAAAAATGCATTGGATTACTATAAAAATGCCATTGGCAGTGAAGGGGTTAACACTAGGGGGCAGGGAAGGGGTTAAGTGTGTTCCTATTTGTGTTTCAACTGTATGGGGGGGTGGACTCACTAGGGGAAATCACTGATCTTCTGTTCATACATTGTATGAACAGAAAATCAGCGTTTCCCCCGCTGACAGGAACGAGAGGTATGTGTTTACACACATACCTCCCGTTCCCCGCTCTGTAACGAGCAATCGCGGGTGCCCGGCGGCTATCGTTACCGCCGGACACGCGCGCGTGACTCGGGGGCGTGCCGGGGGGGCGTGCGCCCCCTAGTGGCCGAAAAAGAAAAGGATGTAGAGCTACGTGCTCCTGCGAGACCGCGCCACCGTCCCGCAGTAATATGACGGTGGGCGGTCGGGAACCAGTTAAAAACGCCTGTCCATGTTTTTTTATTTTTTTGAGCTGGTAGCGTTTTTAAGCGTTTTTGAGCGTTTTTTAATGTCTGGTGTTTTTACAGCTCTATTGCTGGAGCTTCAGAACGCACTGGCCATAGACTAACATGGAGAGCTATTTTTAAGCTGCAAAAAACGCTCAGAAAAGTGGCTGTAAAAACGTCTATGGAAATGAAGCCTTAAAGTAATGGTATTCTCTTGGATGGCTGTCCCATTCACACACAGTGCCTTGAAAAAGTATTCAAACCCCTTAAATGCATTTAATTGGGATTTTATGTGATACACCAACACAAACTGCCACATAGGGCCAGATTCAGGAACAGTTACGCTGGCGGATCGAGTGATCCGCCAGCCTAACTGTGACTTTGAGCCGGCGTTTCTGTTTTCTGTAACCAGAAAACAAGAAACGCCGGGTTGAAGTTCCGATGCGAGCAGCGTAACTGAGTTTCGCCATCGCATCGTTACTTCAACTTAAAAATGGCGCCGGGGGCGTTCCCGCCGATTTACGCTCAAAAAATATGTTAATGAGCGGAAATCGGCAATTCACCTACATGGGGTTGGAGTATCCTATGTTAGGTATAGGCGTCGTCATCGCGTCGGGAAAAAAAAAAAAAACGTCGCTTGCGTAAAACGGTCATGAATGGGAATGTGACGTCATTGACGTTCATTCACAGATTTTGGAGCATGCGCACGGGGATGTTTTGACACTCGACGCATGCGCAGTACGTTGGCGGCGGGATCGCGCGTAGTTAGCATACTACACGCCCCGTACCCGCTAAATTTGAATTCCGCCGGCTCATTTGTGATGCGCTGCCGCAACTTTAGGAGCAAGTGCTTTGTGAATGACAGCACTTGCTCCTAAAATTTCGGCAGCGCAACGCAAATGAGAAGCGTTACTCCAGAGCAAAGATGCTCTGGACTACCTGAATCTGGCCCATAATTGTGAAGTAGAAGGAAAATTATAAATTGTTTTTAAAAATAAATATCTTGTATTCAGCCCCCTGGGTCAATACATCGTAGAACCATCTTTCGCTAGCAATTACAGCTCCAAGTCTCTTGGAGATGTCTCTACCAGCTTCGCACATCTAAAGAGTAAACTTTTTGCCCATTCTTTGCATAATAGCTCAAGCTCTGTCAGATTGGATTAAGAGTGACTGTGAACAGCAATTTTCCCAAGGCGTCTTGCAGGACAGACCTTGAGAGATGGAGCTCCTCCCTGGACAGGAAACACATCACCTCCAGCTCTTTAAAAGGCGGTCCCTCAGGCATCTGGTCAGTTTTATGTGTTTCCTCAGTCGGAGGAGACATGTCACCTGGGAACCGTCTTTTTTCAGAGGGATGGATCCGGGAGGGGGTCCATCTCCAAGGCTGGGGAAGACAGCTGGGCTGTGCTTACCTGAACGATCCCTCCTCTTTTGGCCGCGGGTTCCCTCCGACTGGGTCTGGAGTTCCCCGTTTCCTCCTTCCCCTGGTGCCCGGCGAGGGAGTTGGCGGTGATGGCTTGCATTAGGCGGCGGTGTCAGCAGCGAGGGAATGCGCTCCTCGCGGTGGACGCTGTGACCGGGAAGTCGCTGGGCGTAACTTCCAGGCCAGGATGCGCGTCTTTACTGAGCGCCGGAAGCTGTGGTTCCGGTTTCTGGCGCGGGAAGTGTGGAAGGCCGAGCCGGCGTTTAAAAGGCAGCAAGCGTTGGCTGAACGCTGCCTGTATACAGACACAAGATGGACGCTGTACACGCGCCAGGGGAGTCTAGCGCCGGCTCTTCACAGGTAGGCTGGCTGTGCCAGAGCTCTTTTTTCCTGTGCATTTCACCTGTTTTAGAAGGGGAGCTAGATAGGAATGTTTGCCTATGTTTAGCTCAGTGGGCACCTTAGGATGGCATGCTAGGGATACCTTTTCTTAAAAGAGGACATCTCTCTTTTTGTTTCCTACCAGAAAGATCCAAAAGACCACAGTGTTAAAGTCCCTTCTAGCAAAAAGAAGTGTGCCACATGTAATGCAAGACTAGCATCAGGTTATACTAAAAACCTATGTGGACCCTGTATTTCAACTGTGATAAGCAGTGAAGAGGATTCCCCACTTAACAAATTTTTGGGTTCTTTTAAAGAGGAGATGAAAGCAACTTTTCAGTCCTTTAGGAAACTTATTGCTGACTCGCAAATCCCAACGCCAGCCACCACACAGCAAGAGGTGCCCACCTCTCCCACTCAGGAGCAGGTGATCCTGTGGAGAATGAGGAGATTTCCCTTAGAAATCCTGATTCGGATTCCTCCCATTCAGATTCTGGGCAGGAAGATGATCAGAATGACTCCCGCACACCCACTAGATTCAAGCTCTCCCAGGAGGAGGTAGATGAATTAATTGGGGCTATTCATGAAACGTTAGAGATGAAGGAAGAAAAAGCTTCTCTCTCACGACATGATAAAATGTATCAGGGGTTAAGCAGGAGAAAACAAAAAGTTTTTCCAGTGCACAAGCTGATGTCAGACCTGGTGCTTAGGGAATGGGAGGAAGCTGACAAGAGGCCTTTCTTTTCTTGTGGTTTAAAAAGAAGATTTCCTTTTGAGGAAGACCCTAAGGCGGTCTGGAACCAGTCCCCTAAACTGGATGCTCCCCTGTCAAAAGTCTCAAAGCACTCAGACTTAGTGTTTGAGGAGATGGGACATTTAGCAGATCCCATGGACAAAAGGGGAGATGTTATCCTCAAAAGATCCTGGGACGCAGCCATGGCTAATCTTAAACCAGCCCTGGCAACTACGTGTGTAGTGCGTAATTTAGAATTTTGGCTCAAACAGCTACAGGAACACCTGACAGCAGGTACTCCTAGGGAAGATTTATTGAAATATCTTCCAATGCTGTTTAAGGCAGTTGGTTTTATCGCTGATGCTTCGGCAGTATCGGTAAAGCTTTCAGCCAGGTCAGCTTCACTGTCAGTAGCAGCGAGGAGAACTCTTTGGCTCAAGACTTGGCCAGGAGATACCTCATCTAAATTACGTCTTTGTAGCGTTCCTTTCTCAGGTAATCTTTTGTTTGGTACTCTGCTAGATGAAGCGTTAGAACGCACGGCGGATAAAAAGAGGACCTTTCCTGAAAAGAAAAAGCCTTTTAACAGGAAGTTTTTTCGTTCCTTTAAGGGGCAAAAGAAAACACAAGAGAAAGGAAAGCCAAATAGACCCTGGGGGGCGCAAGGAGGGAAACAAAAAGCAAAAGTGCTCTTTAACCCTCCTGACAAAAATCCCAAGTCTCAATGAGGCCAGGATCCAGGTGGGAGGAAGACTGGGGGATTTCCTTCCACAATGAATAAAGTTGACCTCCAACAACTTTGTCAGGGGAGTCATAGGAAAGGGCTATGCCCTGGAGTTCAGTCAGTTGCCACCAACAAGATTCTTGGTTACACAGCTGGCAAAGGACCCGGTAAAAGCACAGGCGCTACAACTTCTCATAGGAGAATTTGTAGATCAAAAAATCCTAATACCAGTTCCCAAACAGGAAGAAGGTCGGGGTTTTTACTCGCACGTCTTTCTGGTTCGAAAGCCATCAGGGAAGTATCGCCTGATTTTTAACCTAAAACCGTTGAATGCAGTCATTCGGTACAAAAAATTCCGGATGGAATCTATTCTGTCAAGAATTTGCTTCAGAAAGACTGCTTTATGGCAAAGATAGATCTGAAGGATGCCTACCTCCACATTCCTATCAGAGTAAGCTCCCAAAGGTTCCTTCGCATAGCTGTTCGGATAGGGGAAAAGATTTTCCACTATCAGAGCCAAGCCCTCCCCTTTGGCCTCTCCTCGTCTCCTTGCGGAGACGTTGGCCCCTCTAAGACTCCAAGGAATAACAGTTGTCCCATACTTGGACGACCTGTTGTTCCTGGCGCCCACAAAACAAAAGCTACTCGAGGACCTAGTGGTCGTCCAGCAGTGGTTGACTCAGTTAGGCTGGATAGTCAACAGGGAAAAGTCAATTCTCATTCCCACACAGGAAATCCTATTCTTGGGCTACATAGTAAGTTCTACAGAGCAAAGGACCTTTCTCCCACAAGAAAAAATGGATCACCTAAGTCAGCGAGTAGCTCAGTTGCAGACAAATCTCCCTGTCACAGTAAGGGAGATAATGTTAGTCCTAGGTCTCATGGCAGCCTCCATCCCAGCAGTCAGATGGGCCAGGTTCCACCAAAGGCCACTCCAGTCTTTTCTCCTTCAAAACCTCGCAGGAAAAGACTTGGAGGAGAAGATATACCTGCCAGAAAAAAACAAAGCAGGCTCTCTGGTGGTGGAGAAACCAAAACCACCTGAACAAAGGTCTGCTGTGGAACCCACCTGTGACACGCATCTTGACTACGGATGCCAGCAACCAAGGTTGAGGAGCCCACCTAGAAGGTCAGTGGGCACAAGGCACCTGGAGTCATCTAGAAAAGAAACGCTCTTCAAATTACCGGGAGTTAAAAGCCGTAGCCAAAGGGATCGCAGCGTTCCAGGGTCAGCTCAAGCATCAGCATCTACAGATCAGGTCGGACAATACAACTACTGTAGCGTATTTGAACAAACAAGGGGGGACCAGGAATCCCACCCTGATGGGCATAGCAAAAGAAGTTTTTGTATGGGCAGAAGAGAATCTCGAGTCACTTTCAGCTGTCCATCTCAAGGGTACGCAAAACAGTCTAGCCGATTTCTTGAGCAGACAATTAGTCTCTCAAGAAGAATGGTCTCTGGATCCGACGGTCTTTGCCAAGATAGTGTCCAAATGGGGTCTTCCGGAGATCGACTTGTTCGCAAACAGGAGAAATACCAAGCTTCCAGAATTTTTCTCACTGAACCCCAGGGATCAACTGGTAGCAGTCGATGCCCTTCAGAACGCATGGTCATTCTCCCTGACATATGCTTTCCCACCTCTGCATCTCTTACCGAGAGTCCTTTCCAAATTCAGGATGGAGAAGACTTTCCCTTATCCTGATAGCCCCCCTTTTGGCCAAAGAGGGCGTGGTTTTCGCTTCTTCTAGCGTTAGCGGATCGTCCACCGAGGATGTTGCCCGTGCAGTCAAGATCTGTTGATCAAGGTCCAGTGGGCGGGCACCCCAATCCAGCTTTTCTGAATCTAGCAGCCTGGTTTTTGAAATAGACATCCTGAAGTCTAAGGGTCTATCAGATAGAGTAATCAAAACTCTATTACAGAGTTGCAAACCAGTTACCAGAGCGATTTATCTGAAACACTGGAAAAAATGTAATCACTGGCTTAAAGAGAATGGAAAGAGGGAACATGATTCCCCAACGATTTTGGAATTCTTACAGGAGGGCATCGACAAGAAGTTGGCCTTAAGCACGATTAAGGTTCAAATTGCTGCCCTTTCAGTTTATGTTCAGCGCTCCCTACAAGAGGACCCGCTTATCAGTAGATTTTGCAAAGCAATTGCCAAACAACGCCCGGCCCCATGCCGTAAGGTCCCGACTTGGGACCTATCTCTTATGTTGAAAGTGATCATTAAAGAGCCTTTTGAGCCGATATCAGAGGCATCCTTAAAATTAGTTACTTTAAAGACAATTTTTTTGGTCGCTATGACTTCTGCCCGCAGAATCAGCGAACTTCAGGCTCTCTCAATTAGAGATCCGTATATGCAAATTTTGGAGGATAAAGTTATTCTAAAGACAGATCAGTCCTTTGTGCCAAAAGTCGCCTCTGCTTTCCACAAGAGTCAGGAAATTATACTTCTTTCCTTTTGCAATAAACCAAGAAATAGCAAAGAAGAACAATTACACCGGCTAGATGTCAGGAGATGCCTTTTAGTTTATATGCACTGTTTATTCTTTTTTCTGGGAATCGAAAGGGTAAACAGGCTTCAAAGGGGACACTAGCCAGGTGGATTAAATTGGCCATCTTGGAAGGGTATAAAGCTCTACACTTGGATCCTCCGCAGGGTTTGAAGGCACACTCTACAAGGGCGTTAGCCACGTCCTGGGCAGAAAGAGCCGGCGCTACCCCGGAGCAGATATGTAAGGCCGCTACGTGGTCAAGCATGTCCACGTTCATTCGACATTACTGACTGGACGTCCTAAGTAGTCAAGATCAGGCCTTTGGGAGGAAAGTCCTGCAAGCAGTAGTCCCACCCTAATCTGGCGAGTGCTTGCTCATCCTCTCAAGGGCTGTCCTGGAAGACGCCTTGGGAAAATCAGAGTTAGTCTTACCGGAAACTCTGTTTCCAGGAGTCTTCCAGGACAGCACGTTCCCACCCTATGCTTTGAGGTAGGTATATATGTGTGTATATATGCATGGATAATATGTATGTATGTATGTCAATAACTGTTTTTCAGCTCCGTCCTTCGGTTCTTGGATTAAAACTGACCAGATGCCTGAGGGACCGCCTTTTATAGAGCTGGAGGTGATGTGTTTCCTGTCCAGGGAGGAGCTCCATCTCTCAAGGGCTGTCCTGGAAGACTCCTGGAAACAGAGTTTCTGGTAAGACTAACTCTGATTTTCAAGTCTTGCCACAGATTCTCAATAGGATTTAGGTTTGGATTTTGACTGGGCCATTCTAATACATGAATATGCTTTGATCTAAACCATTCCATTGTAGCTCTGGCTGTATGTTTAGGGTCATTGTCCTGCTGGAAGGTGAACCTCCGCCCCAGTCTCAAGTCTTTTGCAGACTCTAACAGGTTTTCTTCTAAGATTGCCCTGTATTTGTCTTCATCCATCTTCCCATCAACTCTGACCAGCTTCCGTGTCCCTGCTGAAAAAAAGCATCCCCACAAGATGATGTTGCCACCACCATGTTTCACGGTGGGGATGGTGTGTTCAGGGTGATGTGCAGTGTTAGTTTTCCTCCACACATAGCATTTTGCTTTTAGGCCAAAAAGTTCAATTTTTGTCTCATCTGACCAGAGCACCTTCTTCCACATGTTTGCTGTGTCCCCCACATGGCTTCTTGCAAATTGCAAATGGGACTTCTTATAGCTCTCTTTCAACAATGACTTTCTTCTTGCCACTCTTCCATAAAGGCCAGATTTGTGAAGGGCACAACTAATAGTAGTTCTGTGGACAGATTCTCCCACCTGAGCTGTGGATCTCTGCAGCTCCTCCAGAGTTACTATGGGCCTGTCAGTTTAGGTGGACAGCCATGTCTTGGTAGGTTTACATTTTCAGATGATAAACTGAACAGTGCTCCGTGAGATGTTTAAAGCTTGGGATATTTTTTTTATAACCTAACCCTGCTTTAAATTCTCCACAACTTTATTCCTGGCCTGTCTGGTATGTTCCATGACATTCATGATGCTGTTTGTTCACTAAGGTTCTCTAACAAACCTCTGAGGGCTTTACAGAACAACTGAGGTTAAATTACAGCCAGCTGGACTCTATTTACTTAATAGGTGACTACTGAAGGCAATTGGTATTGCTATATTTTAGTTAGAGGCCTCAGGGTAAAGGGGGCTGAATACAAATGCTCATCACACTATTCAGATATTTATTTGTAAAAAATTTGGAAAACCATTTGTCATTTTCCCTACACTTCACAGTTATGTGCCACTTTGCATTGGTCTATCACATAAAATCCCAATAAATATATATTTACATATTTGGTTGTAAATATGTGGAAAATTGAAAGGGGTATGAATACTTTTTTAAGGCACTGTATGTAACAGTCCTTGCTATATCCTGAGCTGCATTCCAAGCAACAGATCTCCTCAGATATTCCAGTTGTACTTGGTGTACTGGATGTGCTTCAACAACACATGTTCCCATATGCTCCTTTCACATGTGCAGCATAGCCAAGAGAAATTGCAAAAACAGAAAATGTCTTTAACCATTTAAGGACCGCCTCCTGCACATATACGTCGGCAGAATGGCACAGCTGGGCACAAGCACGTACAGGTACATCCTCTTTAAGTGCCCGGTCGTGGGCGCGCGCCCGTGACCCGGTCCGAAGCACCATGACCGCGGGATCCGCAGACCCGATCGCCGCTGCAGTCCCGCAATCGGTCCCCGGAGCTGAAGAACGGGGAGAGCTGTGTGTAAACACGGGTTCCCCGTTCTTCACTGTGGCGCCGTCATTGATCGTGTGTTCCCTGATATAGGGAAACACAATCAATGACGTCACACCTACAGCCACACCCCCCTACAGTTAGAAACCCAAATGAGGTCACACTTAACCCTTTCACCGCCCCCTTGTGGTTAACTCCCAAACTGCAAGTGTCATTTTCACAGTAAACAATGCATTTTTAACCACTTCAATACCATTTCACGTCCAAAGACGTGAACAGCGCAAACCTGAGGCGCCGGGTTGACGTCTTTGGACGTGATTTGCTTGTAATTCCCCGCGCGCGCCACAGGGTGGCGCGCGGCGGGGAAAAACAGTCCCGACGCATCACCGAGGATCCGATGCGTGTACCCGGCGGCCGCGATGTCCGTCAGGTACACGCGATCGTCGGTGAGACAGCAGGGACGTGGAGCTCTGAGTGTAAACACAGAGCTTCACGTCCTGTCAGTGAGGTGACAGATGCTGTTTCTCTTGTACATAGGGAGACAGCATCGGTCACCTCCCCCAGTCACCCCCCTCCCCCCATACAGTTAGAACACACCCAGGCAATACATTTAACCCCTTCCTCACCCCCTAGTGTTAACCCCTTCAATGCCAGTCACATTTATACAGTAATTAGTGCATTTTTATAGCACTGGTCGCTGTATAAATGTGAATGGCGCCAAAAATGTGTCAAAAGTGTCCGATGTGTCCGTCGCAATATCGCAGTCCCAATAAAAATCGCAGATCGCCGCCATTACTAGTAAAAAAAAAATATAAAAAAAAAAAATCATAATTATGTCCCCTATTTTGTAGGTGCTATAACTTTTGCGCAAAGCAGTCACTTATTGTGATTTTTTTTTTTTTTTAAAAAATACGTAGAAGAATACGTATCGGCCTTAACTGAGAAAAAAAAATATAAAAAAAAAAAAAAATGGGATATTTATTATAGCAACAAGTAAAAAATATATATATATATTTTTAAATTGTCGCTCTTTTTTTCATTATAACGCAAAAAATAAAAACCGCACGGGCGATCAAATACCACCAAAAGAAAGCTCTATTTGTGGGGAAAAAAGGGACGCCAATTTTGTTTGGGTGCCACGTCGCACGACCGCGCAATTGTCAGTTAAAGCGACGCAGTGCCGGAAGCTGAAATTTCGCCTGGGCACGAAGGGGGTTTATGTGCCCAGTAAGCAAGTGGTTAATGCATTTTTTGCTGTGAAAATTACAATGGTCCCAAAAATGTGTCAAAATTGTCCGAAGTGTCCGCCATAATGTCGCAGTCACGAAAAAAATCGCTGATCGCCACCATTAGTAGTAAAAAATAAATAATTAATAAAAATGCAATAAAACTATCCCCTATTTTATAAACGCTATACATTTTGCGCAAACCAATCGATAAACGCTTATTGCGTTTTTTTTACCAAAAATAGGTAGAAGAATACGTATTGGCCTAAACTGAGGGAAAACATTTTTAAATAGGGTTGTCCCGATACCACTTTTTTAGGACCGAGTACAAGTACCGATACTTTTTTTCATGTACTTGCCGATACCGAATACCGATACTTTTTTTAAATGTCATGTGACAGTTTTCAAACCACAATACAGACTAAGGATATTTTCTTTAGAATTATGAAGAACTCTAACTCAAGACATTATGAAAAAATAAAAATGAGTAAAAATGAATAAAAATGTTTTATTTTCTTGTCACGCAGTAGTAAAAAACTCAAAGAATTTTCACAGAACATGTTGATAAATACAAAAAAAGTATTCTATTTAGGTATCGGGAGCATTTGCGCGAGTACAAGTACTCCCGCAAATACTCGGTATCGGTCCCGATACCGAAACTAGTATCGGTATCTGGACAACCCTATTTTTAAATATTTTTGGCATATTTATTATAGCAAAAAGTAAAAAAAAAAATCAAAATCGTCGCTCTATTTTTGTTTATAGAGCAAAAAATAAAAACCGCAGAGGTGATCAAATACCACCAAAAGAAAGCTCTATTTGTGGGGAAAAAAAAGGACGTCAATTTTGTTTGGGAGCCATGTCGCACAACTGCGCAATTGTCAGTTAAAGCGACGCAGTGCCGAAACGCAAAAACTGGCCAGGTCCTTTACCTGCCTAAAGGTCCGGATCTTAAGTGGTTAAAATGGTACATCATGGGTTAATTTACAGCTTAACTGCTTGATTAGCAACCAAAAATCAATAAAATACACCAAAAAGTGTTCAGGAAGCAAAATCTGTTATCCAGTGGAATAGAACCCAACATGTAGTTTGCCCCGCCCTGCATCTGAGAATAATGTCTGTACTGTAATATAAACAGCTCAATGTACTGGGAGGCTTTATAATGTATTCATTATTTATTCTCTACATATTTATACCCTTGGCTTACTGGAAATTGCAACAGATCTCCAGCTGGAAAAGACTTTCAGAATTCATGAAACCTGATTTTCCTACTCTTTCCTGTTGCTTATCATAGGATGCCAGGTTATAAAACTGTCAATCACTTTTTAAACCTAAACAGTTCACAAAACATAATCTCTATGCAGTTTAATAAGGATACAACAAACCTTTTGGCACATGTTGTAAGAAAATCTTAGTCACATGGTCTCAGGGAGACATATTGTCTGTGGGCTCGCAGACAATTATCTTTCATGCCCCACTTAGGAAGTTTTTGAACTTTTATTCGCCCCCACCTGTACACATTTTTTGGGGAATATATATATATATATATATATATATATATATATATATATATATATATATATATACACAGGGTGGATTGATTAAAATCAAGTAGATTTAAATCACAATTTATATCCCTAGTAAAATAGCTTAATTAAAATCATAATTTTTAAAGAGCAACTGTCGTTTCTGTCCCACAGAGGCTCCTCCTCTGACCCGCTGTTGACTCACCGACAGTCCATTCACTTTAATGGAACGGCTGGTGATGGGGCAGTGACATAACAAGGTGAGGGACATCGCATACTAGCACATTATGAAATACTTGCCTGAAAAAAAGCCCCCACAGAGGCGCCTGGTCAATGCTGAGGGGGGCAGACATGTTCCCCCTGGTGTTTCTTCTGGCGCTGAGTGGTCATTTGGTTCCAGCAAGGAAGCTCTGAAGTTCCGTCAGGATACCCCGGACCTTCAGAGTGCATGCATCGGTGACATCAGCAGCTGCATGCAGGGTGAATATCTCCTAAATGGTGTATGTTTAGGAGATATTCATTGTACCTACAGGTAAGCCTTATTATAGGCTTTGCTGTAGGTAAAAATAAAAGCTGGGTATGCAACTGCTTTAAAGCTCAATACAGTATGACCATAGTAGACAAGTGGGTGAGGAAAAAGGGTTGATTTACTAAAGACAAATAGACTGTGCACTTAGCAAGTGCAGTTGCACTATTTTTCTCCAGACCTTGGTGAATGTGGTGAAGCTCTGCTGATTTCCATCATCCAATCATCTGCAAGAAATTTTCCTTGCACCTGATTTGGTGTTATTTACATTGTGAAGCTTCACCACATTGACTTAGCTCTAGGGAAAATCAATGCATGGCAAAATACCTCTGATCAACGTTTTTTTTTTTTTTCCCCAGTAATTTTTTTATTTTTTTATTGTTTTCAACAACATCATATACAAATTGTAGAATTCTACATTCAAAATACATTTAAAAAAATCCAGATACAGTAGGCATACCCATATTACATCATACATTAACCCCCCCAAACAAGAAAAAAAGCACCCCTAAAGTAATAATACAAATAATTCTCTTCACTTTCTCCCTTCTTTATTTGATACTTAATATTTTTACATTTCTCTCTACCACTCCCTCTCCCCCAACTCTTCACGCCCTCATTTAGCAAGGTCGTTCAATGCTCAAGGTCCCAAACCTCCAACCAATTTTTCCAAATAGCTTCAAATTTCCCTTGATTGTTTCTCTGTAGGTAAATATATTTCTCCTTTACTAAAGTTTCCCTTAGTTGTGTTCTCCATTCCTCTACCGTCGGGGGGTATATGGAGATCCAAAAACGAGCATCTCACTATTGCACTATAAGGTTTATTTACTATATTTAACAAACATATTGTTGGATCTAATATTAATTTTATACCTAGTGTATTATTAATATTTTGAATTATGCCTTTCCAATCTTTGGAGTTTGTGACACCTCCAAAGCATGTGTAATAGTTTGGCAGGGGCGCCTCTACACCAAGGACGTAGGGGAGATTCCCTACATTTCCACTTAAATAACTTTTCCGGGGTAAAATATGATCTGTGTAAAATAAACTGTTGTGTTAATTTTTGGGTTGTGGAGAGTGAGACCTCTAAGATCGCTGAGAGAGCCTCCAACCACTGCGCATCTGACAGTGGGCCAAGGTCTCGTTCCCATTGTATCCTTGCCGAAACCACTACTTTTTTTTAAACTTAATCTGATCAACGTTTAAGTGACTAATGGTCTCCCTGTGGTACAAGCTAACCTGTAATGTGTAGCTTTCAAAATAAGAAGCCTGTTGCATCAATATTTGTTTGCCACCGTTTTTTTATATTTACCGTATTTATTGGCGTATAACACGCACCCTAACTATACGAGGAGAGTTTCAGAAAAAAACTTTCAACAGCCCCCTGTGTATAACACACAGGCACAGTTTACCCTGTGAGTGTTATACGCCAATAAATACAGTAATTGCAAGCAGCTTTAGTCGCATGTTTACACAGGTAAGTCCTGTGTAAACATAGCTAAGCCTTTATTCCCATTTTTTGCGGTTAGCAGGGAAATGCTTTCATCTCAGATTGCATAAAGGGTTCTTTGCTGTTGGAGCAGTTAAAATGTAGAACCCCCCCCCCCCCCAGTTAACAGTACTGTCTGAGAGTGTTGAAAATTTCAAAAAAGTATTAGATGTCTGTAGGCACATGTGGTTTAGCCTCCCTGCAAGGGTGGCACTATCTGGCAGCTGCCATGCAGAAAGGCCGATGGGCAAGTGGGAACCAGTTCCCTCTGATGCTTCTGTAGGTCTTATCAGGAAAGCAGCTGCTGGATGCTGCTGCTGTAATTGACACGTCGCTCCTGTTTTAATGTGGACAGTGCTTGAAAAAGCATTGTCCCCTTTGGTTTAAGTAGGACAGGGACAGATCTCCCCTTGGCTCCGGACAGTCGGATTAGCATAGGGTCACGATCTGTGGAGGAGGGACATGGGTAAGGACTGTTGCTGTGTATTGAACAGTAGATATGTGCATTCGTTTTCGTTAGAATGCATTTTCGACCGAAAATCTGTTTTTTTCGTTATCGTTTTAACAAACGATAACGAAAGCGCAAGAAACGAAAACCGAAGGATCCTTTATTTAAAAATGCTTTATTTTAGTTTTCGTTGCGGTAAAAATTCGATATAGAGAGATTCGACATTATAGGGAAAAGATTCGACATTATATGGAAAAGATTTGACATTATTGAGAAAAGATTCGACACTATAGAAATAATAGATTCGACATTACAGAGAATAGATTTCGATTTATGAGAAAATAGATTCGACATTATTACTAGTCATACAACATTAGAATTCTTGTAGGCAGAATATTCGAATGGAAATGTACGATTCGACGTAAAGGTTCGACGTTCCGTCGAATATTCTTTTGACCATTCGACAGAAACCAAGTGTTATTGGATTTTCGCACGAAAGCTATTCCCCAACGAAAAACGAAATAAATCAAAACGATTTTCGGGAGTAACTAAATAAATTTATTTTCCAAACAAAAACGAAACAAAATATTCCAGTCTGCACAATTCTATTGAACAGTAGCCTTCCTGTTAAAGGGTCCAGTTGCCAGTCTACCTTCCAGCCGCCCTCCTTTGACGGATGCTGTCTGTTGTCTACAGTGTGCACTGCTACTCCTTGTCTGGTTCATTGTAAGGTAGCGTACACACGATAAGACATGTCAGATGAAACATGTCCGACGGACCGTTTTCATCGGACCACGCTGAAGTGGTCTGTTGGTCTGATGTGCGTACACACCATCAGACCAAAATCCCCTCGGACCAGAACACGGTGACGTAGAACACAACGACGTGATGAAAAACAAAGTTCAATGCTTCCAAGCATGCGTCGACTTGATTCTGAGCATGCGCTGGATTTTGGTCCGATGATTTTGTGTACTAACCATCGAACCTGTCCGACAGACAGGTTTCCAGCGGACAGGTTTCAAAGCATGTTTTGTAACTTTTGTCCGCTGGAAAACGGTCCGATACAGACCAGTTTTAGCGGACATGTTCGATCGTGTGTACGCGGCCTAAGTGTTTTGATCCAGTGTGACTGAGTCTGCAGAGTTGCTGGTTTCTCTCAACAGTACTACAATAATATACTTTGCTGCATCAACCAGCTTCTATGTAAGTTCTTTCCCTGCAGGTGGTAAGCTCCTGCTAAACCTACATTTCTTCCTCAGGAAGCAGAATATACAGGGCTATAGGAATCGTTAGAGAATAGAAATCACGAATACTTAGTTTGAACTGGATGGACCTGGTTTTTTTTTAAACCTTATAAACTATGTAACTATGAGTTGCATAGACCTAAAGTTGGCAGCACAGCTTGCTGTACAATGTCCTTTGGATTTACCAACAGCTGCATGGTGTAAAAGTTTACATGATTGGCTATAAATGGAATGGGTTGAGGTTAGGACCCTGTGGAGGCTAGTCAAGTTCCTCCACCCCAAACTCGCTCATCCATGTCTTTTATGGAATTTTGCTTTGTGCAGTGGTCCAAATCATTCGGTGGAGAGGGGATTATGGTGTGGGTTGTTTTTTAGGGGCTGGTCTTGGCCCCTTGGTTCCAGTGAAGGGAAATTTTAAGCCGTCAGCATACCAAGACATTTTAGACAATTTCATGCTCCCAACTTTGTGGGAACAGTTTTGGGGGTGGCCCCTTCTTGTTCCAACTTGACTGTGCACCAGTGCACAAAGCAAGGTCCATAAAGACATGGATGAATGCATTTGGGGCGGTGGAACTTGACTGGCCTGCACAGAGTCATAGACACACTCCTAAACCTTATGGACAGCCTTCCCAGACTCATGTAACTATGAGTTGCTTAGACCTAAGTTTGGCAGCACAGTTTGTTGTACAATCTCCTTTGGATTTACCAACAGCTGCATGGTGTAAAAGTTTACATGATTGGCTATAAATTGAATAGAATGGGTTGAGGTTAGGACCCTGTGGAGGCTAGTCATGTTCCTCCACCCCAAACTCGCTCATCCATGTCTTTTATGGAATTTTGCTTTATGCAGTGGTCCAAATCATTTGGTGGAGAGGGGATTATGGTGTGGGGTTGTTTTTTAGGGGCTGGTCTTGGCCCCTTGGTTCCAGTGAATGGAAATTTTAAGCCGTCAGCATACCAATACATTTTGGACAATTTCGTGTTCCCAACTTTTTGGGAAGAGTTTTGGGGATGGCTCCTTCTTGTTTCAACTTGACTGTGCACCAGTGCACAAAGCAAGGTCCATAAAGACATGGATGAACGCGTTTGGGGTGGTGGAACTTGACTGGCCTGCACAGAGTCATAGACACACTCCTAAACCTTGTGGACAGGAAGAGTTGTAGCTGTAAAGGGTGGGCCAACTCAATTGAACCCTACGGATTAAGACTGGGGTGCCATTAAAGTTCATTTGCATGTAAAGGCAGGTGTGCCAATACTTTTGGTAATATAGTGTAGTTTTTGGTAAAGTTAAATGAGATTGTACATACATTGTAAGTTCAGACTGTAACCTGGCCAACTCAAGTCAAAGGTCAATGAGAAAAGTTTGGTGACCTATATGTGAACTGAAGGCCAATCTGTTTTCTGTTGTTTGTACGTTGCCATTGCACTTGGCATTGTTTAATAAATAATCCTGCAATTAATTGTTTCCATATTGCTCTTGTAGGTCGTGCTTTGCTGCGACTCACGGACAAAAAGCTGGAACGGATGGGGATCAGTCCAGAGAGCCAACGGCAATATGTCCTACAGCAGGTCCTCCAGCTCAAAGTACGGGAGGAAGTCCGGAACCTCCAGCTGCTGACACAAGGTAGGCAAAGCCAGTTCCAGGCCTGTAATACTCCTGACATATTAATATCGGAACAAACTTGCCCTTTCATGGTATGAATTACTTTCTAAAGGTCTCCGGAGGTAGTTTAAAGAAAGCGACAGTAGCTCTAAAGAACAATACAGGAATAGGGATGTGGAATTGACCACTTGGCAGGATGAATGTCGTCTTAATCCACAAAATATCAGTGTTCTAAATGTTTAAATGTCAAGCTGCTACGATGAAAATAGCTTTAAAGACCATATCCGAGAGCCGTAAATGTAGTCATTTGTACTTCTGTTCTCTCACTTTTTTTCCTGTGCTGTACCTGGTCGTAAACAAGGTTCAGAATAATGTTAAAAAAAAAAACACAACAAAAGATACAACAAAATAGCCAGGTAATGAGATTTCTCTTTAATAGGATCTTCCCGGACACAGAGAGATTAAAACCTACCTCCAAAAGAAAAAAAAAAGGAAATGTAATAAAGGCGATTTTTCATAAGGCAAAATATCTGTGTGAAGAGCCTCAGATGGAAGCTGAAATTTTCTACCTTTCCAAGCTGCTGTGGAGTAGTAAAGTCAGTCGTGGTAAAGCTGGCTAGATCAAATTTTACTCTACGGGACACCGTATGCAGCCTAAAAAAAAATGGCAGCTACTTTTACGGCTTTCCACACACTGTTTTCTATTCTCCTTCTTTTGAGTTTAAAGTCTAACTAAAGGCAAACTTTTTGAAGTTTTGGATAGAGCGAGAAGTGGTTAGAACACCTGTCAGGTTTTTATTACTATCTGTTCCCCCATTAGAGTGATTCGCCCTCTCTATCTGCTCTGTTTACCATTATCATAAAAAGTGGAAGAAGATCCCAAATTTTGGGTTGTTACCAGAACAGTAATAGAGGGAAAATCTTTAAGGGGTTGTATGGGTTCAGTGTTCAAAAAAAAAAAAACATGTCATTCTTACCTCCACTGTGCAGTTTGTTTTGCACAGAGTGGCCCCAATCCTCCTATTCTGGGGTCCAACAGCGGCTCTTGCGGCTCTTCCCCGCAAGAGCTAACACCCTCTTGGATGCGTTCTGCCAAGGGGATTACCTTGCGGGTGCGCTCCCGTGTGATACACTTGGCGGCCATAGCCGCCAAGTGTATGACTCGGCCCCACCACCTGGAGTGCCGCGTCGCCTCATTTATTTGATTGACAGCAGTGGGAGCCAATGGCTGCACTTCTATCAATCTAACCAATGAACAGCCGACGAGCCGCTTAGAAAGCAACGCGGGAACGAGCCCACAAAAGTTCGGGGCTCAGGTAAGTAAAACGGGGGCAGTGGGGGCCGAAGAGTACAAGGTGTTTTTTTACCTCAATGCATAGGATTAATTAAAGGGGTTGTAAAGGATTTTTTTTTTTTTTCATAATAAGAATCCTTTACCTGCAGACATTCCTCTTTTCACTTCCTCATTGTACATTTTTGCTCAGAAGTTGCTCTATTTCTTCTCTGCTCTGTTCACTTCCTGCTTGTCTGATTTTTACTCACCACCATGAAGGGAGGCTTTACTGTGGTGGTCAGTGACGTGCTCGCCCCCTCCCGGGAACTACATCTGTGCGGCAGTATGCTCTCTATGTGTTAGGCCGCGTACACACGATCGAATTTGTCCGCTGAAACTGGTCCGACGGACCATTTCAGCAGACAAATCCGATCGTGTGTATGGGCTAGCGGACATGTCTGACCGGCCGACAAATTTTAAAGCATGCTTTAAAATTTGTCCGCCGGAGACATGTCCGTCGGATATGTCCGCTGGTTAGTACACTAACCAGCGGACATATCTGCCCGCACATGCGTCAAATGGATTCGACGCATGCGTGGACGTTTTTTACTTCCTGGTGCGGTGACGTGGCGGCGTCAACGGCACCGCCACGTCACCACACTGTCTATAGATGGGGATTTTGATCCGACGGACAGTTTCAGCGGACATGTCCCTCCGTGTGTACACGGTCTTAGAGACTTCAAGGAGGTGTAAATTACTTGGCGTGCCGCAATGCGTACTGGGAAATGTAGTTCTTACATGAACAAGCGCCGCAAACCAGGAAGTGAATGAGAGAACAGAAACTAGAACGCCGGAGGTGATATTGATGAAGGAATTTTAAAGGTATTTACTTGTTTTTTTAACAGAATCATTACACTATTCTGTCTGTCTACCTTGCAGACCTTAATTTTAGACAAAACATTTTTTTCCTTTACAACTTTAAGGTGAAAAAACATGAAGGTTTACAACCACTTTAAAATAGGAACACAATTTCTGGTGACAATCAGGTATCACTTTGGAGGGATTTCCTCTGATTGCCTGTATTGGCTTTGGGACAGGAAGTGAATGGAAAAATATCCCCAATGGGACACTCTGTACAAAATTCAAACAAAAAGTTTTGCCTTTAGTTCTACGTTATATGTTTGAGCAGTTTTCTAGGAACGCTAGACTTCTAGAACTCACGCCTTTTTTTAATTCTTTTTCTTTGAATCTGTTTTTATACCTATCTTAGCTCTGTCATTCCTCAAGAATTAGCGATTTCAATTGAATTCCACCATCTTTGGCATTTTCATTATATTAGTCGACCTGATTATCTTTACTTAAGATGTTGTTACACATTTCAATCTTGGATTTGTATTTATGCTTTGTTATGTGACCATTTTTGTACCATATGCTGTTTCAAATTGGAATGAGGACAGGACTATACACTGTCTGTAAACTTTTATTGTAAAACCTTAATAAAAACATATATATTTTTTTTAAAGTGTAATGACTGTGTTGCATTCAGATGTGTTGTTTAGAGTCCATCTTTAGCTTTGGAACAAATAATACAAGTTTAAATTTGAATTCCAGACAGGTGAATAAAATATTATTTGCTATCCCCTTCCTGCACTATTTATCAGTATAGCATTTTTATTTTTAGGCAGACATTGAGGTTGATTTACTAAAGGAAAATACACTTTGCAAAGGAATTATCACCTTGGTGAATGAGATTGTTACATACCGTATTTATCGGGGTATTGCGCGCTCCGCCATGTAGTGCGCACCCCTAAAGTCGACCCGCATTTCTGTAAAAAAAAAGATTTTAGTACTTACAGTTTTGGTGTCTTGCGCGGCATCCATCGGTGGCCTCATCGGGTCCAGCGTCCATCTGCGGCTTCGGTGGTGTCCTTCTCGTCGGGTTCGACCTCCTTCTGCGGTGTCCTCCCCGCTCGATCCCCGCTTCCCGTGCTGAATTTGAATTACTGCGCCGGCATATACCGAGCGCAGTACACTCGTGTATAGTCGGGCAGGCTCGGCTCTTCTCACGGTCACGTCCTGTATGTCCAGGACGTGACTGCGAGAGAAGCCGAGCCTGCCCGACTAAACATGAGTGTACTGCGCTGGGTATATGCCGGCGCAGTAATTCAAACTCGGCGCAGGAAGCGGGTATCGGCGTATATCGCGCACCCACGATTTTGCCCTGAATTTCAGGGCAAAAAAGTGCACGGTATACGCCGATAAATATGGTAATTAAATAGTTAGGCCAGCCATAGACAGAGCAAATGTCTTTCCTACAACCATGGGCTGGATTCCCGCATCAATAGAGTGTTGACATGGGAATCCATCCCGACGAGCCACTGTATTCTCCTGGTGCATAGGCAGGGGAAGCCATTCCCGCTGGGAGAAGACAACGATTATTGCTAGTAGCCATACCAGCTGCTAGAGTTAACTTAGTAAGGCTTCTTTCACACTTGGGGCGGGAGGTGCAGTGGCGGTAAAGCTGCGCTACTTTTAGCGGCACTTTACAGCTAATTTCGCTGCGATATTCAGCCACTAGCAGCCATAAAAAGGGTTAAAACCCACTGCAAAGCGCCTCTGCAGAGGTGCTTTGCCGGCGGTATAGCCCCGGTGTCCCATTGCTTTTAATGGGCAGGGACGGTGGAGGAGCGGTATACACACTGCTCCTTTACCGCTCCAAAGATGCTGCTTGCAGGACTTTTTTTCACATCCTGCTAGCGCATTGCTCCATTGTGAAAGCCCTTGGGCTTTCACACTGGAGAAACAGCAGCCGCTGTTTCAGGTCGGTTTGCAGGCGCTATTTTTAGCGCAATAGCGCCTGCAAACCGCCCCAGTGTGAAAGGGGTCTTGGTTACATTCAACTGGGCTTGTACTGTAATGTTGAAAATGTTATGAAGCTCATCCAAACAACTCCAATACTCCTCTGTTAGCTTAGGCTTACCCTAATATGGTGCGGGAAACCCCTCAATCTGTGCGTGTTTCTTGCACTGCATTCAAATCGCACTGCCCTTGCGATCTGCAGCATGAGTTGTGCAAGCTTAACGACATCCCAAACGCAGGCCACGTTGTGATTCAAACTCAAACCGCACTGCACTGAATTGCATGTGAATAGAACAGGAATGCACTTTGGTTCCTTTACAATTCACATGCAGTTCAAAGTGTGAACCGAGGCTTAATAGTTTCTTCATTAGAGCTAAGGAGGCTTTTTAGGTGCATGTTAAAACACGCCGGTTTCACACTGGTACGACACCACAGCCGCCCTACTTTGGATCCGACTTTTCCCTGCGACTTGAAGTCAAAAACACGTCCGACTTCAATGAACAGGGATCCGACTTTGATCTCTGACAATGCCAGGCACTGTGTCTGGTATGAATCTGGTATGAATCTTGAGGAGTAACTCCATGGCAAATTTTAAATAAAAAAACAGCATGGGTTCCCCCTTTAAGAGCATACCATGGCCTTCGGTCTGGTATGGATTTTAAGGGGAACCCCTATGCTGAAAAAACAGCATGGGGGTCCCCCCCAAGATCCATACCAGAACTTTATCCGAGCACGCAGCCCGCCCGGTCAGGAAAGGAGGTGGGGACGAGCGAGTGCCACGCCTCCTGAACCGTACCAGACCGCATGCCTTCAACATGGGGGGTAGGTGCTTTGGGGCAAGGGGTGCACTGTGAATGAGGACAAGGGCCTCTTCCCGACAACCCTGGCCATTGGTTGTCGGGGTCTGCGGGCGGGGGGCTTATCGGAATCTGGGGCCCTCCACCCTATGTGAATGAGTATGGGGTACATTGTACCCCTACCCATTCACCTGGGAAAAAAAGTGTCAATAAAAAAGCACACTACAAAAGTTTTTTTTTAAAGTAATTTATTAGGCAGCCCCGGGGGTCTCTTCTAACTTTGAAGTTCTTCTCCCGCTGTCTGATGTCTTCTGCCGGGCTCCTCCGATATCTTCTGCCCTTTTGCCAGCTCTTTTTCTAGCAGGTGCCCGGTCTTCTCCATCGTCTTCTTCCGATGTTAAATTGACGCTCTCCCGTTGTAATGCTGTGTGTGTGGTGCGCAATGACTTATACTGGCATGGGGTGGGGTCACTGGGTGATGTCATTCAGTGACCCTGCCCCTTATGACGTCACTGGCATCTGAAACCTCTTAAAGGTCCGGTAGGTACCAGCACATAGGGGATAACATTCTAGAACAAGTTCAGTTGAATGTCATTAACTATTGCTAGCTATGCAATGAGGACCATTTTGACTCTTTTGTGTAAGGGGCCTAAAATATATTCTCAGGGGACATAGCCTGATTTTGTTTGAATGAAATCTCAGGGAATACCATACAGTGATGATGAATATTGTTCACAAAATATCACAATATTAGTTGTTGATGGGTTCCTGATTTTCAACGATTCGATCACTTTTTGGTGGATGTATGAAAATATCAGATTTTACAGCCCCATCACAATATACATGAGGGGCAATTATGAGAATGATCATTCTTACCTCCCGTAGGTCAAAAATTTCCTCCATCTGCCCCTTTATGCTGTACAGTATGTCTATGCAAACAATGAGACTCTATAAAATTATTGAAGTCTTTTATTTTACACCCAAGCTGAACAATGGCATGCTATTTTTTTCACCCTAATGTGATGGCAGATTCACAGTTTGGTGAAGATGTATACGTGTGATTGTCAGATAAAGAGCTGAGATAATGCATAGGAGGCTGAATATTCATTATCTCAGCAGCGTCTTGTGAATAGTCTCTGTAACAATACAATGCGAAGAACAGATGTTGGCAGATGAAGGTGTTGGTGTTAGATGAGACGTGGCAGCTTGCTGGATGGCTTCCAATGCAGTTGTGAACTGTACTCAGAATGGAAGGAGCAGATTGCACTGTAAATCTGTGCAGTTCCAACTTTATGTGCATTTCTAGATGGATAAGAAGAATGCAATCCTTATATTTGTGCTTCAGGAAGTTTGTGAGTTCCATATCTGATGCCCTCATGATCTTTAGGGAATTACACAGCAGTGGCAAGTAAAAGTCTCAATGTAGTCTATAGGCCCGTACCTGTGGCGGCTGGTGCTCAACAAACAAAAAAAAAAATCCAGCTTAACTGTGCCCATCAAATGCAGCCACTGTGTCATCAATTGTCACCACTGCGCCATGCCATTAAACGCAGCCACTGTGCCATGCCATCAAACGCAGCCACTGTGCCATCAATTGTCACCACTGTGCCATGCCATCAAACGCAGCCACTGTGCCATGCCATCAAACGCAGCCACTGTGCCATGCCATCAAACGCAGCCACTGTGCCCATCAATGGTCACCACTGTTCCAATTGTCGCCACTGTGCCCTTTAATTGTCGCTACTGTGCCCGCTAATTGTGGCCACTGTGCCAATTGTCGCCACTGTGCCCTGTACAATGTAGTTTGGTTTATGTTGGCTGAAAAAGTTCTGCCTTGTGTTTGCAGAACAAGTTCACGGCCCACGCCCTTTGGACAAAAATCCACGGATTTGTCCGATGAAAGTCTGATCGTGTGTACGAGGCTTTAATGTACAGTATTGTCATGTGGGGGTTGCTCAGCTCAATGGTAGATGTGTTTTAGTGAAGTTCTTGCCAGTCTATACTGTGTTCGCCAGCCCACTTTTATTAACCCCTTCCCACAATCATGTGACCATTGGGTGTCACAGCAGTCACATGATGGAAAAGCTTTCGGATCGCAAGTATGCATTGGGAGCTTACCGATCGCTGATGACTACCGTGTTGGGAGCATGCAGGGAGCATGCTCTCAGCCTGGTAAGTTGTTTCACAGAGGGCCACAGGTATGTGGCAACTCGGTGTTAAGGCCCACCCGCTCACTGTGTCACTCGGCCCCACCCCTTGGCGCGCCGCGTCACTGGATGCAATTGACAGCAGCGTCAGCCAATGGCTGCCCTGCTCAAAATCCATCCGCTCTAGCCAATTAGCGGCCAGGCTGAGCGGCGAAGAGGATCTCAGGACCGTGTGCAGGTAAGTAAAACTGGGGCTCAGGGGGGCATGATATATGCACTGAAGTTTTTTCACCTTAATGCATTAAGGTGAAAAAAAAATTCTTTACAACTCATTTAAGCCTCGAAAATCAGATTTTCGACAGGAATTGTGTGTGGGAAGCCTGTTGGCGTAAATCAGACCATGTGTACGCTACATCAGACAATTGTTGTCGGATTTTCCGTGGACAAATGTTGGATTGCAGGCTTTAAAATTTTCCGTGGACAACTGTCTGTTGTCGGATTTTCCGATCGTTTGTCGGACAAAAGTCCAAAGCATAAACATGCATGCTCAGAAGCAATGCTCACCAAACATGGCATTAGCAGAAGATGCTCAAAGGGTGGTGCTAAAGAAGCTACGTTCGTGTTTGTTGGCCGACAATTGTGTGCCATTTGTATGCGAGACAAGTTCCTGGCCAACGGCTTTGTCTGCGGAAAAACCGAACGTGTGTACGAGGCTTAAGACTCCCTCCAGTCCCCTAGACTTACTAGTTGCCTCAGACCTGCTCAGCCCACCCAATTCCACTGAAGAGAATCTTTCCAACATAGAATACTGTCTCTGGGCAGGAACACACGTTCCTTCTCACTGGAACACACAACTCTCTCCTGGCAGTTCTTCATCTACAAATGGGACCCGTGAGCTATAGTCAGGCTTGGCTTATAACTAATCTGCACACCTGTGCACTTACATGGCCTGCAGGTCCCCAGCAAGACCCTGGCACAGAATTAAAGGCTTCATCCCACCCAAGACACTTTGACGCCTTCAAAGCTACAGGCCCCAAACCAGGATTTCAAAGCCTGGAGAAAGTTTTACAAACTTTCCGCTTTACACTTTGCATTAGTGCAAACCTTGTTTCATGCCTAAGTAAATTTCCATAGTGGAAGGGCCTCACACTGTCAGAATATGTATAAAAGTGGGACTAAACCCATCAATTTAACAGTTTGTTACATTCCCAGCAAAACAGTTGAACAAATGAATCTATCTATGGTCGCTACTGACACCCCCTATTCAGGTGTCCGGACCGTTTTCGGGCACCGGACATCTGAATTACAGAGGTGGGGGTGTTTTTTCGGATGCAGCTGATTAGAGCCATAGGGCCAGATTCACCTAGTGCGGCGTAAAGTTGTGCTGGCGTAGCGTATTTGAGATACGCCACGCTGCCGTAAATTAGAGAGGCAAGTGCTGTATTCACAAAGCACTTGCTCCTTAAGTTACGGTGGCGTAGCGTAAATGGGCCGGTGTAAGCCTGCCTAATTCAAATGTTTTTCATGTGGGCGTGTTTTCGTTAAATGAAGTGTGACCCCACGTAAATGACGTTTTTTTTTAAACTGCGCATGCGCCGGCCGTGAACAGAGCCCAGTGCGCATGCTCCAAATGAGGTCGAAAAGAGTCATTGAAAACGACGTGAATGTAATTTACGTCCAGCCCCATTCACAGACGAGTTACGAGTTTACGTTCGTTAACAAACGACGTAAAAATTTTAAGATTCGACGCGGTCCCGACATCCATACTTAACATTGGCTGCACCATCTTTTTGTTGGAATAACTTTACACCTGAAAACGCCTTACAAAAACGGCATATCTGTACGGCGTATCTGTACTGTGATGGCCAGGCGTACGTTCGTAAATAGGCGTATCTCGCTGATTTACATATTCTAGGCGTAAATCAGCGTACACGCCCCTAGCGGCCAGCGTAAATATGCAGTTAAGATACGACGGCGTAATACAATTACGCCGCTCGTATCTTAGCTCAAACCCGGTGTATCTTGTTTTCTGAATACGCCGGTGCATTTTAGAAGTTGTGCGGCGTATTTCGAGATACGCCGTCGTAACTATTGCTGAATCTGGCCCATAGGCTCTAATAGGCGCCCAAAAATGTGAGAAGCGGGCACAACGCTGTATGTTAGGAAAGCAAAATCATTTTTTTTTCTAATATTGAACCACCAATCAGGTGCACCAGGTCTGTGTTACCTTTCACCTGATTGGCATCCAATAACAGCAGAGGACGAGAGGAGGAGCGGATGGTAGAAGACATTGGGTCGGGGGAAGATGGAGGACACCGCTCACCAGCTGCCCACCCAAGACAAGGTAAGTCCCGGGCAGACGATAGGTGGCGGGGGCACAGTTTGCAGCATTTGGGGCACAGTGGCAAAACTTGGGGCACAATGACAACATTTGGGGGACAGTGGCAGCACTTCGGGCAGGCACAGTGGCAACTTTTGGGGTACAGTGGCAGCACTTGGGGCACAGTGCCAGGGTTTGATAAGCAAAGTGGCTGTGTTTGGGCACAGTGGCAACATTTGGGGCACTGTGACAGCGTTTGATGGACACAGTGGCAGCGTTTAATGGGCACATTGGCTGCATTTGGTACAGTGGCTGCGTTTGATGGGTACAGTGGCTGCGTTTGGTACAGTGGTTGCGTTTGATGGGTACAGTGGCTGCATTTGATGGGCACAGTAGCGACAATTAAAGGGCACAGTGGCGACAATTGGAACAGTGGCGACAATTGATGGGCACAGTGGCTGCGTTTGATGGCATGGCACAGTGGTGACAATTGATGGCACAGTGGCTGCGTTTGATGGGTACAGTGGCTGCGTTTGATGGGCACAGTGAGGCACAGTTTTTCAGAATTTTTCAGGCTGTTTGCGCCCCTGTTTGAGCACCAGGTGCCACTGGTTAGAGACTACGTATAGGCACAGGGATTGCTTAAAGCAAAACTCCAGCCAAAAATAACACAATGAAAATGTAATAGCCCACTAAAAGGTAAAAAAAACAGATTTTGCTGCAACATTCATCTTTAATTTAGAGATATCCGCCGCTGTACTTTTTTTTCATCTTGCTAGATGACCTCAATCTGATGCCCACCATCTTTGAACCCACATCCTTTGTGCCCAGCCTATATGAAGTTGTAGGGAGTTTTCTTCAACCCACATTTCCAATAAAAGACTTCTGACAATACCTGTGCATGGCTTCCAACGTCAGCTTTTACTCCTTCAATTGTATTGGATGTTTATTTTAGGCTTGCAGGATGGGTCCATTCTGAAGCCCTATTTCGGGGCCATTTACATTGTTCTGTTTAGAATGGTTTTTAAGCATTTTACCGATTTTTCTTTTTAATAGGCATACGGACATTCAGTTCACATTAAAGAGGAGAGCTATTGATGATAAGAACTTTGAATAAATAATACATCCATTTTAATTGACATCTATTGTGTAGAGAATGTAAAGAGGATTGTATCGACCTTATGAAGCTTTTCAGATGCTGTCTCTTTTTTATTTCATTGTGTTTGCAGCCTCACTATGTACTGTGTTCTTTGTCTGTTAGCATTAGAGTTCTCAACTTGTTCTGCTTTAGAGATATACGTTTTTCACAGGCAGTGTATTATGGGAAGATACCGTTAAAGATTTTAGGACCAAAAAAATTAAAGAAATCCGAGCAACTGATGGAGCTGGAGAAAGCACAAACGTAGCCCAGAGCTTAAAGTGATACTAAAGGATCATATATTTTTTTTTTAAATAACAAACATATCATACTTACCTCCACTGTGCAGCTCGTTTTGCACAGAGTTGCCCAATCCTGGTCTTCTGGGGTCTCTTGGCAGCTCTCGTGGCTCTCCCCCACATCAGATAACGCCCTAGAAGAAAGCGCTCTCCCGAGGGGGTTAACTTGCGGGCGCACTCCTGAGTCATTCATTCAGCCCCCCTGGTACCCGTGTCATTGGAATTGATTGACAGCAGCGGGACCCAATGGCTGTGCTGCTACCAATCTATCCAATGAGGAGCCAATAAGCCATGGAAAGAACGACACAGGATCACGCCCTCGGAAATTTTGGCGGACACACTAAGGTATTTTTTCACCTTAATGCATAAGATGCGTAATGCATAAGATCGTGCGGCAGTGGAATCAAACTTCCCCTTTATAGTGCCGTTGTACGTCACCGCGTTTGAGAGCGACGAGATTTTGTCTTGACCGTGTGTATGCAAAGAAAGCTTGTCAAGATTCTCGACAAGCATAACAAGGAACTCGTCGAGGAAAAATATGTTTCAGTGATATTGTTACACTGATAATTTGAGTTATCACATTGTCATCATCTTTATAGCCATACTTTAAAGTGTACTGTGTATGAAGTTGTCTTTATTTTATTTTTAGGTTTTTCTTTGCACTCGGTTGGAGTTCCATACACATAGGTGCAATAAAGCGCCACTTATTTTTTTACTATTGAGTTTAGATAGAAAAATACATCATTAAAGTGGCAGCAGGTTAGTCAGTTGTTTTTCCTCAAGGTGCAGTGGTACTTCAAGTGTGGGCGTACGAGACTTACTCAGCCATAAATATATGAACCATTGCCATACAAACCATTGTGCATAAAGCTAGGACATGGTTTCAAGGAAGCTACAGGAGATCAGCAGTGATAATAAGCAACAAAGAAGGTGAAAAAACGTATTTAATTTAGTATAAGTAATTTATTATTTATTTAGTATAAAAAATGGCAGTTATTTACGGTATAATGCACAGTGTTTAATGTCATTACATTTCCATCTAATTTATAGTGTAACATGCACAAACACATCATTAAATGAAGGGTTTCTTCAGCCCTGCAAAAAGCATCTTGACTAGTGCAGATACCATGCTTCAATAACAGTGTCCATGGAAATGGGAAATTATTTTAAAATGCAGACAGTTACAGTTCATCACAGCTACAGAATGAGTGAAGGAGGAAGACAACAGGCTGCGGCTGATAAGCACATTATCATTCATTTTCTTATCAACCTGGATGAAGTGTTATAGAACACTTCATTCATTTGACTTTATGCTTGTACTGTATATTCTGAATTTTCACTTATGAAGGCTGTATTTTGCTTACGTTTTTTCCGGTATAGTTGTGCCCAGAAAATCGAATGTTGCTATCAGTATACTTTCCGGGAGCCCTTCAATCCCTGAGAGTTGGAAACAAGGAAAAAACTGCGCTAATTAGCAAAAACCAATAAAGTAAATAAATTAAAATAAAAGAAAATAACAATAAAACATCTAAGGCTGCAGTTGTCGTGTGATACCACAAGAAAATACAAAAAATATAGCAAAACTGCGCCCCATAAGCCCCTAAAAATATACAATAAAACAGTCAATAAAACAATTGTTTTGAAAAGAGGAGTTTCCTTAAAAAATCCAGCATATAGTTTCAGGATGCATCCAATGTTGGGTGCTGCATGTATAAAAATGTCCACAATAATAAACCACCGCGGTGACAAACGTATTCTTGAAAGTGATCCCTTCACCACAATTAAGATTGGCTGCTTACCAAAAGTAAGCTCAAGAAGAGCAGTTGGCTATAGCCCAGCCACGGCCTTGGCATTCACGAGACAGATACGTGTTCCCGGAGCAGGCAGGAAGGGGCACTGCAGCTTCAATCCACCAGGGTATTGTATGGATCGAAATCCAGAGTGGTCAGGCAGGCAAAGGTCATACACGAGCTCTCCATGTGCTCAGATTAAGAGGCCTCTTAATCTGAGCACATGGAGAGCTCGTGTATGACCTTTGCCTGCCTGACCACTCTGGATTTCGATCGTGTACCGCTTTGCCTGATCTGTTGCCGACCTGATCGACTAAGTTTTCGCCTGAATCCTCAGCACACAAGCTCCACTTCAGAAACTACCTATCACAGACAATACCCTGGTGGATTGAAGCTGCAGTGCCCCTTCCTGCCTGCTCCGGGAACACGTATCTGTCTCGTGAATGCCAAGGCCGTGGCTGGGCTATAGCCAACTGCTCTTCTTGAGCTTACTTTTGGTAAGCAGCCAATCTTAATTGTGGTGAAGGGATCACTTTCAAGAATACGTTTGTCACCACGGTGGTTTATTATTGTGGACATTTTTATACATGCAGCACCCAACATTGGATGCATCCTGAAACTATATGCTGGATTTTTTAAGGAAACTCCTCTTTTCAAAACAATTGTTTTATTGACCGTTTTATTGTATATTTTTAGGGGTTTATGGGGCGCAGTTTTGCTATATTTTTTGAATCCCTGAGAGTTCCAAGAGATTTCCAAAATGCAATAATTACCGCATTTATCGGGGTATTGCGCACTCCGGCGTATAGCGCGCACCCCTAATGTGGACCCGAAATTTCAGTAAAAAAAAACACATTTTAGTACTTACAGTTTTGGTGTCTTGTGCGGCGTCCATCGGCGGCCTTGTCCGGTCCGGCGTCCGTCTGCGGCTTCAGTGGTGTCTCCGAGTCGAATCCCTGCTTCCCACGCTCAGTTTGAACGCCTCCGCCGACATATACCGAGTGCAGTACACTCGGGTACATTCGGCCAGGCTCGGCTTCGCTTGTGCTCACGCTCTGTGACTTTTAATGCGTGAGCACGAGCGAAGCTGAGCCTGGCCGAATGTACCCGAGTGTAGTGCACTCGGTATATGTCGGCGGAGGCGTTCACACTGAGCGCGGGAAGCAGGTATCGGCGTACAGTATATCGCGCACCCACGATTTCCCCTTATTTTAAGGGGAAAAAAGTGTGCAGTATACGCCGATAAATACGGTAGGTGACCAAAGTTACGAAAATTCTCGTACGACAGAATAAAAATTCGGAAGTGATGTCATGTGTTGTAATGCATTTGTATTGCATCTTCGAATGAGAGCTGTACTGATTAAGCAACAATCATACGATCTGGCATCGTACGAAAAAAATTCTGTGCATTTCTGATAGAATAATATCGGCTCTTGAAAGCTCCATACTTATGATGCGATTATCGTACGATCGATTTGAATGCTGCATTTTTCGTACGATTTTCGGATCTTGTGTACTGGGCTTAAGAGCAGAAATGTTGAGAGGTTAAAGTCAGCAACAGGAAGATAGTGAAAATAACATTACAGATGACGTTAGGAAAGACCGCCAAGTGTCAATAATCAGGCGTCAAATAATATGGGGGAATGGAACATGTATCCGAACAAGTACATGCACAGTATCTAAAAAGTGAGAGTTTGTTCATATAGATCCCTTTGGAGATGTCTGCGCATGATGAGGAAATGGCATCGTTGGTCGAACTTTTTTTAGGGGCTTTCAAGTGTACCTCATCTGCGAAGTTGAGGGGAGGACTGGGAGTTCATGGTCCTTCATGTGAAGTAAAGAGTCGTAAAGTGATAATAAACACACATTGTTTAATTTACATTATCTCTTCTATTTCTGTATGTGGATAATGGCAGTGTAACTATTTTAATAAAAAAAAAAATCTACAGTAAGTAATTTTTTCCTAATCAATATACAGTTGTCACATGACCCAGCACTTTCCTAGCCTCTCTGCAGGGAAACATAAGCAGGAGGAGCTTCTAGTCCTCTGCTGCTGGTCACATGTTCAATACTAAAAAAAAATAAAAGAACATCCTTTGGAATACAGAGTATTGTGGAAATTTTATGAAGATGTATTTCATATGTATTTTTTATAGTGTCTCCCTGTGTTAGTTCTCCCGCAGCCCGCTCTAGAGAGCTGACTGGGACAGACTGACGCTGGTTGAGTCCCGTCTGGTAGTGAAAAGCTTCTTGAGGGTGCAGAGAGGTGTTTGCAGAGTTGGGATATGTCCAACAGCGAAGGGCCCCTGTGCAATGCACAGACGTCCGCCGGGGGGGTGTTCACCCTGCAAATACATTATCGGCTATGAGTGGAGTACGTTCGTGTCACCCCTGTGTGCCTATTCATCACATTTTGTGGGCCATGGTGTGCATCTGCAGATAATCTCCCATCCACAGGAACGGTAGTATAATCCAGGTATGCATTATTCCCTGAACAACGCAGAATAAGGATTCAGGCAAACGGTAAAAACAGGAGCCTTTGAATTGTTATGTTCGGGGACAGCATTCATGATTTCAAGCAATGCAGCTTCCTCTACTGGAGAGCATGGCTTCCAGGTACAGGGGGCAGGAAATCATACAAACTGCCCCCATCGAGACACGCCCATAAGACTCACCTAGTCATTGTTCACTGGTTGTTTTATAACCCCTCCTGTTTCAAAGCATGCCTGTGCTGGATTGGTCGATTGTGAAACCATCAAGCTCTATTGTTATATGAATAAAGATTGCTTCCATGATTAGATCAGTTGGTCATACTTAGGGTGATACTTAGGCCGCGTACACACGATCAGACAGGTCCGATTAAAGTGGACCAGTTCGATGGTGTGTACAGCCCATCAGACCGTTGTCTGTCGGACCAAAGATTTAAAACATGCTTTAAAACCTGTCTGATGGACACCTTTCAGTCACATAGGTTGGATGGTTAGTACACAAAAGCATCGGGCCAAAAACCCACGCATGCTCAGAATCAAGTCGACGCATGCTTGGAAGCATTGAACTTTGTTTTTTCATCACGTCGTTGTGTTCTACTTGACCGCGTTCTGGTCTGATCGGATTTTGGTCCGATGGTGTGTATGCACATCAGACCATCAGACAAGTTCAGAGTTGTCTGATGAAAACGGTCCATCGGACAAGTTTCATCAGACCGGTCTGATCGTGTGTACAAGGCCTAAGATGCATTATACTGTAGTGATGTGATAATTTCTTTGCCCATTTACCAAGTGTATACTCTTGTTATGCAGTGTTTGTTTGCCCTTTTCCAATATGGTTGCTATGTTCTTTCTCACCAAGGATAAGGTCATCAAGGAGAGCAGAGGATGGCAAGGGGTTTTCTGGGTTCAGTAAGTGGGTGGAGAGAACACTAATTTCTACTAAGAGAACACAGACTGAGTAAGTGCTGCATATTAATCTCACTGAGACATACATAGAGACTGTTAATGATTTCATGTTCCTGTTCGGAAAATACTTTGGGCCAGATTCAGGTAGATGGGCGCTTCTTTACTTTGGAGTAACGTTTCTCATTTACGTTACTCCGCCGACACTTTCGGCGCAAGTACTGTTATTCACATAGCACTTGCTCCTAAACTTGTGCCGGAGTAACGAAAATGCGCTGGCGTAACCCGACGCAAGTGGAAGTGGGTGTGATCATATGTAAATGATGGGCGGAGCCCAGCGCAGAGGCTTACGCTCAGCGCATCATCCACGGAGCATGCGCAGTAAGTGAGGCTTCACTCGCCCCCTTGTGCGCATGCTCACAACTTCCGTCAGCACCACTTCACGGGAAACGTCAGCGCAATGCGTTCCGTTGGGCGCATTTAAATGCGCCCGTAGATGCGCCATTCCGGCACTAAAGTATATCCTGTTCCCCCTCCCCGCAGTGAAGTTACTTTTGTTCTGAGATGGCTGCTCCCGTTCCCCGCAAACACACAGGAGAAAGCTGAACTCTAAAGGCCAGGAGCTGTCAGCCGTCATCTCGGCTATGGAGACCTATGATGTCTTCCTTCATGGCTGTAAAAGTTGACAGACAAGCATGGACAGAGGTGTTGTCCTGCAAGTGGGGGTGCTCAGCTAGCTATTATCGTCGGTAACGCTGCTGTAGCTGCTCTCCTGCTGACCTGTGGCCGTCTGGAGTAAAGATAAAGCAGCTATTTGTAGAAATAACTTTGCGCCGGACGGACGAGATACGCGCGACGCATGTAGCCAGCGTATGGTGCTAATCCGTTCGCGAATCGGGAAATCTCCCTCATTTGCATATTTTCAGGGGAAATCAATAGGAGCGACTGATGCGCCAAGCGAAATTATGCGCTGACGAGAAAGTTAAGCCGATCAGAAATGGCCCGTTTTCTGTCGCATCTAGTTTGGTGGGTACGGCCACATAGAAACAACGGCGCATATTCACAGTTACGTGGCGCATATCGAAATACTCCAGCGCAACTCTACCTGAATCTGGCCCTTTATGTTGGATGGTTCTCTGACTGTTATTTCTTCAATAAATGGACTTTCAAATACACTGCTGTGTGGATTACGGTCTATGTGGAGATATATTTCTCTTTTGGGATTTCACTTGCTTTTCACAAGCCCCAATTGAGTGGTGGCACTGTGCTTGTTAACCACTTAAGACCCTGGCCTTTAGGCAGCTAAAGGACCTGGCCAGTTTTTGCGATTCGGCACTGTGTCACTTTAACTGACAATTGTGCGATCGTGCGACGTGGCTCCCAAACAAAATAGGCGTCTTTTTTTTCCCACAAATAGAGCCTTCTTTTGATGGTATTTGATCACCTCTGCGGTTTTAATTTTTTGTGCTATAAACAAAAATAGAGCGACAATTTAAAAAAAAAAATGCAATATTTTTAACTTTTTGCTATAATAAATATCCCCCAAAAATATATATAAAAAAATGTTTTCCTTAGTTTAGGCTGATACGTATTCTTCTACCTATTTTTGGTAAAAAAAAATCGCAATAAGCGTTTATCGATTGGTTTGCGCAAAATTTATAGCGTTTACAAAATAGGGGATAGTTTTATTGCATTTTTATTATTATTTTTTTATTACTAATGGCGGCGATCAGCGATTTTTTTCGTGACTGCGACATTATGGCGGACACTTAAAACAATTTTGACAAATTTTTTGGGACCATTGTCATTTTCACAGCAAAAAATGCATTAAAAATGCATTGTTGACTGTGAAAATTACAATTGCAGTTTGGGAGTTAACCACAAGGGGGCGCTGAAGGGGTTAAGTGTGACCTCATTTGTGTTTCTAACTGTAGAGGGGTGTGGCTGTAGGTGTGATGTCATTGATTGATCGCGTTTTCCGTTTTATAGGGAAACACAATCACGGCGCCACAGTGAAGAACAGGGAAGCTGTGTTTCTCCGGGGACCGGGTCACGGAGCTTCGGCCTGGGACGCGGGCGTGCGCCCGCGGCCCATGGCTGGGCTCTTACGCTCCATTCAGACCTAGGCGTTTTGTCGCCTGAAACCCGACGCTGAAGCAGCCTGACATACGCTGGAGGGGCGAATTTACATTGTCAGCTATGGAGATGGTTCACATCTCCACCTTGAACGCCCAAACGCCCGTACGCCTGAAGCTCAAACAAGTCCCGGACCCTTTTTTTCAGGCGTATCGCAATAGCCGACAATGTAAAACATCACCGCTCCAGCAAAAAGAAAAGGGCGTTTTGTCGCCGCAAAACGTACCTGTACCGTGTCATTCTCCTGACGTAAATGTGCAGGAGGCGGTCCTTAAGTGGTTAAAGATCCTGTCCTGATCACACAGATTATGAAGACTCTTCTCCTAAATACTATACAGGTGACACCATCATACCTCAGTACCTGCAGAGAAAGAGAAAAATAGTGCTACAATACCAAAAGGCTGAGAAGGACCCTTGAAGTGCAGGAGACATGGATTACACATTGGCTTATAGAAAAATCTCCACGACAAGAGTAAAAATAATATCAATGAACTGTTTTAAAATGTCATACAAATATATATATATATTTAAATGTTCATAATTTTTTGGCAAGAACATGGTGTGGGCGGATTTTTGCCTGTCATGCTCCTGTGTAAGGCTGCATTCAGACCTAGGCGTCTGCGGCAGCAGCGTATTTGGGCGACATGAAAAAGGCGTTTTGTCCCCGCGATTTGCGGCGACAAAACGCCCTTTTCTTTTTGCTGGAGCGGTGATGTTTACATTGTCGGCTACTGCCGAACGCCCGATACGGCTGAAAAAAAGGATCCGGGACTTTTTTGAGCTTCAGGCGTACGGGCGTTTGGGCGTTCGGCGTGGAGATGTGAACCATCTCCATAGCCGACAATGTAAATTCACCCCTCCAGCGTATGTCAGGCTGCTTCAGCGTCGGGCTTCAGGCGACAAAACGCCTAGGTCTGAATGGAGCCTAACAGAATAAGTGACAGTATACAAATAATGATGAAGTACAAAAAAGGAGATTCAATAGACTACAAAAAAATTTAAAAAAAATTAAATCAGATTTGATGAAATCTCCCTACCGCTTACAACACAGTGATTTCCAATTAGGTTTAAAATTCACAAGTGCAGTCCAACCACAGAAATATTTTAAAAAGGAGTAGGCTTTGGAGAATGTGCTACGTTTCACTAAAGAAAACAGCTACCTGATAAAACAGCTGATTGGCAAAGGCTTCAAGTGGAGAATCCCAGATCAGCAATGGATATGTTCTCCAAACCACTATAAATGTGCTCTTATAGTCTAGGGATGTCATGCTTAGTGGTGTTCTCTCTTCTATGGAGAGCTTCTTTTAGCGTAAACCTTTGTAATCTCATAAAAAGCTTGTTGAGTGGATAAAGAACACTTATAAACACTACTTCCATTTTAAGATGTTTAACTAAACTGTTAAAATGCGTTCACATTTCACCTACAGAAGTGGTTCTATTTTGCTGTCTGCGTTTAGTCAAATATTGGCTTTATAGAGAACGAAAAATAAATCTTTCCTAAAAATTAGATGCTGTCTACAACTTTCCTTTAACCACTTCAGCCCTGGAAGAATTGGCTGCTCAATGACTAGGCCATTTTTTGTGATTCGACACTGCATTGCTTTAACTGACAATTGCGCAGTCATGCCACATTGCACCCAAACAAAATAGACGTCCTTTTTTCCCCACAAATAGAGCTTTCTTTTGGTGGTATTTGATCACCTCTGCGTTTTTGTTTTTTTTGTGCTATAAACAAAAAAAAATTTACAATTTCGAAAAAAAAAGCTATATTTTTTTACTTTTTGCTATAATAAATGTCCCAAAATTTGTATTTTTCTACATATTCTTGGTAAAAAAAATCACAATAAGCGTATATTGATTGGTTTGCGCACAAGTTATAGTGTCTACAAAATTGGTGATAGATTTATGGCATTTTTTTATTAAAAGACTGTGAAATGGTTTAACTCTCCAGCATTTGTTAGTAATTGAAATGTCCTTATTTGTGGATGGATTAACCCATTAAATGTTTCTGTAAATACATTAAAGTGGAACTTTGCCTTCCCCATCCTTGTTCCTTCATTTCACTCTCACAAGCGGATGTTTTTTTTTAATGTTTTTTTTTTGGGGGGGGGGGGGGGTGAAAATTACTTATATGTTTGTTCACAGGCACATTTCAGAAGGCATTGAGTTACTGTACAGCACCACCTGCCATCAGGGAACCAGCTGGCTCTTCATGGTACTTGTACCCACCCCCTGATGACACACAGGGTACATGCATGTCACCAGGGAGCCGGCTGTAGGAACCCATAAGAGACAGTCGGCTCCCAATAACGTTGGAATAGAAGATGGTAAAACAAAACCAAAGAAAATTCCTAGCTCAACTTACCAGCCAGCCTGCAACCAATTGAATTACCCTAACAGTTTGCATTAAAAACAGGTGTAGCACTACCCCCGGAGGAGCTGCTGGATTTTTGGGCGGCATGTGACCTCATGGCTCCTCCGAAATTCCTAGGGGTGAATGATGCATATTGCATATAGTAGAAGTAAAGGAATGTCCACGACAGGTGCTCTTTGCTGTGCTCTTTATTACCCAGCCGGGTAAAAACAGTAAACTTGTGGTGAGGAAAGTAAAGTTGAAGAAGAAAGGAGAATAGCAGATTCAGGCGTAATTATAGGAAACAGTCCTGCTCCCAAACGTAACACTTCTCTGCGCCACTCTCGCCAAAGTGGGTTTAGCGTACCCGGACAGGCCTCTCTCACTGCCGGAGTATCACTCGGACGATTTCAGGATGAAGTCTCTGCCACAGAGCCTCCTTGGTGAACTTGAACTTGGGAGAAAGTCTCTGCCACAGACCCCTCTCAATGAGCCTCAGAAAGGTACCTCTGCCACAGGCCCTCTCTGGATTGAATTCTTGGAGATATGCCTCCTTAGATGAGTTACGCCCGGATCCTGTTCAACTTGTCACGCAGGTACCGACTGACAGGTGATCGGTCCCGAAGTGTCCGGCTACCTTGATCACTGGTGGTTTGTCCAGGCCCTTTTGGACCGCCAGCCTCTCAATGGCGCTCCTCAGCCTAGCTCCCCACCGAACAGCAATACAGCTTGGGATCTTCAGAATTGGAAACCCGGTCACTTACTGAGTCCCCGTCGCTTCAGATGCTCCTGTTCAGCATGGCCCCAGAACCAGAAACACCACGTGGCACACACGCCCCGGCCAGGTAGGCCATAGCGCCGTCGTGATGTGGCCACCCTGAAGGTGGGTGCCACACTCCACGAAGAAGACCCAGAACCAATGGCATCTGCCCCATAAGTACCCCTCCCCAGCATGCACTGCGAGGACAAACTCTCCTGATTCGCTGCTAGGAAAGAGCACCCAAACCTTGACTCCACTGCTGCCACCTGCAGCACCGGGGCTGCAACATTAGATTAGCAAAACCAGCCCCAAGGGTTGTGCGAGTTGAATCAAACATCCCCTGCCGTCGTATGTGTTGTACGTCACCGCGTTTGAGAACGACGAGATTTGGTCTTGACTGTGTGTACGCAAAGAAAGCTTGTCAAGTTTCTCGACAAGCCTAACAAGGAACTCGTCGAGGAAAACGAGGCCTTACACAGCGAGTCCCAAACCATTAGGGTAGAGCGTGTAAAATGTTGAAACTTAAACAATTATTAATGGCTCCCATCTTGCTTTCCAATAGATAAGTTATCTACTTCCAGCAGGAAAATACGGGCTCTCTCACACGATCACTTTTTGTGATGTAAAAAACGTCGTTTTATCTCATGAAACAAAACGACGTTTTTCAAACTTCATTTTAAAAAACGATGTTGCATACACACCATCGTTTTCTGAAAATGCTCTTGCAAAGCGCGGTTACGTAAGACACTTTTGACGGCACTCTGTTCCATTGAAGCTCCCGTCTCATAACTTGCTTCTGGGCATGCGCGGGTTTAAAAACGTCGTTTTAAACGTCGTTTTGCCCACACACGATCATTTTTTGTGAAACAAAAGACGACATTCTGAAAAACAACATAAAAAATTCAAGCATGTTCGAATTTTTTTTTGGTCGTTTTTTTGAAGACATAAAACAACGTTTTGCCCACACACGATCATTTTAAATGACGTTTTTTAAAACGTCGTTTTGTTTCATCACAAAAAACGACCGTGTGTACGCGGCATTAGAGGCAGCAGTGCCTTCGATCTCACATTACAGATTTTGGGCTGTAGGTACAGAAGTGCCTAGGCACACTCACATCTCAGGAAGTGCACTGCTATTTTTCAGGGGGAATCACAGACAATAGTTATTTTCCGATTACTGCTTAGGCACAATTTTTATTTGTAGATGGCCCCTATAACCTAGCAAATCTTCACTTTTTGAGTTCAGTTCCACCACCAGAAACTAAATCATAAATCTTCCGCACATTGCGCACAGTTACCTAAGCGCAAACATCAGTGTGCCCAAGCTACGGGCAACAAAAAAATACTTGCATCTGACATTTCCAGATCGAGAACACTTCTGTAAATCAGATTTAATGTAAAAAAAATCTTTGCACATAAATACAGGCTGAAATACAACAAGCAAACCTTTAGTAAATCAGGTTTGATAATGGTTCTTATGGGGTTTAACTTCTGATATTGTTAGGATGAGATTTACATTTGTATACCTGAAAGAAAATTCTCTTCTTATACGGAATGATGAGATTACAGTATATTTGAGAGATTATCAATGTTCTTATGGCTTCTATAATAATACCTAGAAAATTGTGAATTAAAGGCCACACATTCATCATTCTGTGTTGGGTTTTGATGCATCAAGACACAAATAAATCACTCTGAAAGGAAAATAGATTTGAGAGGAATGTTATTTACATGGAAATCTTTTAAGTCAATGGCACACATCGCGACAGCGGAGGATTGACTTACTGGCCTGCTATGTTAAATGCCATTACCCAGAATCCTTCACAATGGCTTGTTTGCATTTTAAAGAGAAACTCTTGAAGGTTTCACTTTGACATATTATTATAACATTTACTTTAAATTAATAGCTGGATTTACTAAGATTTGAGAGTGCAACATTTTTATTGCAGCTTTGCATGGTAGCCAATCAGCTTCTAACTTCAGCTTGTTCAATTAAGTTTGACAAAAAGAAACCTGGACGCTGATTGGTGTCTATGCACAGCTGCATCAGATTTTGCACTCTCGAGTTTTAGTAAAACAGCCCCTAATTGTTAAGGGACTTTAGTATTTTTACATGTTGGGAGTCATGGGTAGATTTACTAAAGGCAAATAGTTGGCCAGATTTAGAAAGACTTACGCCAGCGTATCTCGAGATATGCCGCGTAAGTGTAAATATGCGCCGTCGTATCTATGTGCCGCACCCACAGAACTAGATACGCCTGAAAATAGGCTTCCTCCGACCGACCTAACTTTCCTACACTGCCGCATCGTAGGCGCATATTTACGCTGAACACATCTGGCACTCCCATTGATTTCTTATATTTAAGTATGCAAATGAGAGAGATACGCCGATCCACGCATGTACGTGCGGCCGGCACAGGCTACGCGCGGTGCCCGTAAGTCGTACGTCCGGCGTAAAGTTATTCCATCAAAAAGCTGGTTTATCTTTACACCTGACATGCACAGGTCAGCTGGAGAGCAGCTACAGCAGCACCATTTCGGACGAGCTGAGCAACCCCACTTGCAGGACAACACATCTGTCTGCCAACATGCCAGGGGCAGCCGTGGTCCTAGCACTACTAATGGGTCCACCGGCACGGAGGAGGAGGGCACGGGAGAGGATATACCGCACACGCATGAGCCTCTTTTGCATGGGTGATTTGGAGGTGTATCACATCTTCAGATTATGCCATCCTGGAAATAACCACAGCCCTAAAAGATGACATCACCAGCAAAACACACTGCTCACAAGCAGTGCAGCCACTGGTCAAGGTACTGGCAACACTCCATTTCCTTGTCAGTGGCTCGTTCCAGCGTACAAGTGGAGTCGTGGCTGGGATGTCACAATCCACCATGAGCAGATGTGTGCACCAGGTTGTCCCCGCAATCCTCAGACGCATGTCCCACCACATCATCAGACCCACCAATGAGCACCTGCGGCAGAAGGCAATGCTGGGTTTCTACAGACTTGCTGGATTCCCACGCACCATCAGGGCCATTGATTGCACACATGTGGCACTACAGCCCCCCGTGCCACAGAGCACATATACTGCAATCGGAAGCACTGGCATTCCATCAACGTACAGGTGATAGCCGATGCCCAATGTCTCATATGGCACGTCCGTGCCAAACACCCCGGTTCCAGCCACGACAGCTACATATACCGTCAAAGCAACATCCCAACGGAATTCGAACAGAACGTGTATAGGGACAGCTGGTTGGTTGGTGAGTGACTGTCCGACTCCATGATACAGACATCACAAGCGGCACATGCATGGCTAACATCCTCCTGTCTTTTCCCTTCCAGGTGACTCGGCATATGCACTTGGGCCCCATCTCATAACTCCATTCCGGAATCTCCAAACCAGAGGAGAGCTAAACTACAATGTGGCACACATATGTACCCGAGCAGTGGTGGAACAAACATTTGGCCTCCTGAAGTCACGTTTCCGATGCCTGGATAAGTCTGGGGGGGCCCTGTTGTATTCCCCGAACTTCGTGTGTCAGATCATCGGTGCATGCTGCACAACTACGCCATGAGAAAGGACCTGCAGATTGACATATGTGATGACCTGACCCCCGAGCCGCACAGTCCCCCCCTGCCCGAGGCTACCCCGTCTGCTGAGGGAAGAGCAGTCAGGAGGAGCCTTGTAGTAGGCATCTTTGGACGTTAAACACACACATTCAGCATGGCACACAGACAATGCACGCATGTACACCACTGTGGTCCCTAGATCACACACACCACATCCACATCACATTGGATTAGCCCAAGTCCGGCATGCAGGACTTGGGAGCAGCAACGCTGCGCCAAGGCCCCAATGGTGTCACTGTCCGTTCATACCACATTCACACGGCCGTGGGGATAACTTCTCCCCGACGACCCAGAATGACACACCTAACTGGCAGGAGTGTCACCCCCACATTCACACACCAGTCACACTGTAGCCTGCACTACTGACCGTGTGCAGTCATAAATAAAATAAAAGGCTCATGACCTGAGCATGAATCAAATCCAAAAACTCATGTCCTGAGCAGAAAAAAAAAAAATTCTGAGCACAAGAAAAAATAAACGGCACTCATTTGGCCTGACGGGGGCTGCGCCTGGTGCCACCTCTCTGGCTCCTCAGCTGCCTGGAGGGAGCCTCGGGTGGGACGGTGGGGCATCTGGAGTTGGCTCATCCCCGGGTGGGCCACTCCTGGCAGGTGATGGCTGCCTGCCCTCCAAGGCCACTGCAGCAAAGTTGCAGCTGACATCCTGCACTGCATCAGTAATCTGTGCCACGGAGGCCAGGCTGTCAGCCACCCGGTGGAGATGCCCGGCTAGTTCCCCAATATGTCGGGTCTGCTGGACCTGGTCCCTTGCCATTTGGTCATGCACAGTATCAGGAACACTCCTGGTCTTCTGTGTCGCCTTCCTGGGGGCAGAAGATGGTTGGACCCGGATGTATGGTGTCGCCCTTGAGGGGCTTCCTCTGATGGTGGCTGAGCCAGAGGGGCTTCCCCTGATGGTGGCTGAGCCAGAGGGGCTTCCCCTGATGGGGGAGGAGGTGTGAGAGGGCCTTTGCCAAAGAGGAGGAATCCTCAAAATACAGGCAAATGTCACTGTCTCCTCCTCAACCACCTCCAGAGGAGAGGTGTGGCCACTCCCCTCCACCTCTGGATCTTGGCTTCCTAGGGGGTCAGGATCAGGATGATGTTCCCGGGGGTGATGGCGTGGGATGGCCACCGGCAGCAGATGGCCCCGCTCCCTTCTGCACATCTGTGGATGACACAAAGCATTCACATGTTGGTGGACCCTCACACTTGTCACATGTCCCCTTCCACCCCCTCACATGCTACACACCGGATGGGGGATAAACAACACTTACCTGTCCTCGAGGCATCATTAAGGGAATCAAAGCCCTCCATGCCTTCCAACTGCTCCCTCTCCAGACACCGGGCGACTACCTCCTCCTCCGGGGTCAAGCTCAGCGCACATGGTGGTCCACCCCCCGTGCCCCTCTGGTGCCTCTTGATGGCAGCCACCTTCTCCCGAACCTTTCGCCTCACATCATTTATCTTTTTATTGATCTCCTTGGCTATCCGGGTCTCATAGCCAAAGCTATTCAGTTCTGTGGCGATGGTCTCCAGGATTGCCCTTTTCCTGGCCCGGCTGGTATCCTGACTTTGGGCACCATGGAGGAAGGCGTCATACCTCTCCATGGCAGAGATGAGGGCTGCCATCTCATGTGGTGAAAAATTCTTCTTCCTCTTGTCCCTCTGTGAAACGCTAGCAGCCATCGCACAGCAAAAAGTACCTTGCTCAGGGGGGGGGGGCAGAATGTACTTTTGCGTCGGACGGGCGCATGTCTGGGCGTATTTATGCGCTCGGCGTAAGATGATGCGCCGGCGTATCCCAGGAAGTTAAGCTGGCGTAGTTGTGACCATGCGCACAGGGAAGCGATCATACGTCGACGTCACTGCGCATGCTCTGTGGATTATACGTCGGGCGTAAGTCTCTGCTCCAGGCTCAGGCCATCATTTGCATAAGGTCACACCCACTTCCACTTACGCCGGCTTGCGCCTTCACATTTACGTTACGCCAGCGCAACGTTGGGAGCAAGTGCTTTGTGTTTGCGTCGGCGTATCGCATATGCGCTGCGCTACGCCGGCACAAAGATGCGCCCATCTACCTGAATCTGCCCAAGTATGTCCACTTTACAAGTGAATGAGGTAAAGCTCTGCTGACTTTTATGATCTAATCATATACAAGCAAAAATTCTATTTTTTTTTCCTTTCCTTATATGTGATTGGGTATTCTTTGCAAAGCAAATTACCACTGCATTCACTGAGCTCTGGGGCAATTTACCTTGCAAAGTGAACAGCTTACTTGCCTTTAATGGACTTAGAACAGATAGGCAGTCAAGTGAAGAAAATACTTCCATCCTACATACTTGCATACCTGTTCTGCGTCAGTCTCTCACTAGGTGGTAACTCAAGGATAGACTACAGTAAAGCCAGAGTCACATCGTTTTAGTGCATTATTGGTTGTTGTTATTGGTTATTAGTTGTGCATTATGGTAAGGCAAAGCATGATAATAAACCTTTTTTAACAGCACAACACAGCACATAGAGGGTTTACATCTGTACATTGTGGTGCACTAAAACACATTTTTTTGTGTGCTGGGTTAAGGATGTGCATTGGGATGACATTCAAAATGAATGGCTCTGCAATGCAGCATACAGTGGTTAATGCATTACCGTACAATTTTGTTGCGTTCTTAAATGTCTGCATTGCTGGAACACAACATAAAAAAAGTAAAAAAAAAAAAGGATTAAAAGGTAGTCTTTTATATATTTCAGTCCTAAAAAAAATTATGTTTGAAAGCCACATTCTGAGATAATTTTGACTCAGCCTGCCTAGACCCGTCAACGGCGCTAGTAGCAACAAGATTATTGTTTGCAGAATGGTTGTACGAAAATGGTTCTCTGCTGGAGCTCCCATGATAAGGGGAATTGCTTGCATTTGAAAAAAATACATATGTTTAAAAGGGGTAAAGGGGATGTACTATCCAAAAAAAAAAAATTGTGTTACCCAAGATGCATAACAAATTGGCCAGGCACTGGGTGAAGCAAAGGAGCAGAAGGAAGGAGGTCCTGATTCCTCTATATAGATTTTTTGTTATCACTCGAGGGATCACCAGCAGGAGGAAAAAGGTCCTAATTCCTCTATATACATTTTTAGTTATCACTAGAAGGATCACCAGCAGGAGGAAGGAGGTCCTGATTCCTCTATATAGATCTTTATTAGTGTTGCTCAAGAATATTCGCATTGCGAATATTCGTTACGAATATTGCATATTCGAGTATTCGCGAATAACTCGAATATCGCGGTGAATATTCGCTATTGCGAATATTCGTATTTTTTCAAATTTATTTTTAAAACAGATCACATCCTAGTGATCTCCATCGACGTCTAAAAGCATTGCTGGTATGATTAGAGACCCTGGGCCGAGTAGCCGAGGCGATCCTTTTATGTTGCCGAATATTCGCAATGCGAATATTCGTATTACGAATATTCGCGAATACTTTCTCTGCCCTTCTTTTGCATCAGAGCCAATCAGAGTTCTCCTACCACAGTTGTCAGAGGTTAGCAACCTCCATAGCAACCAATAGGAACCTGCCTGCACGACCATTATATAAGATCACTCCCAGCAGTATTTCAGTGCAGATTCACAAGGTGGCTAGAGAGAGTGGAGTGTTTCTGTGCGTTTTTCCTGTGTATTGCGATCTTAGAGCTTAGCATTGTGCTTCCTATAGTGCTTTCAGTTCTGAGTTTCCTGCTTCTAAAACCAAATGCTTTTTTCAAAGCAAAAGACCCAACAGCTTTTCTAAAAGCTCAGATTTGTGTTGTTTTGTCCTGGTTAGTGTAGCTTGGTGTTAGATAGATTTCTGTGTAGTTAGTGTAAGTGTACATTTCTTTAAGGTAGCTTAGTTTAGTGTGTGTTTAGTCTCTGTGTTTTGTGTATATAAAAAAAAAAAATTTAGCTTTAGTTTAGTCATATAAGTTTGTGTAAGTAGAGTTAGTGTTTAGTGCATATTAGTTTAGTAATCCAGGAAATGATCTCCGTTTTCGCGTTTTGTTCGCGCGCATGCGCAGACGAGAATTTTGCAATCAATTTCGCATTCGCATTAGCAAAATTTCGCAAATTTTTTTTTTATATAAAATATCACGAATATTCGATATTAATGAATATTTCACGAATATTCTTCTATATATTCATGAAATATCGCAAAATCGAATATGGCGTATTCTGCTCAACACTAATCTTTATATCTCTAGAGGGATCACCAGCAGGAGGAAGAAGGTCCTGATTCCGCTATATAGATTTTTAGTTACCACTAGAGGGATCACCAGCAGGAGGAAGGAGGTCCTGATTCCTCTATATAGTTCTTTATATCTCTAGAGCATGGGTCTTCAAACTACGGCCCTCCAGTTGTTCAGGAACTACAATTCCCATAATGCCTAGTCATGTCTGTGAATGTCAGTGTGTTACAATGCCTCATGGGATGTGTAGTTCTACAACATCTGGAGGGCCGTAGTTTGAGGATCCCTGCTCTAGAGGGATCACCAGCAGGAGGAAGAAGGTCCTGATTCGTCTATATAGATATCTAGTGAGACCTCATTTAGAATACCGTGCCTAGTTCTGGGGACCTGCTTACACACACAGATCCACACTCCTGACAAGATTGCCAGAAATCGCGGGTGCCCAGCGGCAATCGCAGCCGTCGGGCACGCGCGCGGGATCGCGAGTGGTGCCGCGGGCGCGCGCCGCCGGGGGTTTCGCACGCGCGCCCTAGAACGCCGTGAAGACAGGACGTTGGGCAACGTCCAGTCTCATCGACGAGGGGATGACCATAGCGTCATTTCCCTATGGCCTGGAATTGAAGTGGTTAAAAATAAAACCGTTTTTTTTTTTTTTTTAAAGAAAAAAATGGGTAACTATGCAAGACTTCAGTTGGGAGACAATGAAAAAACAATGTCACCCTATAACAGGAAAACTTCATGGCAAAAACTGTAAATTTAAAATGTTTAAAAATAATATTTTGAAGTGATATCGGTGAGTTAAAAACTATAGGTGTTTAGTGAGTGGATTTACATCTTCTTTCATTATTATCATCTTTAGAAAATTGTAATACTTTGAACTTTTTAAATATGTATCATTCCTATTTCTGTAGATGGTTGGTGTGTTCGAACACTTCTGTTATCTCCTTGGGGAACCGGGATAGACTATTGAAGAATGTAACACATATTTGTATGTCGATAAGCTAATATAAAAGACAGCACTGTGGTATATACTAGAAGTGACTAACAGGAAATAATGATTCCACCTATATTGAATCTGCCACTTCTGCTTCAATCAGTCTGTGGTTTTGGCACAGTGAAAGCCATTAATTCACTTATTTTTGAATTTGTCACCTTCATTCAGTGCTTGACGCACAAAGAAGCTACAAGTAAGAAAAAGCATTTTTTCTTCGTAATGTTTCGGGCTGTCACTCCGTAGTTCAATTGATAAAAATGACCGAAAAAACCCCTGCCAAGTCACCGTTTTGTTCCAGACATAACAGATCGTCTCAAAAACCTTTTTTCCTCCTCGTGTTTTGTCGCACAATCTTTTATTCGTCTTCAAGTATATTACATTTTTGTTCAGCTTTAAAGAAATTATATTTTTCATTTTACATCAGGCTGGAACTTGTTTCCTGACAGATTTATCTAATGTTTTTCTTTTGAATTATATTGCTTAGAAAGTTTTCTTTTCCTTTACCATCTTTTTTTATGCAGGCTTTATATTATTATTTTTTGTTGTATTGTACATAATTGAGGCACAAAAACTCAGTGTTTGCAGAGTGCAGTCCTTATGTTAGACTTGTCTATGGAGGAAGAGGCTAAGGGTTTGTTTCTGTGCTCTGTGCATAGTGTTTCCAATCACCCAACTACCCAAAAGTACATATGCACCACAAGCCTTTGTATACAAGGCTTCACCTTTGCCATTCATTCATTTTTAGGCTGAATGGCTTTTAGCCTGCAAACAAATTCATACACATAGGCTTTGTACACATGACCGTTTTCCTCGACAGAATCCATCAAGAAACTTGGTGGGAGAGCTTTTTTGCCGAGGAAATTGGTGGTGTGTATGCTTTTCATCGAGAAAACTGACGTGGAACTCGACAAGAAAAAAGAGAACATGTTCTCTTTATCCTCATTGGAAGTCTCAATTTACTCTTCGTGTTCCTCATCAGGCTGGTTTTCGACGAGAAACACGTTCGTATGTATGCTTAGAAACCCATGCATGCTCAGAATAAAGTATGAGACGGGAGCGCACCTTCGGTAAAAGTAGCGTTTGTAATGGAGATAATGGAGATAACACATTTGTCCCACTGTAACAGACTGAAAAGTGCAAATCGTCTCTTACCAAACTTTTACTTAACACGCAGTAACATGACTGTGTGTACGCAAAGAAAGCTTGACAAGTTTCTCGACAAGCCTAACAAGGAACTCGTCGAGGAAAACGATGTGTCTTTTACGACGAGTTCCTGTCGTGTGTACGAGGCCTTAGATATGCATTTCTTCTCATTAAGTACATATTTTATGGGGGTATGATTATGGGGGAAGACTGTGTAATCTGGGGTGTGTCTATTAAATAACGAGACTGTGATCCTACCTAGTAAAGTCAGCAGCCAGACCCGGTTGAAACTGCATGCGTAGTGACCTTGAACATGTTTGAACCTAAATGACAAGCAGCAACACTCTGACGTTCAGTTGATTTTGAGTCGCCATTTAGTTTGGTTGTGTTTTCCGTAGTGTGCTGAAAAAAATGCTACGTTTAAAAGTTGAAATTTTTTGTAAAATTGCACAAAACACCAACAGAATGTTTTCAAATGCTTACTACAGCATATGGGAATTATGGCCTGTCTGACTGTTTGAGTGGCACAAAAGATTCAGCGAGGGGTAGGAGAATGATTTCCCAAACGTTAAATCACTGCTTAAAGGGACACGTTTTGATTCAGTTGATGCTGTAAAGAAGAAAACGGTGGACTTGTTGAAACATCTGACAGAAGTTGATTTTCTCCTTGCCTTTGACCAGTGGAAAACAAGACCGCAATGTATTAGTGCAAATGGGGAATATATTCAAGGGGACAAGCATTCAATTTGTAATACATATAAATAAAGATAAGAAAGTTATTTAACCACTTAACCCCCGGACCATATTGCTGGTCAAAGACCAGGCCACTTTTTGGCACCGCGTCGCTTTAACTGACAATTGTGCGGTTGTGCGACGTGGTTCCCAAACAAAATTGACGTCCTTTTTTTCCCCACAAGTAGAGCTTTCTTTTGGTGGTATTTGATCATCGGCAAGCAGTTAATCAGTCTCGTTATTTATTAGACACACCTCGTACTGTGGGAAGAAGAAAATTTTGTACCATGGGGTAGAATGAATATCAGTGGATTCTGGACTGCGGAATGGAAAGAGGAGGCAAAATAACAATTGATCCTGGACTTAGGAAGGGAAAGGGAAAGGGAAGGAAGAATAACAGTTGATCTTAGAGAGAAGACAGGGATAGCACAACAACAGCTGGTCCTGGACTTGAAAAATTAATGAGAAGACATTATAACAGCTGTTCCTGGGAAAGAGAAAGAGGTGGCACAATAACAACTGATCCTGGGCTGAGGAAAGGAAAGGAGAGACAGGATAACAACTGATCCTGGACTAGGAAAAGGTAAGGCAGAATAACAGCTAAACCTGGGCTAAATAAGGGAAAGAGGAGTTAAAATAACAACTTATTCTGGGCTGGGGAAAGGGAAGGCAGAATAACGGCTAATCCTGGGCTAAATAAGGGAAAGAGGAGGTAAAATAACAACTTATCCTGGGTTGGGGAAAGGGAAGGCAGAATAACGGCTAATCTAAGGCTAGAAAAGGGAAAGAGGGGGCAGAATAACAACTTATCCTGGGCTGGGTAAGGGAAAGGGGAGACAGGATGACAACTGATCCTGAACTTTGTAAAGGGAACGTGGAATAACAGCTAATCCTGGGATGAATAAGGAAAAAGAGGAGGCAGACTAACAGCTGACTCTGGACCAAGGAAGGGTAAGGGAAGAAAGGATAACAACTGATCCTGGAGAAAGAAAGGGGAAGTTAAAGGAGGCAGGTGGCACTGGGGAATGGTTGGAAGTAGATGATAGAGGAAGTAGATTGGAAGCTTGTTGGGGTGAATATTACCGCGCTTACAATAAACGGGGGGAGGGGGGGGGAAGAGGGGAGTGGGTGGGGGGGGGGGGGGGGAGTGGGTGGATACAGCTGCTGCACTGAATGGTGTATCAACCAAGGCAGATAAAAATGGGGGGGGGGTGTAGTGCTGCGCTGTAAGGAAGAAAGTGGGGATGGGATAAAATGAAGAGGAAGTGTGGCAAAAACTAGATACGTGGAAAAAAGAAAAAAGGAATAACCTAACTATTATACATAGTAATGTCAGAAAATGACAGTGGTGTATATAAGAAATATATATTAAACGTGCTAAATGCAGCCTAAGCTGGCTGCCAAACCAATGACAGTGCAAAATAACATATATTGGGGTCAATTCACAAAGAGAAACGTTATTGGTTTTCTTCAGGTGTTAAATTAGCACTCCTTATTTAACGCTAGCAAACATGGTATTCACGAAAGCTATAATCGTTATTTAACACCGTCGTTATGGTTTTCAACTGACTCTTTATCCAAACGTTATGCTAACTACTCAGACGTTATTATTAACATTTGGGACGTTAAAATAACTCTTAAGATCGTTAAATAATGCTGGAGAGATGCATTCTGGGAGCAGAAGGGGAGGAGAACAGCTGCATGTGGAAAAGAGCAGATACAGAGAGAGAGAGAGAGACACAAGCAATACACATGGAGATTGAGCATGTGATGTGCAAAACTTCTAGTGTGTGCTTTTCTAAAGCCATGTGTATTTCCTCATACAGAGAATAAATCATGGAGATGATAATCGGAATTTAGCTATCACCTGGGTTTCAGAAAAGTCATCCAAAATAGTATGTGAACGGAATAAACGTTTATAAATCTGAACAACATTCTAACGTGTTCTTCTTCGCCTCTGGATAATTTTAAGTTCAAATAGAGCACAGTTCTAGCTTGCCCAACACTACACTACACTACAAAAATCGCCAAAAGCTTCCTCTAACAACAAAATATCGCCTGGGAAATGTCATAACGCCACCCTGAGGGAGGTGTTAATTTAACGATTGCTTAACGATTGATAACTGTCAAATTTTTTTTTGTGAATTGCACTTCTGTACATATTTAACGATTTGACTCTTTAAAATAACGTTTTGAATCTTTAAAATAACGATTTGACTCTTTAATAAGGATCCACACCTTAAAATATCGGTTCTGTGTAGGGAAACGTTATTTGATGATTTTTCAAAGCGTTAAATCGTTTAGTGAATTGAACTAGCTTCAATAACGTGCAAAATCGTTAAAATAACACTCGCAATCTGAAAATAAAGCTTTGTGAATTGACCCCAAAGTGTAACTTCCTTATAACAATCTGGTGCACAAAGTGCCAGAAATCGCACACAACAGTGTTATTCAGGGTGAATGTCCATACAACAGGTAACAATGAGTCAATGCAATGTATAAATGCAATATGGATATAAAGTTCAAAAAGATTGCTGATGTAAAAGCCAAAATGCCGTGATGACCAGTTGCAGATGCTATTTCCAAAATAAGTAAAGATGTCCCTTTACCTTACTGCTGTAAGGTAACAGCAGAAAACAAAGCCCAGGAGCACTTTTCAGGTTGAGTCCACTTGTGGTGTCATCCAAATAGGTAAATGTGGTGAGAATGGATCCTTCCTGGTAATCACCTCCAAACGATAATAGTCGCTCACATCCAGGAAAACAAAAAAATGCCAATAGTGTAGTACCATTAAAACAGGGGGGGTTTATTAAAACAATAAATGGGTACTCACAAAGTTGAAATAAAAAACAGGCTTAAAAACACAGGGCGTCCGCCAACGTCACCTCTGGTACCTCATACGCGCATTCGTCACTCCACGTGACTTCCTCAGGAGTCTGGAAGCTTATCATAGCAATGAGAAAAAAGGTAGAGCAGGAGCTATCCACAAACTGGAGAGGAGGCAGAGAAAGAGCTGATCAAGAACTGTTGGGCACAGGACTGGAGGAAGAAGTGTGATCTGACCAAGGACAAGTAGTAGCTACTGGTTCGCCATTAGGAATGAGACAACGTATGGTTTGGGAGCAGAGGGGAAGATGATCATGGCCAGGTGATTGGCTACTTAGGCACCAAGCACCTCAATGTGGGATGTAAAAGATTATATACACGTGTACTCATATACCTAGAAAAATGTGGCATTTCAAAGTAATCTGATAGCTGATCCTGGTGGTGGAGAATATAAGCCATCAAATGGACCCTGCTATGCAGTGACATACTTAATTTTTTTCTGTACAGGTTCCATAAAAAAAATAAAAAATGAAGAAACACCCTTTCTGCTTTCTTTATAGCGCTAAGACAGCACAAGTAATACACAGTTACCGTTCAGGGGACAGTGAAGGATATTCCTTGCCCATTTGTACTTGTATGCAGTAGCTGATCATGCAGTGTGCCTCTCCTGAAGCAGACACAGTTAAACAACTTTCCATTTTCCATTTTTTTCCTGAACTTTGTGTTTCTATGCAGTTTTTTAAACTGTAATCTACTTCCAGCCAAAAGTTTCTTTTGTTATTTTTTGAATCTTCCTCGGAACACGAACCACTTTCCAGAAAGGAACATTGTTTAGAAAATAAGACTGCAGTGATTAATTTCAGCCTTTGTGGAAAGTTCTCACGCTGAATCGTAACTTGTGCGTATCCAGAAGATATTGTTGCATGACTAGAATAACTACGTTGTGAAATTAAATACATATTTTAACAGCAGAATTCAGGAGCAGACCATTGATTAATCCTGCTTTATTAAATTATTTATGCTCTCTTAAGTATAACATGATCATGACTTTGACTGTTTAAATCAGTACCTGCGGGCTCTGGAAGGCCACTAAACGAGCAATGAGTTGATACTGCAATGGGAGATACTTGCTCCTGTTCCACAAAAAAAAACAAGGACTCAAAAAGAAAACAAAGCTGTTCTGATATTCTGTCATTTCTATTTATTTCAAATTCCTGCTACCTCTACCTTCACTTCCCTATTGGCAACAAAGTGTGATGGACTTTTTCAAAAGCCAGTAGGGAAGACGAAGGTGTTGGCCACAGTGCAGCCAGTACATTTCTTGTCATGGCCGCTCAAGCTTTGGGGCCCAGAGCAATATGGAAATTAAAAAAAAAAAAAATGGGTTAAGGTACAAGGGAGTTCTAGCAACTGTATCCTCATATACTGTATATACAGTACAGACCAAAAGTTTGGACACACCTTCTCATTCCAAGAGTTTTCTTTATTTTCATGACTATAAAAATTGTAGATTCACACTGAAGGCATCAAAATTATGAATTAACACATGTGGAATTATATACATAACAAAAAAGTGTGAAACAACTGAAAATATGTTATATTCTAGGTTCTTCAAAGTAGCCACCTTTTGCTTTGATTACTGCTTTGCACACTCTTGGCATTCTCTTGATGAGCTTCAAGAGGTAGTCACCTGAAATGGTCTTCCAACAGTCTTGAAGGAGTTCCCAGAGATGCTTAGCACTTGTTGGCCCTTTTGCCTTCACTCTGCGGTCCAGCTCACCCCAAACCATCTCGATTGGGTTCAGGTCCGGTGACTGTGGAGGCCAGGTCATCTGGCGCAGCTCCCCATCACTCTCCTTCTTGGTCAAATAGCCCTTACACAGCCTGGAGGTGTGTTTGGGGTCATTGTCCTGTTGAAAAATAAATGATGGTCCAACTAAACGCAAACCGGATGGAATAGCATGCCGCTGCAAGATGCTGTGGTAGCCATGCTGGTTCAGTATGCCTACAATTTTGAATAAATCCCCAACAGTGTCACCAGCAAAGCACCCCCACACCATCACTCCTCCTCCTCCATGCTTCATGGTGGGAACCAGGCAGGTAGAGTCCAACCGTTCACCTTTTCTGCGTCGCACAAAGACACGGTGTTTGGAACCAAAGATCTCAAGTTTGGACTCTTCAGACCAAAGCACAGATTTCCACTGGTCTAATGTCCATTCCTTGTGTTCTTTAGCCCAAATAAGTCTCTTCTGCTTGTTGCCTTTCTTTAGCAGTGGTTTCCTAGCAGATATTCTACCATGAAGGCCTGATTCACACAGTCTCCTCTTAACAGTTGTTCTAGAGATGTGTCTGCTGCAAAAGGTGGCTACTTTAAAGAACCTAGAATATGACATATATTTTCAGTTGTTTCACACTTTTTTCTTATGTATATAATTCCACATGTGTTAATTCATAGTTTTGATGCCTTCAGTGTGACTCTACAATTTTCATAGTCATGAAAATAAAGAAAACGCTTGGAATGAGAAGGTATGTCCAAACTTTTGGTCTGTACTGTATATATATATATAAAAAACAACAGCATCTAGCGGTTGTCTTTTAAAGTTTATTGCAGAGTAACTTGGATGGGGGCAGCAAAGAGGTGCTTGCCAATGCTGTCAGATGAAGCTTGTGAATTGTCGCTGTTGCCTGCCACCAGATACAGCTTGTCCTTTGCCAATGTAGCCTGCCACCAGATGCAGCATGTCACTTGCCACCATAGCCTGCCACCAAAACGAGCGTGTTACTTGCTACCGTAGCTTGCAACCATATGCAGTTTGTCACTTGCCACTGCAGCCTGCTGCCAGATGCAGCTTGTCACTGTAGCCTGCCACCGCAGCCACCAGATTATTATTATTATACAGGATTTATATAGCGCCAACAGTTTGCGCAGCGCTTTACATCAGGGAAGACCGTACAGTCACAATACAAATCAATACAGGAGGGATCAGAGGACCCTGCTTGTTAAAGCTTACTATCTAGAAGGGAGGGTCAAGTGGAACAAAGGGTAGTTAGCTGTGGGGGATGATCAGATGGACTCAAATGAAAATACAGTTAGGTGTGGCCAGGCCCATCGGAACAAGACAGGCAAAACAAGCAACTGCTTGGGGCCCTGAGCTGGCCTGGGGCCCCAGCAGGACTGCAGCCTGTAGCGTGGCAGAGCTACTTTTCCTAGTTCCTCCTGTAGTCCGGCCGGGTATCGTAACCGCACTGTACAGGAGATTGTTTTTTGTTCCCGGCCGGACTGACAGGAAGTGCACACTTCCTGTCAGTCCGGCCAGGAACAGAAAACTGAATCTCCTGCTGCGTGGTATGCGGTAGGGAGGGGGGGGGTAAAAAGAACATGGGGGGAGGCAGCCAGAAGTACTACCCAACGCTTATCAGAAGAAGTACTACCCATTACAGCGGCGGCAGCAGCAGCGCACACCTCTCCCCCCCACGCTTATCAACTTGCAATGACAGAAGGAGTGAAGAAGTACTTCTCGGTGTCCTGTGGCAGCTGCATCTGTCCCCACCAACCCAACCCCCCTCTCAACTTGAAGCTCAGAAACACCCCGTCCCCCTATTCTTGCTCGGGGCCCCCAAATTCTTCAAACGGCCCTGGGTGTGGCAAGGGTAGGCTTCTCTGAAGAGGAGGGGTTTCAAGGATCCTCTAAAAGCTAATAGAGAAGGAGATAGATTGGGGTAAGAAATTCCATAGGCTTGGAGAGGCTATGCCAGATGCAGCTTATCACTTTGTAAGGCCAACTTGTAGAGGGTTTTCTTTGTACAGCTAAAGGACTTACTACACGTATAGCTTCTTGAAGCCTCTCCCCAGAGCTATAGCCTCAGAAAGGAATCTGGCATTACAAGTCAAAAGCCAGTGGAAAACTGGCACATGCACAGTTGATTACCCAGGGTCCCTCCCCTGTGAGATTGATAATCTTATGGAGGTGGACCCAACACCGATGATGCTGGTGGTGATGCAGGCGAGGATGCAACCAAGCCTCGCCTCTCGCCCGCCACTCAGCTCCTTTAGTGCAGCCTGTGCCCCTGACTTAAGAGCACCAAGCGTTGTGTGCCTCTAGGCTCCAGTTATAAAAAATCTAACCCTTGCTGTTTCCATATGTTTCAGGAAAAAATTCTATAGAAAGAGTGTAACTTCCTCAAAGTGAGTGGACTAAGCAGAGAATCTAAATGCAAAAATATCCATGAAACCAAAAGACTTGAGTAATGAAATTATTGTAACCAAAAAGAATCAGATTGTTTTTAATAGAATACAGTAATTTAGAACACATCTCTTCCTTGTTTTGCTTGTTCCAATGCGGTTTACCAAAACGGCACAATTATCTCTTTTTTACTTTTTATTCTCCTCGTCTGTTCTGGCTCATCTCTTGCAAGGTCAGTACAATGCCGAGATTTCCAGCGTTTCAGATCAATACGTTTTTCAGTCCGCCGGTGCTCTGCACATACACTCTCACAAAAGTTTTACAGCCAAGCTGTTTTGGCAAGAATACATGACTGCATCTGTCACTTTTGCATAAATTCATCGAAAAACAAACATCTCATCCCATCTTGGGAGAAAAACAATATGAAAAAATGTGCAAACAATAATAGCTTGGCAGCGATGTGTAACAAGATGCTGCTTCCTATACAGGGACGACAAAAGAGAATCGTGCTTGTAACTTCACTATCCACAGAATGATTGCATTTGATGTTTTGTCATTTTAATTAAATGGGAAAAACCATTATGGAATTGTCCTTCAAGATATTCTGAATGTGAGCTCTCTGTCGTTATTTAAATGGAACGTGTTCTCGAATCCCTATAGTCTTCCTACATGTCATGGCGGAATGAATCATTGTCTTTACCTCTCTGGGGAAAAACGTGTAGCATCTCATAAGGTTTTTTTTAATTATTTTGAAGAATAAGTTCACTTTTAACACACCTTAGCTCCTATAGTATATTTGGTACACAGATCAGGCAGGCCTGTAGTCTTCTTGAACATTTCCCCTTGCTCCTATTGTACTTGAGAGCTCTACTGTCATCCTTGACATTTATGCCAGTTTCAGGTACCATATATACTCGAGTATAAGACGACCCGAATATAAGCCAAGGCACCTAATTTTACCACAAAAAAACTGGAAAAAACGTATTGACTTGAGTATAAGCCTAGGGTGTCCATCTGCATGCCTCACTGTGCCTCACTGTGTTCATGTGCATGCTTTACTGTGTCCATGCCTCACTGTGTCCATGTCCATGCTTTACTGTGTCCATGCCTCACTGTGTCCATGTCCATGCTTTACTGTGTCCATGCCTTACTGTGTCCATGTCCATGCTTTACTGTGTCCATGCCTCACTGTGTCCATGTCCATGCTTTACTGTGTCCATGCCTCACTGTGTCCATGTGCATGCCTCACTGTGTCCATGCCTCACTGTGTCCATGCCTCACTGTGCCTCACTTTGCCTCACTGTGTCCATGTGCATGCTTTACTGTGTCCATTGAAAAGAAGAAATATTTCCGCGCCAAAAACTAATAAATGGTGATCTTCACCTTTGTGAAGCTGGAATATAATTAAATGGTGTGCTGCTCCTCAGTTGTATAGTGTGTGGCTATAATAGGTGAAGATAAAGAACGATAGAGGGCGCTACTGTGACTACATGGGAAACCTCATTCACAATATATGGTGAATGGCCATATACCATCTGTGAATGGAACCAAAATTACTAGATATTATTATGGTGAATAGCAACAAATAAATATTGTATAATATACTTCAGTGCCGTGAAAAAAAAGGATTAAACTGTGTGAAAATACATATTCAAACAATTCAAAGTCCACCTAAAGTCCCAAAGGTAAGTGTAAAAAAATATAAATAAATATAAAGATGATCTTCCTGTTGTCAAATGCAATCTTGATTGGACAGAATCTGTGAACAAATCTGTGACAGGATTGTGGTGTGCTGGTTTTGAAGTGTGATAGAAACCTTCACCAAAATGGATTATTCGTGTTCCACCCAAAGTGCTGGGGAAGTACTAAGTTCTTACCAGATACTATGACCTCTCTGTTAGAAGTAGGTCAGATGAGCAGGACAGGATCAGTGCCTGTACACTTGGGGCATGCTGGATCACGCTGAACCACAGTAATAGTAAGTATGCTTATGGGTAAATAGAAACATAAATCATGGTGCAATACCGTTTATTAAAAACAATTAAAATTGCACATAAACAGCCAAATGGCCTCCTACCCCAGCTAGTGCCTGCCTGGCACTGGGAAAAAGGCGTGTCACAGCTCCTCTATTCCAATGTCTCTCCGATAGTTCGGGATGGCAGATAGATCAGGGTTGGTGGGCTCAATGGAGGCTTGTTTGTTGTGCGGGGAGCCAGATAGAGCCGCCGACATATGTTTCGCACGCCTGTGCGTCTTCAGGGGGGCGTGTCTGGCTGCTGGGGATTGTGGGATTTGTAGGCTAGAATGGGCATTATGTATGTAGACTTGCGTGGCCCTGGGACTGTCAGCGTCAGTCACGCTCCGCTCCGGATACACGCGGCACGCAGTGCCCATTCTAGCCTACAAATCCCACAATCCCCAGGAGCCAGACACGCTCCCCTGAAGACGCACAAGCGTGCGAAACATATGTCGGCGGCTCTATCTGGCTCCCCGCACAACAAACAAGCCTCCATTGAGCCCACCAACCCTGATCTATCTGCCATCCCGAACTATCGGAGCATGCCCCAAGTGTACAGGCACTGATCCTGTCCTGCTCATCTGACCTACTTCTAACAGAGAGGTCATAGTATCTGGTAAGAACTTAGTACTTCCCCAGCACTTTGGGTGGAACACGAATAATCCATTTTGGTGAAGGTTTCTATCACACTTCAAAACCAGCACACCACAATCCTGTCACAGATTTGTTCACAGATTCTGTCCAATCAAGATTGCATTTGACAACAGGAAGATCATCTTTATATTTATTTATATTTTTTTACACTTACCTTTGGGACTTTAGGTGGACTTTGAATTGTTTGAATATGTATTTTCACACAGTTTAATCCTTTCTTTTTCACGGCACTGAAGTATATTATACAATATTTATTTGTTGCTATTCACCATAATAATATCTAGTAATTTTGGTTCCATTTACTGTGTCCATGCCTCACTGTACCCATGCCTCATTGTGCCCATGCCTCACTGTGCCCCACTGTGCCCATGCCTCACTGTTCCCATGCCACATTGTGTCCATGACTAGACTTATGTTTAACATGGGTGTATATAGAAGGGGTGCCCAGGTTTGAAAAATCAGTGCTCCCTGGCCGTAGGTCCCCCAGAAGCAAACTTTGCACACTTGTAGAGGAGAACTGGGGCTACATGAATGTCCCCAAAGTCCGGGAGATCAGTCACAAAAAGGTGACTCGAGTATAAGCCGAGGGGGCATTTTCAGCACCAAAAAATGTGCTGAAAAACTCGGCTTATACTTTTGTATATACGGTACCTTGGGAAAATTGATTTCTCCTTGGAGGACAGTTTTTGGGGGGCCTCACTTTTTGGTAGAGCTGCTGATGTTTGGTTATTAAGCCTAACCAATACTCCTTGACTGATTGACAAAGGATCCTAGTCTAATACCTCAAATCTACCTCTCCTAAGTTAAAATTTCCTGGCTGAAAAAGCTGTCTTCAGGTGTCCTGTAACAGTATAATGTGCATCCGTAGTTTTAATGAACAAGGTTATGGTGACGAGGACTAAAAAGATAAAAAAAAAATTCTAACTGAACCAGTGTAAAGCTTTATTAACCTCTAATGCCACCTCCAGCTGGCCTTTTTAACCACTTCCTTACTGGGCACATAAACCCCCCTCCTGCCCAGCACTGACGCACTTTAAATGACAATTGCACGGTCATACAACACTGTACCCAAATTATTATTTTTAAAAAAATTCACACAAATAGAGCTTTCTTTTGGTGGTATTTAATCACTGCTGGGGTTTGTATTTTTTGCTAAACAAAAAAAAAAAAATTTGAAAAAAAAAAACATGTTTCATAGTTTGTTATAACATTTTGCAAACAGGTAATTTTTCTCCTTCATTGATATGTGCTGATGAGGCGAAATTATGGGGCCCCATGATGGCGCTAGAGAGTGATAGATACACAGGGGAGGCAGTCTGCCTCCTACATACGTGATGTCTGTTTACCTGCACTGTCATCGTTGTAGGGGTCCCAGAGAATTTCTTTGCCCAGGGGCCCATGATGCTATTAAGACGGCCCTGTTGATAGGCTGCACTGGTGGGCACTGATAGGCACAGATAAGGTGGCACTGATGGGGAAAGATAAGGCTGCACTGATGGGCACAGATAAGGCAGTACTGATGGCCACTGATGGGTGGCATTGATGCGGGCACTCATGGGCACTGATAGGCACTGGTAGGTGATACTGATGGTCACTGGTAGGTGACACTGATGAGCACTGTTAGTGGACAATATATGGGCAGCACTGGTAGGTGACACTAATAGGTGGCACTGTGGGCTCTGATGGGTGGCACTGTGGGTGGAACTGTGGGCACTGAGGGCACTGATGGGTGGCGCTGGTGGTTACTGTAATGCAGCACTGTTATTCACTGGCAGGTGGCTCTCCTTCATCGTGACCAATGTCCCTCTGACAGCCGCCGGTGATCGGCTACTTTTTTCTCCTCTTGTTATTAGCTAATGAGCGAATTTGGGATGGAGGAACTTGACTGGTCTGCACAGAGTCTCAACCTGATAGAACACCTTTGGGATGAATTGGAGCGGAGTCTGTGAGCCAGGTCTTTTTGTCCACATCAGTGCCTGACCTCACAAATGCGCTTCTGGAAGAATGGTCAAACATTCCCATAGACACAATAATAAATCTTGTGGACAGCCTTCTCAGAAGAGATGAAGCTGTTATAGCTGCAAAGGGTGGGCCAACTCAATATTGAACCCTGCGGACTAAGACTGCCAGTTCATGTGCATGTAAAGGCAGACATCCCAATACAGTGTATGATATATAACTTCATGGGAGGGGTTTTGTTGAAATAAATGTTGTTGCAACAGGGTCTCTTTAAAGGCTACAGAGCAAGAGAGGAAACATATCTAACACTGCCCCTGAGGAAGTTCACCTAAAGCAACTTCCATGGAAGGAAAGCACCTGTCAGTTGACATAGAAAGTTAGTTTTGCTGAGAAAGCAAAATTCTCTTCTTCTTTTTTTGCTGTCGGTTGCAGATTTGTTTATTAGCAGTTAGCAATTGTTTTCTATGTAAATAAATGTGGGCTTACAATATATATAGATTGGTTCTATGGAGACAGCCTGATTTTCCGTGTTTGTACTAAACCATTTTCATGAAAAGTGTTGTTCTGTGAATAGGAACTGTCTGGCTCCAGCTCGCTACCATCTATAATTATTGTTAAATGCTGACTGCAAGTTCAGGCAAAGGCAAAATTACTTTGCCGAGAAAAGAGTGGTTACAGATTAGTCTATTAGGTGGGATTTGAATGTTCTACATTGTTCAAATGTTTCGGGAATTGCAAATTAAACTATAATATTATGTATGGAACAATGCAGCAATATCAGGTGAGGAAAAAGTGGGACCTGTACGTCATGTCTTACATATCAGGAAGGAAATACAAAGCCATCAAGTCAGAGTTCTCTATTTATTCACTTGCTCTACCGGTGCTAGACACTCTTAAAGTGATTCTAAAGGTTCATTTTTTTTTTTATATTAAACATGGTATACTTACCTACTCTGTGCAATGGTTTTGCACAGAGCAGCCCCAAACCTCCTCTTCTGGGGTTCCCTGTCGGCACTTCTGGCTCCTCCTCCCTTCTGAGTGCCCCCATAGCAAGTAGTGTGGGCTCATTCCCGAGCCAGGCTATGTGTGTCCATCGACATACACAACAGCAGGGTTATCCCTGCCCCCTGCTCCCTCTACACAGGATTTAATTAATAGCAGTAGAAGCCAGCCAATGGCTCCTGCTGCTGCCTCCATGTCCAGTGAGGAGAGAGCATTATTACTGCTTTTGGGCACAGTGCTGGATCGAGATCTGGATCAGGTAAGTACATGGGCGTCCGCTCCATAGGGCAAGGGGGGTCAATTGCCCCCCCCCCCCCCCCCTGAACCCGGAAGTCAGAGTGTTCTGTACTTTTCAGGCTCCACATGGATGCATTCCACACACACACCATATCTTATTAAAAATTATTATTTTTAATAATGTGGAATACTTTCTATGTAGAACCTAAAAAGCCCCAGTATATTCCTGACATTGTCATGAGTATAAAGAGACATACAGAATACAGAATACCGCCCACCTCCAGGAAAGGGAAAAGTCCACCCTTGCACTGCTGGGGGGAAATGACCACTTGTACTTCTATGTTCCAGCCAGCCGCACTGCTCTCCTCCTCCTTTCACAGAAGCTGCAGGGGACCAGTCACAGAGATTGAGGGAATCAGGGAAAGTTTGGTACACAGAGAGTATATGTGTTCCAATTTACTATGTTTGTTATTCCTCAGAGAAAGGAACTGGAGAATTCACACTCAGTCCCTTTCTATTTTTCAAAAGTGAGCTATCAGGGGTCTATTTAGTCCCTTGATATTTCACAGAAGCCCCCAACAAGTAAAACATTTAAAAATAAATACATTTGTAAAAAAATAAATAAAAAAACTACCGACAGCGTCTACTCTGGGGCGGACTGACCATTGAGGAACTCGGGCACTGCCTGAGGGCCCCATGCCACTAGGGGGCCCCATCAGGGTTGCCAGGCTCATTAAAACCAGGGACAGTATGTAAAAAGCTGTGTTTTTTTTACATCTGTCCCTGATATGTCCAAAACCTACATGTTTTTGATGTGAAAATCCTGAGATTTTAGCTGCCCCGCCTCTGTACTGCCACCTGGCTTGGTGGCCATCTGTAAGCCTGGGGGCCCCATGAGTTGTCAGTCCGCCCCTGCGTCTACTGACACCATCCATCCTATTCGGCCACTAGAGGGGGGGTTTAAACCCCAGATAGTGGTCGAAGACAGGGTTAAATTTGACTGTATTGCTTCTGCTGAAGTGCCCCCCCTGAAAAACATTCAGCGGACGCCCATGGGTAAGTAGTTAGGGGGGCAACTCATCACGGAAGGCTTTTTACTGTAATGCAGAGAATTTATTAAAGTGGATGTAAACCTGAATTTTTTTTTTTTTTTTTTTTTTGATGTCACAATGTACAGTATAAGATTTCCTATTATCTGTGCCCAGTCTTGCCACACCGAGTTAATCCAGCTCTGAGCAATCCTCTTTTATTGTTCAGTGAAATAAAACAGACTTACAGAGAAAAACCTTAGTCCGTTCCACCCCCTTGCTGTAAATGTCAGGTTATTTACATATCTCATGCACTAGCCTGGAGACGGGCATTATTTTTTACCTCCTACCCCCACTCCTTTTCTGAAGTCATGTGGTTACTTTTCTGGATTATGACTGGATCTTAGTGATCATAGCAGAATTTAGTGTAAGGAATACATAGGAAAAAATGCATGTTGACAAGGGGAGTGTAGAGGAGGGTGGGGAGTCTACTGACACACAGCTCCTTTCTCTATCTGCAAGGTAGAGAGCATCCTGACTCTCCTGTAGTCCAAGGGAGGGGGCGAGCACAACACTCCACACCAGGGAGAAAGCCTTGCATTACTGTGTGGAGGTACAGCCAGAAGAACAGGAAGTGAGGTTTTGTCAGAAGAAATAAGGACATTTAAAAGCAAAATGGAAGGATGAGGTAAGTGAAGCAGGACTGCACTAAGGTAAAGGAAACTATTTAGGGAAAAAATGTACCTTTACAACCCCTTTAAAGCTTCCATGAATGAAAAAGCATCTATGCATGGAAGATGGGCAGATTAATGAAAGGTTCACCTCCTCCTTTCATAGATTATTTTTCATGCATGGAAGGTAATTAATTCATACAAGAATAACGGCCTTAAATAGACTCTGCCATACCAAGCATCTCATTATATCACTGTCCAAGTGACTTAGAAAGCCATAGGGGAACGCTGTTCCTGGTGACTTCCTCTCCCCTTGCGTTAGTGCTGCGGTTGAGTGCCACCTGCTGTAGTGACAGCAGACTGCACCTGCCCACACCCACATTCCTGGAAATGGCCTGAAGCAAATGGGTGCTGTATGCCTATCAGGTGGAAACCAGTGTCAACATAAGTCAGAACATATAGAATATCATTAAAACACTATGGATCTTTAAAATAAGTGCAATGTTTTGGGGCCACGTAGGACCCCTTTATCAGGCATGTGATAACCCATGCCTGATGAAGGGGTCCTGTATGGCCCCAAAATGTTTTACTTTTACCGCTGTGATGTGATCACTATAATAAATGTTTGAATCTTCTTTGAAGAGCCTTGGTGTGCTGACAATGACTCATTTTAAAGAAAGTCAATATAAATTGTACCGAGCCACTTCAAGAGCGGCCGTTTAGATAAGACGTGTTGCATTTTTCAGAGTACTGCATTTGATGCTCCTCCTGGCCGATTTCTTTCAATGGACTACAAGCGTCAGCAGAGAGGTGAACTGTTGAAGCAGAACAGATGTGCTTTTTATTCTTCTGTTCCAGCTATCCTACAGGGTCACAGAACAGTCAGCCATTGCTCTGTGCAGCTGTTACTAGGACATTATAATAACTGCAGGCTCAGTAAAGTCCAGCCAGGGTCTTCATGTGCTTTCTTTCTGTTCCAAGCTGTCTCATCCTAGTGTCTGATTGCATTATGAAGTTAATTTTATATAATCTTTTGCAGTCAGCATGTGACAGCAGTGCATTGGGGAGGGCTGCAAGGTCTTGTGCATTAACCCTGTGCACTGCTAACCCTGCATGAATGCAGGAGGAGGCAATGAGTTGAGCAAGAAAGAGGTGTTGAAACCATGGAACTAGGGTTTCCACCTGTCCAGGATTCACCCGGGTTTTGAATCATGTGTCCGTATTTCAGGCAGACCGAAACCCGGACACATTATTCAGACTGGGCTGTGGCTCCCCAAGTAACCAAGATAGTCACACACAAATCTGTTACCGCCTGAGAGCTGTGGGCAGCTGTCTGGGGGCAGGTTTGACATCACTGGGGGGCAGGGCGATGATGTTAGTGAGAGCAATTTGGCCACACCCACTGTTTGCTGTGGCATGCTATGCACACCACAGTACTACTGTCATTGGGGCACCCAAAGGTGTCCCAGGCCACCAAAGTGTTTAGGTTTGGCTTTAAGTCCCTGGGGTATATAACTGTGACATGTACATCTTTTATTGTAACATAGTTTTAATTTAGACCAGTTCCAGAGTGCCTAGTGAGGTACTTGCCCCCCCCCCCCAAGTTAGGGTTTGTTCTATGGTAAATGGCTCCAGAGTCTCCTTGAATCACAGATAAATAAATATACAGTAAGAAGGCACAGAGGAGACATACAGTAATAAATATCACAAGTATATAACACTAGGAATACATATATATTAAAACATTCTTTATAGTCACCAAGGCTTTCTTGCGTTCTCCCCTCCCCCCCTCCTCCTTTTTTTTGGGGGGGGGGGGGGGACTGGAAAACACCATATAGTAAAGGAAGTTAGTATCGAGCTGCCTTTTAAGTGTCAAGACATGTTAAATGCTATATGTAAAGAGAAATTTAATAAAGAAGAGATTAAACAAAAAAAAAATGGCTCCAGAGTAGGGATGGACTGAACACCTCCGGTTCGGTTTGCATCAGAATAAGCAAACATGCAAATCCTATTAAAGTCTATGGGACACGAACATGAAAAAGCAATAGTGCTCATTTTAAAGCCTTTATGCAAGTTATTGCCATAAAAAAGTGTATGAGGACCCGGGTACTGCCCCAGGGGACATGTATCAATTCAAAAAAAGTTTTACATTTTTTTTTTTTCAGGAGCAGTGATTTTAACCCCTTCCATATAGGGCATTTTCACCCCCTTCCTGCCCAGACCAATTTTTATTTTTCAGCACTGTTGCACTTTGACAATTGCGCGGTCATGCAACACTATACCCAAATTAAATCTTTATGTTTTTCCCCCCACAAATAGAGCTTTCGTTTGGTGGTATTTGATCATCTCTGCGTTTTTTTGTTTTTTTTGCTATAAACAAAAGAAGAGCGACAATTTTTTAGAAAAACACAATGGGGCAGATTCACAGAGAAATGGATTATCGTAGCGTATCAGAAATACACTACGCCGCCGTTTTTTACCTTGCTCTACGTGGAATTCAGGTAGATTTTCTACGGTAAACGACAGCGGCGTAGTGTATTTCTCCCGTCGCAATCCATCTGCGCGAGTAGGGGGCGTGAAACATTTAAATTAGGCGCGTTCCCGCGGCGATCGATCTGCGCATGCTCCGTTCGCAAATTTCCCGCCGTGCATTGCGCGAAATCACGTCGTGACGTCATTCGTTGTTTATGTAGCGTACTTTATGGGCGATCCACGTCCCGACGAGTTACGTAAACAAAAAAAAAAATTAAATAAATTCGAAACGGGAACGACGGCCATACTTAACATGGGCTACGTAAAGTTAGAGCAGCAAAAAGCTGCTCTAACATTACGTAGTAAAAAATAGACGAAAACGATTGCGACGCCCGCTCGTATGTTCGTGAATCCCCGTAAAAACACATTTGCATATCCCGACGCATCAAAACGACGCAAACTCCTCCCAGCGGCCGCAAATAGATGGCAGCGTAGATCCGAAGGCTTACGAAGACGTAAGCCTCTCGGATCGAAGCCCGAAGCCGGCGTATCATGGTTTGAGAATTCAAACTAGTGATACGCCGCGCGAAATTTGAAATTACTCCTGTCTAACCCCAGTTAGACAGGCGTAATTGTTTTGTGAATCTGCCCCAAAATGTTTTACTTTTTATTTAATAAATATCATTTTTTTTTTTTTTAATAAAAAAAATTTCCTCATTTTAGACCGACACGTATTCTTCTACATATTTTGGGTAAAAAAAAATCGCAATAATCGTATATATAGATTGGTTTGCGCAAAAGTTATAGCATCTACAAAATAGGTGATAGATTTATGGCATTTTTATTTTATTTATTTTTTTACTAGTAATGGCGGCGATCTGCGATTTTTTTTTATTGTGACCGTGACATTGCCGCGAACACATCGGACACTTTTGACGACCATTCACATTTACACAGCGATAAGTGTGATAAATATGTACTGATTACTGTGTAAATGTGACTGGCAGGGAAGGGGTTAACACTAGGGGGCGCTGAAGGGGTTAAAATGTTACCTAAAGTGTGTTCTAACTGTAGGGGGAGGGGGACTCGCAAGGGGAGGAGATTGATGTGTGTTCCTCTGTACTGGGAACACACATCAGTCTCCTCGCCTCTGACAGGAGGTGGATCTGTGTGTTTACACACACAGATCCACACTCCTGCCGTGATCACCGTCAATTGCGGGTGCCCGACGGCAATTGCGGCCGCCGGGCACGCGCGCCGGGTCACGAGCGGTGCTGCGGGCCCGCGTACAGCGCCCAAGATCGCCGGGATCGAGGGAGTGTTCCTGCCGGCGTCATTTTACAATGCGCCGGTAAGGAAGGGGTTAATAATGCTTAAAGTGAAACAATAAAAATGAAATATTCCTTTAAATATTGTGCCTGGGGGTCCCCTTAGTCTGCCTGTAAAGTGGCTCATATGTGTGATGTGTAGAACAGTGCTGCAGCAAAATACAATTTCTAAAGGAAAACATTTCATTTAAACTTGTTTGCGGCTGTAATGTATTGGCAGCTCCCAGCAACATAGATAAAAAAAATCAAAGAAAAAATTGCTGTGGGTCCGTCTGGAACAATCCTAAATAAATAAATTCTCTTGCCCCTATTGATCACAGCGGTACCATATATTTGTTTGTTATGTGTTGTATGTGCCGGTAGTACAGCCCAAAAACAATAGTGCGCATTTTTTTATACAACCTAAAACACACGGACACTAACTGACACTGATACTAATGTAAAAAAATAAAAAAATTCTGTGACCTTGACCTTTGACCTGACCTCAACACAAACACTAACCCTGGCACCAAACCTTGATCAAGGAATTTTTTGTATGTTATTTTTGTATTATATTTATTATTTAATTGTATTTAATTTTTTTACACATATTATTTTTCTGTGCAAGGACACATAAGATACAATGTATCTGTCTCATTCATTCATTCACAGAAAAAGAAAACAGGGGGGTGGGCTTCACAGTGACTGATCACTGTGATAGCCAATCAGAGGCTAACAGTGATCAGGTGACCCAGAATCTCAAGTTTCGGAAGCCGATCATTAGTACAGGGCCTGGGGGTTCGCGGTAGGACCACGGTCTCTGTACTGGGAGTGCACCGTGCGGTGCGCTCCCAGCACAAAGGGAGGTACACGAATATGAGGCCCTACAGAAAAAAGCCCAGTGCAGTGGGACCCGCATATTTGTGTGACTTCAGTCATGAAGGGGTTAAGATTTAAACTTGAAGCAATTCACAAACATAAATTAATAGGATCTATGTCAGCATTAGGGATGAACCAAATGTATTTATTTTTTAATCTCTGAAGCTATTTGGTAAAATGGGGAAGACAAAATTAAATAGTAAATGTTGAATAAAATAAATAAAAAAGTTATACTTACCTGCACTGAGAAATGGTTTTGCACAGAGCAGCTCCGATCCTTCTCTTTTGGGGTCCATAGCAGGCTGCTTTCTATGAGGGCACTCGTGTGGGCCTGATTCTAAGCAGCACTATATGTTTCCATTGGCACACACAGAGCAGCTCAGCTCCACCCCTGCTCCCTTCTCGCAGGCTATGATGACAGCAGCCAGTGAAGAGAGAGAGAGACACCGCTCTCAGGCATAGTGCTGCATGGAGATCGGGCTCAGATAAGCATTTAGGGGGGCTGAGCGGGATCCTGATCAGGGAAGGTTTTTTGTATTTACCTTAAAGTGGTTGAAATATGAGCAAAGCATATCTCTCTGTAGTGTGTACTTGTCTCTTTAACCACTTGGACCCCAAATACCAGGAGCATGTCAATAGACATCCTCCCCTTCGTGCACATCATGCCCTGTGATCACCCGAGACTCCGGTGATCACGAATACGAGTAAGGGGCTGGTCTCGGCCCCTTACCACATGATCAGTTGTCAGCCAATGACAGCTGATCACGCGATGTAAACAAAAGCCGGCAATCTATTTTTTTCTCCTCACACTGACAGCATGAGGAGAAAAAAAAACAGATCGCTGGCTTATGTGAAAGGGAAATCGGTCCCAAGAGGAAGGAGGCACATCTGCCTCGTGTGGTGCCAGTAACCCCTGCCAGTACCACCTGCTAGTTCCACCTGCAATTGCCCACAGTGCCCACCAGTGCCACCTATCAATGCCCAAGAGTGCCACCTATCAATGCCCACACGTGCCACATATCAATGCCCACCAGTGCCATCTATCAATGAATGCCTCCTCAGTGTCACCTATTAATGCCTCCTCTGTGCCACCTAGCAGTTCTGCCTATCAGTGCCCATTACTGCCATCCTTCAGTGCCCATCACTGCCACCCATTAGTGCCCATCACTGCCAGCTATCAGTGCCACTTTTAAGTGCCCACCAGTGCCGCCTCATTGGCACCATTGGCTCCTGCTGCTGTCAATCAAAATCAGTCAGCCAATCAGGAGAAAAAGGGGGTGGGACCGGGCCGCAGCTCCATGTCTGAATGGACCCAGGGAGCTGTGACTCAGTTCGGGTGCCCCATAGCAAGCTGATTTCTGTGGGGGCACTCGACAGGAGGGAGGGGCCAGGAGACCCGAAGAGGGACTTGAGAAGAGGAGGATCTGGGCTGCTCTGTGCAAAACGTAAAAAAAGTCTAACATGTTTGTTATTTTTAACTAAAAAAAAAACAAGACTTGACAATCACTTTAAGTTTAAAAAAAGCTACTTTTACAGCCACTTTAATATGGATTTTGGTGTTTTTTTAACCACTTGCCGACCGCCCACCGTCGTTCTACGTCGGCACTTTAAAGATGCATATCTTGGTAACGGCAGCAGCTGCTGCCACAACCGAGATATCCATCTCTTCAGTGGGCGGTCGGTCAAACGATAATGGCGGTCTCCGTGGGGGATTCGCCGCGAGATCGTCGTTATCAGTGGCGGGCGAGGGCCCCCCCTCCCACTGCCCTCCCGCTCCCTCCGCTGATTACATTTCCCTCATCCGTCCCTGTAGCTCTGCTGGGCGGAAGTGACGTCAAAATGTCAGTCCCGCCCAGCGTCTTAAAGAGACATTTTTTTTTATGTCATTTGAAAAATTACATTTTACATTTTTTTTTATTTTTTTTTGCATTTAAGCCTAATATGAGATCTGAGGTCTTTTTGACCCCAGATCTTATATTTAAGAGGACCTGTCATGCTTTTTTCTATTACAAGGGATGTTTACATTCCCTGTAATAGGAATAAAAGTGATATTTTTTTTATTTTTTTTATTTTAGTGTTAAAAATTGGCAAAATAAATGAAAATAAATACGAAAACCAAAAAACTTTTTTTTAAATCGCCCCGTCCCGACGAGCTCCCGCGCAGAAGCGAACGCATACGTGAGTAGCGCCCCGCATATGAAAACGGTGTTAAAACCACACAAGTGAGGTATCGCCACGATCGTTAGAGCGAGAGCAATAATTCTAGCCCTAGACCTTCTCTGAATCTCAAAAAATGCAACCTGTAGAATTTTTTAAACGTCGCCAATCGAGATTTTTAAGGGTAAAAGTTTGACGCCCTGCCACGATCGGGCGCAATTTTTAAGCGTGACATATTGGGTATCATTTTACTCGGCGTAACATTATCTTTCACACTATGTAAAAAAAATTGGGCCAAATTTATTGTTGTCTTATTTTTTTATTTAAAAAAGTAATTTTTTTTCAAAAAAAGTACGCTTGTAAGACCGCTGCGCAAATACGGTGTGACAAAAAGTATTGCAATGACTGCCATTTTATTCTCTAGGGTGTTAGAAAAAAATATATATAATGTTTGGGGGTTTTAAGTAATGTTATAGCAAAAAAAATCTTTTAGTCTCGTAAACACCGAATCTGGAAAACAGGCTCGGGGCTTAAGTGGTTAAGGGTGCAATAGGATTTACATGGCTCCTGAAGAGGGTTTGGCTAGAATGAAAGCTAGTCGATTTTCCAATGAACGCACATACAAAAATTCTCAATACATTCGATGATTTGCCAAATTTGTTCAAAAGTACTTCAAAATGTTTTATACTTTAACACTTGGATTTGGAATGAATCGACTTTCCTGAATGAAAACCACATTCACTTTTAGAAAATCATTCAAGAATAATTTTCCGTTCTGCTTCTTCAAATGTTCACTGCAGTTGACAGCGAACAAAATAAAAAACAAGCGCGCATCCACTCTGTATGAGGAAACGCGTCGAGTGGAGCTAGGTTATTGCGCAAAATCTATAAAACACATACTGATAATATGATCAGATCTTATGAATCGTGCAAAGTGGCAATTGTGAAAGAATAAATCAAAATATAAACAGACATAAAATCAAGTCCATAAGTGAAGTGGCAGTGGATACTGCTAAAAGAGAAGAATAGATGTCCACCAATCCCAGAGAGGAGTAACTGCACCAAGAAACGTCAATCTGGTCTCCCAGAACTCTCACCTTACCAATGAATAAAGTAAGCAGTACGATATCACATATATCCACCTGCATAAACCATTCCACACACATACATCCTTGGTGTCTCTCTGTTCGGATAGCCAAAGCCTCCTTTGTTGATACCTGTATGATGTCCGTATTGGGGAACAAGAGGAACAAAAATAGATGGCCTCCAATGGTGTAGTATTTCAAACTTGGGGGAATGTTCATTGCGGTGTAAATACGCTTACGTCAGATAAATAAAATGAGTGCATATAAAAATGAACAGTGGCATCCTCTGCGCTGTCTCACGTCACTCCGGGTGTACGTCTGCCCACGGCCAATCCCAATCAATCGGGTGGAGCCCTTGACGTCATCACGCCAAACAGTGAGCTGGCTTGAGCCACCTTATTTATATGGGCTTTTCATTCGTCTGTTTTGAACAGTAACTTTTTGATTATTTCATATATAATTTGATCAGTTCCCAAAGGGTCCTTTCACACGTGCCAACCGTTTTTTAGATCCATTTTTTATCATCAGTTGATCCGTTTTTTCGTCCGTTTTTCATCAGTTTTTCGTCCGTTTTTCATCAGTTGTCATCCGTTTTTCATCCGTTTTTCATCAGTTTTTTCATCCATTTTTCATCCATTTTTCATCCGTTTTTTCATCTGTTTTTTTTTTTGTTAGAACTTTATTTGTATTACATATTTTAAAGAAAAACGGATGTTAGCGGATCGGATGTTAAACGGATCGTCCGCTAACATCCGTTTTTCGTCCGTTGCGTTTTTTTGACGGAAGAAAAATAGGGTTTTCTTCCGTTCAAAAAAAACTGAGCTTAACGGAGACGGATGTAAACGGACGTCAGCGGATGCTCATCCGCTAACGTCCGCTATCCCATAGGAAAGCATTGTAGTCCATTTTTCATCCGTAAACGGACATATGAAAAACGGACGAACGGTCCGCACGTGTGAAAGGGCCCTACTTGTTTTTTTTTTTCATATTGGTATTTTTTATAAGTAACTCGTTTGAGCTATTGCACTTGTGACGCCTAGTTTTTTGATATATATTCAATTTTTTATTTCACATAATTATTTCCACTACAGCACCATACACACGGTGGGACTTTTTGACAACAAACTTCCAAATGAGCAGTTTTTCTAAAAAATCTGACCGTGTGTATGCTCCATAGGACAAACATTTCAGTTTTCATCGGACAAATGTTCGTTCTGCAAACGGACAAACTTTTCAGCAAAAAAAGTCCTATCGTGTGTACAGAAGTACAAACATGCATGCTCAGAACCAATGTTAAAATCAACCAACAATAGCAAAAGTTGACCAAAGGGTGGCGGTAAAGAGTAGAAAAAACACGTGATTTGGTGAAAGTTTGCTGAAAAAGTCTTGCCGTGTGTATGCATACCAAGTTCAGGGCCAACGCCCTTCAAACAAAAATCCATGGAAAAGTTTGTTTGAAGTCCGATGGTGTGAGTGAGGCTTTTGCGTGGATGCGCGCTTGTTTTTAATTTTATTGACATGTTTTGAGCTTTAGTATTTAGGCAACTTACAAGCTGCAGTGCCCCTATAGCCACATTCCTTATTCTACTGGTCTATGGCCAACTTTAGAAAAATCCACATACAGATCCCTGACTACTCTTTAGCCATGAACCCCCGCAGAAATTCTTCTGAAGTTGACACATCGCCAGAGAAAAGTACAGGAAATTGATTTCCATTCACTTATTAAATGCTGTCAGGGCATGTATCCCCAGGAACTGGAAACCAATTAATCCTCTCACCTTAATCTGGTGCTTTACCTGGGCAAATGACATCATGTCTATGAAAACCTCAATTCTACTCTTAAAGACAACACAGAGGAACATACAATGACCCGGTTCTACTGAGTACAATTAACACCCCACAAATATTTAAAAAAATGTGTAACTTAAGCTGGCCATACACTCTTCCAACTTCTGCCAGCTCCTAATGAACTGGTGGAAATTGGCTCACTGGGTGGCGCTGTCAGCACCCTGCCGGCTCAACATCCTTCGGTGGAAATGTGTGAATCCTGGCTAAAAGGTGTGTAATTCTTGTGTGAGAACATTTATACATGATGTAGCACAACTTTCCCGAGGGTGGCATGGAATGACCCCAAAAGTGGTATAGCAGGCTAGCAGTACTTATTCTTCTGGGTGCATCTACTCTCAGGGAAGAATCCTTGTGGACTGAATATGTTGGGTGCCAATTACTTTTATTGTAATTTTATTGCTGAATAAAGTTTGGGAGAAAGGGTTAGGCATACAGGGCGACCAAAAATCATGGCAGAAAATCTGACCTATACAGCTAGCAGGGTGCAACTCCAATTTAGTGTTGCTTGCATTTGCCTTTCTTTGGCTTCTTGGTAATCATTGACTCTTTAGAACAGGGGTGTCCAACCAGTGGCCCGGGGGCCACATGTGGTCCACGGAGCCCTCTGATGTGGCCCGCGACCTCCTGTTCTGGGATGGTTTAGAATAGAATACTGTTATTAAAGGTCAGTTTATTACTAAATATATATGGGCATATCTGTTCTGCAATGGTTATGGGCTGCTTTCAAACTGACCCGCAGATGCAGAGCAGCCCACCTGCAGGTCGTCTGCACTGAGCCATACACTTCTGTTATAACCTGTGAATTTAGTGAGCTTTCTGAAAACTCACCAAACCTGCAGAATATAATAGAAGTCTATTTCAAAGTGCAGGAAAGCCAAAAGTATAGTGGGCTGTGTCCGTGTCTGCTCTGCATATGCAGAGCAGACATGGACCTGCCATCCGCCCGCTCCGTTTTATTGTGGCCCGTGACCGGTTACCAAGTCGCTTAAGTGGCCCTCATGCTTCAAAAGGTTGGGTACCCCTGCTTTAGAAGGTAATCAGATCTTTGACCATGTAACAGCAGTCATAGGGGGTTATTTACTAAAACTGGAGAGTGCAAAATCTGGCGCAACTCTGCATAGAAACCAAACAGTTTCACAGTTTTATTGTCAAAGCCTAATTGAATGAGGTGTAGTTAGAAGCTAATTGGCTACTATGCACAGCTGCACCAGATTCTGAGTGCACCAGTTTCAGTAAATCTACCCCCTAGTCTTTTTCTTAAAGCGGAGTTCCACCATTTTTTTTTTTTTTTAAGTCAGCAGCTACAAATACTACAGCTGCTGACTTTTAGAATATGGACACTTACCTGTCCAAGGCGCCTGCGATGTCGGCACCAGAAGCCAATCTGTCCCTCGGCTCTCGGGTGCTACCGCTGCCATCTTCGGTAAGGGAATCAGGAAATGAAGCCTTGCGGCTTCACTTCCTGGTTCCCTACTGCACATGCGTGAGTCACGCTGCACGATCTGAATGGTCCTTTCTGTCCTCTGGGACCTGTATGTCTCCCAGAAGACAGCGGGGGGATGGATGGAGGAGGCGCCGGACGTGGCGTAGATATCCGTGGATATCTATGCCCGGAAGTGGGAGCAGATACCTGTATTAGACAGGTATCTGCTCCCCCCTCCCCCCTGAAAGGTGCCAAATGTGACACCGGAGGCGGGGAGGAATCCGAAAAGTGGACGTTCCATTTTTGGGTGGAACTCCGCTTTAAGTTGCAATGACTCAATGAGGGAGATTTACTAATCCTGGAGCACTCAGACTCTGGTGTAGCTGTGCATGGCTGCCAACCAACTTCTAACTTCAGCTTGTTCCATTAAGCTTTTGATTTCTATGCAGAGCTGCACCAGATTTTGCATGGTCCTTTTAGTAGGGCTCCGTTTACATTGGACCACGTCGAATTTGCATGACATGAATGAAAATGGCCGGCCGGTTCACATATGTGCGTTGCAGTGGCAGTGCGAATATGCTATGAATTTAAAAAGAGTCCTGAGTACTCTGGTGTGGTTCATCTGTGAATTCCAGACCCATTATCTTCTATGGGAACACATCCGTATCACACATCAGACCAGTTTGAACACGAATTTGATCCAAGAAAAAAAAAAGGGGATTCCCCCAACAATATTAGTAGTAAATAAAGCTTCAACAATGAAAGCATTAATGGCGTAAAAGAAATATCACAGTAACTTTTAGCAATAGCTACTCAAACAGTGTTTCTGGGTGCACTCTACGCATATAGCCTCAAAGGAGGGTGAGTGTATACTTTACTGGCAAATGGGTACTGGTGTTACTGACACCTGGTGGGGTCTGAAGTGCCTGGCACCTAATTGCAAAGGTTAACTTGTTGTTGGGGCCCTTATTTAAGGTGGTGCACATGTAGCTGTATCTTTAATGCTGTTGGCTAATGGATTGTTAGGTAAGGCTCTGTCTTTATTACATTAACTGTGGGCAGTAAGGAATTAAACTCTGTAACTCTGCTCACCAATCCTTGCATGCAACTGATTTGTTGCATGCACCTGGCAGTCAGTCGGTCCAGCAGTCTCACGGCTTATGATTGGCTCCTCATGACCAGGTCCTCTCTGAGGTGGGTGCACAAAGAAACCAGTCTGCCCAGCTCAAGTTCCAAGGCTCTGTCCTTGGTGTAGGCAAGCACAGTACATGTACGCTCACATTGAATTCCCCACACGGGCTGGTTGGTGTCCTGTGCAGACACCAGCAACAGGGCTCCCCATAAAATTCTACCCGAGCTCTGGCAATTTTGCCCTGGAAAACACTGTATCTCTCCCTCTGTCACTTGCACGGAACCCAAAAGATCACTGCTATCCCAGTAATAGCAGTGACTACAACAGTGATTGCCAGCTTCCCCCAGCCAGCACCCCCTCAGGTAGAACTAGTAATACACTAGTAGTTTTTTGTAACAAACATTCAACTGCGGTTGAAATTGAACACTAATTTGACGCCACTAACGATTAGAAAATAGTTCTTTGATTGAACATTTTTAAATGAAAATCTAAATATAAAGCTGCAAGCTGAACCAATGTAAGTATATAATAAAGATCATTCATGGAGTCCAGCTTACTGCAGGATCCCTCCATATGGCTTTGTTCATCCTAATTATATGAAGCAAAATGATGATTGACAAAAGCTGAAGAATGGGGCCCCAGAATCCAGGCAACCAGCCCGTTTTTACATATTTCTGCAAGCTGGGCTTTGCAAACTGCTCCTTTGTCATAATGCAGCCCTATACATCTCTAGTCCTTGGAACCAAAGGATCATTTTCCATTATTACTCTCCACAAAGCAGTGACTCAATATTTGGTTCTACAAATAAAAAGCTATGCAAATTAAAACCGACAGTCTGGAGAATGAATGGAAAATATATTTAGGAATAACATTCATCTGTTGGAACACATGTACCTGTTATATTGACTTGTGTCAATGTCCAGTGTTCTGTGCAATGGCCGATAAAGCTGTATTAAACCCCCAAAAAAACAGAAATTAATATCTTGCAGCTTACCAATCCTTAACCACTTTCTTACTGGGCACATATACCCCCTTCCTGCCAGGCAAAATTTCAGCTTTCGGTACTGCGTCGCTAGGGATGAGCTTCGCTTTCCATACGAACGTATGTTCGACTCGACCATTGTCTGTTCGGACGTTCGACGAAATTCGAACAAAAGCGGTAGTTCGCGCCAAATTACAGTGACGCAAAACGGCCCTAACTCACTGCAGCATTGCGCGCTGATGATTGGCCAAGCATGCTGTATGTCCCGCATGCTTGGCAAATCACAGCACGCAAAAAACGAAGAGCCATAATTAGCCAAAGCCTGGGTGGCTTTGGCCAATTATGGCTAAGGGCTTTAGCACACGCCCCACACTATAAAAGGCCGCCTTGCGGGCGGCCTCGTGTAGTGTGTTCCGGCTTGTTAATGAGAGCAGACAGAGAGATAGTCTTTTTATATAGCTAGATAGAGCAGGCAGTCAGGCTAGTCAGTTTAGCTTAATTTACAGTGTGTAGAGAATATATATACATCCCTAGGAGTTGTACATATATTTATACACTGTATAGCTTAGATAAATCAGTTCTTCCTAATTTACTGGCAGGCAGGTGATTGTGCTATTTAAAGACATTATCACACGTATAGACACCCAGCAGGTACAATATTTAAAGGAATTTTATTTAAAAAAATTTAATTTAAGCATCATTAAAATCACTGCTCCTGGAGCAGTGATTTTAATAATGTTTAAATAAAAAAAAATGAAAGTTTCCTTTAAATATTGTACCTGCTGGGTGTCTATAGTTTGCCTGTGAAAACATCTTTGAGAACCCGAGGGAACATGTATCAATGGAAAAAAAGTTTTAAAAACGGTCATTTTTTCAGGAGTCCTGAAAAAACGACCGTTTTTAAAACTTTTTTCCATTGTCCACCCAGTGTCCCACAGGCAAAAATAAACTCCCCAGCAGCAGCAATATATTCTCCAGCAGCAAAAATAGCTTCCTCTAGAAGCAACAATAGATTCCCCCAGTAGCAACACTAGATTTCCTAGCAGGAACAATAAATTCACCAGCAGCAACAATAGCTTCCTCCACAACAACAATAACTTCCCACATGAGTAACAATAGCTTTCCCCAGCAGCAACGATAGAACCCCCCCAACTTCGAAAATAGATCTTTATTCTCTATGCAGTATAAACAATCATGGTGGGCTCTCATTCAACTGTGGGTACCGGCTGGGTAGAAAATAATATCTTAATTAAAATAACCACAAAACAGTGCACTGTGCAATAACCACAAAACAGTCGCCTATAGCCGCGTACACACAATCGTTTTTTGTGATGAAAAAAAACGTTTTTCTAACTTCATCATAAAAAACGACGTTGCCTACACACCATCGTTTTCTGAAAATGCTCTAGCAAAGCGCGGTTACGTACAACACAAACGACGGCACTCTGTTCCATTGAAGCTCCCGTCTCATAACTTGCTTATGAGCATGCGCGGGTTTAAAACGTCGTTTTAGCCCACACACGATCATTTTTTATGACACAAAAAACGACATTTTGAAAAACAACATAAAAATTTAAAGCATGTTCGAATTTTTTTTTGGTCGTATTTTAGAAGACAAAAAATGATGTGAAGCCCCCACACGATCATTTTAAATGACGTCGTTTTTTTAAATGTCGTTTTATTTCATCACAAAAAACGACCGTGTGTACGCGGCATCAGAGTTAGAAAAAATAGATTCTGCGGCAGCAACGATAACTTCTTCCAGCAGCAACGATGGACCTCCAGCAGCGACAATAGCTTCCTCCAGCAGCAACCGTAGCTTCCTCCAGAAACAACAATAGATTTCCTGGCAGCAACAACAGCTTCATGCAGCAGAAAAAAAAGAACCACTCCACAGGAACAATAGATACATATATATCTCCTCCTAACAGTCATGGTGGTCTTTAATTCAACTGGATGTAGAGGCTGGATGGCAAATAATATGTCAAGACCCCTGTAGCTGGTAGCATTACCAAAGCTCAGCTCTCTATCTCTGTCTCTCAGGCCTTGTACACACGACCGGTTTCCTCGGCAGAATCCAGCTAGAAACTTGTTGGGAGACGTGTTTTGCCGAGGAAACCGGTCATGTGTACATTTTTCGACGGGGGAACTGTCGAGAAATTCGACAAGCCAAAAAGAGAGCATGTTCTCTTTTTCCTTGATGGGAATGGAGAAAATTGGCTCGTTGAGTTCCTCGACAGCCGAACAAGGACTTCGACGAGGAAAACGATGTGTTTTGCCCGACGAGTTCCTCAGTCGTGTGTACGAGGCCTCACAGTTCTTGCTCCACAGCCTTTAATACTGAGGTGGCTCCAGTCCTATATCACTACAAGGATAGGTGAATGGCAGCTGTATTTCTCTCTGCTGAAAATTGTCTCAAGGCTGCTGGAGCCACCGGCCAGGGACTACAGAGGTAGTATCAGCAAATGCACCCACCTGCCTACTCCCCAGAATAAAACCAAAATAAAAAATAGTTCCAGGGCTGTTGTTTTGTTTATTGGCAGAGGTGCCAGTTTGTCACCTGAACTAAGTCCTGGAGAATACACTTACCTCTCTGGTTGGCCCATCTGCTATTTACTCTCAATTAAAGAGCTTGACTTTTGAAATGACGTAAATGATGATGTCGATGTTAAAGCTTATATCTGAGTTTAGCGGTTGGGTTTACGTATATTTAAATTAAACAAAAGTTTTAGCTGTAAGGTAACACATCAAGGACTTTTTTTTTATATAACTGCTGGCAGGCCATCGTTTTGGTCCTAAAGACATTTGGGATGGCATGCATTAAATGCCATTATTTAGTCCCCCTTCAGCACTGTCAGCTTGTTGTATGCAGATGACCCCCGCTGAGTTCAAACGCCGCCGAGTGGAAATCAGTAAACAAACTAAAGTCTGTCTTCAGTGGATTATCCACAATTCAATTTACCATAAAATACAGAAAGGAAACGACTACATATTCTAAACAGAAATGATGGCTTCATGCTTCACCTCAATAAGAAGCGTGTTTGGTAATCGCATTATGGAGAATATGACTCAGAATAGCTGGGATATTTTGTAGAGTGTAATATAAAATAGATTACGGCTGGTGCGGGTTCCTCAGTGGGCCCGTCTTGCAGGTACATCACGCAAATCTCTCTACCTATTTTCTTGCCTGGGTTTCGTCAAATTTGCTAAATGGAAGGGAAGATAAACGACAATAGGTAAAGCTTATGTTCTGCAGCTGCGACTTTTCCCGAGACGACCGAGGAAGGCTGCGCATACGGCTGGATCTGTACCAGCTTATTTCATAAGTTGTGGAGACGTAAACAAAATGTTGTTACTCGTTTTCCCTGTTTGTTGGTTTTGTTTTCTGGGGAGATAAAATTCTCATAACAGTGCCTGGATAAAAAAAGGTAGACCAGCTATGTATCGCAAGGTAATGGTGAGCTATGTGGCTCTTTTAAATCTAGACATAAAAATAACATTTAAAGTGAACTTATATTCAAAAAGTTTTGCATAAATAATTAAACGGTTAAAGAGGAAATTCACTCCCTCCCTGTTTTTTTTTTAATACCCTCTTACCTATTAAGCTGGGTTGTAGGCAGGTGCAGTCTACTTTCTGTAGGTGGCGCTAAACCGCAGTGGCATTTCAGGGGGAGATCGAGTCAAGAGGAACATAGTTCCTCTATGCTTTCCAGCTATCGGATTGGATAATGCTGTCCCATGTGACTCGAGCAATCATCTTGGGTCAGGAAGAACCTATTTTTAGTCTTGGCTTCCAGGCTTGGCATGCATTTCACCTGTGGGTGGTGTAGGGACAGGTCATCCATCTGACAAGGACAGTAGAGGTTCCAGACAAGTAGGGAAAGGATAGGGACACTCCATCCTTCTTGGGACCTCCCCATTTGGGCTTGGACTAGCCAGACTGCATTCCGCCCCTCAAGACAGACACAGTTGGCTCATCTGTGACCTTCTCTGCTACACATTGCTGATATTGCTATGAGTTTTCCCGTTTGGGTGCCTTCACACCGGGCTGTTGTTCATTACTACATTAATACAAGTTCTGTTGTCTGCAATCAGGCTCTGTGTGTTTAATGCCGTCACACCACACTGCATCTCCCCACCGGGTTATCTTCACACCCCGTGAATCCAACATTGGTCTTCTGGGATGTGCACAGCCGGGCTCAGCACCTCCATCTTTGCTTTTGCATGTCATCGGATGCTGGCTGTCTTTTCCTGGTTTAAACAGCTGGCCCCTGATGACATACACCAGCTCTGCCCTCCTCAGCCATTGTTTAGCAAGTGATAACTCTTGGGATATGTGATATGCATATCCTAGGAGGCTTAAGGATCAGTAGCCCAGTAGAAGTGAACAGTAGTGGGGTTTGCTGGACTGGGGGTAGGTTAAGTAATACAGCTATGGATAGTTTTATCTATGTATTTACATGGATATTTGTCATACATATTGCAGTTAGCACTATGGTATCTCTTTTTTTTTGAGTCATGCTTTGTATAAGGAGAAGTTGGCTATTTTAACTCTTGTGGGTTCACGCGCTGTGTATAGGGAGGAGTTTGAGATCTTAACCTTTTTTGTAACTATTGAGTGTTTATAGACCTCCTAGAATTTAAGAGGTCTACACTTATAGGTGAGCAGATTTGGTTCACAGTGTTTAAAGTGTGCACACACTATAATTGTTTGTTCATGATAAGAGGACTGTTAAGATCACCTGGAATATTTGTAGATGAAGATTGTGGGGTCTTGCACCGTTTTCATTGTTAGGATTACATTTTTTCTGATGTTATCTGTGAGTGGTGTATTTGTGTGGAGATGTTTTTATTAATATTGCAGTGAGCACTATGGTGTCTCTTTTCTTTTCTTTTCTTCCATGTCATGCTATGCATAAGGAGGAGTTGGGGATCCTAATCCTTCTATGTCCATAAGCTGTGCATGAGGAGGAGTTGAGAGTTTAACCTTATTCCATCAAGGACTTATACACCTCCTGTAACTTAAGAAATGTTAGCAGGTTTAGAGCATAGGGTGGAAAGGGTACACATTTCTACAGTTGTCTGAGGATGGGAAGAGCACTGTGACGATTACCCGGGAGTGTTTATTTAGTTCCATCTGCCAATTTATTTATTTTTAAGTCAGCAGCTGCAAACACGGTAGCTGCTGACTTTTACTAAGGACTCTTAGGCCGCGTACACACGAGGAGACATGTCTGTTGAAATTGGTCCGCAGACCAGTTTCCATGGACATGTTCGATCGTGTGTACGGCCTAGCGGCCATGCTTAGAAACTTGTCCGCTGGAAACCTGTCCGTCTGACATGTCCGATGGTTAGTACGCCCAACCATCGGACCGAAATCCCGCGCATGCGTCAAATTGATTCGACGCATGCGTGGAAGCATTGAACTTCCTTTTTTTTAACACGTCGGTGTCTTCTACTTCACCGCGTTCTCTGTCCGCTGGGATTTTGGTCTGATGGTGTGTACACACATCAGACCAAAATATCCCTGGAGACATGTCCGATGAAAACGGTCCGTCGGACCTGTCTCATTGGACATGTCTCCTCGTGTGTACACGGCCTTACGTGTTCAGGGAGCCAGCAATGTCGCCCCCCCAAGGCCGATCCGTTTATCGGATGGGGTGCCGGCACCACAATTCCAACTAAGGGAAACCGGCAGTGGGGCCTTGCGGCTTCACTGCTGGTTTCCTACTGCGCATATGCAAGTCGCGCGGCACTTTGTGAATGGCCAGCTTGTCTTCTGGAACACACACACAGGTCCCAGAAGACAACGGGGGAGCTCGCCGAAGAGCAGGATGTGACATTGTGGGCCGTGGCCAGGCTGGATCGGAAGTAAACTTGGTACTTCCAAAAAGGTAAGAAAGAAAAAAAAAAACATTTAAATATCCAAAAACGAGGTGTTGAGAGGTGGTCTTTCATTTAAGATCACCTCACAAAAATGGGTGGAACTCCGCTTTAAGGACACTTTGATATACATTTTATTGTGTCACTATTGTTTCTAAATTGTTCATGTAATTGTAATATTTTTAATCCCAGAATACATTTTTTAAATCTGATCTATTTTTACTGCAACAAATTAGGTGATATTTGTGCTCCGCTAATTATTCTGTATTGGAGTGGCCAGTTTACTGGCGTCATCACTCGTAGTAAGTAAATCCAATTCTTTAGTATGATACGTTTTTATTTTCTTCTAACGGACGCCAAATGAATTTTGACAAACGTTTCTATCTTTTTTTTCTTTGTGCAAACAAACATTTAGCAATTTACTTGTTGACAGGAAGAGTAAATTATTGACTAGGTGCGTTACAAGCTATCTCTGAAGCATTTTGCAGACTTTTGTTCTTTAAATCTCTGCTGATCTTTTCAATAGTTTAACTTCAATAAGCTCAGACATGCCTTGTAATAATTTGTACTGTAGTTCTACAAGTATGTGGCTGCCAGAAGGAAGCAGTTAATATGTCTGCCACTGTATTGCAGAATGGAGTGCATCTTGCTGAATCCTCATTATAACCGAGCCCCACTTCCAAGGTTTGCTTCCTTCCTGCATGTGGATTGAAAGAGCAGTTTGAACACACAGAATCTCTTCTGCCTTAAAGTGTAAGTTCACCTTTTTCACAAAAGTAAAAAAGGGGAATTAGCACCCCCCCCCCACTCTGTTCCCCACGGCACTTACCTCCATATGTCATTAGGTTTTAGGTTCCACTGTCCATGCAGCCAGGGCAGGGGTCTGGGGATTTGAAAGCTGTGGTATCCTTCCCCTTCTTTCCTTAGGAAATCCAGCACATGATCAATGAGAATTACTCTGATTTGTCTTGGAAGAAGACCAATGCTTTCAAATACCTAGACCCCTACACCACCTGAGTGGGCAGTTAAGCTAATCATTCACAGAGGTAAGTACTGAAGTGACGGGGGGGGGGTGTATATTATATTGTTAGTTCGCCTTTTCATTTTTCACAAATATGAATAAATAGGGTGGCTGCATTAGTTTTTTTGAGTATTTTTTCCTTTATATTCTGAATCTGTATGGAAACTGTGCAAATTCACCTGGTGATCCTGCCGGTAACACTCTTCATGTCCTAGGGTGACAATGCTTGTTCACTGTACTGTATCTATAGAGCAGCAGCCCTGATACTGTAGGGCATGAAGTATGTAAGGACTACAGAACACCCTTCACTCTACTCTTCTCCATACCATAGGGGGAGACCCTTCTCAGTTTTTATTCATCACTCTACAGAAGCCTTTCTCAACCTGTTTTACCCTAAAGAGACCGATGAAAAAAAATTGCAGTCTCAGAGAACCCCTGCTAAATATAAATTCATTGGGACTCAGTGGGTGGAAAGCATTAACCTTAAATTGGTGGCCTGTGGGAAGCATTACTTCCTGAAAGGTGTTGGTCAGAATGCCACCCTTATAGAAATCATTGGTTTCATGCTGGTAGACCTGCTATTAGGCATTGGCCTTGGAACCATTCAGGCACCATCGGTTGGGAGGTCAAAAGCCAAAGCTCAAGGAACCCCTGATAACCTCTGAAGGAACCCTGGTTGATCCTGGCTACTCTACAGTGATTCCAACCTACCTGCACATTCATGGCTACGTATAAATCCCAACGCCAGACCAGTTTTTACAGTGTTGGACAGAGCATGGAATGATTAGATCCTCTGAAAGGTTTTTGTTTCTTGCCCATTTTGGAGTTTACACAAATATGTCGCCCGTTTACACACCTCAGCATAAAGTGAGCCCTTCTTAGTAAAAAAAAAAATCTCCAGCTTGATCTCCTACCCATGGGAGAACCCCTTCAACATGTAGGGGCTCTACAATTAGGCCCCTACTGGGCAAAACATAGAGGGGATTCTCACAAAGGACGGAGACCAAGCTGAAGCAAATATAGCTGAAGAGTTTGCTATATGCCAAGGCAGTGTGCAGATGGGTGCCATTTTTCTAGTTCTCAGTGTGTTTGATGAGCCAATATTTAACCCAATCGGCACCTGCAAACACTGTGGCCAGTCAGCTGGGATAACAGCTTAGGGCATTTGAGGGGTATCTATTTTATGCCATTTGGAGGATTGCCATAGTCCCTTCTGAATATGGATTTATTGAAATCTTTCCTATTGGGACAGAGATTGTAAAAGAACACTTTTTTGAGTAAAATAATGTTATAATTACTCAAAAAATAAAAAGTTATAATAAGACAGTGCTTGTAATGTGTATCCCAATAATATTAATGCAATTAGTGTCAAATAAAACAATAAGCTAATGAGTCCACGTTATAGTTTTTGTGCTTAAATTTCCAAATCACAAGTGCTCTTGAATACATTACATTTTGTGTGATCCACTCCACCGTGCTACTAAACACACACCGCACCCAACCGGCCATATTGTTGTTGAAACAAGAAAGTCAAGTCTGCATGTATACACTGGATGCACCATGCACTGGATCTGAACAGCCTCTTGTATACCAAATACACCATACCTTAGATATTCCAATGATATTAGTAATACTCCAATATTCCTTTAAAATCTCTCAAAGGCACCAAGTACTTGCGGCAGGACCATTCAAAAGAGAAGGGAAAGCCTCTTATAGTGTAATATGTTAATTCAACGTCACATACTAAGAAGTTTTACACTTCCAATCAATCAGGGAAATAATCGAGTAGCCAAAGTAAAACCAAACCTGCCAAGGTATGCACCAGTGTGTGTTCCAAAGTTGCAGTGGTGGCGTAACCTATATGTTTCGTCATTCATGTTTGACATCCTGAGATTATATTTTTGTGTCACAGAGACATCCAGTTCCCTAATTTCTTGACTTGCTGTCATTTTTTGATTTAAGCTGATTGGCTTTCATATCCTATAGTAATGAAGCTAACACATTTTGCAAAAATGTAAAATAATTTTGGACAATTCTTTATGGTTCATATGGTGGTGAATTGGTCATTAAAAAGGTTGAGCATTCTGTAGTGTTACTGCCGGAAAAAAAAAAAAAAAGTAAAAAAATTTGCAATGTGGCATCTCTGCTGCTAAGTGGCACAGATTTTGGGGTCTTATCTGATTGGATGTCTGATCTGAATATTCTGCTATCATTTAGGACATGGGCAGAATCACATTATTTAAACCATAACTTCCTGAACACGGATTGAACAGGAACATGTAAATCAGTCGTTAAGAGCCGTCTGACTGTTCCATTTATTTCTATTATATATTTTCACAAGAAATAGCTAGAGGCGAAGACTTAGCAGCTGATATTATTAACCTCTGCCTCCCACTGCCTGGAACGGAATGGAAATAGACAATAACACCAAACTCCAACCTACAGCCGAGCTCCCATTAGAAGATGCTGCTATGAGAAATAACTGTAATTGTGACCTTTCTGCCTTAAAATGAAATAACAGTCTGTTTTGAATGATTGCGCCCAGGAAGTTTTCATTATGGATTCGGGACGGGATATTTTTATAATATTAACCTGGATGGTTCTGATCATTTATTTTTCAATAATTCAGCAGCTTGCCTTAACAAGCATACAACGTTTTATTTTGCAATGCCCGGTCCCACGGTAATCCCATTAGTGGAGAAGGAAAATTGAAAAAAATCGCCTAACCTCACAACCTAAGTTCTACCTAGTTAGTGTGCTTAGGCTACAACTCCAGACAAAAAATATAAATAAATAAAAAAGTGCCCATTAACCACTTCGCGCCCGCGCTATAGACAAAAAACCTCTACAACGCGGTGCTCAATTGCCGGGGATGGTGACCCTGGACGTCCTCCTGTTTACTAGTTCTCTGCGCGTCGCACATCGGGCAAAATCTGCATCTGCTGCGTCTTGTTTGTCCCGATGCACGTGCCTGATGGCCGCAATGTCCGCCAGGTACCCACAATCGGCATTTACAGAGCCAGGGACGCGGATCTCTGTGTGTAAACACAGAGATCCACGTCCTGCCAGGGAGAGGAGACCGATGGTGTGTCCCTTGTACATAGGGACAGGGATGTATTTAGGTTTTGTGCTGCCCTAGGCCTGACTAAACTTGTGCACCCCCTAATTTAAATATGACCCACCCCTTCCTGTAAATGCCACACCCCTTGCGGTTTAAGACCCACCCTGAAATTTTCAAGTGGGGACAGTAGTTCTGATGGCCTGGGGGGGGGGCAATGGATTCCCTTAATTTGCATAGATTTCCTCTCACTTCCTGTTTGGCTATGGGACAGGAAGTGAAATCTCTGCAATGGGACAGGGATGGTAAAAAATTTGAAGCAACGCCCCCCCCCCCCCCACAGTTGCAGAATGTCAACGGCCCAGATACTGGTAGCAGTGTGGCCGATTTATGGGGGCGCTAAGCTAATTTGCCTAACAGTGTAGTGCAAGCTGGCGGGGACACTGTCCGTGCTGCCTCCCAGCAAAATGCTGCCCTAGGCCTGGGCTTTGTTGGTCTAGGCCAGGATACAGCATTGCATAGGGACACCGATCGGTCCCCTCCCCCCACAGTAAGAATAACTCCTAGGGAACACATTTAACCCCTTGATCGCCCCCTAGTGTTAACCCCTTCCCTGACAGTCACATTTATACAGTTATCAGTGCATATTTATAGCACTGTTCGCTGTATAAATGTGAAAATGGTCCCAAAATAGTGTCAAAAGTGTCCGATCTGTCCGCCACAATATCACAGTCCTGACAAAAATCGCAGATAACCGCCATTACTAGTAAAAAAAAAAGTCATAAATCTATCCCCTATTCTGTAGGCGCTATAACGTTTGCGCAAACCAATCACTATAGGCTTATTGCATTTTTTTTTTTACCAAACATATATAGAAGAATACACATCGTCCTAAACTGAGAAAAAAAATAGTTATTTTTTTGAAAAAATTGGATATTTATTATAGCAAAAAGTAAAAAATATTGTGTTTTTTTCAAAACTGCCGCTCTTTTTTTGTTTATAGCACAAAAAATAAAAACCGCAGAGGTGATCAAATACCCCCAAAAAGAAAGCTCTATTTGTGGGGAAAAAAGGACGTCAATTTTGTTTCAGAGTCGCGTTGCACGACCACGCAATTGTTATTCAAAATGTGACAGTGCTGAAAGCTGAAAAATAGTCTGGGCAGGAAGGGGGTGAAAATGCCCGGTATTGAAGTGGTTAGAAGGTAAAATAAGAAAAAATGAAAAAAAAACAACAGCATTTCCTGAAATATTAAATTCAGAGCTGTACTTCTTTTCCACCACTAGATGTCCTCAGGGTTTTATTTTAAATGACAGCCAGCATCATTCAGACCAAGTTCTTGGAGCCCAGGCTGTCGTGGATTCAACCCAGCCTTTGACTGGACAGTGAATAGAGAAGCAGCACAGTGATGAGCTCACCTGTCTTTAAGGCCCCTTTCACACTGGGGCGGGAGCGGCGCTATACCGTTTAATTTACCACGGGTTTCGGCCGCTAACGGTGCGGTATTAACCCCCGCTAGCGGCCGATAAAGGGTTAATACCGCCCACAATGCGCCTCTGCAGAGGCGCATTGCGGGCGGTATTGGCGCTTTTCATCATTGTTTTAAATGGGAAGGAGCGGTGAAGGAGCGGTATACACACTGCTCCTCTCACCACTCCAAAGATGCTGCTGGCAGGAGATTTTTTTCTCTCCCGCCAGCGCATGCCCTTGGAATTTGACATTGAGGTTGCTGGGCAGGAGTTTTTTAGGCGGTATAGCAGCACTATTTTTAGCACTGTACCGCCTGAAAAACTCCTCAGTGTGAAAGGGGTCTTACTCTGCTCTTTCCTCCTATCAGATAGTCAATTCCTTGTACATGGACATGCAGCAAAATGGGCTCCTTGTGCTATTTCTGAAATTCCAGGGTTCAGGTAAGTAAAACGGGGGGCTGGGGGGCTAGTCACCGCCATAGGATGCATTAAGGTGAAAGAACACAAGGGTTTACAACCCCTTTAAGTCTCATTATATTGATAATATAATATTAATAAGTCCAGCAACTTCAATATTTTTTTTTACTTTTTTTTTTATGTGATAAAATTTCAAAAGTTTTCCTTAGTCCTACCCATACTGAAGAAGGATATTAGAGGAAGCTCTTGTGTGATTTAGAAAAATATCCTTCTACTGTACTCTTAGAACAAATTGCTGACTTTGGAAGAAAGAAAAAAAGTCTCTTAACTAGTTGAAAATTCCAAAGCTCAAAAGGTAGAGGGAATATTAAGTGTTCTGAAGAAAGAAATCTCCATTAATAGCTCAGAGGGAAATAAAAAGGCTTCGATGTCTGAGCTCCAGAGGACATTTTTTAAGGATTTTAGTCTGATTTATATTCCGTTTTATAGGTTTGGAGAAAGCAGGTGCAATACAAGGAATCCAGCTGCAAAGTAACTACAAGTAACAGCACGTCCCCTCCAACTGACATACTGTATCAAGAAAATTATTTGGTTGGGTTGTTATCTTTATCCACTTTAGCCCCGGACCATATTGCTGTCCAATGACCGGAGCACTTTTTGTGATTCGGCACTGCGTCGATTTAACTGACGATTGCGCGGTCATGCGACGTGGCTCCCAAACAAAATTGGCGTCCTTTTTTTCCCACAAATAGAGCTTTCTTTTGGTGGTATTTGATAATCTCTGCGGTTTTTTTTTTTTGCGCTATAAACAAAAATAGAGCGACAATTTTGAAAAAATGTGTCTAATACCACCTACAGACAACAGACAACAAGCACGTTTCTGTGTCTTAAACAACAACAAAAATCAATAATAAAAAATAAAATAAAATCTAAAACCTAATAACACTGATTATTAATAGTAATATATATAAAAAAAATTACTTATTAAAAAAAATAATAAAAAAATAAACATTTATTTATTTATTTTTTTCCACAAAATGAATGACAACTCTTTCAGTGTGTCAATAAGCAATGATATTTAAAATCAAAACTGTGTACTTCCTCCCCATAACATTGACCGGTTTGTTTATGGTACATCTAAAGTATGTTTATCAGTTTATGATTTTTGGGATATTAATGAAACCAAAAAAAACTTTAGAGGTTATGCCCAGTAATAGAAGGAAAAATATTTACTTATATTCTCCCTAGCTAGATAGGATAAACGGACTCAGTTTGAACTCCTACTAACCGTAAAAATAATTACTTATGTATAACCACTAATAAAACCAAAAAAAAACAAGAAAATATTTGTATATATTTTCCTCAGCTAGATTGAATAAACTGACTCAGTTTGAATTTCCTACTAACCTTAAAAGTTTCCACAAAAAAAAAAAAAAAAAAAAAAAACACAAAAAAAAGAACAACAGAATATTTTCCTTAAATATTTTGTTATTATATTAAATACTTTCAGTCTTGTTCACAACTTAGTGGTCGCCAACTGTTACCTTTAAAATCTTATATTTGAGATTTAATATCTCGCATATATGATATAAGGTTTAATGAGAGTTCTGTGACAGAGTGGAAGCTTTAACATAACACACATTTATTAGAGGAAAGATATTAGCTATCTAATACACTGCATACATTTACAGTATGTAAAATAAGGGAGTAAAAGTTAGTTGCTAACACAAATTAAGTACATCACACAAAAATATCACACAGTACAAGTTATGATTAAGATATGGTAAGTGCGTGGGAGAGGATTCCTTGATATTACCTTGCATACCCTGGGCCCAGGTGCTGTTCGGAATGTTCCCTCCTCTTTCACTAGCTACAGCTTACTTAATTTATATCTCTGGGGGCCAACTTTGATTGGCTCTGGGTCTTGCGACCAAATATGGTGTTTCCTTAACTCATTTTAGGGGTAAATAGAGTTTGTGGACAAGTGGAATTCCTTCCTGTCTTCATTAACTTCTAACAATGACTCTTGTACAATGGCTATTTATGTCACAGGAAGGCCATGTATGACGTCTCCATGCAGTCTGACGTCTCGTGGCTATTCTTCCTGGGTCGTTTGATATTCAAAGGGGAAAGAGAAGACGACCTGTCTACCTTTTTGAATATCAAATGGAGGCAGTTGAATAGATAGTTTCAGACAAGACTGTGAAACCAATTAACCATTTTCCTGGAATCCTTCCATCACACTACCATATCTTATCATATCGATTATTATATTTATATGTACATTTATTCCTAGTTGCTAGTGGAGATTAGACGTAACATTTTTTATAAGGCAACACCGTCGAGCGAAAAGAGAGCACGCTCTCTTTTTGCTCGACGGCCCGCCTGGATGAATGGCTGGTTGCCAAACCTCGATGGGCGGAACGATGTGTTCTGCCCGTCGAGGTTCTCTGCCGTGTGTACACGGCCTCTGTTTTTCCTCGAGAAAACTGTCGTGGATCTCGATGAGAAAAAAAGAGAACATGTTCTCTTTTTTCTCGTCGGGAGTCTCAATTTCCTCGTCGTGTTTCTCGTATGCTCAGAAACCCGCGCATCCTCAGAATAAAGTATGAGACGGGAGCGCGCCAGTGGAATCAAACTTCCCCTTTATAGTGCCGTCGAATGTGTTGTACGTCACCGCGTTTGAGAACGACAAAATTTTGTCTAGACAGTGTGTATGCAAGGAAAGCTTGGCAAGGTTCTCGTCAAGCCTGACAAGAAACTTGTTGAGGAAAGGAAAACGATGTTTCTTTTACGATGAGATTCTCGGTCGTGTGTACGAGGCCTCAGGCTCCTTTCACACTAGGCGGACTCCGCCACGATGAAGTCCGCCAGCTCAGCTGGAGATCTCTCTTCAGATCTCTGCTGAGCCGGCGGATGACAAGCCCCTCTCTGCTCACTGAGCTGGGAGGGGCTTGTGCAGCGCCGCTATCTCCTATGGAGCGATCTAATGAAAACGGACAGCATGTCCGTTTTCATCAGATCTTACCCGATCCAATCTGCCATGGACGGATGGGGACGTATCGCCATAAGTCTGATTTTGGCAGATCGGATCGGGTTGGATGTCAGCGGATATGTCTCCGCTGACATACGACACTCCATAGGACTCCGATCGTGTGAAAGGGGCCTAAGGATAGTTGATGAGCAGAAAAAGTCGGGTAGATCACAAGTCATCAATCACTGATATAGAAAATGAACCTATCTGAGTAATAAAACCTCATTCTTTGTAATAGTTTTTATTATGAAAATAAAAGAGGGCAACATAAAGTTAGTGTGATATTTTTTAGAAAACAAACACAACAATATTCTCAATGAATTCTCAGATATTTTGGTTCTAATTAGTTGCTGTTGTATTAAAATGGTCACACTCATTCAGGAGATCAAAGGCACCCTCATCCATATTTGGAATATATAGAAAGAACTGGAAAAGGAGGGATTTTGGTGCCACAAATATAACAACAAATTTGATAAAAAGTATAACAATATTTTATTAATAAAAAAGTACAAAAGGGAGTAAACATATGTTGCCTCTCATATACAGACAAGCAGACAGTAAAACCTTGGATTGCGAGCATAATTCATTCCAGAAACATGCTTGTAATCCAAAGCACTTGTATATGAAAGCAAATTTCTCCATAAGAAATAATAGAAACTCAGATGATTCGTTCCACAGCCATTTATTCATAAGTCCTTCAGTTTATGGTCCATATAAAAAGATTATAGCAATGTGACCTGGTTGTGTAACCATAAAATGTCTATCCACAAATGGAAGCCTCCACAAGGATTAGAAGCAAAATTCAGCAGGAGCTACAGAGTATAAAAGAGAAAAGAGGCACCTCTAAGTGTAGCAATAATATGTTGCTAAATGTTGTACCTTCATTAAATGTAACCATATCGCTACACTTAGGCCGCGTACACACGAGGAGACATGTCCGATGAAAACGATCCGCGGACCGTTTTCATCGGACATGTCTCCTGGGATATTTTGGTCTGATGTGTGTACACACCATCAGACAAAATCCCAGCGGACAGACAACGCGGTGACGTGGCAGTGACGTTGACGCCACGACGTGCGCAAACAAGGAAGTACAATGCTTTCACGCATGCGTCGAATCAATTCGGACATGTCCGCTGGTTAGTACGCCTAACCAGCGGACATGTCCGATGGACAGGTTTCCAGTGGACAAGTTTCTAAGCATGCTAGGCCATACACACGATTGGACATGTCCGCGGAAACTGGTCTGCGGACCAGTTTCAGCGGACATGTCTCCTCGTGTGTACGCGGCCTTAGAGGCGCCTCTCTTCTCTTCTATACTCAGTTGTGACATGACGCTACTCTTATATCAACACATTGCTTGTATATCAAGTCAAAATGTATTAAAACATTTTGCTTGTCTTGCAAAACGCTCTCAAACCAAGTTACTCTCAAACCAAGGTTTTACTGTATATAAAAGTATCACAACATAATAAAAAATATAGTACCCGTAAAGCTGATAAAGCTATATAGGTGCCTGTAGGCTCAACATGTTTCGCAGATTGTTTCTTCAGGAGCTGTAAGGCAATATATTTGCTACAGATAAATACAAAAGGCAAAATATAAGTTATCAAACAGCAAAAAAACAATTTATTACAATTTAGGATATATGAATGAAGGTCAATCCCTCTCAAATACTTGCTAAAATACCTCAAACCAGAAGAAAAAAAACACAAAAACAAACAGTAAAGACTAGGAAACAAAGAACATAGGGGAAAATCTCCTTTTTTTTCTCTGTTCTTTGTTTCCCAGTCTCTCTTTGTTCCATTTGTTTTTGTGTTTTTTTTTTTTTACTGATTTGAGGTATTTCAGCAAGTGTTTGAGAGGGATTGACCCTCGTTGCTGCATTGTTCATACCTAATTAGGAGTGACTTTGTTTTCTATTGTGCCCACGGTGTGATCCCCATTTCTGGACATGATGCTCCCCTTTCTGCTCCCCTTTGTTGAACAAACAGGATTTTGATCAATCTGTTTATCATATACAGTACATGTTAGGCGAATTTCACCATAATTTCACATTACTGCATGTGAGTTCCACTCCATAGCCCACTAATTAGGATGTTATATGCCCTATATATCATGTATCATGTAATGTCCCGTACACACAAGCGGTTTTCCTTTTGGAAAAAGTCTGGTGAGAGCTTTTGGTCGGGGATCCCGACCGTGTATTTTGCAACAGGAAAACTGCTGGAAAAAGATAGAGAGCAGGATCTCTTTTTTCCCGTCAGGAAAAAAACTGTGTACAAATTCCAACGCGCAAAATTCTGACGCATGCTCAGAAGCATAGAACTTAATTTTCTAGGCTCGTCGTAGTCTTTTACATCACCGCGTTCTTGGCAGTCAAAAGTTCACCAAAGGCAGGCTTGAGCAGGATTCCGTTGGGAATTCCGACGGGAAAACCACTCGTGTGTACGGGGCATAAGTGTTTCTTTTTTCCTTTCTATTGAAATTTATTCGTATATCCTAAATTATAATAAAAAATGTTTTGCTGTTTGATATTTTTTATTTTACCTTTTGTATTTCTCTGTAGCAAATATATTGCCTTACAGCTCCTGAAGAAGCAATCTGTGAAACATGTTGAGCTTTATGAGCTTTACGTGTACTATATTTGTTATTATGTTGTGATATTTTTATGAATGTCTGTCTGTATATGAGAGTCAACATTCGTTTATACTTTTTTATTAATAAAATATTGTTATACTTTTTATGAAATTTGTTGTTATATTTGTGGCACCCCTTTTCCAGTTCTTTCTAAATATAGATGTTGCTGAAAACTGATGGCATAAATAAGGTGTGATTGTGAAGAATGAGAGATTTTTCTTTGGGGGAATAAAACGTATAAAAGTCCAGTAAAGACAACGGCACTAACTGGCTGCAGTTTGCATGTTTTCCGCGTGCCTGTGTGTGTTTCCTCCGGGTACTCCTAGCTGGAGAAAAGCGTGGTAAAAGCTGCGTTAGTGCATATTTGGCATAATGTATTCTATTGGGCAGAATATTCATTTATTCCTTCATTAGACTACATAAATGCGCAAACGCACCTAAATGCGTCTAGTGTTAATGCACACTGACGTGTTTTTCTGCCCAAACGCTCCTTTCCTGAATGCACTGGTGATGTTCTTTTATTTTTTTCAGCCTTTAAACTCTCCTCTTCTCAAATTTCTATAGATGATGATGTGTGCATAAACACATAGGCTAACATATACGTGCGATCACAGACTGAAAAAAAACCCCGCAAAATTCCTATAAAAGCAGTGTTTTTCTTCCAATTGCAAATGAGTTTTTAGGTTTTACATACACTTTAATACTGAGCATACAGTTGCAAGAAAAAAGTATGTGAACCCCTTTGGAATGATATGGATTTCTGCACAAATTAGTCATAAAATGTGATCTGATCTTCATATAAGTCACAACAAAAGACAATCACAGTCTGCTTAACATAATAACACACAAAGAATTAAATGTTACCATGTTTTTATTGAACACACCATGTAAACATTCACAGTGCAGGTGGAAAAAGTATGTGAACCTTTGGATTTAATAACTGGTTGAACCTCTTTTGGCAGCAATAACTTCAACCAAATGTTTCCTGTAGTTGCAGATCAGACATGCACAACGGTCAGGAGTAATTCTTGACCATTTCTCTTTACAGAACTGTTTCTGTTCAGTTCAGCAATATTCTTGGGATGTCTGGTGTGAATGACTTTCTTGAGGTCATGCTACAGCATCTCAATTGGGTTGAGGTCAGGACTCTGACTGGGCCACTCCAGAAGGCGTATTTTCATCTGTTTAAGCCATTCTGTTGTTGATTTACTTCTATGCTTTGGGTTGTTGTCCTGTTGCAACACCCATCTTCTGTTGGTGGACAGATGACCCTCAGGCCTTGTACACACGATGGGATGTATCCGATGGAAACGGTCTGACGGACCGTTTCCATCGGATATGTCCGCCGGACTGTTTGATCCGATGGCTGTACACACCATCGGATCAAATTCCCCGCCGGCGGACAGCGCGGTGACGCGGCAGTGACGTTGACGCCGCCACGTCACCGCCACGTCACCGCACCAGGAAGTAAACACTTCCGCGCGCATGCGTCGGATCCATTCACAGGATACGACGCATGTGCGGGAGGATATGTCCGCTGGTTTCCCGTACTAACCAGCGGACATATCCGACGGACAGGTTTGTAGCGGACAAATTTCAAAGCATGCTTTGAAATTTGTCCGATGGACAAATCTGTTCGCTAGCCCGTACACACGATAGGATTTGTCTGCTGAAACGGTCCATCGGACCGTTTTCAGCGGACAAATTTGATCGTGTGTACGCGGCCTAAGTTCTCCTGCAAAATGTCTTGATAAACTTGGGAATACATTTTTCCTTCAGTGATAGCAATCCATCCAGGCCCTAATGCAGCAAAGCAGCCCCCCACCACCATACTTCACAGTTCGGATGAGGTTTTGATGTTGGTGTGCTGTGCCTCTTTTTCTCCACACATAGTGTTGTGTGTTTATTCCAAACAACTCAACTTTGGTTTGATCTGTCCACAGAATATTTTGCCAGTACTGCTGTGGAACATCCAGGTGCTCTTGTGCAAACTGTAAACGTGCAGCAATGTTTTTTTGGACAGCAGTGGCTTCCTCTGTGGTATCCTCCCATAAAATCTATTCTTATTTAGTGTTTTATGTATCGTAGATTCACTAACAGGGATGTTAGCATATGCCAGAGACTTTTGTAAGTCTTTAGCTGACACTCTAGGATCTTTCTTCACCTCATTAAACAGTCTGCGCTGTGCTCTTGCAGTCATCTTTACAGGACGGCCACTCCTAGGGAGAGTAGCAGCAGTGCTGAACTTTCTCCATTTATAGACAATTTGTCTTACCGTGGACTGATGAACAGCAAGGCTTTTGGAGATAATTTTATAACACTTTTCAGCTTTGTGCAAGTCAACAATTCTTAATCAGAGGTTTTCTGAGAGCTCTTTTGTGCAAGACATCATTCACATCAGGCAATGCTTCTTGTGAAAAGCAAACCCAGAACTGGTGTGTGTTTTTTATAGGGCGGGGCAGCTGTAACCAACACCTCCAATATCATCTCATTGATTGGACTCCAGTTGACTGACACCTCACCCCAATTAGCTCTTGGAGATGTCATTAGTCTAGGGGTTCACATACTTTTTCCACCTGCACTGTGAATGTTTACATGGTGTGTTCAATAAAAACATGGTAACATTTAATTCTTTGTGTGTTATTAGTTTAAGCAGACTGTGATTGTCTATTGTTGTGACTTAGATGAAAATCTGATCACATTTTATGACCAATTTGTGCAGAAATCCGTATCATTCCAAAAGGGTTCACATACTTTATCTTGCAACTGTATGTGTCAGTTTTGTAGGATAAACTTCAATTTGTTTTATATTATCAAAAGTACCTTTCTCAACTGAACTGTCAAGGAATATATAATAACCCCAATAATGCAGGTACAATCTAATTATACTTCACGTTTAATAAAATTATGATTAGGTCTAGTTTTATTTTTATACAGCATAAAAGGATAATTTATTCTCGTGTGCTTTTGTTTAAAAAAAAAAAAAAAACTAATAAAAGCATGGAGAGACAAAAAAAAAAGGCAATAAAGCGAGCATAGAATTTTTTCCCTTGAGCCGCACACTCGTGAAATCTCTCAGCCAATTAAAAATGAATGTGGAAAATGCTGGCCATGCTGATTTTGTGTTTTCACTGGGGTAGGAAAAACTAGTATATGAAAATATGAAAAGAAGGCACAATCAAAGCAAGATGAAAAGCGTATTGTCTGCGCCACTAGTTATTCTTCACGGCCGTATGGGATGGCTGACAGTCGTCTTGTCATCGTCCGCTTTAATATTTTCTTATTCAGAGCGAAAGGAAAATAATTGCATTTGCTGTTTTATACGTAAATCACGGGGGATGTGTCACGGTCACATTTCTGGGCTGTTTTCATCACTTTGGAGTTTTATTGGAGAGTTTGATGACATGTTCAAGTCGTGAAGTCTTAACGGGTGAAAGTAGCTCGTAGCAAGTTCTTTTTTTTTTGGTAGTCAAAAATGTTATTATGAGTGGTCACCATGACTACAACACTTTGTACCCCATTAGTGCTACAGGGTTACTTCTAAACTACCCAGCCTGTACGGAGCACCTATGCTCATGCATTCCCGTACACTTGCAATAACATGGATGTATGGTTACAGGCATAGAGTGATGGTGTTGGACAGCCTGTCATTGATTTGTACAGGCAGCTGGCTGCACCTGTACAGAGACACCTATGACTCCCAGGTGAAAAAGTATAGTAAATTCTTGTGCTGTATGCCTCAATACGTTCATGAGCCCTGGATTCTACCAATATTCTGCTCCTTGGCCATCAAAGATAATCCAAAGTTTTTTTTTCAGTCGCCAGTGGTAGTCTACATAATCTCTCTGTTCAAGTTTCATTTACTCAATGGGAATTGATTTACTAAAGCAGTGGTCCTCAACCAGTGTTCCATGGGTTTCTCCAGAGGTTGCTAGGGGTTCCTTGAGCAATGAACAATTTTTGCTTCTCAGATAAATTACTATTCACACCATTGATCATTTTAGCTATCTGTAACTGGGCAATTCTTCCCACTGTATATACAGTAAAATCTCGGATTGCGAGTATAGCGATTAACGAGTGTTTCGCAATAAAAATCGGTTTGCGAGTGCTGTCTCGCAAAACAAGCAGGATTCAAGCCACAGTAGTGTGCAGTACTGTGTTTGGCCTGAGGTGGGGGGGGGGGGCGCCAGAGCTGAGCGGACCTGAGAATACTCAGTTCCCAAGCCTTTTGAGGTTTTCCGAGTGCAGCCGAACTGTCCTCAGGCCTTTCCGAGTGTTTCCTAGGCTCTCCGGCACCCCCCACCACTGGCCACATGCGGTATTGCAGAACAAATAATTTTTGTTTCCATTGACTTCTATGGGGAAACTCGCTTTGATATGCAAGTGCTTTGTATTACGAGCGTTCTCCTGGAACAGCTTATGCTCGTAATCCAAGGTTTCACTGTATCTGAGGGTTCAGTGCCAATAAGAAAAAATCGCAATATAAGATCTGTTGAAAAACTGTCCTATCCAAAAATCGCCAATAATGATGGATGATAGGTTGGTGAAAAAGTCCCAGCACCAGCAGTGCGAAAAGGGGTTGAATACACCCGTCACCACCAGTGTGTAGAGGCAATCCTGCTTACCAGAAGAAGTTGACTCTCAAATTATAGAGTCAGGGAACGCGTGTGATATAAAGATTAACATCCGTAACTGCATCACTGCAGCTCCTGTCATCTATGGCAGTGGTCATCAACAATTCCTGCAGGGCACACTAACAGGCCAGGTTTTATGTATTACCTTGGGGAGATGCAGACTAGAATACGGCAATCAATAGAGCAGCAAATGATATCACCTGTGATGTATTTCAGTTATCTTGCAAACCTGGCCTGTTAGTGGGCCCTGCAGGACAAGGTTGATGACCACTGATCTATAGGACACACGATCCCAGCCCAGGAAGCACTTTCTCCAGGAAAGTGGATGTATATATGAATATACAGTAGCCGTTTATCCTCAAAAAATGTAAGAGCTCCATAGTGTGATATTGCTTAAAAAACTAAATTTTTACTTAAAAAAAATATACATCGTACACTCACATTTCCATGGATGGATAATACACAAGGAATATCATAAAAGGTCCATAGATCGTGGCATGCTTACATCGTCCGGTACTGCCTTACATGTTTCGTAATCATATTGCGTCTTATTGCATCTTCCCAATGAACACAAGTCTAAGCAGCATTCTTCCCACTGACCATCACACTAATGTATCCTGAGTTGTAGATATAGTCATTTCAGCAGGGGCTGAGACCGGAATGTTATTTTAAGGGTTCCTCTGTTTGAGAAATGCTGTATTAAAGAGGAAGTAAACCCTGATGGGTTTTACTTCCTCTTTGTTTCCCTGCAAAGGTAAAGCATAATGGGCTACTATGCATCGCATAGTAGCCTATTATGTGTCACTTACCTGAAACCGAAGCCTACGTTGTCACCGCTGTCCCCTGTTGTAGGAAGCATTCATTCTTCACCCCTCTTCTATCCGGGGCCGGAGTCGCGTGACGTCACTCCCACGCATGCGCTCGGGAGCCGCCAGCCACGGCATGACCCCAGCTAGAAACAGCACATCGTGTCCTTTCTAGAGTGCAAATGCGCCGATTACACCGGCGCATGTGCGGAAGACATCACTGTAAGGGGAATTGTAACTATCTCCTAAACCATGTAGGTTTAGGAGATATTTCCAGCACCTACAGGTAAGCCTTAGTCTAGGCTTACCTGTAGGTGAAAGTGGTCTGTAAGGGTTTACAACCACTTTAAAGGGACTCTGTCACTATGCCCATTTAGGGCTAAGTAACTTTGTCTTTAAAAAGCCCCCCCCCCAGCTCATTAATACTCATCTTGCCAGGGCTCCCCTACCCATCCCTTCATGGGCTTTGATGTTAGGCGGAGTGGTGATGTTGTTCCCTTTGACATGTGACAGTGGTTGAGCGTCACCTTTTTTGGACATAGTCATTGAGTCATTCTCCATGATTAAGCCTGTACAGGGATAAAACACATTAAGTGGAGGAGTCCCAGTGGGGGATGCAGAGTGCGCTGTCTGGTTCAATAAAGTTGTCTAAAAATACCTAATATCATTGGATGGCAGCTGTTTGCTTTCTCTGAGGCCGCGTACACACGATCAAATCTATCTGCTGGAAACGGTCTGACAGACCGTTTCAGCAGACAGATTCGATTGTGTGTACGGGCGGACAGACAGATTTTGCCAGCAGACAGATTTTAAAGCATGCTTTAAAATCTGTCTGCTGGGAATCCGTCCATCCAATATGTCTGCTGGTTAGTACCATATCTGCCGCACATGCGTCAAATGGATTCGACGCATTCGCGGAAGTGTTTTACTTCCTTGTGTGGTGACGTGGCGGCGTCAACGTCATCGCCACATCACCGCGATGTCTGCCGGCGGGGATTTTGGTTTGATCGTGTGTACAGCGATCAAACCAAAACAGCCCAGCAGACAAATCTGATCAAATCGGTCTGTCAAAGTGGAGATTTCAACTCTCTTCAATCACTATTTTTGGTTGAGGAAGTTGATTTTTGCCTAAAGCACAATTATTTTACTTTTTGTGAACAATTCTACGTGCAACAGAAAGGGACTGCAATGGGAGCAAATTTTGCTCCAGTTTATGCCAACCTCACTATGGGTCTATGGGAGGAAGACAATATCTGGATGAACAATCCTTTTGCTGAGCACATAGTTTATTATGGACGCTATATTGATGACGTGGTACTCATTTGGAGTGGGACCACTGAGGCTTTTTTCTCCTTTCTTTCTCATTGCAACAACAATGCATTCAACCTAACGTTCACACACGTATTAGATCCCCAGGAATTGGTGTTTTTAGATCTAGTCCTAACTCACGAGTCGGAGAAGATAATCACCAAAAACCATATAAAGCCCACTAATGGTAATTCCTACCTCCACTTTAATAGCTGTCACCATCCCGTATGGAAGAAAAATATTCCTAAAGGTCAGTTTAATAGACTCAAGAGAAATTGTACCAAGAAAGAGGACTACGTGGAATCTAGTAGACTAATGCAGAAAAAAATTGAGGAAAAGGGTTATCCCAAAGAGTTATAAATGAAGCGTTTTCATTCTTCTTAGATCCAAGCCCTGCTAAGAAATCACCAAAAGAACAACAAAATAATGCCTATGCGATTAGATTTGTGTCCACCTTTAACAATAGATATAAGGCAGTGACTAACATTATTAAAAAAACACTTTAAGATCCTCCTTTTGGACCAGAGACTGGCCCCAGTACTTCCGGCCATACCTCAAGTCACTTTTCGTAAAGCTCGAACCATTAAAAACATTTTGGCCCCTAGCAAAATAGTAAAATAAATCTTCAGGTTCCCCCTTAGACATAAGAACCTATTTTAATGACAGAAAGGGCATTTTTCAGTGTAAAAAAAGAGCATGCTTAACCTGCCAGTTCATTACACATGGTACTGACAGAATAACCATGCGCTCTGGGAAAGAGTTTATTATCAAACAATTTATTACCTGCTCAACTGAATTTGTTATTTATGTATTACGTTGCCCATGCGGGTTCTTTTATGTAGGCCGCACCATAAGAGTACTACGTGCTAGAATAGGTGACCATCGCCGTCTGATAAAAAAAGGGTGCACTGAACATAGTGTGCCACGTCATTTTAATTACTGTCATAACAGAAATTTTAAAGATCTAGAAGTGTTTGTGATTGAACACATCCCGAAGGGAACCCTTACGAACAACGAGAGATTTTCCCTCCTTTGCAGAAGAGAAGTCTTTTGGATTTTCATGTTCAATTCATTGGCTCCTAAGGGGTTAAACAAAGAAATTGAAACTAGCATTTTGATTTAACGACTAAGTTTTAATTTTTAAATATCTATCTGTATATATGGAAAATTATTTTACTTATTTCATTTTCCTAATATCCCACTAGATGGCAGGCTTTTTCTTATTTAATAACAATATCCTTTTTTTCATGTATTTTTTAATATATATATTCATGTGTGTTGTGTTTCTGGTGATTCAGTCCCTGTAAGGGGTTAAACCTTTCGGTTCTGTGGACATGCCCATTTTTTATCCATTTCCCCTTCCTCTCATCACTACCCCTCCCTTTATTTTAGACTATTTCATCCTGGCAATGAGCCTTGTGCTTTTGACTTTGAAAAAGCGCCTGGAAGCGCGAAACGCGTCGTCAAGACCCCCCAGATCCCCTTATTTATGGGATTTTTTACACATCTTTGAAGCTTTTTTAAGAAGAAGATAGACCACATCTTGTCTTCTTCGCTAACAGCTTCCACCATCCTATACTAGGAACATTCCATCTTTGGACTCTCCACCAGAGGGCATCCACGATACCTCAGCTCCACTGGCCTGAACGTGAAGCGGCGTCTCAGACGTGTGACGTCCACGCGATCTGACGGAAGGAGCATGTGTCCCCGCAGAACCTACTGCGCCGTATATCCGGCTGCAAGACCCGTCGGATGGTCCCGTCGGATAGTACCGTCCCCTTCTCTTTGTGGTGACACTCCGGCAGTGTGGACTGTTTGATGTCAGGTCCTTGTTTAAAGATCTGATGGCGGCTTTCTGTGTACCATCTCTCACCATCTGCCACCAAGGTATTGTCAGCGTGTTTTTCCTCATGATGGCCTGTGCATGGAACCTTTGAGGTTTAACCCCAGGAATTGCTGGTGTCTGCTGGTGGAACTGTTTGTGTATATTGCTCACTACTCCACAGCCATGTATATTATCCTATATGGACTGTTTCTTCCTTGTTTTTAGAAGTGGATCTGCAATAAATGGATTATTTTTCTTTATATTTATATGACTATTTTCTTTTATCCCAATAACACTGGGCTCATATATTTTACAGACTTTTAAGAGCGCGGACTTGTTTTGTGTATATTATCTGTGTTGGGTACTTCCGGGTACCGTCATTCCCGCTGCATTTAATTGTCTATACGATACCCTATACAGTAATTACTATAGGGTCTGTTTTACCTCACTTACCGGCTTATATCCCTTCTAGCGCCAGTGACCTTTTGTATATTCGTTTGTTGCTGGCTGGGATGGAGTGGTTAGTGAGCGCTGGCAAGAACACTGTAAACGGATTAGGCCTCTTGCAAAAGACGCTGTCAGTTTGCCCCAAATGGTCACTTTGTCCATTGTCTCTCTAATGCTAGGTGCACACTACACTACACTTAGATTTGATACGCTTTTCAGTGTGATTATGTAGTAAGACTTGGTTCCATTTTGGATGTGGTTTGTACAGTATATTCTATGGGGCCAAAATTGTGATGGAATTGCACCAAAATAGTATAGGAACCTTTTCCAAAATGGTGCCTTGCTGAGTTGCATTGATGTGAATGGGCACCATTAAAAACAATGTGATTTTTAATGGCTGTGCAATTCTGTGCGACTTAAAAGCACATCTAAAATAGTACTAATATGAGTCAGGCCTAAGTAAAAAAGAAATATGCATTGTGAAATATAGACAAATTAAGACATTAGTCATTTTAAAAATGGCATATTCTCTACTGTTATTCACTAAATTATCTACCTAATATAATTCCAAAGACATATTAGGGGAAGATGCAGTTACGAAATAAAATCAGTAATCTCCCATGTTAGGATTTTTAAAGGGGGGGACCACACATTTTTATTTTTTTGGCATAGGGTCTCCTTCAAGATCCATATCAGACCCAAAAGGTCTGGTAAAGATCGGGGGGGGGACCCCCACATTGTTGTGTGTTTTTTTTTCCTCTGATTGTTTTGTTTACATTCTCCTTGACTGCAGAACACCCCCTGCTCTAGTTTTTAACAAGAGGGCAAAATGTTCTCAAAAGGTAATTATTTTTATCGACATAAAGGCATACACATTGGTTGGACTTAATGGACTTGTGTATTTTTGCCACCTCACCTACTATGTAACTATGTAACTTTTTATAGTAGACTTAACAAACCAAAAGGGAGCAGATTATTGTCAGGATTTACATACATTTTAAAAGAGTTATATGTTTTTGTTTTAAGATTCATACTTACCTAGATGGACGCAGCATCTGTCCCAGGTGCCTCTAACACTGAAAGCCAAGCGATCGAACACAGACGAACATTTGGTTTTCACAGCTCCGTAAGCTCTCTACTCTGCCAACCGCACGCATTGGAGCGCTGGGCTGTGGATGGGACGGGAGCGGTTCGCTCAGGCTGTCAGCAGCTTGCATGTGCATGTGGGTGGATCCTGACTCTATTGTTGCGAACTTGCTCAAGCCTGGACCGGCTCCGTGACCTCAGCCGACAGCGGGCTTACATTCTTTTCACAACAGCGGGGTTTAGCCCGCTGTCGGCTGAAAATGGGTCACAGGAATGTAGAACGAACTGCACTCCTGTAATCCACAGGAGAAGTACAGCCAAACCAGCTTTAGCTGTACTTCTCCTTTAAGGTTTAATTAGGAAAGATGGAAAAAAGTTAGACTTTAAAACCACTTGAGGCTGGGTTCACACCTATGCAAATTGAATATGGGTTCCCCCACATCCAATTCGCATGCTAGGAGATTGTGACCGAGCCGGTTCACATATCTCTGTTGCGGCTGCAGAGGAACGCTGTGCATCTTTTGCTCCATTTCAGGGCCGAATTCAGGCAAAAATTCGGCCCTGATTCATCCCTGAAACGGAGAACAGGGATGCACTGGACCCCTGGTGCAAGCCGCATTCGTCGGAGGGGTGAACCCAGCCTAAAATGTAATGAGCTGCCCTCCTGCAGCACACAGTACCACGTTAAACACAGCACAAGGATGGACCTTCAAAGTAAGATTACAGGCAAAACCTTTTTTTAGTTTTGGGTAGAGTGGAGAAGGATTAGAACACCTGTGAGGTCCGTACTGCTGTTTGTGTCCCTGGGGGATTCACCCTCTCTAATTGTCCTGTGTTCCATTATCAAGTGAAATTTTGGCTTGTCCCCAGAACAGTAATAGAGGGGATATCTTCCATTGGGGGGACACCAGTCCTGGTGACCCTGGTGGAAACCAGGCAATCCTTCACTTCCAATTTAGGCTATGGGAAAGGACATGAAGAACATTTTCCAGTGGTAAACAGAAACCAAAACAAAAACTGTACAAGGGTTATAATTCTCTCTTACTCAATGTTGTTCTATTTTAAATAAACAGTTTTTTTGGGTGTGAAGAACCTCAGAATAATTTGGGTAAAAGCACCATCATGCTTGTAACCATATTGTTGCACTTACAAGAAATTTTGTTGAGTACTACTTTTATTATTTGTCATAACATTCCAATTTTAAGGCCAACCTTTTGGGGTGTATTCTCCTTTTTCAAGGTCCAACTTCTTGGACCTTGAAGAAGGTATTACACCCTGAAATTTTTTCCTGAAAATTGGAATGTTAGTACAAAGGAAAAATATATCATGGACAGTACTCAGTTTTTGGCAAAAGCACCAAGACCTGGACTCGTGAGCAGGTCCTAGTACTTATCTGTTGATGGATCTGACTCTGTATCATCCGTCATGTTTTTATGTTGAATTCCAGGAAAGGGGGAAAATCCTCCAGCAGTCAACGAGGCCTTCTGGAGCATTATATTATCCCATAATAGCATTAAAAGCCTAGGGACTCTATGTAATGGAAAGGGAAAGTCATATTTATGTATTCAATGGGCATATCCCATTGGAGAGACAGAAATACTTTGGCTTTAATACACGGTCCCATACATTATGAGGTGTCCTCACACAAACAGTTCAGCATTATACGGTGTGCGACTTGCACCGTTTGTCATTGCGACATGATGTGTTATGATGTATTGTTATGAGTTATGAGAGCTTTGCTATTAGTGCAATGGATGGAAGTGCAGACTCGGGTCACTTGTGTAATTACAACACTTTATACATATCAATGGAGTTACTTCCCTGGCAACGTGCCCTACTTCTGTAAATTTCCCTTTCTGATGCGCTAACCCGCTACACGTTAGGGCTGCCCGCACTGACATCTGCACGGCTTGTTCGGTGTAATTGCTCTTGTTTTTTGTCTAGCGTAGTCAGTGCAATCTTCATTTACTGAACTGCCATACATCCAGGTGTGCCAAAATCTTCTTCTGTAATCGATAAGAAAGGGCAGGTCAGCTGGAGATAAGGCTGATGTTACTTACCGAATTACATTTAAAGGAAAACCTAGTTTTCTCAATACGAGAAAAAAAAATTGAAGACCAAAAAAAAAAATTATTTCCTCTCCTTTTCACTCCACAGTCAACTGCGATTTTTCAGAGTGGTTGGAATAGTTCAGTGTTGATTCCTTGAAATCATTCCAGTGATGGGTACAAAACACCTCTAGTAATGTGATTTCCTGTTCACCTAAATGGGTCACTGGCTTTTCTAGAAGTTTTTAAGCTTGTAGTTTTTTTTTTTTTTTTTAAAGCAGCCTGACCTGTCTCTCTATACATAATAGAAGCTTGTTGGATTTTTTTTTGTAATCTAATTGTCTAATTGAACTCGACCCAAAGAAGAGTTTAATTAATAAAAAATGTTTATATGCTATGTACCAGTGATGGCGAACCTTGGCACCCCAGATGTTTTGGAACTACATTTCCCATGATGCACATACATTCTGCAGTGTAATGGAGTATTATAGGAAATGTAGTTCCAAAACATTTGGGGTGCCAAGGTTCACCATCACTGCTATATACAGTATACAGTGCCCTGAAAAAGTATTCATACCCCTTGACATTTTCCACATTTTGTCATGTTACAACCAAAAATGTACATTCATTTTATTGGGGTTTTATGTGATTGACCAACACAAAGTCGCACATAATTGTGAAGTAGAAGGAAAATTATAAATGAATATCAACCGCTTTTATAAATAAATATGTGAAAAGTGTAGTGTGTATTTGTATTCAGCCCCCCTGAGTCAATATTTTGTAGAATCGCCTTTCACTGCAGTTACAGCTGCAAGACTTTTTAAGGATGTCTCCACCAGCTTTCCACATCTAGAGTGAATTTTTTGCCCATTTTTCTTTACAAAATAGCTCAAGCTCTGTTAGATTGGATGGAGAGCGTCTGTGAACAGCAATTTTAAAGTCTTGCCACAGATTCTTAATTGGATTTAGGTCTGGACTTTGACTGGACCATTCTAACACATGAATATGCTTTGATCTAAACAATTCCATTGTAGCTCTGGCTGTATGTTTAGGGTCGTTGTCCTGCTGGAAGGTGAAGTCTTTTGCTGACTCTAATGCTCTGTACACACGATCGGTTTGTCTGATCAGACAAACCGATCGTTTGTGGGCCCCATAATTTTTTCTCCCATCGTTGAAAAAAAATAGAACTTGTTTTAACATTTTCTGATGGTTAAAAAACGATAGAAAAAAACGACCGTCTATGGGGAAAACAATCGATCAAAAATCCATGCATGCTCAGAATCAAGTCAACGCATGCTCGGAAGCATTTAACTTCATTTTCCCTGCATGTCGTGTTTTACGTCACCGCGTTGGACACGATCGGATTTTTAACTGATGGTGTGTAGGCAAGACTGATAAAAGTCAGCTTCATATGATATCTGATGAAAAAAATCCATCGGTCCATTTTCATCGGATGAACCGATCGTGCGTACGTGGCATAACAGGTTTTCTTCTAAGATTGGCCCGTATTTGGCTCCATCCATCTTCTTATTAACTCTGACCAGCTTCCCTGTCTTGGCTAAAGAAAAGCATCCCCACAAGATGATGCTGCCCCCACCAAGTTTCACGGTGGGGATGATGTGTCCAGGGTGATGTGCAGTGTTAGTTTTCCGTCACACATATTGTTTTGCTTTTAGGCTAAAAAGATTAATTTTGGTCTCATGTGACCAGAGGACCTTGTATATGTTTGCTGTGTCCCCACATGGCTTCTTGCAAACTGCAAACGGGACTTCTTACGGCTTTCTTTCAACAATGACTTTCTTCTTGCCTCTCTTCCATAATTGCCAGAATTGTGGAGAACACAACTAATATTTGTCTTGGGGACAGATTCTCCCACCTGAGCTGTGGATCTCTGCAGCTTCTCCAGAGTTCCCATGGGCCTCTTGGTTGCTGCTTCTCTCATTAACTCGCTCCTTGCCCGGCCTGTCAGTTGAGGTGGACGGCCATGTTTTGGTAGGTTTGCAGTTGTGCCATACTCTTTCCATTTTCGGATGATGGATTGAACAGTGCTCCGTGAGATGTTCAAAGCTTGGCAGATTTTTTTTATAACCTAACCCTGTTTTAAACTTCTCCACAACTGTATCTCTGGCCTGTCTGGTGTGTTCCTTGGCCTTCATGATGCTGTTTGTTCACAGAACAGCTGTAATAATGCTGAGATTGAATTACACACAGGTGGACTCTATTTACTAATTAGGTTGACTTCTGAAGGCAATTGGTTTCGCTAGATTTTTGTTAGGGGTATCAGAGTAAAGGGAGCTGAATACAAATGCACCCCCACACTTTTCAGATATTCATTTGTAAAAAATGTGAAAAAACATTTATCATTTTCCTTCCGCTTCACAATTATGTGTCACATTGGGTTTGTCGATCACAGTGATTTTCAAACTGTGTGCTGTGTGAGATTTGCAGGTGTGCCCTTGAGTTTTGGAAAATATTTAAAATTGCTAGCGTTTTTAAAATTTGAACATATCGAAAAAAATTAAATGGTAAATCAGTGTTGCAAAAGTTAAAAAAGTAACATCAGCATTACATTTGCGTTTGTACCTGTTAATTTCAATCTTTATAAAGTACATTTTTACCAAATTTTAGGGCTGTTACTGATTAAAATTTTCGTGTTCGATTAATCGATTATTTTTATTTTTTTATTGATTAATCGGCTAATTTCGATTAATTATAACGCACATACAGATCCAACTACTTTTAGCTGATCTCCTTGCATTGCAACTCTGCATTAGTCAGTGGTAAATGTGGTATACACTATATATAATCACCCGTCACTAGTTAGTTTCCACAATCCATGACTTAAAGCGGAGTATTTATTTTATTTTTTTCACGTTTTTTTTTATGTATTTTTTTAAGACTTTTGGCCAAATGTGGTTTTCCTGGGTGGAACTCCACTTTAACTTCACAGTTCACACAAATACGTTTTAAATTCAAACTGTAGCACTGACGTAAGTAATTTTTTCTTATTAAACTTTAAGATAAACGTAGAAAGTTAGTTTAACTTTAATTATAAAACTTATCTAGTATATTGACTGTCAGTCACTTTATAGTAGGCTTTACTTTAAGCCAGTCACACAGACATACCAGATTGTTTTAATTTTCTGGAAGCAGACATGATCGCATTTTATTGACAATATACCCTGAAGAACTGAACAGTCTTTCGCACGGACAGGAAAACAATGGTTATTTTTGCCCCCTTCCCCTGATCTGCTCTACAGATGCAAAGGTACCTCAATCCAATGGGCGCATTTACTCGCATCCAGCAGGGTAAGTCTCACTGTCCAGGCTGTCTGGTGACATCAAGAATTTTGATCGATCAAAAAAATTAAAGATTAATCGAGGAATTAATCTTTGATTTCCCCAGCCCTACCAAATTTATATATCATTTACTATGTATTCTAAGAAACTGTTTTGATATGATTTTGATTTGTAAATTTCTTTGTACCACCTTTTGCAACTTTCTAATAAAAGTTTGTATACTAAAAAAAAAAAAAGGCAACCAGTCTGTCATTCATTGGTTCCTTTCGTTAACGCGAGACTTGTGCGAGATCTCGGGAGACCTTGATCGCTCTAATTATATTACAATAATAGAGAATGTTCCATTCCAACTTTGATGCTTATAAATAAAGTTTGTTCATATTTTAGTGATGGAGAAATACTTAATCATGTCTGGAACTCTGAAAGAGAAACTGTTAAATGAAAATCAAGGAAGCGAGCGAAAGTTAAAAGAAGATTACAATCGCTTCAATCTGATTTGCTCTCGAAAGCAGGCACATCCTTTACATTAAATTTAAAATGAAATATGAATGTAAAAAGAAATACGTTCTTCACCACAAAAATTGATAAATCTTTTCAGGTGTGCCATGAAAATTGTTTGATCTTTTTGGTGCGCTGCAAGACAAAAAAGTTTGAGAAACACTGGTCTATCCCATAAAATATATTTATGTTTTTGGTTGTAACATGACAAAATGTAGAAAAAATTTCAAGGGTGCGCTCGTGACCCGGTCCTAAGCTCCGTGACTGCGCCCGCAGGCCCCGCTGACTCGATCGCCACCGGTGTTCCGTGATCGGTCACCAGAGCTGAAGAACGGGGAGAGGTGTGTGTAAACACAGCTTCCCCGTTCTTTACATTAGCGCTTTCAGTGATCGTCTTTTCCCTGATATAGGGAAAGACGATCAATGACTTCACACATCCAGCCCCGCCCCCCTACAGTTAGAAACACATATGAGGTCACACTTAACCCCTACAGCGCCCCCTAGTGGTTAACTCCTAAACTGGAATTGTCATGTTCACAGTAAACAGTGCATTTTTATAGTACTTTTTGCTGTGAAAATGGTCCCAAAAAATTTGTCAAAATTGTCCGATGTGTCCGCCATAATGATCGCCACAATTAGTAGTAAAACATTTTTTTTTTTTTTTATAAAAATGCAATAAAACTATCCCCTATTTTGTAAATGCTATAAATTTTGCGCAAACCAATCGATAAACGCTTATTGAAATTTTTTACCACAAAATAGGTAGAAGAAAACGTATCAACCTAAACTGAGGACAAAAATATGTTTTTTTTTTATTTATTTTTGGGGGATATTTATAATAGCAAAACGTAAAAAATATATTTTTTTTTCAAAATTGTCGCTCTATTTTTGTTTATAGCGCAGAAAATTAAAACCGCAGAGGTAATCAAATATCAGGAAAAGAAAGCTCTATTTGTGGGAAAAAAAGCACAACAATTTTGTTTGGGAGCTACGTCGCAGAACCGCGCAATTGTCAGTTAAAGCGATGCAGTGCTGAATCGCAAAAAGGGGCAAGGTCTTTAACCTGCATAATGGCCCTGGTCTTAAGTGGTTAAAGGTTTGGCTTTTAACCACTTACGGACAGCCCGCCGTCATTATACAGCGGTACTTTGTAGAGGGATATCTTTGTTGTTGAAGCAGCTAGCTACCATAACCCTGGTATCCACTTCTTCAGGGGGCAGTCGGCTTTCAGATAAAAGTTGTCTCTGCAGCAGATTCTCTGCAAGATAACTTTTATCAGTGGTGGGATAGAGGCCCCCCTCCCGCTGCTCTCCGTTGACCTCCAACGCTTATCGGAGACGCTGGCAGCAGCGGAGGCGATTGGGTCCTCTTCCATGTTAGGTATGGAGCTGATTGAGGGGAAGATGGCCCCCGCTCGGCTCCATACAATTGCAGTGCGGAAGCAATGTTAAAACATCACTTCCGCCCATAGCTCTTAAAGCAAAATGTTTCATTTATTTTTTCCAAACAACAACTTTTTTTTATTTTTTTGCATTTTAGTGTAAATATGAGATTTGAGGTCTTTTTGACTCCAGATCTCATATTTAAGAGGTCCTGTCATGCTTTTTTTTTCTATTACAAGGGATGTTTACATTCCTTGTAATAGGAATAAAAGTGACCCAATTTTTTATTTATTTTTAAACAACAGGCTAAGAATAAAAAGTGAAATAAATAATAATAATAATAAAAAAAAGTTTTATTGCACCCCGTCCTGCCGAGCTCGCATAGAATGCATCAAGGCAAAAAACCTTCATCCTTTACAACCACTTTAAAGCTTGTTTGGGAGTACAGAAAAAAAGGGGGATCGAGAGCCTAAGTTACACTCTGCAGAGCTCAGTGAGGAGAGGTCTGAGAGCTGATTGGATGAAAGAACAAAAGATTCTAGCGCACACATACAAAAATTACATTTTTGTATATGTGCGCTAGAATCTTTTGTTCTGCTTGTTTTGGTCTTATATGGTGCCCAGGACCATCTTTAACCACTTGTCGACCAGCTGCCATTATTATCTGGCGGCAGGCCGGCTCCTTCCCGCAAATCGCCATAGCTGTATGCTGGCTGCTTTAATCATAGGTCAATCACCACTAGTAAAGCAGGAACAAAAATTGTCTCTGGGCAGCTGCACTCTGGACAAATTGTAGCCTTTATTAAAAGAAGGAGGGCACTACAACTCACAGCAAAATAAAATAAAAACCTGACCGCTGACTCGTTTCGCACTGAAACTAGTGCTTAGTCATAGCTCTCAATCACCACTTCCCTACCAGTGACATTTACACAGTAATCAGTGCATTTTTATAGCACTGATCGCTGTATAAGTGTCACTGGTCCCAAAAAAGAGTCAAAATTGTCCGATCTGTCCGCCACAATGTCACAGTCCCGCTAAAAATCGCAGATCGCCACCATTACTAGTAAAAATAAATAAATAAAAATGCCATAAATCTATCCCTTATTTTCATACACTTATTGCGATTTTTCAGGAAGCCAGTTATGAAACCCCACAATTCTAACCGATAAGTCAGCACTGCCTGTTTGAAGTTGAAGCCTGATTAGTTGCTTTGGAAAACAGTTTATATATTGGGCTGTTTGAAGGAATCTGGATATTAAAGTTGTAAAGGCAGAAGTTTTTTTTATCTTAACGCATTCTATGCATTAAGATAAATAACCTGCTGTGTGTAGAAGCCTTGCCAGCACCCCCTAATTACATACCTGAGCCCCTTTTCTCTCCAGCAATGTCCACAAGTATTTTAGCTGTCCCAGAGACTCCTCCTGAATGGCTGAGACACAGCAGTGGTGCAATTGGCTTCCATGGCTGTCAATCAAAATCAGCCAGCCAATCGGAGGAGAAAGAGGGCAGGGCCAGGTCGGGCTCCGTGTCTCAATGGATACACATAGCTCTAACTCGGCTCAGGTGTTCCCTGTAGCAGGCTGCTGGCTGAGGGTCAATCGATAGGAGGAGGAGCCAGGAACAGCAAAGAGGCACCAGAGAAGAGGAGGATCCGGGTTGCTCTGTGCAAAACCAACCAAACAGAGATAAGTATAACATGTTTGTTGTTTTTAAAGAAAAAAAATGAGCCTTTACAATCACTTTAACACAAACAAATGGTTTAAAGCTGAAATTTGGGGGAATATGTAAAATGTTTTAAATTATTGTAGCTATGTATTTATTAAAAAATAATTCGATGTGTAGCGCCTACCCCCAAAGAAGTCATTGATGTTTGGATTCCCCTGTTTCTGGCATTAGCGACCCACTAGGCAGTACCACTCCATGACACACTGAGGCCTAGGGTAGGTTCACACTACTGGGTTGCGATTTTCACTGCGATTACGTAGTGTGACTTGGTTGCTTCTTGATTCGCTTTGTATGTGATTGTTATGCCTCTGCGTTTTTGATTTTGGCCAATGCATATATGCTGTGATATAAATTAAAGACCTCCCTTTTCCATTTACTTCCTTGTTTGTCTGTGTTGTATGGTGGTTAAGCAGTCATGTCCTCTCTGGTCATGACAGCAGTTGTTACAGCTACTAAGAGACAAAGGAAGAGAAGGTGTATATACTGGATCCCTCCATTCTTTTTAAAAAAAGGGAGAGAGGGGCCAATTCTGGGTCATGGAACAGAGTCACTGGATACAAGCTCTAATTCATCTCAAAGGTGTTTAATCGGGTTGAGGTCACGACTCTGTACATGCCAGTCAAGTTCCTCCACCCCAAACTCGCTCATCTACGTCTTTATGGGAGTTGTTTGTGCACTGGTGCACAGTCATGTTGGAATAGGAAAGGGCTGTCCCAAAACTGTTCCCACAAAGTTGGGAGCATGAAATTGGCCAAAATGTCTTGGTATGCTGACACCTTAAGGGTTCCCTACACCGGAACTAAGGGGCCAAGCCCAACCCCTGAAAAACAACCCCCACATCATAATCCCCCCTCCACCAAAGGATTTGGACCAGTGCACAAAGCAAGGTCCATAAGACATGGATTAACAAGTTTGGGATGGAGAAACTTTACTGGCCTTCACAGAGTCCTAACCTCAACCCGATAGAACACCTTTGGGATGAATTAGAGCGGAGACTGTTCTCGTTCAACATCAATGTCTGACCTCACAAATTTTCTTCTGGAAGAATGGTCAAATATTCCCATAGACACATTCCTAAACCTTGTGGACAGCCTTCCCAGAAGAGTTGAAGCTGTTAAATCTCGAAAGGGTTGGCCAACTCAATATTGAACCCTATGGACTAAGACTGGGATGTCATTAAAGTTCATGTGCGTGTAAAGGCAGGCTTCCCAATACTTTTGGTGATATAGTGTACCTACACTACACTACAGTGAGAAGCATTGTTGGCTTCCCTCTATTCAAGCTTCAAGCACATCTGATAAAACCACCAAGTTAGTGGATGGGTGTTGCAAATGGAGCAAACACATCCAGGACCTTTAATCCTGATTGGTTGCAGTGGGCAACAGACGCATTTGGTGTCAAATTTCATCAACCGGTACCCGGGTGTTTCGTTTAGCGGTAAATATATCAGAATACTTTGTGCCCACAAGCCTAGTACTGGAGGAGTTAACTCATTTTTCATCCTTATTTTTATCCCTTTAAATCCAATTCGACACCGTGTAGCAGGGCACTGTTATTGAAAGATTGAAGCACCAGGTGTGATTAAATAAGATCACACATTTCATTCTCTCCTTAATTTCACATGACTCTTCAGCAGATGTCTCCCTGCATCGGGCGCTGTGCGCATTCTCATTTACAGAGTGTACGGGGGGAATAATTCAGAAATGGACTCTAAAGTGTTCCTCGTAGCCTGGCTGAATCGATTCTCGTTGGATACATAAATAGTTTAAAATTAAATGGCAGGATCTATAGAACCTTTCTCTACATAATTTACAAGGCTGCAATACAGTTCTTTTACCCACTATTTTTAGTCGAAGGAGACTTTCTTTACTGTTATGTTTTTTTTTAAGGTTAAATCTACAGAATACATTTTACGGAATAATCTGTAAATATCTGTGATGTTTGTGATATCATACCCAATGTGACTCAAGCTGAATGCTAGATCAGGATGCAGGAAATCTCCAGGACTGGTTCAATAGATATATGTTTTGAGCTATTGGTGTAACATCAATCCGAATGTCATTTTTGATTTTGAAGTCACTTTTTTTTGATGTTCCTTATTTGATTCTTTTACTTTAAATACAGTGGGGATCGAAAGTTTGGGCACCCCAGGTAAAAATTTGTATTAATGTGCATAACGAAGCCAAGGAAAGATGGAAAAACCTCCACAAGGCATCAAATTACAGATTAGACATTCTTATAACTTTCAAAAAAAAGTTAGATGTTATTTCCATCATTTACACTTTCAAAATGACAGAAAACAAAAAAATGGTGTCTGCAAAAGTTTGGGCACCCTGAAGAGTTAATATCTTGTACTGCCCCCTTTGGCAAGTATCACAGCTTGTAAACGCTTTTTGTAGCCAGCCAAGAGTCTTTCAATTCTTGTTTGAGGTATCTGCCCATTCTTCCTTACACAAGTCTTCCATTTCTTTGAGATTTCTGGGCTGTCTGTCACGCACTGCTCTTTTAAGGTCTATCCATAGATTTTCAATTATGTTGAGGTCAGGAGATTGTGAAGGTCATGGCAAATCCTTAAGTTTACGCCTCTTGATGTAATCCCCCGTGGATTTTGAGGTGTGTTTAGGATCATTATTCATTTGTAGAGGCCATCCTCTCTTTAACTTCAGCTTTTTCACAGATGGCATCAAGTTACCATCTAAAATTTGCTGAAATTGTATTGAATCCATTTTTCCTTCTACTCGTGAAATGTTCCCTGTGCCACTGGCTGCAATACAACCCCAAAGCATGATTGATCGACCCCCAATCTTAACAGTTGGACAGAGGTTCTTTTCATTAAATTCTGTGCCCTTTCTTCTCCAAATGTACCTTTGCTCATTCGGGCCAAAAAGTTCTATTTTAACCTCATCGGTCCACAGAACTTGTTTCCAAAATGCATCAGGCTTGTCTATATGTTCATTTGCAAAGTTCAAACGCTGATTTTTGTGGTGAGGATGTAGAAGAGGTTTTCTTCTAATGACTCTTCCATAAAGACCATACTTGTACAAGTATCTCTTTATAGTGGAATAGTGTACCACAAATCCAGTGTCTGCCAGATCTTTCTGGAGGGATCGTGCAGTCAATCGTGGGTTTTGAATTGCTTTTCTCACAATCCTGCGAGCTGTTCTATTTTTCTTCGTCTTCCAGATCTTGCTTTAACTTCCACTGTTCCTGATGACTGCCATTTCTTAATTACATTCCGAACAGAGGATATTGACATCTGAAAACGCTTTGCTATCTTCTTATAGCCTTCTCCAGCTTTGTGAGCGTCAACTATTTTCAGTCAACTGCTTAGAAGAAACCATGGTGCTGATTGTTGGGGCAAGGTCAGATGAGTCTGGGCATTTAAAACCTTTGAGATTGACATCACCTGGTCTTCCCAGACGATGATTGAGAACAATCCATGACACTGGTAGGTCTCAGCTTTGCAAAGGGGGCAGTGCATTCTGCAGAGTGCCCAAACTTTTGCAGACACCATTTTTGTGTTTTCTGTAATTTTGAAAGTGTAAATGATGGAAATAAAATCGATTTTTTTTTTGACATATTATAAGAATGTCTAATCTGTAATTTGATGCCTTTTGGAGATTTTTCCATCTTTCCTTGGCTTCGGTATGCACATTAATACAAATTTTTACCTGGGGTGCCCAAACTTTTGATCCCCACTGTACGTGTTTGTGAATGCTTCCTATAGAGGTGTATTAGAGAATGATATAAGCAGTCTTTCTTAATCTGGTCATGCACTTTTAGATTTGCATGTGAATGTTTATCAGTCTCAAAAGTACACTCAATGAATGTTATTCAAAAGTACTTAAAAATGTCACTTGATTTTAAATTGTTAGTAAACCTACAGTAAAATCAGTCTGTACCATGCTTCCCCGAAAATAAGCCTGGGTCTTATATTAATTTTGGCAACAAGAGACACAGTAGGGCTTATTTTTGGGGTAGGTCTTACCATGTAATGTGATGTCTTCTCTCCCCCTCTTCTTCCCTACCTGACAGGAATCCCCAGTGTGAACTGAGTTAAAATGCTTGTAAAATCCTATAATCCACTCTATTACCACTCTATTACAGTAGTATATAATGTACAATGTGTGTGTTTCTGTAATATAATTGTGCCAAATACCTCCGTTATAGCGACGCCGGAGCTCTCTTCCCTGCAATTATATTACAGAAACACACACATTGTACATTATATATTACTGTATTACAGTGGATTATAGGATTTTACAAGCATTTTAAACTAGGGCTTATTTTTGCGATAGGGCTTATATTGCAGCAACCTAGAAAATAACGCTAGGTATTATTTTCGGGGAAACACAGTATATGCAGTAAAGCATGCTTGATATATTTAATCTCTGTTCCCAATGGATGAACAATGGGCCCTTACGGCTATCCCCAAATAGCCCTTTGTGGTGTAATAAATCCTTGGAGGAGTCTTTTAAATTGACAGACGGACAGATATGGGCAAAGTATGGTATATATATATATATATATATATATATATATGGTATATCATATATGCTAGGACAACAATTTGGAATACCCAGCAGGAGCCATTGGCTCCTGCTTCTCTCCATCACAGCCAGTGAGGAGGGAGCAGGGGCAGGCCTCAGGCACACACAATGCATGACTCGGGTGCAAGCACTCACAAGTGCCCCCAGAGCAAGCAGCTTGGCGTGCCAGCAGGGGACCCAAGAAGGAGGAGGATGCTCTGTGCAAAACCATTACACAGAGCAAGTAAAAATTACATGTTTGTTATTTTTTCTTTAACGAAAAGCCAACCTTTATTATCACTTTAAGCTAAATGAGTTTATAAAAAAAAGTTGCAAGGAAATCACAAGCAACACACACGACTTTGGGGTCGCAGCAGTGTGAACCAAGTGTTACAGTCCTGCACCGGGACTCATTTCCTATTGTCTTGGGGCCCCCTTCCCACAGTGGCGGAACAATAGGGCACAGTTGCAAATACAACCTTTGTGACCCTGGTGGTTCCGCCACTGGCCTCCATTTCATGGGGTTCACCTAATGAACAGGTTGCAACACCCTCAACCACCCTTTCATTGTAGGGTTTCAAGTGTAATATCCTCTGTTGCAATCTCTACAGGTCTAGCCACTGCACAGACTCTTTATCCCTTGATTTAACATCAGTTCAGTCTGTTGCTACAAGTTCTTTCTCATAGTTGACGTTAACCTGGCCCCACCTAAAGGTTACTACATCACATCCCTTTTCATGGGCTGAGTGGCAAGTGCCAGGGACAAAGCAGATCCTGAACACCTGAGACACTCGGATAGGGATACCCTGACTGTAGTGCGATTTCTTACCAGGAAAATGCTTGGCACAAGAGGCAAAACTGGGCACATAGGGCATCCAGGGAGTAAAATGCTAATTAATTGGATTTATTTTACGCTTCAATCACTATAGACATGCTGTGAACAAGGGGCCCTGTGCATCAATGCTGATGGCATCAATTTGACTTTGATTTCATTAGACCTGCAGTGGACCCCCTTCTGACCTTCCTCTAACTAGTTTAGCAGGTTTTGCATTCCCATTGACCCGTTTGAAGTGAAAAAAAGCCAGTCCATGCAGTCCCTAATATGGAAACTTGGTAAGGGACATCCTGAGTAGAAGAACTGCTTGAGCATGGTGATTTGGGTTTCTCTGCCACGAACATTTTGAAAATGTCTACCAGTATACTAGGAAACATCTATGCTACATTTCAGATGAAGCTTCTGGATATACATCGGGGTCAGATTGTCCTGAATTCCTAGATCTGTTTCCATGGAGATGGCTTAATTACTTAGCAGGATAAAGCCACTCCAGTGGACAAGGTTTTTGAAGAATTCATAGTCATTGTTAAGGTTATTCACATAAAGCTGTTTACATCTCTCTATATTGGAAAACGACAATCAATTTCTAAAATGAAAAGCTGTGGAAATCCCTAGTTAATAATTAGCAGCAATGCAGGATTCTTATGCCGCATACATGTGATCGTAAATTCCGACACGAAAACCCTGGAATTTTTTCAGATGGAATTTTGGCTCAAACTTGTGTTGCATACACACAGTCACACAAAATTCCGACCGTACAACACTACGACGAGCCGAGAAAAATTAAGTTCAATGCTTTCCGTGCATGTGTCAACTTGATTCCGAACATGCATGTTTTTTTTTGCGTGTCGGAATTGCATACAGACGATCAGATATTCCGACAAGAACTTTTCCCATTGGAAAATTTGAAAACCAGCTTTCAAATTTTTGCTGTCGGAGATTCCGACAGAAAAAGTCAGAAAGTCTTGTCGGAAATTCCGATCGTGTGTACGTGGCATTAGATATAATGATCAGTTTGATAAAAAAAGAAGTCTATCTTTCAGAAATACATTGCACTATATATTGTGTTTTTAGGGAGGACGAATCAATAACTGTTCTCCTTCATAAAGGGGGGGTTCACCCAAAAAAACAAAATTTAACATTACATTCAGCCGAGTTGTCATAATAACATTAGGCTGTTTTTTTTTTTATTTCTTAGCCGTACATACCGTATTTTCACCGTCGATTCCGGGTATGTAATCTGGGCGTTCCTAATTGATTGACATCCTTCCGACCGGCGCATACAGCGCATCACAAGTTGCCGAAAGAAGCTGAACGTCAGTGCTCAGGCGCGTATAAAGCCGCACCGACGTTCGGCTTCTTTCGGCAACTTGTGACGCGCTGTATGCACTGGTCGGAAGGATGTCAATCAATTAGGAATGCCCAGTCTCGCAGATTACATTCCCGGAAGTAGCGGTGAAAATACGGTATGTACGGCAAAGAAATTTAAAAAAAACAGCCTAATGTCATTATGACAATGGGTTCTAATGGAAAATCTGGTGGAAATTAAAAAAATAAGTCATTTTTGTGTCAAGCAGTTGTTTTAATTTGAGAGAACATATCGTATCTATAAGACACGTTACATAGATCATATTAGGAGACCTTCCTAATTCACCAGGTTGAGTTTTTTTACCTGGTTTAGGTCTGATCACTAATCACATGGGGAAATAAATCCTTGGGTGGTTGAGTCAATAGAATGTTTTTTTTTTTTTTTCGTACATTTGTGTGGGTTTCCTTTTAATACTCCAATTGTCTAAAATGTACTGGTAGGTTAAGGTTTAATTCCAAGCAAGAAAAGTTAAATTATTTATATGCGGAAATTTTAACTGACAGAATATTTTTTGCTTCTGCCATATTAGTATATACAAAATAGACAAAAGGGTAACATCGCTCTCTGCAGGGACAACCCAATCCATTTACCAGGTCCACTCACAGGTGCTGAAGCTAAATGTGTCCCAACACACTCGAATGCAACAGTAGTAAGAAGAGCAGACAAGACTGTAATCCTTGAAGTGTCGTTTATTGGTACATCAGTGACAATAAAACAAAGCTGACGCGCTTCGGCAATAGCTTTAGTCGTACAACTGATGAACCAATAAACGACACTTCAAGGATTACAGTCTTGCTGGCTCTTCTTGCTACCATATGCAAAATAGGGATAGAAAATCCTTGTTGGCTTTCCAAGTGAGTGCTAAACATGGCGGGCCCTGGCCAGAGATTGTACAATGGCTAGGTATTAACAGGAGCTGTGAACATACATACGGTAGTTACACAGTCAGGTAGGAAAAAAGTTGTCTTTTGAGTTCAACCAACATTATATATCTGGCATATAATGAAAATATAGTAACCAACCACCAAAAATACACTATAGGGTTAATTTACTAAAACTGGAGAGTTCAAAATCTGGTGCAGCTCTGCATAGAAGCCAATCAGCTTCCAGGTTTTATTGTCAATGCTTAATTGTACAATCTAAAGTTAGAATCTGATTGGCCTACCATGAACACCTGCATAAGATTTTGCACTCTCGAGTTTTAGTAAATCAACACATAGGATAGTTATTTACTATATTGTAGAATTAATAAAGAATAAAGTTAAATAAGAACATATAAACCTGAAGCAATAAAAAAATAAAATATTATATTTTTGTTGGTTCTGCAATTAAATAATGAATAAAGAATACATTTAGAGAAGAAATAAAAATATATAAAATAGGAGGTATATACTGTACTGTCCTACAATTGTGTAAAACGTAAAGTTCTAGAATAAAATAAGAATCATGAACAATAAAAATAAATAAATAAATGTGTTCTATATCAGTCCTACAATTGTGTAATTGTTATGGACCGTCTGGAACCCCACTTGGGTGTCTCTACCAAGATACAGTTTCCCCCACTCTGGAAGCAGGAATTGGGTATTATAGCTGAGAATTGCACTGAAGAACTAGATGACACTAGCTTAGATGCAAACTGGAACTAATTATTGTAAATTCACATAGATTACATACCACACAAAAATAGGTAAGAGCTTGACCACATTATCCTAAACAATATAAACTGTAAACAGTAATGCCAGTACATCTAATGAACAGCTAACATAAACAGTAAGCTAATTAAACAATAAGCTAATTGACAACTAGTCACCTAGACAAGCCTAGTCCACAGAGACAGTTCAGCACTAGTATTCAAGAAGACCCAGGGCTGTCTAAATCAAAATAATGTTTTTTGTTTTTTTTTACATCTTCTCACTGAGTTCCAAGTTGCCAGAGACCATCATGGCTTCCTTGATGGTTAAATGTGGTAATGTCATCTTGCATTATATAACAGGACATCTTTCTGAATTCTTGTAGCTTCCTCAAATGCCAGGGCCCATAGCCAGTAGGCAAGAGGACACCCTGTAGTTCCCACAAAAAGCCTCTGTCCCGGTTGAGTCTGTCACAGTAATGAATAAAAAATACAGTTAGAGAAGAATTTAAAAATCCAGAACAATAAAGAAAAAAATTGAAAACAATAGAGGTATGTATCAGCCATACAATTGTGTAATAATTAAAGTTAGAAAATAAATTAAGAATACTAAACAATAATACATGAATACATAAATGTATATCAGTCCTGCAATTGTGTAATGAATAAAGAATACAGTTAGAGAAAAATATACAAACCCAGAACAATAAAAACAATGTAAATAGAAAACAATAGTGGTACCGTATGTATCAGACTTACAATTGTGTAGTAATTAAAGTTAGAAAATGAAATAAGAATCCTGAATAATAATAAATAAATGTATATCAGTTGTACAATTGGGTAATGAATAAATAATACATTTAGAGAAGAATATACAAACCCAGATTAATAAAAAAAAAGAAAAGAAAGAAACAATAGAGGTGTGTATCAGCCCTACAATTGTGTAATAATTAAAGTTAAAAAATAAAACAAGAATCCTGAACAATAATAAATAAATGCACGAATAAATAAATAAATGTATTGTATATCAGTCCTTCAATTGCATAATGAATAAAGATTATAGTTAGATATAAAAATATGTACCCAGAACAATTTAAAAAAAATGTAATAATAAAGTTAGGAAAGAACATGAGAACCTGAGCCATCTGTTGGAGGATAAACCTGTGTTATACTGAACAGTGGATTATGGGAACCAAATACCCAATATAAAAACAGAATTAAAGTACTTAGACAAGGTTTATTTAAAAATACATTTATTGGGTTTTAAGAAACACAGCACTGCAACGATGCATATATAAATCCCACACCTGCCACCACCAAATATATATATATATATATATATATATATATATATATATATATATATATATATATATATATATATATATATATATATATATTATTACAGCCTACCAGTCTTTAGGTGTGGTGTCTGCATTAGTTTTAGTTGTTCAAGCTTTATTTTACTTTATCTTTCCTTGGTGATTCTGCAGGTAACAAACGTTCTGTTCTGGTGTGACAGTGCTCACTCAGTGTACTGGATCTGGTAATGCAGGAATACAGAACACCTCTTCCTCTTTTCTTCTCCATAACATAAGTTGAGGTCTTCTGTAGTCACCAGAAAAAAAAACTGATGAGGATGGTAACTGATAAGAGAGCAGAGGAAGTTATCAGCTTGTAGGCAGGTGTTCTCACTTCATCCGGCAGGTGCCGTTATGCAGATAGAATGGAGATTTAGAGTAACATGGTTCCTCCACAGGTGTCAAACACAAGGCCCCCGGGCCATTTCATGTGGCCCTCGCACCTCTCCTGCATCTACAGGAGAGCTCCAGCCCTCCTCTGGTCCTTCTTCAGACCCTTACTTTCTGCTTTCAAGCAATGCATCCATCTTCTTCCCAGCAGCAGTATAAGGAAAAGGGGGTGCACTGTGATGTAAGGGAGAGTGGGGGACTTAACTTCTGATGGTGGGGTGGCTCTTGACATCTAATGTAAAGGGGAGGGGATGCGCTGGGAAAACTGCCATAACAGCTTTTGGCTGGGAAAACTGGCCATGTGTATGCTCCATGGCAGCTTTCCTGACAGGAAAACTCCTGAGAATCCCGGCAGGACAAATTTGTTTTCTTGAACATGGGAAACACTGCAGTGGTGCATACACACGGCCGGGTTTCCCAGCCAAAGCTCCCATGGCAGTTTTCTTGCCAGGAAAAAGCTTCCGAGCTGGTCCTTGGCTATCCCCTCGGGTTCCCCTGAGTCTACCAGGAAACCCATACATGTGTATAAGGCATAACGGATAAAACCGGCCCTTTTGAGGGCAATCATAATGCTAACGCCGCCCACCATGAAATTGTGTTTGACACCCCCTGCTCTAAAGCCTTCGTAGGCATCACCGAAAAAGCAGCTTTCCAATTGGACACTGTGATCCTGGTGACCTTCTATGGCCGTCTTGGTTGGGGCAGCCCTTTTAAACAGGGGACCTTGCTAGTGTTTTTGTGGTCATTTTGCGAGTGGTTAGTGAGGAACTTTGTTCCTCTGAAGCCTCCAGACCAAACCTCCAAATTACAAGTATTCTGACTGCAGTCTTACCTGCTTTTATTCAGTAGGTACTCAATAACGTTCTCAAACTCCCATCTAAATGGAAAGGTCAGTTTTAGAAAATCATAGTTTGTTGCCATTGAGATGTAAAGGATGTTTTAAGTAACATTATATTACAAAATGGCTAGTGTAATGGGCGTTTATTGTACAGTATATATTTTAACAGTGTCTGATTACAAGTTGAGTTTCCCTTGAAACCAATAAAATAAGAACAATGTAAAGCTAAGCTTGTTTTTACAGAAAGGTTTGCTTTTTTTCATGAATTTGACCCCGGTGTGCCTAGCCCTAGAAGTGTACCTTCGTTTAGGTGCAGATCATTTATCAAAGCATCTGAAACAATTCTCCATGGTATGCCTTGACTTTCATTTTTTTTTTCTTTTTTTCATTACATTTGTTTTGTTTTGTTTTTTTCAATGACCTTGAACATTGTTGTTTTGATTAAATATTAATGTAAAATGTGATGTTTATATGGATGTGTGAAAGCCCCACTGGGGATATGCTTTAGGCGTGTTTTTAGAACCGCTCTCATTGATGTAAGATCACAATGGTGGCCGAATGCTTTTTATTCCGAAAATTCCTATTTTTCTTATTTGGAACCTTTGACGCAAAGTTGGTCTTTTATGTGTTGAACTAGACCAGAGGCATAACTAGAACCTTTAGGGCCCTGGTGTAAGAAACCATGAAGGGCCCCCTGGCCGCTAACTGGGACCCTTCTCACTGATCCCGGGGGCCCTTTACTCCCAAAGTGGGACCCATTATTATGGTCCCGCAGCAGGCCACCTTCCTGCCATGTTGGTCCCCCCCCCCCCATGGTGGCGAAACGCCAGAGCCCAGTCGCAACTGTGACTGGTAGTTTTGCCACTGGTGTCAGTAGTTTTTTATTTTTGTTGTTTCATATATTTTTATTTTGTTTACCATTTTGTTATTTAATTTAATTATTTTTTTTTACAATTTTATTCTTTATTTTTTACATATTTTTTAAACCCCCAATTGGGGTGCTTTGGTGAAATATCAGGGGTCTACATAGACCCCTAATGTCACATTTGAGACAGAGAAAGGGACTGAGGACAGATTTATCAGTTTCTTTCTCTGCAGCCCCAGCTGCACAGAATGAATTAACAGGAATAGCTATGTACATACTGTAGCTTCCTATTCATTAATAAGGTAGATAAACAGAAAAAAAAATTACTGTGCCATGCCAAGTCTGCCGATAGTGCCGTCCCAAGTGTGCTGTGTGTTTCAGCCAAGTGCCTTCCCCGGCCCCCTACCCCTTCCAGGAGGCATATCTTATTGTCCAGCCTGTCCCCTGTAATCTCCCAGGTGCGGCCTGCCAGTGTGTGTGAGAACGACGGAGGGAAGAGTGTTACGGCGGCTGTTGGTGGAGCTCTTGGCAGGCTGTGGGATAACAGGGTGTGGCTGGGTGGTGGGATTCCAGAACAGTACCCGTGCTGGGGAGAGCCCTGATCAGATGGATGATCATGAAAGCCATAGAGAGGTAAGCAATATCCACCGATCTACATTGTACATGTGGGGGGGAGGAGTGTGAGTAGTGCAGGAAGTAGGAATCAGGTAGGTCAGTATATGAATCAAGTAGGTTAATCTAGGGATCAGGTAGGTCAGTATAGGAATCAAGTAGGTTAATGTAGTGGTCAGTGTAATGGACACTGACCGATCTGTGTGTGATCGCTTGCATTGGAGGTCAGAGGAGAGATTTGGGGTCTAATAGACCCCAGATCTCTCCATAAGAAGAACCTGTCACGGCCAATGCTATTATAAGACTTTACAAGTACAAGACTTTATTGAAAAATGTATATAATTAAAAAAGTAATCATGCAAAGAAAAGCTGTTCTCTGAATGATTCCTTTGTATGATTACTTTTTTATATATACAAAAAACAAAATGGATTGGAAAAGGGACTTCTCCTTCTCCAATCAATTTTTTGGGGATATACATTGGAATGTGGCACCTGCCCAACACTTGGCACAGTTAGTACTTTTTATATATATACATTTTTCAATAAAGGCTACAAATGCTGCCTGGTCCGACTAGTAACAACCTTTTGCATAGCGCCCAACTGCTCCTGATTTAGAACAATGCCCTTTTTTCCTCTTCATTTGTCCCTCATTTTGGTCTGATCTATATAGTTGTATTTAAAAATGCACTATTATCTATCATAATTTATAAATTGCTGCATTTGTACATTTTAAAAGCCAGTATAAATGAATAGTAGTGGTAAAAATAAGCACGTGTGGGGCGTGGCAGAGGGTGTGTCAGTGATCGGTACTGATCACAGACTCTATTCTTTCAAGCGGAGTTCCAGCCTCAACAAAAAAGGTAAAGGCCAGCAGCTACACATACTGTAGCAGCTGACTTTTATTATAAGGACACTTACCTGTGAAGGGATCCCGCTCTGGTGCAGGCGCCACCAATACAACTAAGGTAAACCGGCAGTGAAGCCTGTTTCCTACTGCGCATGTCCGAGTTGCGCTGCACTTTCTGAATTGCCCATTTTCTTCTGGGACACACGCAAGACCCAGAAGGCAGCGGGGAGGAAGGAGAAGGGGCTAATGTAGATGCAGGAAATTACGTGCCTTGCTGCAGCTGGGTTAGGACGGAAGTACAACTATGTAAAGTAGAAAGGGTAGATAAAAAGAAAAAAAATATTACTGTGCCGTGCCAAGTCTGCCGATAGTGCCGTCCCAAGTGTGCTGTGTGTTTCAGCCAAGTGCCTTCCCCGGCCCCCAACCCCTTCCAGGAGGCATATCTTATTGTCCAGTCTGTCCCCTCTAATCTCCCAGGTGCGGCCTGCCAGTGTGTGTGAGAACGACGGAGGGAAGAGTGTTACGGCGGCTGTTGGTGGAGCTCTTGGCAGGCTGGGGGATAACAGGGTGTGGCTGGGTGGTGGGATTCCAGAACAGTACCCGTGCTGGGGAGAGCCCTGATCAGATGGATGATCATGAAAGCCATAGAGAGGTAAGCAATATCTACCGATCTACATTGTACATGTGGGGGGGAGGAGTGTGAGTAGTGCAGGAAGTAGGAATCAGGTAGGTCAGTATAGGAATCGAGTAGGTTAATCTAGGGATCAGGTAGGTCAGTATAGGAATCAAGTAGGTTAATGTAGTGGTCAGTGTAATGGACACTCCGACCGATCTGTGTGTGATCGCTTGCATTGGAGGTCAGAGGAGAGATTTGGGGTCTAATAGAGCCCAGATCTCTCCATAAGAAGAACCTGTCACGGCCAATGCTATTATAAGACTTTACAAGTACAAGACTTTATTGAAAAATGTATATAATTAAAAAAGTAATCATGCAAAGAAGAGCTGTTCTCTGAATGATTCCTTTGTATGATTACTTTTTTATATATACAAAAAAACAAAATGGATTGGAAAAGGGACTTCTCCTTCTCCAATCAATTTTTTTGGGACATACATTGGAATGTGGCAACTGCCCAACACTTGGGACAGTTAGTACTTTTTATATATATACATTTTATATATATATACATTTTTCAATAAAGCCTACAAGTGCTGCCTGGTCCGACTAGTAACAGCCTTTTGCATAGCTCCTAACTGCTACTGATTTGGAACAATATCCCTCTTTCCTCTTCATTTGTCCCTCATTTTGGTCTGATCTATATAGTTGTATATAAAAATGCACTATTATCTATCATAATTTCTAAATTGCTGCATTTGTACATTTTGAAAAGCCAGTATAAAGGAATAGTAAAATCCAAAACGAATAGAAGAAAGAAAGTCACTGCTCCAGGTGGGTCTGCTATATGGTCACAAGCTGATTCAGGATACCGAGGGTGCTGGCGGTGCACTAGGCAAGCATGAAAGATGAACAAAAATGGATGGCCGCACTCCAAAAAATCGTACAGGTTGTCTTTATTAAACGAACAGCAAACACATCACAGGGTCACAGCAACAAAAACAGGGGAACAGCCGACGCGTTTCGCACTTAGTCAGTGCTTATTCATGGCTGACTCAGTGCGAAACGCGCGGCAGAGGGTGTGTACTATGTTTACATACTTTTGCTAATAAGTGTCCCTCATTCCCATCTCAAAAAGTTAGGAGGTTTGTTTTTGGGTTTCCATTAGCCCTGGTTCTTTCTATGTTTCTGTCGAGTTACTTGGACCACACCAATTTACTGTTTGGTGAGTCAGCGGTAGAGTGGCTGATGGTAAAATATTTTTTTACAACCTTTGTGATATAACTAAGTGAGGTCCTTGGCGTGTCATCGTTTTTTCTAGTGGCTGGTCCATGACAGCCTGGCCTCACAGTCTGGATGTTATTGAACCCAAAGGACTGGCAGCATCTAATGGCAGAAGGCAAATACTTCGGAGGACAACTTTGTATAGAAGGTACATATTACAACAAAATCTGTTTTTAATTGTAATTTTAACAAGTGCAAGGGATCAACTTAAAATAAAGGGGAAAAAAAGGTAATTAAATATAGCTCAGAGAATGAAAAATATACAGAAAGCATATTACTGGTAGGAAATGTAAGAAAGGGGACTTTGACGTAAGATATCGGGAATTATGAATTCATAGCTGCTAAAGCCCTGATATGCTTAAAGCGGAGGTTCACCCTAAATATAAGCCCTCCCATGTGATCCAGCATACTGGCGTCAGCGCCAGTATGCTGTTTTTTTTTTAAAATCCATCACTTACTGTATTACGGCAAATTTTAATCTCTTTCCCCCGCGGTGGACGGCTCTAGTATAGCGCGTCACATCTTACGAAAATACCCGATAAGGACTCGGGTAATCTCGGCGAAAATGCGGCGCCTGTGCACAGACCTAGGAGCTGACTGCGCAGGCGCCGTATTTCTCCGAGTCCTATTTCGGCGTTTTTCGGAGGGCGTGACGCGCCATAGCCGTAGGACTCGGAGAAATACGGCGCCTGCGCAGTCAGCTCCTAGGTCTGTGCGCAGGCGCCGCATTTTCGCCGAGATTACCCGAGTCCTTATCGGGTATTTCCGTAAGATGTGACGCGCTATACTGGCGCCGTGCACCACGGAGGGAAAGAGATTAAAATTTGCCGTAATACAGTAAGTGATGGATTAAAAAAAAAAAAAAAACAGCATACTGGCGCTGATGCCAGTATGCTGGATCAAATAGGAGTGCTTATATTTAGGGTGAACCACCTCTTTAATTTATATTATGGGAACACTCTGTTATATACCATTTCATTAAAACTGCAGTTTAAAATAAAAGAAACTCCTGCTGTCATATATCTGACAGGTCCACTTTAAGTCACACTTAATGAGCTCCACTCTCTCCTAAAATAATTCTCGAGACTGCAAGCCACTAATTACCTCTCTTGCAGTCTAACTATACGCACATTTCTTTATAATGTTCAGCCGATTGCTTACTTGATTGCGAGTATAAATGTGTCGACAGGCAGTGGGAGTTTGGAGAAATTGTAATGTTTTGCTAGGTACCAGGACCTTTGTATGTGCAGGGCCCATGGCACTTGTATAGGCTTAAAGTATAGGTCTACAATTGCATTCTTGGTTCACTTAATGTCTCAGGAAGAATTTGTAGGTGGCACAGTGCTTGGGCCGGACGTACAACTTACGCGCACCTCGCGTAGCATGCGTCGGGCGCACTCACGTTCGTGAATCGCAGTATTTCCCTCACTTGCATGTTTGAATGCCTAATCAATGGGAGCAGCAACATGCGTCCAGACGAAAAGTGCGCCCACGCTACGCCGGCGTGTGCAAGCTACGTCAGCGTAGGGTGGCCAGTTTTTAGGCGTATGTTGGTTTGTGGGTCTGGCGCACACATACGCCGGCACACATTTGCACTTACCGGCGCAAATTTGCACTTATGTCGGCGTAAGTACTTTGTGAATCTGGGCCATAGTGTTTTTTCTATTTGATTGTAAGTAGTTTTATTAAATTATAGTATTGTTTAAAAGCTTATATCTGGATCAAAGCGTTATTTATATACATATACCTGTACAATTATTTACTAAAACTGGAGAGTACAACATCTGGTGCAGCTCTGCATAGAAACCAATCAGCATCCAGGTTATATTGTCAAATGTTAATTGAACAAGATGAAGTTAGAAGCTGGTTGGCTACCATGCACAGCTGTACCAGATTCTGAGTGCACCAGGGTTAGCAAATCACCCCCAACATGTCCAAAAGGTTGTGGATGCCTGACCATCCCTTCTACACTATATGTCCAAAAGTATTCGGGTACCCTACCAAATGATTGATTTCAGGTATCTTGGGTACTGGTAATGCTACAGTATTAGACAAGTAACTATCACAAAACCAGTTCCATAAATACATGGTTTGATGAGTTTGAGTGTCCTGCATAGTCGTGATCTCAACCCTACTGGACACCTTTGGGATGAATTGGAACGCTGATGATGAGCCAGGTCTTCTCATACAACCTCAGTACCTGACCTCACATATGCTCTTTTGGCTGAATGGGCACAAACTCTCACAGACACTCCAACATTTTTTGGAAGCCTTCATTGAACAGTGAATGTTGTTATACAGTAGTTGCAAATGAGGTCAACTCCATTTTAATGCCTATGGTTTTGAAATGAGTTATCGAACACATTCCTATAGATGTGACTGTCAGGTGTCTACAAATATTTTCACAAGTTCTGTATATAGATTGTACATGGGGGTAACCATATTTTCCCATACTGCAGGGTTTGCTTCTTGTTTATTGGTGCATAAATAGTTTACTGTTCATCTTCTTCAAATCAAGCCTGTGGGTTTATATAGGTAATGTCTGCCCTGGGTGAAAACAACAAACTGCCTATAAGCCTTAAAAGCAAATGACCACTAAAGAGTGTTGGCGGTAGCCAAGCTGTGTTGGTGTCCAACCCCTACCATTGACATCATTGTTTAAGCTAAGTAGGGAAAGTGGCCAATTATAACTCCTGTTTTTTGTGTGGGTACTGTGGCCCCCTTGTACTAAACAGGAGCTACTGTGTCCATTTAGTTTTTGGCTGGGCTGTAGTTAGCTCAGACTAATTGTATAGTTTACTGGTTGTTCCCTAATCCTAAATTAGCTTGTGATTTCTCACTGTCACCAGTAGATGTCACTAATATCACTGGTCTGTATGAGATTTGACAAACAAAACTAAGTTATGAATATTTATATTCCCTTCTGCCAATCCAGTAGAAGGTTTAGGCCACTGGTGAATGCTGGGGAGGATATAAATATTTGGGACAGGTCATCTGCTCTCTTTTTTCTCCTGGGCTAAGGCCTAGGGAGGTGCTGCTTGATGGATCTCTGCTGTTAGGCCCAATTGCTTGGTTTGGGCCTACCATGTGCTGAATAGGTGCTGAAGCTGTCCTGCCTGGTCTGAAGGAAGCTGTGCCAAGGAGGGGGCCCTTTGCAGGAAAGAGCCAGGAAGAAGGCTGGTCTCTCAGAAGTGCCTGGTGACTCACTTGGAAGATGCACTCAATTTCAGGGACCTGATTACAGTGTTACTGGGTTGGCTTAAAGGTGATGACACTGTGAAGATGGCCATTGATCTGGAAAGTCTGTAAGCAATCTGTTATGGTATCTGCGACCTCTAACCCTCACCACCTTACCATTCTGCAATAAAACTTTAAAAAAACAAAAGTGACTGGTGCCCAATATTCTTTCTCCGTTTTAGACACCTTTCACACTTGTACGACTTCAAAGTCGCGTTATTTTACCGAGATTTTGCGGCCGTGATTTTGCCGCGATTCGCTGCTGTGATGTCAATGAATGCCTGTGTAAGTGGCATCAAAATCAGACCAAAGTACTGCAAGGACTACTTTGAAGTAGGCACAACTTAAAGTCGTGCCAGTATGAGTGGTAGTCGTTGAAAATAATCGAGAATGACTTGTCATACGATTTTGCAGTCCAAAATCGTGGGACAAGTCGTATAAGTGTGAAAGGGGACTTAGCCATGGACTCAACCCTGGGGTAAAATTCTAGCCCACCCTGGCCTCTGGAGCTGATATCCTGCCTTTGGGGTGTCAGAGGGGGGCAATCATTGGATCTTAAAAAATGTCTGCTTTCCAAAAATTACACAGATTTTATGTTAAAGTTTGGAGCATTTTTCACTATTAAACCATGAGTTACATCAGTATGAAGAAGCTGCAATTATTCAACCTTTAGAAGATTTGAGGCAGATGGAACGTCCATCTGTCCATGAATCAACTAGCCTCAGTTTTGAGTGGCTGGATGGTATGTGACAGGACTTCACTAATAGGGCTTGTCTTCTTACATTCCCGGGTGTTCAGGGACAGAATGCTGCTGTCTTCTGGCATTCTATGTGATTCTCTTCATGTGACAAAAGAGGAGACATACGTTCAGAATAGAAATTCAAGTTCACCAGTTTCACATTTTTTTACCGTGACTTATTTTTTATTGCTTATCATCTCTCGGTAATTAAAGCCCACTTCCAGCAATGGCCCCCGCTTACCAATCCTCTCCCTGGAGGCCCCCTTCCACATGTAATTTTAGATATGTTTGTGTATAATTATTTATTTATTTTCAGATTTTTATCTGGCTGGTCATATGACGCTCATTTTTATTCATCTTAGCTTCTACTCTGGTACTGAGTGTTTCTCAATGATGTTATGATATCAGTTATGTTCTCTACAGCATTGTATTGTGAGCCTGGGGCAATGTGATGATGCACTGGGCTCAAAGAATGTGGGTTGAATGAGCCTGAATGTCATTTAATGCAGAAGGGTACTGGTGGCAGAACACGGAGCAGTGAGGTTTTGGGGGAGAGCAACCCCTCTTTTCAATTTTTCTTTTGGCTGCCAAATGCTATCTATCTATCTATCTATCTATCTATCTATCGATCTATCTATCTATCTATCTATCTATCTATCTATCTATCTATCTATCTATCTATCTATCTATCTATCTATCTATCTATCTATCTATCTATCTATCCATATCTATCTATCTATCTATCTATCTATCTATCTATCTATCTATCTATCTATCTATCTATCTATCTATCTATCTATCTATCTATCTATCTATCTATCTATCTATCTATCTACCTATACAGTGCCTTGCGAAAGTATTCGGCCCCCTTGAACTTTGCGACCTTTTGCCACATTTCAGGCTTCAAACATAAAGATATAAAACTGTAATTTTTTGTGAAGAATCAACAAGTGGGACACAATCATGAAGTGGAACGAAATTTATTGGATATTTCAAACTAAAAATAAAAAACTGAAAAATTGGGCGTGCAAAATTATTCAGTCCCCTTAAGTTAATACTTTGTAGCGCCACCTTTTGCTGCGATTACAGCTGTAAGTCGCTTGGGGTATGTCTCTATCAGTTTTGCACATCGAGAGACTGAAATTTTTGCCCATTCCTCCTTGCGAAACAGCTCGAGCTCAGTGAGGTTGGATGGAGAGCGTTTGTGAGCAGCAGCTTTCAGTGCTTTCCAGTTTAAAGCGCAGAGAGCATCATGAAGAACAAGGAACACACCAGGCAGGTCCGAGATACTTTACTTAGAGTAGAGTTTGACAAATTTGCTTGGAATCTAGGAGCCAGCTAAAAAAGTTAGGAGCCAGAAAACGCGCTCCATCCCGCCGCATACGTGAGTAGTGCCTGCATATCTAAACGGTATTTAAACCACACATGTGAGGTATCGCTACGATTGAAAGAGCGGGAGCAAAAATTCTAGCCCTAGACTCCTCTGTAACTCAAAACATGCAACCTGTAGAATTTTTTAAACGTCGCCTATGGAGATTTTAAAGGGTAAAAGTCTGTCGCCATTCCACGAGCGGACACAATTTTGAAGCGTGACATGTTGGGTATCGATTTACTCGGCGGAACATTATCTTTCACAATATATAAAAAAATTGGGCTAACTTTACTGTTGTCTTATTTTTTAATTAAAAAAAGTGTATTTTTTCGCCCAAAAAAGTGCGCTTGTAAGACCGCTGCGCAAATACGGTGTGACAGAAAGTATTGCAACAACCGCCATTTTATTCTCTAGGGTGTTAGAATCAAAATAATATATATACATATATAATAATGTTTGGGGGCTCTAATTAGAGGGAAGAAGTATACGTATCGGCCTTAACTGAGGGAAATTTTTTTTTTTTCCAAATTGTCGCTCTATTTTTGTTTATAGCGCAAAAAATAAAAAACGCACAGATGATCAAATACCACCAAAAGAAAGCTCTATTTGTGGGAAAAAAAGGACGCCAATTTTGTTTGGGAGCCACGTCGCATGACCGTGCAATTGTCAGTTAAAGCGACGCAGTGCCGATTTGCAAAAAGGGGCAAGGTCCTTAACCCGCATATTGCTCTGGATCTTAACCGGTTAACAGCAGATTATTTCCTTCAAGAAGATTGAAAAATCCTCCACTAATTAACACTGATAAAAGAAAGGCAAAAAACTTGTTAATGACTTTGGAAATGGCACGGTTTGACAAATAGCTATTATTTAATGGAATGCCGAGACTCGTAGCGGCTTCAGGAATGGCGAAAGTGATGTGCAAAATAGCTATAGGGGTCATTTAAAGATCATTGTTCTGTGCTGCAAACTAGGCCTGGCAGTGCCGGCATTGATAAATGGCTCTTGCTGATGTGTATCATGCTGTATCTCAACTACACAACACAATAAGTATATGACAGGCCTAAAATCATTTCAGAGCTCCGTGAAGGGAGCCTTGCAGAACACACAGCCCTTCACAATGGAAGAAAACAGCTACACGGCTCTCTGGTTTTGAAATATCCAAGAGAACACTTTTTATTGTACTTTATATTTTGTAGACTTAAAGATAAAAAAAAAAATCTTTAGGCACCATGTGAAATCATTCACAGAGCTATACACATATCGAGCCAACATACTATCTGTGTCTAAAACTCTAGGCAGATATAAAGATATGAAATGATGCTGCTCTGCATTTATTAAAGCGGAACAAATTTCTCTCATTCAGCATTAACTGTTTTTAATCTTCGTGATGTCTGCATTAGTAAATAGATATATTTTATTTACTTGTTTTAATCTTGTTTTTTTTTACATTTCTTCAGTTGCTTCCTGGTTTTTCCTTCTGGGACGACAGCCATGCAGACCAATTTGATGCAGTGTACGGCATATGGTCCTAGCACTGACAGGCTGATTCCCCACCCCTTCAATCTCTGCAGCAATGCAGGCAGCACTCATACGTCTATTTCCCAAAGACAACCTCTGGATATGATGCTGAGCATGTGCACTCAACTTCTTTGGTCGACCATTGCGAGGCCTGTTCTGAGTGGAACCTGTCCTGTTAAACCACTGTATGGTCGTGGCCACCGTGCTGCAGCTCAGTTTCAGGGTCTTGGCAATCTTCTTATAGACTAGGCCATCTTTATGTAGAGCAACAATTCTTTTTTTCAGATCCTCAGAGTTCTTTGCAGTATGAGAGAGTGAGAGCGATAACACCAAATTTAACACACCTGCTCCCCATTCACACCTGAGACTTTGTAACACTAATGAGTCACATGACACTGGGAGGGAAAATGGCTAATTGGGCCCAATTCGGAAATTTTCACTTAGGGTGTACTCACTTTTGTTGCCAGCGGTTTAGACATGAATGGTTGTGTGTTGAATTATTTTGAGGTGACAGCTGTACACTCACTACTTTACATTGTAGCAAAGTGTAATTTCTTCAAGTTTGTCAAATGTAAAGATATAATAAAATCTGTACAGAAATATGAGACTTTTGTGAGATACTGTAAAAGTGGTCTCAGCGGCGGGAGACGTTAAACACTTCTGAACTGCCCACCGTGGATATACGTCGCTACTTTGACGTGTATTCCAGTATTTTTATACGCAACCTGCGAGCCTCTTACACATAAAAGTGGTCTCAGCGGCGGATTCACCACAAGATCACTTTTATGGGCGGTGGGAGAGGTGCTCTAACCACTTCCGGACTGTCCACCATGGATATACGTTGCTACTTTGACATTAAATACCGGGGTTATGGCAGCATATAGTTGCCATAACCCCGGTATTTTTATCTGGGTACTGTGCATGTGATCAGCACAGGGCCAATCAGCACTGTGCAGACAGAGGGTCAGGGGTCCTGCAGCCTCCTAGGACTGAGAATGAAAACTCCTCCCACAAGCTTTAACCAGTTCTCGGCTGGACACTGTGGGTTTAGTAACACTTTAAGCCGGCCATGGATCGTAATTTGTCCGGTTCAGCAGGAACTGTTCAAATTTCGATCGATGCATGGGTACCCTGGTTGTACACAGGAGCGTCCGCTCCATAGGGCAAGGGGGGTATTTAAGAGGTGACTGCAGCGCTCCCCTCTCCTCTAGTTGTCCCTTATTTAGAGTGCCTGTCCCTCTTCTGGAATCAAATCCATTTGTCCCTCATTCCAAAAGGTTCCTCTTTTAGACCGGAAATAAATATACTGTCAATATAGTGTAGTGTTTCAGTCAAGGGAAAGGGGTGCTGTGTAATGTAAAGGGAGCCAGTGATGCAGGGTGCTGTGTAATGTAAAGGAGTCCAATGGTGCAGGGTGCTGTGTAATGTAAAGGGGTCCAATGGTGCAGGGTGCTGTGTAATGTAAAGGGGTCCAGAGGTGCGGGGGCTGTATAATGTAAAGGGGTTCAATGGTGCAGGGTGCTGTGTAATGTAAAGGGGTCCAGAGGTGCGGGGGCTGTGTAATGTAAAGGGGTTCAATGGTGCAGGGTGCTGTGTAATGTAAAGGTTGCCAGTGATGCAGGGTACGGTGTAATGTAAAGGGGTCCAGAGGGGCAGTTGTGGAGAGGGGTACACAGTAGTGACGAAGAGATATTGAAAGATGCAGGGGCACAGTGGGGTGTTTTTAAATTTTAACGCGGGGGGTGCTTTTAACCCCCGCTAGTGGTCAAAAGGGTAAATTGCGACTGTGTATTGCTGCTGCCGAAGCACCCCCTCTGAAAAAATATCAGCGGATACCGATGGTTGTACACAAGTCAATCTATCAATCGACTTGTGTATAACCAGCCTGTTGGGTTTTTCCTGAACGATTGATGCTGCCGGCTATAGCCGCCAACACTAACCATTGTGTTCGGCACAAAATGTTCCTCACTGGCAGAACACAATAGTGCTGCAGAAGGGATTCCCCAACCAACACTGATTGTGTTGATGGGGGATTCGAGCAAGGAAAGAAAATCACATAATCTATAGCAGTAATGGCGAGCCTTGGCACCCAAGATGTTTTGGGATTGCATTTCCCATGATGCGCTACTACACTGCAAAGTGCATGAGCATCAGGGGAAATGTAGTTCCAAAACATCAGGGGTGCCAAAGTTTGGCACCAGCCTGCCTTAGAAAGCTAATCAAGTTGAAAAAAGTCCATCTAGTTCAGCCTTTCTCAACCTTTTCAACACAGAGGAACCCTTAAAATAACTTTCTGGTCTCAGGGAACGCCTGCTAAAAAAGAACGATGGCCCAGATTCACAAAGCACTTACGCCGACGTAAGTGCAAATGTGCGCCCGTAAGTGCAAATTTGTGCCAGCGTATCTGTGCGCCGGACCCACAAACCAACATACGCCTAAAAACTGGTTACCCTACGCCGACGTAGCTTACATACCCTGGCGTAGTGTGGGCGTACTTTTCGTCTGGACGCATGTTGCTGCTCCCATTGATTAGGCATTCAAACATGCAAATGAGGGAAATACGGCGATTCACGAACGTACGTGCGCCTGACGCGTAAATTGTACGTCCGGCATATAGTTATTCCCCATAGATGAGGCAGAACCCGGCAACAGACATGCAAAGGTCTGCACCAGAGAACACAGGCCGGTGACGTGTCATATTCGGCTCCCCCATCACAGACTGCTCCGGAAGTGCTGCGGCGGCCAACTGTGCATGCGCGATGCAATGCGTTCCAATGCATTTACGACACTGCACACCAGCCGTCATTCAGAGCGACGTGGACTTAGGGGAAAGTGGCCAGTCGGCCTCGCTCCGCTCGCTCGGCCTCCTGGCTCTTTTTTTAACATCCTCCAATCCACGGGGATGTTAAGGAAAGAGCCTGGATGCCGAACAAGGTTTCGCTGGTGTGCAGTGTCGTAAATGCATTGGAACGCATCGCAGATGCGTTTGGAACGCATCGCGCATGCGCAGTTGCCCGCCACAGCACTTCCGGAGCAGTCTGTGATGGGGAGCGGAGTATGACGGCCCTGGAAAGTCCTGCGTCATGAACACGCTCGATCGTTGCCTGGGCTTCTCGGCTCTTCATTGGTTAGATTAATAGCAGCACAGTCATTGGCTCGTGCTGCTGTTAGTCAAATCCAATGATGCAGCCCATTGGGGACGGGGCCGAGTGATTCACTCGGCATCTATGGCCACCGACTTTATCACACGGGGCGTGCCTGCAAGCTAACCACCTCGGGAAAGAGCTTCACAGAGGGGGTTAGCTCTTGCGGGGAGGAGCCACGAGAGTCGCTGTGGGACCCCAGAAGAAGACGTTCGGGGCCACTCTGTGCAAAACGAACTGCACAGTGGAGGTAAGTATGAAATGTTTGTTATTTTATTTTTTTAAAACACGAACCTTTAGTACCACTTTAAGAGACAGAAATTGCTCATTGCTCAAGGAACCTCTAGCGACTTCTGGAGGAACCCTAGGTTTCCATGGAACCCTGATCACGAAACCCTGATCTAGTTCAACCAACAGATGTAAGTACAATATATGAAAAGTGCGGTATAAATAATTGGTGCTATATAAATACATATTATAAATAAATCACCCACAATTATTAAACGTGATTGGGTACATAAGTGGGACGGTTGGGATCTGTGTAATTATCATTTATAACTGCTGTATGTGCAATACTGGCGCCATGCAGAAAACGAGTCAATGAGGATCCTTTGCCAAACTTTGCATTGTTTACAGTGAAGTGCCCATTGTTCGCACCGCTAGTATTTGCCTTCTGTGATCCGCAAACTGTTTAATCCTTCCAAAGTTCAAACAGTGACTTAGCCCATCAATGGCTAAAATCTCTTTGCCATTCAGAAGGCATAATCCATGGAAGAGCCACGATGTGCGGAGTAAAGTGGTTTACTGCAGCGAAGACAGTTTATCTACTTTTAAGGGATTAAAGACACTTCTCAGAGAATGACACCTCAAAGGAACAGATTTGTTTTAGACCTCACTCCTTGTATCTTCAAACGCCAAAAAATATAGGATTGGTATTCGGAAAAGCCAGACGCACACACCCGCTAAGTTACGAGGCAGGGGAGATAAAGGAGGCCAGTTTTATTTGGCTGATGTCATTTCTGTATCGCAAATAAATAATCTTCCTCCAATGCTGTAGAAGTGCTGGACTTGTTAGAGAGTAAATTAGCCACAAAACAATATATTATGCCTTTTGTGACATATTGACTTACAGCATCACCTAAAATTACTGGGCTAATTACCAAAAAAGCATAATTGTGATTGATGGCAAAAAGGTTGGGTGCCACCAATTACAGCCCCGGCTATGTGCAGTTCACAGGCCTGTCTGCAATCCATCACGTTTGTGAAAATTTATATTTACAATACAGATTGTAGAAGTATTACATTTTTTTCTCAAACATCTCAGTCATCCAGCCAGCATTTTCTAAAGTTAGGTACATTTAAGCCCTGTACACGCGATCGGTCCATCCGATGAGAACAGTCCGACGGACCGTTTTCATCGGTTCACCGATGAAGCTGACTGATGGACTGATGTGCCTACACACCATCGGTTCATGAAACGATCGTGTCAGAACGCGGTGACGTAAAACACAGCGACGTGATGAAAAAAACGAAGTTGAATGCTTCCAAGCATGTGTCGACTTGATTCTGAGCATGCGTGGATTTTTAACCGATTCTCATGCGTACTAACGATCGGTTTTGGTCTATCGGTTAGCCGTCCATCGGTTAAATTTTAAAGCAAGCCCTCTGTTTTTGGACCGAAGGATAACGGACTGATGGGGCCTACACACGATTGGTTTGGACCGATGAAAACGAACTTCAGTCTGTTTTCATCAGTTTGAACTGATCGTGTGTACGCGGCTTTACACTTTAATTGTACGTTGTATATACCAAGGCCCGGTATAAATGTGTACCTTTGTAATAAATAAAAATTAAAGTGTTTGTTACCCCAACACTTAATATTCCTGATATGTGGTAGCTGTACCATGTACTTGTATGAGAAAGTATTCTGTTCTCTTGCATTACTTCCTTTATCTGAAATCCCTGGTGTTCCTGCCAGTCCCTCTGCTTCCATATTAAAAACTGATCACACTGAGCAGGAGAACAGATCATGGTCAGTTATCTATCTATGCTGGGAACTCGGTGTACTCTCCTTTAATGATCAAACTTATCCTGACACGCCACCCACTGCACAGCCATTCACTGTGAAGCTCAGTGTGCTGCTGCTTCTGCTCCCCCCAGCAGTTATGCAGTTGAGAACAAAGGGAATGTGATCACTTATTAAAAAAAAGGGAAAAAGGGTATCTATAATGTATTTTTATATCTATACAAAAAGTTTAATTTCTATTTTTAACTGAATGGATAGTTTTACAAGGTGATCATTTACAATCACTTTAAATGTTTTTCTGTCTCCTAAGAAACAAATTGCATTCAGCTACCCCGAGTTCATCACTTGTGACCTCATTTTGCCAATTGTGAGCAAGATTAGAAATCAGCCTGACTAAAGAAATCTCTGCAACTAAGCCCCTTGGGTACCACTGATAACAATGATGAGGGGCCAATCTCCACACTGATACCAATGATGGGGGACCAGTCTCCACACTGATACCAATGATGGGGGACCCGTCTCCACACTGATACCAATGATGGTTCACTGGTCTCCACACTGATACCAATGATGGGAGACCAGTCTCCATACTGATACCAATGATGGGGGACCAGTCTCCACACTGATACCAATGATGGGAGACCAGTCTCCATACTAATACCAATGATGGGGGACCAGTCTCCATACTGATACCAATGATGGGGGACCAGTCTCCACACTGATACCAATGATGGTTCACCAGTCTCCACACTGATACCAATGATGTTTCACTGGTCTCCACACTGATACCAATGATTGGGGATCAGTCTCCACACTGATACCAATGATGGGAGACCAGTCTCCATAGTGAATACCAATGATTGGGGACCACCAGTCTCCACACTGGTACCAATGATGGGAGACCAGTCTCCATACTGATACCAATGATGGGGGACCAGTCTCCACACTGATACCAATGACGGGAGACCAGTCTCCATACTGATACCAATGATGGGGGACCAGTCTCCACACTGATACCAATGATGGGAGACCAGTCTCCATAGTGAATACCAATGATTGGGGACCACCAGTCTCCACACTGATACCAATGATTGGGGACCACCAGTCTCCACACTGATACCAATGATGGGAGACCAGTCTCCATACTGATACCAATGATGGGGGACCAGTCTCTACACTGATACCAATGATGGGAGACCAGTCTCCACACTGATACCAATGATGGTGCACTATTCCTCCCTCTGACTAAAGGCCCTATTGAATTTATTTACTCCCACTGGCCACCAAACAGGGCCGGAGTGGGACTCATTTTCAGCCCTGGAGTTTCATGCCTTAGACCAGCCCACTTTAGTTGGTTCCAGTGGCAGTTCGTCCATAGAGGGCGCTGGAGTGCCGCCCCCTCTGGCTCTCACCGCCACTGATCTAATAATATAGATTCATGCATTGCACGAATCTATGTTATTATCGCCGCTGTTATTCAGATGGTCGGCGCTTATGTCCGGCCATCTGAATAACGGCAGCTGGTTGGCTGTACGGAAGTGTCTTTCAGAGCCAGCGGCTCTGATAGGCTTTCCCAGTACAGCCCTCGGGTCCCGGAAGCTTATCTTCAGAGCACACAGGCTGTACGCTCTCCTTGGATAAGACTGACAGGCGTTTCAGCCAATCAGGTTGGCCGGTTCTGGCTACCGGTAACCTGATTGGCTGAGACGCCTGTCAGTCATCGAGGGCGGGAGAAGACATCGTGGGATGTGGATGCCTCACTCCAGTAAAGGTAAGTGCCGGGCGGGGGAAGAGCACTTTACAGGGCACAGCGGCAACATCAATGGGCACAGTCAGTGGTGACAATAGCCACAGCGGGATGAATAGGCACAGTGGCAACAATTAAAGGGCACGGTGGGGGCAATAGGCACAGTGGGGATAATTGGCACAGTGGCGACCATTAAAGCGCACAGTGGTGACAATTGATTGCACAGTAGCTGCGTTTAAAGGCATGGCACAGTGGCTGCATTTAATGGCATGGCACAGTGGCTGCATTTAATGGCATGGCACAGTGGCTGCGTTTAATGGCATGGCACAGTGGCTGCGTTTAATGGCATGGCACAGTGGTTACGTTTAATGGCATTGCACAGTGGCTGCGTTTAATGGCACGGCACAGTGGTGCGAATTGATGGCACAGTGGCTGCGTTTGGCATGGCACAGTGGTGACAATTGATGGCACAGTGGCTGCATTTGATGGCATGGCACAGTGGTGACAATTGATGGCACAGTGGCTGCATTTGATGGCATGGCACAGTGACTGCGTTTAATGGCATGGCACAGTGGTGCGAATTGATGGCACAGTGACTGCGTTTAATGGCATGGCACAGTGGTGCGAATTGATGGCACAGTGGCTGCGTTTGATGGCATGGCACAGTGGCTGCGTTTGATGGCACAGTATTCTCCCAACTACCTACCTACTTGCTGAAAGTGTGAAAGAACCCCAACTCACTCCTCACTCTTTCCATCTCTCTGTCAACATCCCTCCCCCATCACTCCACTGTCTTTCCATTATAAACAAATACAAATACTCCAATGCGCTTCCACACCAAATTTGCTTACTACTTACAAACAAATATGAACACCTTAAGACCATCAAGCGTAATAATCAAATATGGAATTATCATACATTTTATAAAAACACACACTATACAACACCAGCACTTTATCTACAAAACCAGCCTGATATGTGATATTGCTGCTGCTGCTGCTGCTGCCGCCTCCCCTCTCCTGGCATGCTGGGATTTGTAGTGCCACAGCCTGACACATGAGGTGGTCATACAGGAGTGAAGGCTATGCCTGGTGAGCAGATAATGGGTAGGGACAGGGAGATCTGAGAAAACATGCTGCATTTAGAAGCAGAGCAGTTCACAGCCACACACAAAAACGACAGAAGCCTGCTACACAGAGCCCATCCTCCTCTCCCCTCTCTCTCTCTCCCTCTTCCTGCCCACCAAGATAAGCCACAGACAGGACTGACTGCATGTTGTTCAGCTAGCTTACCTTAGGCTAGGCTGAACTCCGTCCTCCACTGCAGGCTGCATGGCTCCACTCCTCCCCCTCTCAGCATCTCCTGTGAGGAACTTGAATAAGGCGCGCTGAGAGACAGGGGGAGGGTACAAGAAACTTCACTCAGACTTCACAGACTGTCGGTCTCTGTCGGCTCCAGCCGGGAACAGCACATGCGCAGTATGTACTGACGGATTGTGCTGAAACCAGCAGCCAATCTGATCCCGCGGCGCCGAGTGATGTCATTGGTCCGCGCCTGCAACGCAAGAGGCATATTTCACCGGTATTTCACCGGCCCATAACCCGACCAGCCCACCGGGAATTCTCCCGGTTCTCCCGATTGGCCACTCCGGGCCTGCCACCAAACCTAAGATATTGGTTTCTCCCATTGATGCTGGGATGTTTTCCAAGCCCCCTCACGGCCAGAATTCAGCCCTCCTAAAGTCTGAAGCACAGTAAATTGGCCATTTGTTTAGAAAGTATAGAGACCTCCATTCTATGCTATTTAAAAAAATAAAATAAAGTTTTGACCTTAGATCTACTTTAATTTATAGTTTGCAGTCATCTAGTGGTTGAATGTTGATGGTAGAAATAAAGAAGGCAGAGAGGATATGTTAGAAGCAGTAAGTGTGGAAGAGATTCATTCGGCATTTGATGCAGCATCATTTCACAGATTCATAAAAGTTTCTGTCTTCCCTATGATTCCATCATCATAGGTGAAGCATTTCCCACAGGCACCCACCTGATTTTGTGTTATGTCTGTGTGCTGACATTCTGTATGTAGGTGATGGCTCAGGAATTGATGCAGGATCTTTCAGGTCTACCATTGATCATCATTAGCCAAAGCTAAGTCTGGCAGGGACAGTAGACTTCTCACTGTGTGCTCATGTAAAACATATCAGCTTGTAATCCTCACATGTTTCTACTTTGCCAGGTTCTTAAACTTTCAAGTTTCAAGCTGTCAGCCGTGTAAGATGCATGACTCCTTCAAGTCCCTAGCGAGCATCAGCCTGCATGGGGCCCATCTCACAGATGTTGGCCAGTGCTTGCTATGGGGCACTTTCCTATGGAAAAGAATTACATGTAGCTACACGTCCTTCTCTAAAGAAATTTTCCTTTTGTGATAAATCAATATGCAACATTAAAATATGTCAACCATTTCTTTTTAATGCAGGATGTCTCCATATACATCACATATGTCCAATCCATTTTTTAAAGGAAACTTGTCTGGGGACACACTAATCTCCTTCTTAAAAATGCTTAAAGCGGGGGTTCACCCCTAAAAAAAAATTTAACATTACATTCAGGCGAGTTGTTATAATGACAATCGGCTCTTTTTTTTTAAATTCTTGCCGTACATACCGTTTTAGATGTATATGTTCACCGCGGCTTCCGGGTATAATCTTCGGTACTGGGCGTTCCTAATTGATTGACAGGATTTCGACCGACACATACAGCGCGTCACGAGTTGCCGAAAGAAGCCGGACTGCGAGTCGGCTCTATACGGCGCTTGCGCACCGACGTTCAGCTTCGTTCAGCAACTCGTGACATGCTCTATGCGCCCGTCGGAAGCCTGTCAATCAACTAGTAACACCCAGTTCCGAAGATTATACCCGGAAGCCGCGGTGAACATATACATCTAAAACGGTATGTACGGCAAGGATTTAAAAAAGAAAAAAACAGCCGATTGTCATTATAACAACTCGCCTGAATGTAATGTTAAAACATTTTTTGGGGGTGAACCCCCGCTTTAAAATGAAGAAAATTGGACCATGTTTTTATAGTTTTTTTTTCAACTTCTTCTGGATCAACTTTAGGCGCCAGATTCTCGTACAGACGCGTATCTTTGTGCGGGCGTAGCGTATATCATTTACACTACCCGCCGTAACTTTGAGGCCACGTACACACCAGGAGACATGTCCGCTGAAACTGGTCCGCAGACCAGTTTCCACGGACATGTCCAATCGTGTGTATGGCCTAGCGGACAGGTTTCCAGCGGACAAAAGTTTCTAAGTGCTTAGAAACTTGTCCGCTGAAAACCTGTCCGTCGGACATGTCCGCTGGTTAGTACGCCTAACCAGCGGACCGAAATTGATTTGACGCATGCGTGGAAGCATTGAACTTCCTGGTTTGCGCACGTCACCGTCACCGCCACGTCTAGCTTATTTGCATATTCGACGAGTAAATCGACAGAAGCGCCACCTAGCGTCCAGCGTAAATATGCAACTAAGATACGACGGCGTAAGAGACTTACGCCGGTCGGATCTAAGCAAAATTCTGGCGTATCTAGCTTTCTGAATACAGAAAATAGATACGCCGGCGCATTCCTAGAAGTTACGCGGCGTATCTCGAGATACACTGACGTAACTTCTTTGAGAATCTGGCCCTAGGGGTTTACCTACTGTCCTTTGGACTATAGAAAAAATACACCAACACCCACAGAAATAAATATTTGCGGTCACCACATCCTGGGTATTGTAGAAAGAAAAAAGCCCCCTATGAGATGCGATTTTTTTAAGTGACCGAAAAACAATTGAGTAAGATAAAAAAATGATTTTATTAAGTACAAACAATCATTGTAATAAGATCATGTGGAATATACAAATCCATGTGACAAGTATGGTAGATGTAGATACATATAAAACGACTCTTTAGTTAGACCCAACGTTTCCAGCTTGATGCCCTTCTTCAGGGGTTTAAAAACATATAGAGCCAAATATCTAGTAAGAGAACATTATTCACATTAGTATACCAATAAAGTATACATTTACTTGTAAAGATATACATATGGGCAACTTTATATCATATGTCAATCTAAGGAGTCTTACATCAATGAAAGATCTGCACAGTATCCTACATGACAGCAAAATAATGGTTGTAAAAAGTCCTCTAAGCCCAAAAAAAAACAGGGTTTCTCAGCTAGGGTCCCAAAGGGGATCTTCAGTAAGGAAACTTCAATTAAATAATCTAAAGCCGCGTACACACGATCATTTTTCGGCATGAAAAAAACGTTGTTTTAAAAAAATGTAATTTAAAATGATCGTGTGTGGGCTTCACATAATTTTTCGGGTTCTGAAAAACAACATTTTTTTTTCCGAACATGCTGCATTTTTTAACGTTGTTTTAAACTATGTCGTTTTTCGGGTTGTAAAAATGATTGTGTGTGGGCTAAAACGATCGTTAAAATTATGAGACGGGAGCGCGCTCGTCCTGGTAAAACTACCGTTCATAATGGAGTAAGCACATTCATCACGCTGTAACAGACAGAAAAACGCGAATCGTCTTTTACGAACAAGGAATCAACTAAAGCAGCACAAAGGAACTTCCCCTTTATAGTGCCGTCGTACGTGTTGTACGTCACCGCGCTTTGCTAGAGCATTTTTTTTAAACGATGGTGTGTGGGCAACGTCGTTTTAATGATGAAGTTGGAAAAACTTTTTTTTCTACATGCCGAAAATTGATCGTGTGTACGCCGCATAAGGGTAAAGAAAAATATAATTGAGGATAAACTAAAAAAGATTTTATGCCCCCAAAATGCTTCTATGTCGGGATAAATCCAGAACACCTACTAAAATTAGAACATCAGAGAGGGAAGGTCAGCCATCATAGTATGCACAACAAAAGACAAAAGGATCCATATAGTCCTCCAATCCAAGAAGTGTGCCTGTGTAGGTGCAGATAGATGGCAATATGGATGAGAATAAAGAGGTAAGTAAAATTATTTTTTCCTCCCTTCCCTCAATAACATAGTGACAGACTGGTAAGTATCCATGTTGTTTTACCTCTCTGTTGTTTAAATGGACATATGTGCTGGAATATCCTCCCAGAATCTGAGCCGCCGCAGCTGTGTGTTCCTTGCCGTTGACGGCTCTGATAAAGGGGATGAGGACGCCCACACATGCGCAGTGGCACTGGAAATGTCATGACGTAATCAAGACAATACTCTAAGGGCTCTTTCACACGGACGTTCCGTATGTCCGTTTTTCATCCATCCGTTGTCGGATGAAAAACGGACATACATGTGTCCCTATGGGATTGCGGATGTCAGCGGAGACATGTCCGCTGACATCCGATCCGCTCCGTGTTCATCCGATTCCCCATAGGGGAGAGCGGAGAAAAGACAGGGCGGTCCCTGCACAGTGTGCGGAGACCGCCCTGTCATCCGGCAGCTCAGCGGAGATCAACAGAGCGATCTCCGCTGTGCAAACGGAGGTGCACGGGGCGGATCATTACTGATCCGCCCCGTGTGAAAGAGCCCTATGTCGTTGCATGTAGAATGATGCCACGTACACACGATCACTTTTTGTGATGGAAAAAAATGTATCTCACGAAACAAAACGACGTTGCCTACACACCATCGTTTTCTGAAAATGCTTTTGCAAAGCTTGGTTACGTACACCATGCACAGGTTTAAAAACATCGTTTTAAACGTCGTTTTAGCCCACACATGATCATTTTTTATGACACAAAAAACGACATTTTCAGAAGACATAAAACAACGTTTTGCCCACACACGATCATTTTAAATGACGTTTTTTAAAACGTCGTTTTATTTCATCACAAAAAACGACCGTGTGTACGCGGCATGAGTGTATGTCCCTCGCGAATGCACAATGACATTGTGGCATCATGACGCACATACGGGCACACAGAAGTGTCGCCGCACATGCATACCGAGCCTGGAGACCGGGACCACTACTCGAAAAGTGCAGGACACAAACGGGATGACGCCCTGCGCTAGATGAGCACCGACGCAAACTCACGACCTAGGTGCACCCGTCATATAAACAACGGAGGCACCCCCCAGTGAGCCGGATAAGAACACCAAGACAAAAAAGGGGAAGGATTAAAAAATGATGTGTCTTGTGGAATACAGCAGAACCATGATTTCAGAACAGGTTTAAAAAATATGGCACTTTCTTATGGAAAATAATTACATGTAGCTACTAGTGTTGCTCACGAATATTCGAATCGCGAATATTCGGCTCGAATATTGCATATTCGAGAAATCGCGCAATATCTCGAATATTGTGCCGAATATTCGCAATGTCGAATATTCGGATTTTTCTCAAATTTTTTTTAACACAGATCACATGCTAGTGATCTCCATCGACGTGTAAAAGCAATGGTGGTATGATTAGAGGGACCCTGGGCCGAGTAGCGCATGTGATCCTTTTATGCTGCCGAATATTCGCAATGCGAATATTCGGCAATAGCAATATCGCGCGATTTTTTTCCCCGCCCTTCATTCACATCAGAGCCAATCAGAGTTCCATTTCCACAGGTGTCAGAGGTTAGCAACCTCCACATCAACCAATAGGAACCTGCCTCACGACCATTATATAAACTAAGTGCCAGCATGTGCTCATTGCAGATTCACAAGGTGGATATAGAGGGAGAAGTGTTTCTGTGCTCTGTGTTATATTGCATCAGCATTGCAGTGCCTTTCAGTTCTGTGCTCCTGTTCAGTGTTCAGTTCATTTGAGTATTAGCAGCTGCTAGTGCTTATATTTCTAAACTGCTTTTTTAAAAGCAAGAAGAGACCAAACAGCTTTTTTTAAAGCTACTATTTGTGTGTTTGTGTTCCAGTTTCATTTAGTGTTAGATAGATAGGTTTGAGTGTACTTGTACACCTCTGTAAGCTAGCTAGCTTAGTTTAGTGTGTTTATTTAGTTAGATAGTTATCTGTTTTATAAAAAAAAAAAAAAAAAAAAAAGTTATTTTTAGTTTATTCAGATCTCTGGCTCTGCTGTGTTAGCAGAGTCACTGTTCTATCTATATTAGTTTCTTTATTGCTCTTATTCGTTGCCCAGTCAGTTTTTGTCTGTTGTCTGTCAGTCAGTTAGTTAGTTTAAAAAAAAAAAAAAAATTTAAAAAAATTTACCTTTCGTTTAATTGTTGTTTAGTGGCATAGCTACTAGTTGTTTGTCTGCGCGCCTGTTTTTTCTATTATCACATTTACCCCCCCCCCCAATAAAGTTTACCCACCCCCCCATATCAGCATGAGCAGCATCCGTGGTCGTGGCAGCAGGGGTAGGGGAGTTACTCCCAGTGCTGGGTCGCTGCCAGCACGGGGTACCTCTCGCGCCCCTACTACTGGTAGAGGATCGGGTGGAAGGGGAGTCCGCCTCATCCGGGAGTTTTTTACTTCGGGCAGCCGCCCGATATTGCCTTCCCAGGCTCCAGCAGTGGTGGAGTACATGGGGCACAGCAGTGCCACTCAGTCATCACCAAGTAGCACCACCACCATCAGTACACCGGTGCCTTTAGTACCCAGCCCCAGCGAGTCCAGCCTCATGCTGTTTGATGGTGAAAGTGACATGGATATCTTGGGGGAGGCCCTCGATCATGCAGACATTGATTTATGTGCTGATGGTCAGGGCCTTTTTGAAGGGTTAATGGAGGAGGAGGAGGATGGGGTACTGGCTGTCAGTAGCCCAGAGACCTCCCTTCATGGTGGTGCTGGTGGTTTTCTGCAGGAAACACCAGCACCTAGTCAGACCCATGCGTCTGTGAGGGGACATCGGAGCCAGGCTAGCGGCTCCATGTCAGATGTCTCCTTCAGACCACCACATGTCAGCCCTGGGTCTGACATATCTGGGGGCGAAGAGGAGGGTGACCCAACATGGGTGCCACCTGCCTCGTCGGTTCACAGCATCAGTGACGACGAGGAAGGTAGGCACCCTGGGGAAACGGTGCGCCAGGTCACCAGGGAGACCAACGTCAGGGTCTCCACTGGTGATGGCAGCAGGAGGTGTCAGCAGCAGCAGCAGCAGCAGCAGCAGCAGGCAGCTCCACCTGTGCGCACCGAGTCCCAGCAGGTGGAAGTCAGCGTCACCCCATCTGACAGGAGGGCGACGCTGAAGTCACCTCTCTGGGCCTACTTCACCTTGGTAGCAGATAACCCGACAGTAGCCATCTGCCAGCTCTGTCGTGCCAAGGTGAAGAGAGGGAAGTGTTTGGCTCGGGTGGGTACCACGGCACTCAACCAGCACCTGCGCATTAATCACTGGCAGGAGCATGACCAGATGAAGCGTGCTGGTGGTAGCAGCGCCACCACCACAAGTGTGCAGGGTACAGCAGCCCCTGCCACAGCTTCATCGGCTACCAGCAGGTCATGCCCCCCCGCTCCCTCTAGTAGAGGTACTGCTACCGACAGCCAGACCTCCACATCATCACCCTCCTCTTCGGTGTCCCGCACTGCCGTCCGGCGCCAGGCGTCTCTTTCTGACGCCTTTGAACGCAACACTCCCTTCCCCCCTTCAGACCGACGTGTGCGTTCCCTCAATGGGCTCCTGGCAAGGGTTATTGCCCAACATCTGCTTCCCTTTAACATAGTGGACTGCAACCCCTTCAGGCAGATGTTGGAGCAGGCCCAACCCCAATGGCGTGTCCCCAGCCGCCATTTCTTTGCCAGGACTGGTGTCCCTGCCCTACACCAGCACATTGTGCAGAATGTAACCCTGTCGCTGGATCATGCTGTCAGCAACAGGGTGCATCTGACAATGGATGGCTGGACCAGCAGGCATGGGCAGGGGCGCTACATAAGCTTCACGGCCCATTGGGTTTCCCTCCGAGGCGCCGGGGAGGGATTGGCGGCATCTGATTTTGTGGTGCCGCCCCGGGGTGTCCAGGGGAGAAGTGCTGGTCTCCCTCAAGCCACTGTCTCCGCAGCTGCTGAGCCTCCAAGCAAGCGCCCCCGTAGCTATTCAAGTGTGGGGCACGTGCGCTGTCAGGCCGTGCTCCAGCTTGTTAGTTTAGGGGAACGGAGACACACTGGACGAGAAGTGCTGAGCGCACTTCAGGCTCAGGTCCAGAAGTGGCTGACACCCCGAAGGCTCCAAGCAGGTCTGGTTGTCTGTGACAATGGCAGCAACCTCCTCTCCGCCCTCCAGGCTGGCAGTCTGACACACGTGCCCTGTCTGGCACATGTCCTCAACCTAGTGGTGCAGAAGTTCCTGCGCACCTATCCCGGGTTGAGTGACATAGTGCTAAGGGTACGCAGGATTGCCAGCCACTTCAGGCGCTCCCCAACCGCTACCGCGTCCCTGTCAAAGTTGCAGCGGGACAACAGCCTGCCCCTTCACAGGCTGATTGTGGACAGTGTGACGCGGTGGAACTCCAGCCTCTACATGCTGGAGAGGTTGTGGGAGCAGCGAAGGGCGGTGAAGGAGTACCTGCTGGAGCAAGGCACTGGCGGGCCAACACAACACACACTCCCGTACATCACCAGTCTGGAGTGGGGGCAGATACACCAGGTCTGCCATGTGTTGGCCCCTTTTGAGCAGGCGACCAAGATGGTGAGCAGGGAGCATGTCGGCCTCAACGACGTGCTCCCTATAGTGTTCCTGCTGGACAGGGCACTAGATCGCCTGCTCGGAGCTGGGGAGAGTGCCTTGGTGGAGCAGGAGGAGGCAACACTGCTCCACCAAGACCAGGCCCAGGACGAGGAGGAGGAGGAGGATCATGATGATGATCAGGAGGTGACTGGTGGCGTCCTGGAGTCAGGGCCTGGTCAGGAGGGAGAGCCGGTGTTGGGGGCACCGATAGTCCGGGGGTTTGGCATGACTGACCGCGAACAGCAGCGCCTCCATGACGAGGAAGCGGACGTCATGGACCCAGGCAGCCATGAGGAGTCACAGCGGGCTGTGCTCTTCCCCATGGCTGCCCACATGCTGAGATGCCTCAGGAGGGACCCCCGGGTTAAAGCCATCAAGGAGAGGGACGAGTTTTGGCTGGCCACCCTTGTAGATCCCAGATTTAAGGGGAAACTGGAGCAGTTCCTCCCAGCCAGACGGAGGCAGCCCCGGATGGAGGAACTGCAGGCATGCCTAGTCAGCCGTTTGGAGCAGGCAACTCCCCGGCCTCCAGTTGTCCCCCCTCATCTCACCCAGCAGGTGGCTGCACCCAGCAGCAACATCAGCAGCCGAGCAGGGGACCTAATGGGTGAGATGAGGATGTTCATGCAAACTGAGCGACCCAGTACCAGCAGCAGCAGCAGCAGCCATCACCACCAGCGGCTGGCCCACATGGTGGCAGACTACATGGGGTCCGTCAGTGCTTCTGACAGTATGAGCACCGACGACCCCATGGAGTACTGGGTTGCCAGATTGGACACCTGCCGCGAGCTCGCTCAGTATGCGCTGGAGTTATTGTCTTGCCCCCCCTCCAGCGTACTATCTGAGCGGACATTCAGCGCGGCAGGTGGGGTGGTCACGGACAAGAGGACCCGTCTGTCCACAGACTCCGTGGACAGACTCACATTCATCAAAATGAATGAGTCCTGGATCGGCGGTGACTTTCTGGCACCCGCCGTCGGTTCAGGGCGCTGAATGGTCCCTTGTCAGTTACCAATACCTCTCCTATGTCTTTAAACCAGGGGTGTCAAACTCAATTTCATCGTGGTCCGCATCAGCATTATGGTTGCCCTCAAAAGGGCCGGTTATATCTGTAATAATATCTGTAATATTATATGTCCAGCGCATCCCCTCCCCTTACATTCAATGTCAAAGGCCACCCCACCATCCTACCCCACCATCAGAAGTGGAGTTCCCCCTCTCCCTTACATCACAGTGCATCTCCCTTTCCTTATGCTGCTGCTGGGAAGAAGGTGGATATTTTTTTGTTTTTTTGAAAAGCCTGTGGCGTGCAAAACACAACCCAAAAACTACACCCGGTGCCACAGCTACTTAAGGCCTGTGTCATTCTGCTTTTCAAATGTAATCACCATGCTACTGCAATTTCAAGCTTGTAATTTTGGCACTATATGGGCTCCTACTGCTAATGCCAAAAGGCTGAGTGATTATGTACCGATATATTACTCATACTGGTGCTGTCACCTTTTGTCTGTGAGATTTGCCACTTTCTTACTACTGCTGGTGCTGCTGCCACCTCTTCCACGACCACGAGTGAAAAAAACACTTTATTGTGTACTGGTACTACTATGCTGCTGCTGCTGCCAGTGCTCAGATACTTATGTGTCAAGTTCTTCCGCACTATATGCTACAATTATCAATGCTGCTGCCCCTATGCTGCTGCCACCTCTTCCACGACCACGAGTGAAAAAAACACTTAGTTGTGTACTGGTACTACTACGCTGCTGCTGCTGCCAGTGCTCACTTACCTATGTGACAAGTTCTTTGGCACTATATGCTACATATATCAATGCTGCTGCTATCCTGCTGCCACCTCTTCCACGACCACGAGTGAAAAAAACACTTTATTGTGTACTGGTACTACTACGCTGCTGCTGCTGCCAGTGCTCACTTACCTATGTGACAAGTTCTTTGGCATTATATGCTACATATATCAATGCTGCTGCTGTGCTGCTGCCACCTCTTCCACGACCACGAGTGAAAAAAACACTATATTGTGTACTGTTACTACTACTATACTGCTGATGCTGCCAGTGCTCACTTACCTATGTGACAAGTTCTTTGCCACTGTATGCTACAGTTATCAATGCTGCTGCTCCTATGCTGCTGCCACCTCTTCCACGACCACGAGTGAAAAAAACACTTAATTGTGTACTGGTACTACTATGCTGCTGCTGCTGCCAGTGCTCAGATACTTATGTGTCAAGTTCTTCGGCACTATATGCTACAATTATCAATGCTGCTGCCCCTATGCTGCTGCCACCTCTTCCACGACCACGAGTGAAAAAAACACTTAGTTGTGTACTGGTACTACTATGCTGCTGCTGCTGCCAGTGCTCACTTACCTATGTGACAAGTTCTTTGGCACTATATGCTACATATATCAACGCTGCTGCTATCCTGCTGCCACCTCTTCCACGACCACGAGTGAAAAAAACACTTTATTGTGTACTGGTACTACTACGCTGCTGCTGCTGCCAGTGCTCACTTACCTATGTGACAAGTTCTTTGGCACTATATGCTACATATATCAACGCTGCTGCTATCCTGCTGCCACCTCTTCCACGACCACGAGTGAAAAAAACACTTTATTGTGTACTGGTACTACTACGCTGCTGCTGCTGCCAGTGCTCACTTACCTATGTGACAAGTTCTTTGGCATTATATGCTACATATATCAATGCTGCTGCTGTGCTGCTGCCACCTCTTCCACGACCACGAGTGAAAAAAACACTATATTGTGTACTGTTACTACTACTATACTGCTGATGCTGCCAGTGCTCACTTACCTATGTGACAAGTTCTTTGCCACTGTATGCTACAGTTATCAATGCTGCTGCTGTGCTGCTGCCACCTCTTCCACGACCACGAGTGAAAAAAACACTTAATTGTGTACTGGTACTACTATGCTGCTGCTGCTGCCAGTGCTCAGATACTTATGTGTCAAGTTCTTCGGCACTATATGCTACAATTATCAATGCTGCTGCCCCTATGCTGCTGCCACCTCTTCCACGACCACGAGTGAAAAAAACACTTAGTTGTGTACTGGTACTACTATGCTGCTGCTGCTGCCAGTGCTCACTTACCTATGTGACAAGTTCTTTGGCACTATATGCTACATATATCAACGCTGCTGCTATCCTGCTGCCACCTCTTCCACGACCACGAGTGAAAAAAACACTTTATTGTGTACTGGTACTACTACGCTGCTGCTGCTGCCAGTGCTCACTTACCTATGTGACAAGTTCTTTGGCACTATATGCTACATATATCAACGCTGCTGCTATCCTGCTGCCACCTCTTCCACGACCACGAGTGAAAAAAAAAACTTTATTGTGTACTGGTACTACTACGCTGCTGCTGCTGCCAGTGCTCACTTACCTATGTGACAAGTTCTTTGGCATTATATGCTACATATATCAATGCTGCTGCTGTGCTGCTGCCACCTCTTCCACGACCACGAGTGAAAAAAACACTATATTGTGTACTGTTACTACTACTATACTGCTGATGCTGCCAGTGCTCACTTACCTATGTGACAAGTTCTTTGCCACTGTATGCTACAGTTATCAATGCTGCTGCTGTGCTGCTGCCACCTCTTCCACGACCACGAGTGAAAAAAACACTTAATTGTGTACTGGTACTACTATGCTGCTGCTGCTGCCAGTGCTCAGATACTTATGTGTCAAGTTCTTCGGCACTATATGCTACAATTATCAATGCTGCTGCCCCTATGCTGCTGCCACCTCTTCCACGACCACGAGTGAAAAAAACACTTAGTTGTGTACTGGTACTACTATGCTGCTGCTGCTGCCAGTGCTCACTTACCTATGTGACAAGTTCTTTGGCACTATATGCTACATATATCAACGCTGCTGCTATCCTGCTGCCACCTCTTCCACGACCACGAGTGAAAAAAACACTTTATTGTGTACTGGTACTACTACGCTGCTGCTGCTGCCAGTGCTCACTTACCTATGTGACAAGTTCTTTGGCATTATATGCTACATATATCAATGCTGCTGCTGTGCTGCTGCCACCTCTTCCACGACCACGAGTGAAAAAAACACTATATTGTGTACTGTTACTACTACTATACTGCTGATGCTGCCAGTGCTCACTTACCTATGTGACAAGTTCTTTGCCACTGTATGCTACAGTTATCAATGCTGCTGCTGTGCTGCTGCCACCTCTTCCACGACCACGAGTGAAAAAAACACTTAATTGTGTACTGTTACTACTACTATACTGCTGCTGCTGCTGCCATTGCTCATATACCTATGTGTCAAGTTGTTTGGCACTATATGCTACAATTATCAATGCTGCTGCTGTCCTGCTGCCACCTCTTCCACGACCACGAGTGAAAAAAACACTTTATTGTGTACTGGTACTACTACGCTGCTGCTGCTGCCAGTGCTCACTTACCTATGTGACAAGTTCTTTGGCATTATATGCTACATATATCAATGCTGCTGCTGTGCTGCTGCCACCTCTTCCACGACCACGAGTGAAAAAAACACTATATTGTGTACTGTTACTACTACTATACTGCTGATGCTGCCAGTGCTCACTTACCTATGTGACAAGTTCTTTGACACTGTATGCTACAGTTATCAATGCTGCTGCTCCTATGCTGCTGCCACCTCTTCCACGACCACGAGTGAAAAAAACACTTAATTGTGTACTGGTACTACTATGCTGCTGCTGCTGCCAGTGCTCACTTACCTATGTGACAAGTTCTTTGGCATTATATGCTACATATATCAATGCTGCTGCTGTGCTGCTGCCACCTCTTCCACGACCACGAGTGAAAAAAACACTATATTGTGTACTGTTACTACTACTATACTGCTGATGCTGCCAGTGCTCACTTACCTATGTGACAAGTTCTTTGCCACTGTATGCTACAGTTATCAATGCTGCTGCTGTGCTGCTGCCACCTCTTCCACGACCACGAGTGAAAAAAACACTTAATTGTGTACTGGTACTACTATGCTGCTGCTGCTGCCAGTGCTCAGATACTTATGTGTCAAGTTCTTCGGCACTATATGCTACAATTATCAATGCTGCTGCCCCTATGCTGCTGCCACCTCTTCCACGACCACGAGTGTAAAAAAACACTTAGTTGTGTACTGGTACTACTATGCTGCTGCTGCTGCCAGTGCTCACTTACCTATGTGACAAGTTCTTTGGCACTATATGGTACATATATCAACGCTGCTGCTATCCTGCTGCCACCTCTTCCACGACCACGAGTGAAAAAAACACTTTATTGTGTACTGGTACTACTACGCTGCTGCTTCTGCCAGTGCTCACTTACCTATGTGACAAGTTCTTTGCCACTGTATGCTACAGTTATCAATGCTGCTGCTGTGCTGCTGCCACCTCTTCCACGACCACGAGTGAAAAAAACACTATATTGTGTACTGTTACTACTACTATACTGCTGATGCTGCCAGTGCTCACTTACCTATGTGACAAGTTCTTTGCCACTGTATGCTACAGTTATCAATGCTGCTGCTGTGCTGCTGCCACCTCTTCCACGACCACGAGTGAAAAAAACACTTAATTGTGTACTGGTACTACTATGCTGCTGCTGCTGCCAGTGCTCAGATACTTATGTGTCAAGTTCTTCGGCACTATATGCTACAATTATCAATGCTGCTGCCCCTATGCTGCTGCCACCTCTTCCACGACCACGAGTGAAAAAAACACTTAGTTGTGTACTGGTACTACTATGCTGCTGCTGCTGCCAGTGCTCACTTACCTATGTGACAAGTTCTTTGGCACTATATGGTACATATATCAACGCTGCTGCTATCCTGCTGCCACCTCTTCCACGACCACGAGTGAAAAAAACACTTTATTGTGTACTGGTACTACTACGCTGCTGCTTCTGCCAGTGCTCACTTACCTATGTGACAAGTTCTTTGCCACTGTATGCTACAGTTATCAATGCTGCTGCTGTGCTGCTGCCACCTCTTCCATGACCACGATTGAAAAAAACACTTTATTGTGTACTGTTACTACTACTATACTGCTGCTGCTGCTGCCATTGCTCATATACCTATGTGTCAAGTTGTTTTGCACTATATGCTACAATTACCAATGCTGCTGCTCCTATGCTGCTGCCACCTCTTCCACGACCACGAGTGAAAAAAACACTTAATTGTGTACTGTTACTACTACTATACTGCTGATGCTGCTGCCATTGCTCATATACCTATGTGTCAAGTTCTTTGGCACTATATGCTACAATTATCAATGCTGCTGCTGCTGCTATGCTGCTGCCACCTCTTCCACGACCACGAGTGAAAAAAAACACTTGATTGTGTATTGGTACTACTACACTGCTGCTGCTGCCAGTGCTCACTTACCTATGTGACAAGTTCTTTGCCACTTTATGCTACAGGTATCAATGCTGCTGCTGTGCTGCTGCCACCTCTTCCACGACCACGAGTGAAAAAAACACTTTATTGTGTACTGTTACTACTATACTGCTGCTCAGATACCTATGAGACAAGTTCTTTGCCACTATAGACTACTATTAACACTACTGCTGGTGTCAAGTCTTGGCCAACTGTTCAGATACTATATATGACTATTACAACTACTGCTTGTAAATGTTGTGTGTGTGATTATTAGTTTATATTTGAATACTACTGCTGCTGCCTTCATGCTGGTTAATGCTTTATGACCTCTCTGGCACAGCGGATCCACCAACAGCCTCCGCTACAAGCTACCAGACCGGATCGTAACAGCAAGTGTGACTAAAACAATAAACTTTATCTTAAACCCTGGTTTGCGGCCTGTTGCAGTTGATGTGGATGTTGATGTGTTAGATGTGAAGTTAGATGTGTTGAAACACCTAACAATCTCAATAAGAAAGGAAACATTTGAAAAATAAAAAAAATGTTTTATTAAAAAAAAAAAAAAAAAAATCAAACACAATCATGCATCTGCTTTTGAAGATCTGCCAACTCATTCATAATTTTTCCCTGCTGTTGCACCAGCTTTTCGTTTTCGCGGTCTAGAAACCGCATCTTGCATTTGTTTACAAGGATTTTGTCATATGTCCTCTTCAACTCATCAAACTTGTCTTCAATCTTTTTTAAAACTGTTAGGATATAAGAAAAAACATTTGTATTTCAGAGACCGTTACAAAATCAATATAATATTTATGTTACTTATTAAACAATCATTATCATGTCTATACAATTGTTATGTGTCTAGCACATATACTTCTTGATAGAAGTATATGTGCTAGACACATAACAATTGTATAGACATGATAATACCATATACCATATTACCATATTATTGTTCTGAAATCTGACGTGCGCGCTTTAAATGCTGTCCATTTTAATATCTACATCTTATTGTTGAAATGTTATTAATTTTTGTGCACATATTTACCCTCCTGACCGATGCTCACAGCAACGGTGTCATCCTCCTGCTCCTCTTCTCTCCGATTGGGTACACCACCAGAAGTTTGGGGGGGGTGGGGTTGCAGCTCCTTCTGTTGGTCCTCCACAAGAGCTGGGGGTGGCGAATGGGAGGTCCCTGGCTGCTCGTCATCCCTCTCCTCAGCATCCTCCTCCTGCTCCTCCTCCTCCTCTTCATCCTCCTCCTCTGCGGCCTGTCGCCTTGTGCGCTTGGGGCGCACAGATGGTAGAGGAGCATCTATAATAACACAATGTTCATATATGTAAAAAAAAATTCTAATAACATATGCAAATTCTGTGTACTCTGCTGTATTGTATATGAATACAAATACATTTATATAGACAGTTAACCATAAACAATGGGATAATGTTATATTAAAGGGTCTTGCGGGCACTACAGGGGACTGAGCGTGAGCTGGGCTGCCACCATGGTAAAATGAACTGTTTTTGTTTGCTTTGTTTTGTTCACACAATCTCATGTTTAAAAAAAGGGCCTGATGGAGTACACAGGATTACTATGATAACCCCACGCCTACCACAGGAATTTAGTGGTAATCTATCTATATATATAAAACTCAACGTGTGTGTGTATGTATGTATGTGTGTTCCAGCATCACGTCCAAACGGCTAAAGATATTAACATGAAACTTTGCACACGTTACTTATATGTCAGCCACAAACATAGGATAGGTGGTTTTACCCTTACCCACCACCATTTGCCACGGTCGGGGTTTTTCTTTAAAGTCCCATTCAACTCTATGGGAAATACATGTTACTTTATAATGGCTGTAGATATTTCGATAACACTTGGTCACATATTACTTATATGTTCATGTAAACTATAGGATAGTTAACTTATCCCTTGACTACCCCCATTTGTGATTGTCAGGGTTTTTTGTTTAAAGTCCCATGCAAATCAATGGGAAATGTATGTTCCAACTAACTTCTGTACGCCTGGAGATATTTCAATAATACGTGGTACACATATTACTTATATGGCAAATAAAAATATATGAGCGTTACATTAACCCTTGCCTAAACCCTTACAGAAAAGATGGGTTTTTATTTCAAATCTCCTGCAAGTATATGGGACTGTGGTCTCTTCATTTTCCTACACAAAAGATTAAGATAGGAAGACCGGGCAACGCCAGTTATTCAGCTAGTTGAGTTATAAAATATCACCCCTTCCCCTTTAACCCACCACAACACCACTTAAATTCCATGGTTTAACTTGATGGAATAATGATAGAAAAGGGGGAGAAGGTTTCAATTCCCCCTTTTCTTATGGGAAAGCGGCAGGACTAAATAAAATTAGTAGTGACGGATTCAAGTTCCCCTTTTGGGAACCTAATAGGGCTCTTTAGGTGTAAGCTGGTCCTCACGTGGCCAACTTAGCTGGAAAACGTGTTTTTCCCGTTTTTAGGTGAACACAAGGTGATCACGCGGCCTACACGTGCTTTTCCCTCACTTTTTAGGCCTGTGGGCCTGCTGGTTCTGGAAAAATCCAGTGTTACTTAGGGGTATATACGTAGGGTTCCGTCAGCCATGATCTCAGTCGCCGCAGTAGACGGGACTGTTGTTTCCCCCCCCCCCCCTTTTTTTATTTTCTTTCTGTCGTGGCTGCTAATTATGTGGGATGGTCACCTTTCTTTAAAAAAAAAAAAATACATTTTACAAAGAATGACAAATCTGTTTAGTTTAGTTGTTGTTGGCTACATTTTAAAGTTGTAATATATTTAGGTACAGCATGAGCCGTAGTGACTAGGCTGTTTTTTAAGTTATTAAAGTATTTATTTAAAATATATGTCTGAAACCCAAAAATAAAGCAGCCTCGGCCAGTATTAGTACATTAATGGGGTGTCTTGTTTATTTAGTTTAATTAGAGTTAGTAAGTGTTCCTGTCTGCTGTCCCATGTCTTTTTTCAACAGTACTATGAATACCTTGGGTTGTGATATATGTTACCACAACATGGCGTCTGGGTTAACAACATCTGCCCTAAGGTTAATTACATATGACCTTACATAACTGTCACCGATAACTTACCTGGATGAAATTCATCTCGGATCTGTTTGACCTGGGACATGTGGCGCCTTTTTAGGTCCGACCACTTTTTAAGGATGGCCATGCGCTCATGTCTGCCCCCATGCACCTCCTGTAACTCCCGCCTAAGGGAGCTGACAATAATTTTTTTTTCCTGCTGACTGCGCAAATGATCATATCCATGTAGCAGGAAGGTCTGCAAGATGAAGAAGAAAGTATATTTTAATACTTTTTTTTAAACCCTTATGGATATATGATGAAAATGTATGTTATTTAACAATTGGAAGCATTCTCGCCTTATTAATCAATGACAGGGGTAACATGACAGATTGTATATCTTGCTATTTTGGTCGCCACCTTTTTTTCATAAATATAGCAGCCATTATCATTTGCATAATTATGTATATATGAGTAACACAGGATACACGTATAGGGGGGAAATGCATTGCTATTCATCTGACTGCTCTAATTATTTATTGACCCTTATACTGGAGTTGATGTTATTTAAAAACTACAACTACCAGCATGCTCTGATACACCATTTAGCTCACCGTCACCAGCTGTACAACTACTTTACTTTAACTCCCAGCATGTCTGGACAGTTAATGGCTGTCCGGTATTACTGGGGAGTTGTTTTGCAAAAGCTGTAGGCTGCGTTTAGTAAACAGTGCCGTACCAGACTTTTTGGTTTTGATTGTGGAGGGGAGGATGGCTATGTAGGGGTATGTGTATATGTTGTGTTTTTTAATTTTTATGTAGTGTGGTGTAGTGTTTTTATGGTACAGTCAGAGGGGCGTGGGGTTCACAGTAGTTTCCCACTGAGGGTTTAAGCTGCAGCGCAAAATTTGCTTCAGCTAGAGGCACACTGTAAGCCACAGCCCATGTGAATGTACCCTGTACATTCACATTGGGGGAGGGGGGGGGGGTTATTGCTGCCAGTTGCATGCAGGGAGTTGTAGTTTTGCAACAGCTAGAGGCCCAAATGGTTGCAAAACACTGCGAGTTTGTTACCTAACTCAGGGTTTCAAGACCAGTGCGCCTCCAGCTTTTGCAAAACTACTACTCCCATCAGGCATGGTCTGTCAGTGCATGCTAAGAATTTAACTTTTGCTGCATCTAGAGTGCCACAGTTTAGAGACCCGTGTATAGTGGTCTGAAAATTGTGAGCCTGCAGAACTTGCAAAAATAGAAGTCACTGCATGCCCAGGCATGCTGGAAGTTGTAGTTCTGCAAAAATCAAAAGGCCAATATGTATTCGAACGACCTTGGGCCTTAAGGACCCTGAAGTCAGGACGTTCGCATACGTCCAGGGGCGGACTGGGGTTGGTGGCAGGCATGCATTTTCCCCCCAGGCCGCTCTTATTCCCTCTAAAAAGGCCGATTTTCTGGCAGCTGAGAACTGAGCATGTGCAGTTGGCCGAGTGTTACTGCTGTGGGTGACTCCGGAGGGAGGCTGGCAGGGCTGGATAACAGCCCAGGAGCATGCAGGAACGTGCGTGCTGTGAGCGGTCATCAGTCCTGTCACAGTGCTGTTCCCGGCTGCCTCTAAGCTGACATTCTGTGACACTGTGTGCTGAGAACAGCCGATGAAAGGGGGAGGATGTGCTCTGCGTCCTCCAGCCCCCTCTCTCACTGTGCCCGCCCACACTTTGGCCAGCCTGTGCGATCCATCTGTGAAAGTGTGAATTGGATGTGTGTGCGGGAACGTTTAAACTGAGATCCGACGGTGCTCAATGTCACTGCTCTGTATGGGATGCTCTGGAACCTGATACCAAGCTAGTGATATTTTGCCTGCTTCCTTCCAAGTGAGTAAGCTGTGACCAGCTTCCCCCCTTTCTCCCAAATTCCTCTCCACCCCTCTCTCTGCAGATAAGGTTTCTTTCAGTAGCCTAAGTTGTGCAATACCTGGTCCTGTGTCATATGATTTGGGCTCACGCTGGTCTGCTACAGGTTGGCTGCAGTGTTGGTGATCTGCATGTTACCCTCTATTACACTTCTATTAGTTTGCACATTTTTGCTCCATTTTCTTAAATTGCACAAACAAGACTGCATCTTTGGTGCGCTTAAAAAAAATGCAGCAAAAACGCACAATCTAAAATAAGTCTATAGTACTGCAGCTAAGGAAAACTGTGTACAGTGGCCAAACTGCAGCACACCAGTGTGCGCCCAAAGGCTTGTACACACTTGCAGCCGGCACTGCTCAGGTCACTTTTGCTCATGCTCAGCGGCTCCAACCAGAGCTCTCTTTTTTTTTTTTTCTACTTGATGGATTGAGCAAAAAAATAATAAATAAAACTAGTGGTGTGTAATGGTGAGCTCTCTCCTGTTCGCAGAGCCCGGCAGGAGGTCGGCGCTGTGCTGCGCTAATCACAGGCAGGGAGACATTTCCCGAAGCGCGGCTGCAGAGATCGGGGAATGTCTCACTGCCTGTGATTAGCTCAGCGCCAACTGCCTGTGGTGTGTACAAGGTTTTACTATGTTGATAAAGGAATTAAGCACGTTTCTGTAGTGGTCTCTGTGCGGACAATTTGGAGCAATGTCTCTCTCTGTTAGTGGTGGCTGGTGCTCAAATTTTATTTGGGGGGGTTACAAACTAAAAAATACTGAATAAAACACCATCAATTGCAGCCTCACTCTGCCATTAAATGCACACACTGTGGCCCATTAATTGCAGCATCATTGTGGCCATCAAATGCAGCCAATGTTACCCCCCATTAGCATTTAACCAGCAGCCCCCCCCCGGCTCGCTGTCTGACCAACACTTACCCCATCTTGGTGGTGGGTCAGGTAGCAGGTGACGGTGGTAAGCTGTGGGATGGGCAGCGTCTCCTGTGTTCTCTATGCTTCCTCCATGCTTTTCCTCCTGCTAGACATCCAATAGGAGAGCCTGTCCTTTCAGCCAATCAGGTGATGGGTATCAGACCCGCTCTTCCTGATTGGCGGAGAGGCGGTTCAGTGTTACAAAAGCAAATAATAATTTGATTTTCTAACACACCTGGGTGCGCTCTGAGTCCATCATATCTTGAAGCTTGTTAGAGCCTATGGCTTCAATCAGGTGCTTAAAAAAACACCCCTGCTGCTTCAGGCACCCAGCATCCTAAAAGAAACCGGAATAGGGGATGGCTGCAGCGGTCATGAATAGATTTATGCTGTGCATGAATCTATCCATTGAGCATATAGGGAGTGGCCTGGACAAGGGGGTGGCGCCCCTAATGGACAGGCCGCCCCTGCTTTTTCTGTAGGGAAATGTGGAGTGGGGTCTCTGTGCAGGGAAATGTGGAGCGGGGTCTCTGTGTCTGTGCAGGGAAATGTGGAGCTGTGTCTCTCTCTGTGCAGGGAAATGTGGAACGGTGTCTCTCTTTGTGCAAGGAAATGTAAAATTGGAGCCTGCATGATGGAAGGGAACTGTCACTGACAGTGCCAGAAATCAGTTACGCTGCCTGAGGTGAGGTTGGGAGAAGTGAATGAATTAGAACATATATGTGTCATGGGAGCATGAGTCGGCAACAGAGGAGGAGATCACATCTCAGCCGGGGTTCATGCTGGGAGTTGTAGTCCTTAACTTTTGGGGATGTGAACCCCTCAGAGCTCAGTCAGGATGTGTCTCACACACCACAGCCCGCCACCCCCCCAAATAGTGAAAGACTACAGGTCCCACTGTCCCAGCTTAAACCCCTAGTGAAGGACTACAGGGCACAACATGAACCTGTGGTATCTAAGGGGACACATCCTTAGGTCTCAGGGGTTCATGCTGGGACTTGTAGTTCGTCAGTAGTTGGGGGGGTCACATCCTTAGAGCTCAGGCATTAATGCTTGGACTTGTAGTCCTTCACTAGTTGCAAAATGGGGGGGAGGCAGGTCTTCAGCTGAGGGATTCTTACAGGGACTTGCTTGCCACATTGTCCTCTCTGCTGCCCCCCCACCTTTGTGATCATCAAAAACCTTAGACAATGTTTTCACGGTCCATCATTTTGCCTTCACCGGGTCTATGGGCCACTTGACTGGACTTGCCCCCCAGGCCTAATGCTGCCAGTCCTCCCCTGCATACGTCCTATGTCCACAACATGTTAATTATGCTAAATAGCAAGAAAAGTGCCTAAATACACATTTAGCAACCAGGGTGTCTGCAGCTGTACAGGCATGCTGGGAGTTGTAGTTTAGCAACAGCTGGAGCCACACTTTTTGGGAAATACTAATATCTGATCTTAAATTGTAACTTTTAAAATAGTCTAAAATGCAGTTACAGGTAAATGAAATAACACTATAACAGTGGTGAAATTACTCACATTGATCAACAGGTTTTCCTCACTGGGTGTAAAATTACTTTGCACCATCTTTGCTTCGCAGGGGCAGCACAGTAAAGCGATCCAGAAATAGACTGGCAAAACTCCAGGAAATGTGCTCCGTTATCGCGTGTTGATCGCGTGCATGCGCATGCGCGATGACGAGAATTTCGCAATTACATTTCGCAATTATTTCGCAATAGCGTTAGCGAAATTTCGCAATGTTGTTATTTTGATAAAATATCACGAATATTCGGTTTTAGCGAATATTTCTCGAATATTCTCCAATATATTCGGAATATATCGCGAAATCGAATATGGCGTATTCCGCTCAACACTAGTAGCTACACGTCCTTCTCTAAAGGAATTTTCCTTTTGTAATAAATCAATATGCAACATAAAAATATGTCAACCATTTATTTTTAATGCAGGATGTCTTCATATACATCACATATGTCCAATCCATTTTTTAAAGGAAACTTGTCTGGGGACACACTAATCTTCTTAAAATGCTTAAAATGAAGAAAATTGGATAATGCTTTTATAGGATTTTTTCAACTTCTTCTTTAGGGGTTTACCTACTGTCCTTCGGATTATGGCCAGTGGGAGTAGAAAATGCCTTGGCATCAGTGGGAGTAAACAATGTCCCAGGCTTGGTGGTCAGTGGGAATAACAAAACTACAAAGCACCTGTGGTCAGTATGAGGAAGAAAATTGCCTCATCATTGATGTCAGTGGGAGAAATGGTACCCCATCGTTGGTATCAGTGGAAAGAAGTGCTCCCATTGATCGTGTCAATGGAAGGAGTAGTGACCCATAGTTGATGTCAGCGGGAGCAATAGTACCCCAATGTTGGTGTCAGTGGAAAGAATAGTGCCTCGTATCAGTGGGAGGAACAGTGCCCAAGGGTTGGATGAAGGCAAGCAAAGCACCACATCTGGTCCATGGGCCACCGTTTGAAGACCACTGCACTAAACCATTCATTTTAAAAACAATCTTCTTATAAGATTACATTTAACACGTTATATGCATGCATAGGTGTGCGCAGCCTATTGCATTATGTTGTGCACCCCAAAGCCATGGTGAATTGTGGGAGTGGCCAGGTGCCAATTACAGTGGGAGGGGCTTAAAGGGGCGTGATTCAATTAAAAAAAGTCTTCATGCACCCATAAAATATGCTTTTGGTGTTCCCTTCCCAGAAGGGTGCTTTCACACTGATGTGGTACGGTTTTCTCTGGGTTTCAGCCTGGATTGGCGAGACACTGAGATCTTATTCAAATCTCAGTATGGTCCCACCCAATCCAAGGCAGTTGGGAGGTAAGCACATGGGTTGATTAGGGTGTGCCCAGGCACACCCTGTGCACATGCCTATTTATGCATGTTTCTTACCTGTAAAAGTCTCCCTTGAATTGACATCCAAACATCCTGAGTTCAACCATCTTGGATGTGATGTCAGTAGCCCCAGCAGACTTAGAGCTGTCACACAAGTATCACTTTCAGTATTCTCTTTTTCTCTTCTTCTGACGGCTACATTCAATTTTATGTAGGTAGGTGAGGGGAAGGGCATAGGAGTTGGTCCAGCACAGACAGTAATCAGACACTCTCTGAAGAGGAGAGAGCTTTGACATGACACAAGGAGGGACTGTGCCAAGAAGTCAAACTTTGTAGTAGTGAATTGTAAAACGCTATATTTTAAACATAATTACATAGGTTGAAAAAGGACATAAGTACAACTTGTTCAACCAATGAAAAGAGTGAATTAGGAAATGCAAATCCTCAATATACAGAAAACCCACAAAAACCCCTATAATGCATTTATTACTAGTAAATAATATATATATATATATATATATATATATATATATATATATATATATATATATATATATATACAGTATATATATAGTTTATGGAAACGAAAAACAATAAGGGTAGCGTAGCGCTTCCTATTTACACTACGCCGCCGCAACTTAGAGACGCAAGTGGCGTATTCTCAAAGCACTTGCTCCATAATTTGCGGCGACGTAGTGTAAATGGCCCCGGCGTATCCCCACGTAATTCAAAGGGAGCGTCTTGTATTTAAAATAAGCACGCCCCCGCGCCGAACGAACTGCGCATGTGCCGGCCGGAAACGTAGCACAGTGCGCATGCTCCATAGTATGCCACAAATACATTGGTTTTGACGTTAACGCAAAGCCCGTAAACGACGCAAACTACGACGACGGGGTGCAAATACGCTCAGCGTATCAGGCTCATTTGCATATTAAACGCAGAAATCGACGGAAACAGGACCTATCGGCCAGCGTAACATTGCAACTTAGATCCGACGGTGAAAGTGACTTACGCCAGTCGGATCTAAGCAAAATCTATGCGTAACTGATTCTAAGGCCGCGTACACACAACTAAATAAATCCGATCAAATCGGTCTGACAGACCGATTTGATCGGATTTGTCTGCTGGGATATATTGGTTTGATCGTGTACACACGATCAAACCAAAATCCCCGCCGGCAGACAGCGCGGTGACGTGGCTGTGACGTTGACGCTGCCACGTCACCAGGAAGTAAAAAACGTCCACGCATGCGTCGAATCCATTCGACGTATGTGCGGGCAGATATGTCCGCTGGTTAGTGTACGGGTTCCCAGCAGACAGATTTTAAAGCATGCTATAAAATTTGTCTGCTGGAAATACCTGTCTGTCCGCCTGTACACACGATCTAATTTGTCTGCTGAAACGGTCCGTTTCCAGCATATAAATTTGATCGTGTGTACGCGGCCTAAGAATCAGTCGCATAGTTACACAGCCGCACAGACAGAGATACGACGGCGTATCTCCTTTCAGAATCTGGCCCTAAGCATTTTAATTTCTTGATTTTTCTTGTGTTTTTTTACCATTTTTTTTTAGTTTTTTGGTCTCGTCAAAGCATAAGCAGACGGAGCAGGTAGCGTAAGTGGCAAGAAGGGGTAGGATTGAACCAATTACTGTTCCCTGGCTTGTCTTCGGGAAATTCTCATTGATATGCAGTTGCCTGCTATTGGCCTTATCATCTTGCAATTTGTCTGAGGCCCACAAATTCAATTCCAGCCAAAACAAATGTTTTGGGGGGTTTTGGTTAGAATTGGGAAGAATTCAAATATTTCTTTACTAACTACACAATGCATTATTGTCTTCACTATTATCATCATCATTCACTTTGTACATACACACACCTCCACTGACCCCTTTTTTTTGTACGTATATACTATTAGGTTTTATTTTTGCATATCTTTTATTATTTATATACTTCTTTAGGGTTATTTGGCTGCCCTTATCAGGCGGTTTGCTCTGCTTTTCCACCCAATTCCGCTTGGCTCACCGCCATCCTCCTCCCCGTCACCTTCCGCCCCGCCCAGCGCAGGGTTGTATTTACTGCGACCTCTCGTAGGCCTGAAGGATGTCCGCCGAACTACAGCTTGGTCTTTCTTCCTGACCTCCCCTTCCCGCGTGGGCACATCGGAGCGCTGGCCTTTGGTGGTGGGGTCCACGGCCCACCTATGGTTTCAGCGCTCAGCATTCCTTTCTGGTAAATATATTCACTCATGCCAATATGGCCAATACAGATTATAGATATATTAATGTTGAATGTATGTGTAATTTCTGCTTTTTGTTATATTTAACAAATTTCACATATGCACATATTTTCCTTTAGAATTCATGTTCTTGCTCTCCCCCAGAAGAAGACCTCTATTGTTGAAGGTCGAAACACGTCAGGGTTTTATAGTACTAACTTATTATATTGTCACATGAACTCACATGTTTGTATTCATTTATATGTACATATTTTTTAACACGTTACCATGGAGCTCATGTCTTGATCCCAGTAGAAGTTTCCTTTGAGATGTTCTTTTTTCAATAAAGAATATTTTTTTTTTACACCTATTATCATTCTTTGCTTCAATCCAAAGCCCCTTGGGGTACCCTTTCTAACCTTAAAGAATTGGAAAGAATTAGAACCTCTATAATCAGCCTTTCTTAACATTTTGTTACCCCTGGGGAACCCTTGAACTAATTTTTAGGTCTCAAGTAACCCTTGCTAAGAGTAGTCCACTGAGGTTCATTGTCCCTTTGTTGGCGATTCCACCCCCCCCCCCTCCTTATGTACATGTAGTTTGTAAGAAATTGTCACAGCTGATTGGGCTGACATTGACTGATTTTTATCTATTTAAAAAAAAAAAAATTAAGATTTTTTTATTCGGAAGTTTTGAATACAGTAACAAGAACAAGTACATTGACAATGGCATGGCAGTTCCGTAGGTCACATGCAGCTATACAGAAAAATGAAGGAAATAGGTGGTAATAGTACCATCAAAAACTTTAAGCATAAGCTAAACAAAGTACATCTTTGGTGTTTGCAATCATTAATATGCATGACTCAAATGCAGAAGACTTCAGAGTTTGAATTTGAGATGTATCAAATCGCCCCCAGATGGGGTCTATGCATTAGAGAACTGTATAGGGGACCGTGTTTTTAATGACAATCCTGGGAACCGAGTGAGTAATCCCCCAGCCCGCCCACCCCTTGACAACTTCCTTCCAGTCTTGGCCAAACATGATTTGCCCCCTTACAACAATGGGAAGAATGACCCCATTATAGCCTGGCTCTTCCAAATGGCATTTGACTATGCAGAAAATATCAAATAGAAGGTCAGCTGCCATAGCTCAAGGAACCCCTAGCCACCTCTGAAGGAACTAGGGTTGTCCCGATACCCATACTAGTATCGGTTTCGGGACCGAGCACTTCACTGAGTACTTGTACTCGGGGGAAATGCTCCGATGCCTCACCCGATACCTGGGCAGGCAGGGGAGTTGCAAGTCTTTTCCCCGTGCAGTCTTTTCCCCCGCTTCGTGCAGTCTTCTCTCCCCCCGTCAGTGCCGCTATTTTCCCCCCGTGCCGCTATTCCCCCCGTCAGTGTCGCTATTCTCCCCTGTCCGTGTCGCTCTTCTCTTATCCCTGTCTGTGCCGCTATTCTCCCCCCCGTCAGTGCCGCTATTCCCCCCGTCAGTGCCGCTATTCTCCCACGTTCGTCTCACTCTTCTCTTATCCCTGTCCGTGCCGCTATTCCCCCCGTCAGTGCCGCTATTCTCCCCCGTCCGTGCCGCTTTTCTCTTATCCCTGTCCATGCTGTTATTCCCCCCCCCATCCGTGCCGCTATTCTCCCCCGTCCGTGCCGCTCTTCTCTTATCCCTGTCCGTGCCGCTATTCCCCCCCCCCCAGCCAGTGCCTCTATTCTCCCCCATCCGTGCCGCTCTTCTCTCCCCCCTCCTGTCCGTGCCGCTCTCCCCTCTCAATTTGTGAGGATGGAGAGCGGAGGTAGGAGCCGCTCCTACCTTTTCTGAATGGACAGAGTCAGTGATCACTGACTGTCCATTCACTGACTGTCCATTCAGATAACTGAAACATCGTAACCTGTGATTACGATGCTTCAGTTTATGAATGGAGAGGAGCTTCTTTCCATTCTTAGCTGAGGCTCCAGAGAAAGGGACAGGGGAATCTGTGTCTCTAGTCCCTTTTCTCTGTCTTAAAGTGGAGATTTCAGAGGTCTGTTAAGACCCCTGATATCTCAGCAAAGACCCACAACAGGGCTGATAAAAAATAAATAAAAAATTGCAATAAATATTTTTTCAATTTTTTTTTTAAATAAATGTAAAAAAAAACACACTAACAATTCACCCCCCCCCCCAAACAAACAAACAAAAAACAAACAAAAAATCACAGTAAAAAAAAATATTAAAAAAAATAGTAAAAAAAAAATAGTAAAAACAAATTAAAAAATAGTGTTGGGTGTTTTATATGTTTTTTATTGCTGTTTGTGTCCCTGGTGGAAATATTTCTTGTCACTTTCTGGCACAATAACCAAAGAGGAAGTATAGAAATCTTCCCAGCCAGGACAAAGACAACTTTAAAAATCTGGCAAAGCTTCTAACTCTTCACCACTTTATTTTGCATGAGAAAATCTTTTTTTTTTTTATGAAACCACCCCAAAATCCTACAGAGGTTCTAAGCCTTTCCTACTTTATCCATAAATGTTTTTGCAATAGTTGCACTGTCTATGCAAATTAAAATACAGCGGTGGGTGGATGTTGGTGTTCAAAACTACTATCCTTAAAGTGGTTGTAAACCTCACACATGAAATATGAACAAAGCATATCCCTCTATATTGTACTTGTTTCAATTAAGAGCACTGAGTGTCATTTCTGTCTCCTGCTTTGTTCCTTTGCTATCAGGAAAACTTTTCAGAAGTGATGGATCTTCATTAGATTGACAGCCTTGGCTCTGTTCCTGTGTGCTGTGTGGAGGGGGCGTGTCTTTTCCCTCCAATCAGCTCTCAGAGATTTCCTCACTGAGCCCTGCAGAGTGTTATTTTAGCTCTCCGTCCCCTTTTTTTTCTGAACTGTCAGACAAGCTTATAAATTTTGGACTTTGAACGGATGAAAAAAAGACCTCAGGGAAACAGGTACAACTTATGTAGGAGGATTTGTGTTTAATCTCTTGTGTATCACCGGAGTTCAGTCGCTTGGCTGGGTATATTTTAAGGCCCATACACATGATCGGATTTTCTGATGGGAATTGTGTGATGCCAGGCTGTTGTCGGAAAATCCGACTGTTTGTATGCTCCATCGGACAACTGTTGTCGGCTTTCCGCAAACAAATGTGGGATAGCATGCTTTAAAATGTGTGTCGAATTATCCGATCGTGTGTACGCAAGTCCTTCGGACAAAATTCCAAAGTACAAACACGCATGCTCAGAAGCAATGCTCACCGTAACACAACATTAGCAGAGGTTGCCCAAAGAGTGGCGCTAAAGAGCTGAAAAAACATGTAGTTTTGTGTTTGTTGGTCGACAATTCTCCCCCCCCCCCCCCACACACACACAATCAACAGAGAATGGCAACCGGAGGGGACACGGTTAGTTCAAATATTTTTTGTTTCTTTTTTTTTTTAGCACTTTTTTTCTTTTTATTTATTTATAGCTTGACGTTTACTTGTTTTTATTTTTGTGTAATTTTCTTATTATTTTGAATACTATTTGTCTTATTCTTTACTTTTGAATTACTTTTTAAATGAATTATTATTATTTTTTATCAATTTTTTTTCCACTTAACTGTATTGCTATCACACAGGATAAAACAATTCCCTGTGCGATAGCAATTGGAGGTGACAGTTTCTCTTTATTGACCCTGTCACCTCCAAAACAGGAGTCCTAGCACTGTGCTAGAACTCCTGTCACAGCTGAGATGGGAAGAGCACAGCTCACCCCTCTCACTGTGTACATCGGAGGCAGAGGCAGAGAGAGGTATGTGGGGGTAGGGGAAGACGGACAGCAGCACACATTTGACAAGTGATTTTGGCGACATCGACAACGAGCGAGCGGCTTCCCCCACTCAATTCCCCCACACAGCAACTTACCGCCCTTAAATGTATGTTACGGCAGTCGGGGGACTCCATGCCACTGCCGCCCCTTGGCACCCTGCCGCCCCGAGGCCTGGCCTTGGTGGCCTTGTGGGAAATCCGGGCCTGGCGCTGCCTGGAGCTTCGCTCCTCTTTCCCCCTTCTCCGCCAGTGCCTCCATTGTAACTGTGGGCACCTGCCTGTGACAGCTTTCGGCTTCACGGCCGGGCACTCACTGCGCATGCGCGAAAGGCGCAGCGCTCCCTAAGTGGACAGGCGATCGCCTGGGACCTGTCATGTGTCCCAGGCGATCGCCTACAGGGAGGGGCTGCCAAAAAGCAATATGACGTATCGCCTAAGCGGTCCCTGGGCGGAAGGAGGAAGTGGGACAGGAAGTCCCACTCCTAAAGAAGCCCCCCCCCCCAAAAAAATGACATGCCAAATGTGGCATGTAAGGGGGCAAGGAGTGGATTAAGCGGAAGTTCCACTTTTGGGTGGAACTCCGCTTTAAGGTGAAAAAACATAAAGCTTGGTTGTAACCTCTTAAAACTTGCAGAAAGGTTTACAAGGGTCCTCTCTAGTTTTTCTATGACGGATGGCCGGACAGTAAGAACTGGCGGCTGATTCAATCTGGCCACATCAATCAACACCTAAAAGACCAGTTTTGGATGGGACGAATTTTTCAAAAGCTCCGGCACAACTGCACCAAGAAAGAGTATGCTTAAAAAAAAAACAGTGCAGCTGCCGCGGAAGCGCTTTATAGCGAAATCCTAATGATGTGCTCTCATAGATATAAGAAAGCGATGATTGGCAGGCCTGCGTTGGGTTCTGGAGCAGGCTTCTTCCCTCATTGGTCTCCTGTTGTGCTTGGAATATTTTCTTTTCAGTCCTGATGAATAAGATGAATGCACTGACAAGGCTGAATTCGAGCATTTCTGGGGGGAAGGGTGTATCAGCCAACGTGCCCTGTCAACCGCTGACACATGATAAAAGGGTGTGCAAAATTCTGCGCCAAGTTTACGGGAGGAAATTTAGGTGATAATAAACAAAAACCTTTCCGAGATTAGACATGGAAAATATCATTTTCTCTTTAGCTGTGAAAAGAGACATATTTTTACTGTATGGCCATTAATCTGCCCATTCCTGAGATAAGACAGGAAGAAAAGCACCACGCAGGGCGCATTTTATACGGTATAGAAAACGATGGAAAATAAGTGACGCGCAAAGCTTTACAGAACTGTTAATTCAACTCAAATTAGTTTATTTACACATTAGGCTTCATTTTCACTGGCGTTTTAAAAGTGAGCTGTAAAACAGCTAGGTATGCCTGGAAAAATTTGCGTTAAAAACGCAAAATTTACCGCGTTTTTGCGCGTTTTTTAACGCTAGCGTTAGGCAGCATTTTTTTGAAAAAAAAAATCTCTAGGCTATATATATATGAGATTTTTTATGAAATCCCTGCAGCGCTTTTGCGCGTTTTGCGCGTTTATGCGCGTTTTTTAAGGTCGAGCGTTTTTACAGCTGTGTTTTTAGGAGCTTTAGAACGCCCTGCTCCTGCGTTTTTTTTGTACAGCTCAAAAACGCCTAGGCCATTTGCAGCTCAAAAACGTCTATGTGGGAATGATGCCATAGAATAACATGGACAGGCGTTTTTAAGCTGTAAAAAACGCTCAGAAACGTGGCTGTAAAAACGCCAGTGGAAATGAGGCCTAAAAGGGGTTGTAAAGGTACATTTTTTTTCCTAAATAGCTTCCTTTACCTTAGTGCAGTCCTCCTTCACTTACCTCATCCATTTTGATTTTAAATGTCCTTATTTCTTCTGAGAAACCCTCACTTCCTGTTCTTCTGTCTGTAACTCCACACAGTAATGCGAGGCTTTCTCCCTGGTGTGGAGTGTCGTGCTCGCCTCCTCCCGTGGACTGCAGGAGAGTCAGGACACCCACTAACACAGAGCTCCTTTCTCTATCTGCAACGTAGAGAGCATCCTGACTCTCCTGTAGTCCAAGGGAGGGGGCAAACACGACACTTCACACCAGGGAGAAAGCCTCACATTACTGTGGTGAGTTACAGACAGAAGAACAGGAAGTGAGGATTTTTCAGAAGAAATAAGGACATTTAAAAGCAAAATGGAAGGATGAGGTAAGTGAAGGAGGACTGCACTAAGATAAAGGGGGAAAAAAATTACCTTTACAACCCCTTTAAATTTAATTCATTGGGCCTGAAACCACATCCCTAAAGGAACCTATAGATGTCAGAGGACGGTCTTCCAAATCTCAATATTGGTATAAAGGTATGGACCACTGAATTAATTGGTGTGTTATATATCCATATCCCTATGTTTTTTGGGGGGTTAGCTGGCAGCTGCATTTTTATGGGACCCTTGTGATCCTTTAACAGACGTGCAAACGGTATAGAGCAGGATTCTCCAATCTTTCTAAACAGGGCCAGTTTACTGTCCTTCAGACTTTAGAAGGGCCTGATTGTGGCCATTGGGAGTAGAAAACGTCCCGGCATCAGTGGGAGTAAACAAAGCCCCATCTTTGGTGTCAGTGGGAGGAATAGTGCCCCATCTTTGGTGTCAGTGGTAGGAATAGTGCCCCATCTTTGGTGTCCGTTGGAGGAATAGTGCCCAATCTTTGGTGTCCGTTGGAGGAATAGTGCCCCATCTTTGGTGTCAGTGGGAGGAATACTGCCCCATCTTTGTTGTTCGCGGGAGGAATATTGCCCCATCTTTCGTGTCAATGAGAGGAATAGTGTTCCATTGTTGGTGCCATGAGAAAGAGTTTCTCTATCGTTGTTGTCATTGTAAGGAATTTTCCTCATCATTGGTGTCATTGAGAGGAACTGTGTCCCATTGTTAGTGTCATCGGAAGGAATTGTGTCTCATTATTGTGTCAGTGAGAGAAACAGTGCCATATTGTTGGTGTCATTGGAAGTAATTGTGCCCCATCATTGGTGTCACTGAGAGGAACAGTGCCGTGAATTATGAGGGGAATTATTCCCTATTGTTGGTGTCAGTGGGTGAAATATTGCTCCAAGGGCCGGATAAAAGCAAGAAAAAGGGCCACATCCAGCCCCTGGGCCGCAGTTTAGAGACCATTGGTATAGAGAATCGACGCGCCATGCCAGATTTGATTTTGGTTAATGTTAAACATGTGGGGACCTTGGCATCACTATTTGGAAGGTGCGGATTGATCTCGGGATGGTGGTGGTGGGACTCAGTGGTCCAGTCTAAAAGGGACTTCCAGTGGGGAGATGCCCTTTCCATCTTTACTGTTTCTGCTACCTTGTTTTCCTTCTCTTTTTCCTTCTTTTCTATTTTAATCTATTTTTCTTTTTGAGTTTTGTTTTAACATCAGTTTATGAGGCATTGGTTTATGCCTCGAACTCAAGGCTATACTTCCCAGAGATTGCAAAAGCCTGATAACAGGTCAAAGTAGGGAAAGACTTGCTTCGAGACATGCATGTAATGACATATTAACCACTTGCCGACCGGCTCATGACGATTTACGTTGGCAGAATGTCTCTGCTGGGCGAAACCCTGTATGGATACATTGTACCCTTTAAGAGCTGTCAGGGGGCCCGTGCGCAACCGACTGCATGGCAGGTGACCTGATGCGCGTGGCCGATCGTGTGCATGAGTGCCAACATGGGGATTTGTGTGATGTGTGTAAACACACAAATACCTGTTCCTTCAGGGGAGAGGAGACATATAATTTGTTCCTACTAAGTAGGAGCAGAGATATGTCTCCTCCCCCAGTCAGTCCTATCCCCATACAGTAAGGCCTCGTACACACGAGGGGATATGTCCGCTGAAAATGGTCCGATGGACCGTTTCAGCAGACATCTCCGCTCGTGTGTATGGGCTAGCGGACAGATTTGTCCACCCGACAGATTTCAAAGCATGCTTTGAAATCTATCCGGTGGGAATCTGTCCGCCCGACATGTCTGCTGGTTAGTACACTTACCAGCAGACATGTCGTCCCCCACCGACGCCGCGCCGCCGCCGAATGGATTCGGCGCATGCGCGGAAGTGTTTAACTTCCTGGTGCGGTGACGTGGCGGTGACGTGGCGGCGTCAACGTCACCGCCACGTCACCGCGCCGTCCGGCGGCGGGGAATTCGATCCGATGGTGTGTACACGCCATCAGATCAAACTCCCGATCGGACATATCCGATGGAAATGGTCCGCGGACCGTTTTCATCGGATATGTCCGATCGTGTGTACGAGGCCTTAGAAACACTAACTTAGGAAACACAGTTAACCCCTTTATCGCCCCTAGTGTTAACCCTTCCTTGCCAGTGACAATTACAAAGTAATCAGCGCATCTTTATAACACTGATCGCTGTATAAATGTCAACGGTCCCAAAAATGTGTCAAAAGTGTCCGATCTGTCTGCCGCAATGTCGCTGTTACGCTAAAAATCTCAGATCACCGCCATTACTAGTAAAAAAAATAAAAATAAATCATAAAATTGCCATAAATCTATCCCATAGGGCCAGATTCAGGATGGCGAGCGGTTCTTTATTCCGGCGTAACCTTTCTCATTTACGTTACTCCGCCGAAACTTTACGCGTAAGTACTGTATTCACAAAGCACTTGCTATAAAGTTGCGACGGCGTAGCGTAAATTGGCCGGCGGAATTCTAATTGGGCGGGTAGTATTTAAAATAGGCGCGATCCCGCGGCGAATGTACTGCGCATGCGCCGGCCGTCAATGTATCCCAGTGCACATGCTCCAAATTATGACGGTGTTTTCGACGTGAACGTCAATGACGTAAATCCCTATTCAAGGACGAGTTACGCAAACAACGTAAAACTTTTCCAATTCGACGCGGTCACGACGGCCATACTCAACATAGGATGCGCCTGCTTTTTGTTGCTTTACGCCGGGAAAACCCTTACGTAAACGTCGTAAAGTGACTGCGTCGGGCCTGCGTACGTTCGTGACTTGCCGTATCTCGCTGATTTACATATTCTCGGCGTAAATCAGCGAGAACGCCCCCTGCGGCCATTTTAAAACTGCCTTTAAAATCCGACGGTGTAATACAATTACGCCTGTCAGATCTTTGCTGCAAACTGGCGTATCTTGTTTTCTGCATACAGAAAACAGATAAGCCGGCGTAAAGTGTGAGTTATGCCGTCGTATCACTGATACGCCGACGTAACTCTACCTGAATCTGGCCCATAGTTTGTAGACGCTAGGGCCCAGATTCACAAAGCCCTTACGCCGGCGTATCTCGAGATGCGCCGTAAGTGTATATATGCGCCGGCGTATCTATGCGCCGTACCCATAGAACTATATACGCCTGAAAATAGGCTTCTTCCGACCGACGTAACTTTCCTACGCCGGCGTATCTTGGACGCATAGTTACGCTGGACGGGGCGTGGAAATATGCAAATGAGGAAGATACATTGATTCACGGACGGAAAAGATACGCGGTTTGCGTAAGGCTTATGTCCGGCGTAAAGTTACCCCTCATAAAGTATGGTATGGACGAGGGAACAGCCATCGCATTGTACGTCGTTTATGTAGTACTACGTGAATATGGCTGTGCATAGGTTACGTTCAGTGATTCGACGTATCTCAGGCGTTTGTCCCGACGTGATTCTGCACATGCGTACTGGGATGCGTCCAAGAGCCGACGCATGCGGCGTTCGTGCGGCCCTTCATTTACATGGGGTCACGCTTCATTTAAATGGAACACGCCCACTTCCTTCCTACTTTGAATTACGCCGGCTTACGCCTACGAATTTACGTTACGCCGGCGCAACGTTGGGAGCATTTGCTTTCTGAATACCATGCTTGCCTCTCTGAGTTGCGCCGGCGTAGCGTAAATGAGATGCGCTACGCCGGCATAAAGATGCGCCAATCTACGTGAATCCGGGCCTAGAACTTTTTGCACAAACCATTCAATATACGCTTATTGTGGTTTTTGTTTTTTACCAAAAATATGTAGAAGAATATATATTGGCCTAAACTGATGAAGAAATTTTTTTTTAATGGGGACATTTATTATAGCAAAAAGTAAAAAATATATATATATATATATATATTTTTTTACAGAATTGGGGCTCTTTTTTGTATATAACGGCAAAAAAAAAAAAAAAAAACACTAAGGTGATCAAATACCCCCAAAAGAAAGTTTTATTTGTGGGGGAAAAAAGGACGCAAATTTTGTTTGGGTACAACGTCGCACGACCGCGCAATTGTCAGTTAAAGCAAAGCAGTGCCAAATTGTAAAACGTGCTCTGGTCAGGAAGGGGGTAAAATCTTTCGGGCCCGAAGGGGTTAATGATGTGCATTCATTTGTGCCTTTTTATATTTGCGTCGAGTGCAGCTTTATAGCTACAAGTGTGGCAGTTAACAACAAATTACAAACAACTTGCAGTCAGTGATGCTCCCAATTGTTTTACTTTGTAAATGTCGACTTACAGTATACATGTCACTTCAATGCTGATTAAAAGAAACAGCTGTGAGCCTTCGTATCCTCTGCACAATCCATCCCCGCGTGTCAGAGATCACCCTTCTCCAGATATGGATCTTGTTAAAGAAGTCACCTTTGCCATGACCTGATTTTTACACTATACTATGAAATGTACAGAATGTTGCAATACATTTTTGTATATTTTTTTTTTTTTTAACACATTTTGCCTTTTTTTTATTTTCAACATTTTGTTTACTGTTCACTTGGACACCACAGCTTTCTATTGCTAGGTTTTAAAACCTAGAGAAAAACTGTGCAGCAAAATAAGACAAAGGACATGAAAAGGGTAAGAGATTAATTTGTCACTTTTAGGGTTTATTTATCAGTAAATTATATTGGGATGTTACATCTCAGGCTCGGCACTCAGTAATGTAATGGTAACATTGGAGCTTGTAACTAAGTGCTGTAGTAAAACAGATTTATGCCTTTTTCCATGACCTTGGGTCATGATCATGTATATGAGCAGTTTTCATTGGGATTGAAGTACTTTTTTGCAGCTTTATAACAGATGTGTGTTTTTATAGAATTTATTTTTGGATCGAATAACCTGGTTCAGCACTTCTTGGTACGGGACCTTCAGCCACCCACCTCCACCTATCACTTATCTGATAATAGGGTGCTTAACCACTTCCCGACTGCCGCATACCGATATATACGTCGGCAGAATGGCAGGGACAGGCAAATGGATGTACCTGTATGTCCCTTTGAATATGCTGCCTAGCGGGCACACTCGCAAGCCCGCCGCATGCCTCGGGAGTGTGCTTGTGGGTCCCGCAAACTCGATGTTCGCCAGCGGCCTGCGATTGCGGTGAGGAGAGGCAGAATAGGCATTTCCCTGCACTGCCCTAGTGACAGGACAGTGATCTGCTGTTCCCTGTGATCGGGAGCAGTGATCTCTGTCATGTCAGTGGTAGCCCCCCCCCCCCACACAGTTAGAATAACTCCCTAGGACACAGTTAAAGGGGTTGTAAAGGTTTGTGTTTTTTCACCTTAAAGCGGAGTTCCACCCTTAAAACCACTTGGTTTCTCCCATGTGATTCAGCATACTGGCGTCAGCGCCAGTATGCTGTTTTTTTTTTTTTTTTTAATCCCATGTACTTACTGTATAATATCCAGTCATTTCATTTTTTTCCGTGCCCCGCGGTGGATGGCGCCAGTACAGCGCGTCACGCCTTCCGAAAACACCCGATATGGACTCGGGTAATCTCGGCGAAAATGCGGCGCCTGCGCACAGACCCAGGAGCTGACTGCGCAGGCGCCGTAAATTTCTCCGGTCCTAGTTCGGCTATTTTTCGGCGCGTCACACCCTCCGAAATAGGACTCGGAGAAATACGGCGCCTGCGCAGTCAGCTCCTAGGTCTGTGCGCAGGCGCCGCATTTTCGCCGAGATTACCCGAGTCCAACGCTAATTGGCTGTATTTTCGGAAGATGTGACGCCTGTACTGGCGCCGTCCACCGCGGGGGCACGGAATTAAAATGAAATTACTGGATAATAAGTAAGTACATGGGATTAAAAAAAAAAAAAAAAAAACCAGCATACTGGCGCTGACGCCAGTATGCTGAATCACATGGGAGATCTTATATTTAGGGTGAACCTCCGCTTTAAAGCATCGTATGCATTAAGGTGAAAAAACACCTCGCTGTCACGGGCCCCCCACCCCCAGCCTCCCATTTTACTTACCTGAGCCTGTTCACCTGCTGTGCGCGTCCACCGGCATCCTCTTCTCCACTGCGTCTCGGCATTGATTGGATAGCTTGATAGCAGTGCAGCCATTGGCTCATCAGCAGCCCGCAATTGCGGCGAGGAGAGGCAGAACGGGGATATGTAAACAAGGCATTTTCCTGTTCTGACTAATGACATGGCAGGGTTCTACTGCTCCCTGTCATCAGGAGCAGTGATCGCTGTCATGTTAGTGGTAGCCCAACCCCCCAGTTAGAATCACTCCCTAGGACAGAGTTAACGGGGTTGTAAAGGTTAAAGGTTGTGTTTTTTCACCTTAATGCCCAATACAGTGGCTTGACCTGGTTTCTCCTTCCTCAGGCGCTTCGGCAGCACTGGCCATTGATTCTGTTTTAGAAAGAGTGAATTTACTGCTCCTGCAACTTTTTTTCAAGTGCATCGCCCCAGTATGAAAGCACTCCGGCTTTCACATTGGGGTGGCTTGAGAGGCGGTTTTTAGGTGCTTTACAGGCACTATTTTAGGCCAAAAATGCCTGGAAAGTGCGCCAATGTGAAAGTAGTGAGCACACGTTGGTGTTCCTAGAGCAAGCAGCTTGTTCTGGGGGCACTCAGCAAGGGGAATAAGCCCTTAACCACTTGATAAACAAATAGAACAATATCTTGAAACAAGGGGCATCTCTTTCTGCTAGCCCTGACCTGTTTGACTCTTTCATATATCAAGTCTTGAAATGCTGTTCGTTTATTGTAAAGGTTCATAAACTTTTTAATATTAGAACCCAAATGAGAAAATTGTTACCATAGTCGGACCTACTGTAAGAAGAGAATTAGCATCCACATTTCATGGCAGTTAATTGGAACGTGGTGACTTTTTAGCTTGCTAAACTTAAGACTTTTCCAATCGTCCGTACATAGAGCTCATTGTGGACAATCTTTTCTATTTCTGTAAGCTTTGGAAAAGCCAAGAGAAATACAATTTTTGTAGTATATTTCTTTAACAGTAGATATTTGCAACCAGCGCGGGACTCTTTTCCGAGTCATTTCCGAGTCTAGTCTGGGGAAGTACCTTTCACCTTGCTTTGCACATGCTTTAGCTTCCGTTATACGTTCCGTCAGTTATCAGTGATCAGCTGGTGTCATGCTTGGACACAAAGTCAACTGGTAAACCATCCCAAAGATGTCCACAGCCCAGTTAAATAAACACTAGTTTAGTGGAAAAGTTGGGTTCAGCTCAATTACTTTAATATAGCTATCTCCACATTGTTTTATAGTGTTTCCCTCAGTAACTTTCGGACCAAATTACTAATGCATTTATATATACAGTGCCTTGCGAAAGTATTCGGCCCCCTTGAACTTTGCAACCTTTTGCCACATTTCAGGCTTCAAACATAAAGATATAAAACTGTAATTTTTTGTGAAGAATCAACAACAAGTGGAACACAATCATGAAGTGGAACGAAATTTATTGGATATTTCAAACTTTGTTAACAAATAAAAAACTAAAAGTTTGGGCGTGCAAAATTATTTAACCCCTTTACTTTCAGTGCAGCAAACTCTCTCCAGAAGTTCAGTGAGGATCTCTGAATGATCCAATGTTGACCTAAATGACTAATGATGATGAATAGAATCCACCTGTGTGTAATCAAGTCTCCGTAATAAATGCACCTGCACTGTGATAGTCTCAGAGGTCAGTTTAAAGCGCAGAGAGCATCATTAAGAACAAGGAACACACCCGGCAGGTCCGAGATACTGTTGTGGAGAAGTTTAAAGCCGGATTTGGATACAAAAAGATTTCCCAAGCTTTAAACATCCCAAGGAGCACTGTGCAAGTGATAATATTGAAATGGAAGGAGAATCAGACCACTTCAAACCTACGAAGACCTGGCTGTCCCTCTAAACTTTCAACTCATACAAGGAGAAGACTGATCAGAGTTGCAGCCAAGAGGCCCATGATCACTCTGGATGAACTGCAGAGATCTACAGCTGAGGTGGGAGACTCTGTCCATAGGACAAAAATCAGTCGTATACTGCACAAATCTGGCCTTTATGGAAGAGTGGCAAGAAGAAAGCCATTTCTTAAAGATATCCAAAAAAAGTGTTGTTTAAAGTTTGCCACAAGCCACCTGGGAGACACACCAAACATGTGGAAGAAGGTGCTCTGGTCAGATGAAACCAAAATCAAACTTTTTTGGCAACAATGCAAAACGTTATGTTTGGCATAAAAGCAACACAGCTCATCACCCTGAAGACACCATCCCCACTGTGAAATATGGTGGTGGCAGCATCATGGTTTGGGCCTGCTTTTCTTCAGCAGGGACAGGGAAGATGGTTAAAATTGATGGGAAGATGGATGGAGCCAAATACAGGACCATTCTGGAAATAAACCTGATGGAGTCTGCAAAAGACCTGAGACTGGGACGGAGATTTGTCTTCAAACAAGACAATGATCCAAAACATAAAGCAAAATCTACAATGGAATGATTCACAAATAAATATATCCAGGTGTTAGAATGGCCAAGTCAAAGTCCAGACCTGAATCCAATCGAGAATCTGTGGAAAGAATGGAAACTGCTGTTCACAAATGCTTTACATCCAACCTCACTGCTCCAGCTGTTTTGCAAGGAGGAATGGGCAAAAATGTCAGTTTCTCGATGTGCAAAACTGATAGAGACATACCCCAAGCGACTTACAGCTGTAATCGCAGCAAAAGGTGGTGCTACAAAGTATTAACTTAAGGGGGCTGAATAATTTTGCACACTCAATTTTTCAGTTTTTTATTTGTTAAAAAAAAGTTTGAAATATCCAATAAATGTCGTTCCACTTCATGATTGAGTCCCTCTTGTTGTTGATTCCTTACAAAAAAATTACAGTTTTATATCTTTATGTTTGAAGCCTGAAATGTGGCAAAAGGTTGCAAAGTTCAAGGGGGTCGAATACTTTCGCAAGGCACTGTAGGTATTAGATTTCTACACAAAATTATCTATCTATCTATTTATCTATTAGTACGCGTACACACGATCGGTTTCATCGGACCAAACCGATCGTGTGTACGGCCCATCGGACCATTGTCCGTCGGACCAAAGTTTTAAAACTTTCTTCAAAATCGGTCCAATGAACGCCTGACCATCGGACCAAAACTATGGTTAGTACGCAAAAGCATCGGACCAAAAACCCGCGCATGCTCAGAATCAAGTCGACGCATGCTTGGAAGCATTGAACTTCGTTTTTTCAGCACGTCGTTGTGTTCTACGTCACCACGTTCTGACCCGATCGGATTTTGGACTGATGGTGTGTACGCACATCAGACCATCAGGCCACTTCAGCGGTGAACCGATGAAAACGGTCCATCGGACCATTCTCATCGGGTTGGACCGATCGCGTGTACGCGGCCTTATCGTTTTATCTATATATCTTCTTGTTTTCTATTTAAGTAATACTCAAGCCCACATTTTGCTATTTTTCCTTTAGAGGGATATCCCTGAATCCCTGTGGTGACCCTCTTTCAGAATCTCTCCAACAGGGGCATTACAAAAACTGACATCTCATTTGTAGAGTGGGGAAGGGCTAAGTTATCTGCTAAGTTTTGGTGCTGTCTGTATTCCTGGTGTACCTTATGCTGTCTGTGTGCCTGGTGTCTCTTGCTGAAGCAACTTTCTGTTCACCAAGACAAGAAATGTTACAGAATCCACCCAACAGTGGCACAGGGAGCTGTAAAAATATTTCTGAGAACCTGATTCTCTAACCATTGGTCCCCCTGGACATGTCTGTCTCTCTCCCCTCTGTGCCCTATCCCCTCTACTAGGTTTATTCTTGTTAATTATCTGATATACCAACTGTAATAGAAGATGCTTGGAATGGTTGGGATTTTTGACCTTCGCACCAGATAAAGCCAAGTCAAGAGAAGGAACTTGACCCTGGTTTAGCCAAATGTATTCCCCCAGCTATTTTACAACACATTAACTTTATATTTCTTTATAGATTCATTCTATTCTATTCTCTTCATAGATGACAAAATTATATTATATTATTTCAATCAACTTAATTTCCCAATTACTTGTCATCATCTAGCTGCCATGAACCTATGATTATGACATTTTATGTTACATAATCTTATCCTACAATCCGATAGGTTATCTATTTTCATTTACATATATAAGAGTTACTTTCCTGAATGATTACTCTTTTTTTCTATTTTCTATTGTACATGTTCTGTTAACCACTTCCCAACGGCCGTACGACTTTGTACGGCCGAAGGGATGTCCTGAATCTCTAACAGGCTCCGTCTGGCCACTGGGGGGCGCGCGAGCGCCGCCGTCAGCGGCGTGCGCGCCCGGCGGCGGCGCGTGCCCGCCGCATCGCTGACATGCCGATGCGCGTGCCTGCCGGCCGTGATGTCCGCCAGGCACTCGGGTTCGGCGGCTGCAGGGACAAGACGTGGATCTCTGTGTGTAAACACAGAGATCCATGTCCTGTCAGGGGAGAGAGGAGACCGATCTGTGGCTCTTGTACATAGGGACACAGCATCGGTCACCTTCCCCAGTCACCCCCCCCCCCCACAGTTAGAACACAATTTAGGGTACACATTAACCCCTTCCTCACCCCCTAGTGTTAACCCCTTCAATGCCAGTCACATTTATACAGTAATTAGTGCATATTTATAGCACTGATCGCTGTATAAATGTGAATGGCGCCAAAAATGTGTCAAAAGTGTCCGATGTCTCCGCCATAATGTCGCAGTCACGAAAAAAATGCTGATCGCCACCATTAGTAGTAAAAAAATAAAATAAAAAAAAATAATAATAATTCTGTCCCCTATTTTGTAAGCGCAATAACTTTTGCGCAAACCAGACGTGTATTGCGATTTTTTTTTTACCAAAAATATGTAGAAGAATACGTATCGCCTAGACTGAGGCTATTTATTACAGCAACAAGTAAAAAATATAGTATAGTTTTTTCGCTCTATTTGTCGCTCTATTTTTGTTTATAGCGCAAAAAATAAAAACCGCAGAGGCAATCAAATACCACCAAAAGAAAGCTCTATTTGTGGGGAAAAAAGGACACCAATTTTGTTTGGGAGCCACGTCGCACGACCGCGCAATTGTCAGTTAAAGTGATGCAGTGCCACAAACTGAAATTTTCACTTGGTCAGGAAGGGGTATATGTGCCCAGTAAGGAAGTGGTTAATGGAATACCTATTTATATCATATTATTGTACATGCTCTGTTAATGGAATTTTGTTGATAATTATAAAATTCAATAAAATATTTGAAACAGGAAAAATATTTCCGAGGTTCTCTTACCTATTCTAAGATTAAAAAGAAACATATGCACTAAATGGTGTAGGTGCTAACTTATACCTGAGTAATGCACTGTGTCTTTTTCTTTCTTTTTAAAGCTTATCCAAACCCCCAATAAAAATGTTAAATATTGCAGGTTATCATTTATTAGATGCGGTTATTTTTTATTTTCATTGCCTTGGAAGATGTCCTTTTGATGATGAAACGCATCGGACAGGGCCTCGCATTGATGTCTTTACGTATCGAAAGTAAACCGAAAGTGCGTGCTGTTTGTCGGCTGGGGGACTTTATTTTGAATGTGCATTGCTCTTTCCAATTTGTAAGTGCCTTTTTAAGTTAATAAAACCTATTGGATGATTTTCTACACCAGCCTTTTTCAACCAGGGTGCCCTGGCAAAGGTATCTTCAGACTCCTTGGTCCTTGGACTGCAAATCTTCATTCTCCCTTTCCATTTGTAGCGGGACTTGGGGATGTGGAGGAGGTTTTGGTTGATCGGAGAACGCGATTGGGGGTGAAGTGTTTCATTTTCTCGCACAAATATTGAGGAGCGTTTTCTTGTGTGCACTTGTGGGTGAGACAGAGAGTCTTGAATATGACCCGATCCTTTACGGTTAGCCAATGAAGGGTCCTCAGGGAAGTGGCGATGGATTGCCAGGTTTTTTTTCCCTGTTACCAGTCTGGCTGCCATGTTTTGGATGACTTGAAGACGCAAAATCTGATATTTAGGTACTCCTATGTAGAGGGAGTTTGCGTAGTCGAGTTGATGATAAAGATGATTCCTCACACCTGTATATCATAAGTGTAGCGCCTGGTTACTTCAAAGTACCGGTGCTATTTAAATTTAGAGGGAGATCAGAGTGTAGTTAAACTCTGGTCTGGTTAAAATGTTTAAATTGGGTCTCTGTCTCAGGGAGCTTTCTCACTGTGGTCACTAATCAAGGAGGTGTGATTACTCTGTGTAAACTGAAACTGGGTTGGTGCTGAGGGGTTTTAGACAAACCATCACTACCCTCTATTGGCTCTCTGGCTCTGTACATCAGAGAGACAGGAAATAACAGCAAAAACGAAACTAGAACTGTAGGTTGATTATATGATTGATTTTTATCTTTTTTTAATCATTTTGAAAAGGAATCAGTTAACTTGTAAGTCTCTATAGCCTGTAAACAGGCCTTTCAGCCCAAAAAACAAATCCTTTAGTGACCCTTTGAGCACAATTTTACGTGGCTTCCTTATTTCTTCTAGTGTTAAGATGCAATATATTACATTTTTGTTCTTGGGTTAGTTCTAGCCTATAGTAGGGTTGTTTTCTGGCCACCAAGGGACTTCTAGGAGTAAAATATGATGAGGGCCATAAATTGCCTGTGCCTGACTCAGAAGTTCTGTGACCTCATCATGCTATACTGCTGCATACCTGAAATATTTGCAGTCAAGTTTTTTTCCTCCCATTCTCCTGACCGTTCTGTTTCCTCTATCAGCTTCCAGACAGGACTGATAATCTCTCTCACCTTCAGGGCAGAGGCTCATGGATCTGTAGAGAAACATGCATTGCCTGTCTGTATGATGTGCGCACTGTGCACATTACGTGTGTTATCACTCTGCAAATTAATGAGCCCTCTGTTCTCCATTATCACTGGTGTGACTAGATTGGCAGCCAGCTGATATCAGGGCATTTATTTATAAGATGTCTTCACTTCACAGCTCACTCAACAGTGAGAAGGAGCTTTACTTACTGATATGAAAAAATTATACTACAGGGAGAAATTCTTCTGGGACCACTTGAAGGCTTTGCAATCTTTAATTATCTGAAAGTTAAAATCTTTAGGGCCCATTCACACCTATGTATTGCTGTAGAGCGGTAGAGCAGTGGTAATTAACCTACCTCCCTCCATCCCTTTCAGATAAGATTTCTACAGTTGTCTTTTAAACCAAACTATGTTTTCTTTTTGGATTGAGTTGCCCGTCATGACCCAGCCAGGACATCTTCCAAACTCTCCTTACTGTTCCTCTATCTGAAAACCCTCTATATCAGTGGTTCTTAACCTGGGGGTTGAGACCCCCTTAGGGGTCAAATGAGGATTTGCCAGGGGTCACCAAAACCTGGGCTGTTCCCGAAGCCCGCGGTCGCCCACTCAGCCTCTTCACAGCTGCCCATTCAGTTCACGGCATAGCTGGGGGCAGGGACTAGAGGTCAGCTGACTGGTGAGGAATGTGAATTGGGAGGGGCTGGAGGAGACCCTATCTGCCGATTTCAGCATAGGTGTCACTGCTACGAGACACCACAAAGTCGGGACACAGTGAGTAACGCTACCTGTGATTAGAGTTGTCTTTAAAAGTCCCCATTACAGTTTTCAGATCAGCAGATGACCTTGATCAAGAGCACCTAAGTTGGCTGATCCCAACTCCCCACCAGCACTGCCACTGATCCCAACTCCTGCCAGCACTGCCACTGATCCCAACTCCTGCCAGCACTGCCACTGATCCCAACTCCCCGCCAGCACTGCCACTGATCCCAACTCCCCGCCAGCACTGCCACTGATCCCAACTCCCCGCCAGCACTGCCACTGATCCCAACTCCCCGCCAGCACTGCCACTGATCCCAACTCCTGCCAGCACTGCCACTGATCCCAACTCCCCGCCAGCACTGCCACTGATCCCAACTCCTGCCAGCACTGCCACTGATCCCAACTCCCCACCAGCACTGCCACTGATCCCAACTCCCCACCAGCACTGCCACTGATCCCAACTCCCCGCCAGCACTGCCACTGATCCCAACTCCCCGCCAGCACTGCCACTGATCCCAACTCCCCGCCAGCACTGCCACTGATCCCAACTCCCCGCCAGCACTGTCACTGATCCCAACTCCCTGCCAGGGAGTAATAGAAGGAATAAAAATAGAGAGTACATGGAAGGGAGAGGAAAAGAGGGGGAGGAACAAAAAAAGGGAGAGAAAGAATACGAGAAAGAACAAAAAAGACGGCAAAAGAGGGATGGTGAAAAGAAACAAGAAATGAGGATAGAGATAAAAGGGAAAGAAAGGAGAAGAACATGTACTATAAGGGGTTTTAATATTGTATGAGTAGAAGGGGCTCAGGGAGCGCTAAATGTCCGTGGGTTAGGGGCACAAAATACTTTTGCCGACAACCCACGATAGGAAAATAATTTTACTGTTAGGGGTCCCCACAACTTGGTAAATTTTATCAAGGGGTCACGACAGTAGAAAGGTTGAGAACCACTGCTCTAGATCATAGGTCTCAAACTGGTGGCCCTCCAGCTGTTGCAAAACTACAAGTCCCACGAGGCATTGCAAAACTGACAGTCACAAGCATTGCTCCCACAAGCAGAGGCACAATGGAACTTAGTTTCGCAACAGCTGGAGTGCCGCCAGTTTGAGACCCCTGCTCTTGGAGGTTGGTGAGACGGATAAATAGTAGACTTGAAGGACGATTACACCTTACCTGCATGACTCTCAAAAGTCTTAATTTGGTATCATTTAAATCTAAATCCCAGGAAAGAAAATCTTTACCCTTGCATTGGGTCCCCCTCCCCACTGCAATACTGCTTGCTTTAAAGCCTATTAGACCCTCAGCCTTTAATCATATGTTTAAAAAAAAAGAAGAAAAAACCCCATTGGAATCCATGCGTCTGGCGCCCCGCATTTAGATTAGGGGTCGGACACATGGATGGGGGGGGGCAGCGCTCATGCGTCCCTAATAGATGGCTGCCACTGCTTAAAATAAGACAGAAAAAATCCAGACTGCACAATTAGAAGTAGTAAGAGAAGCCCAGAGATAAATACAGAGTATAGGCAGAGGGCTGGAAAGACTAAGTAGCAGGGATCTGAAGAAGGGGTTAAAAAGTAGGGAGGGCCATTTTCAGCTTGGAGGGGGTGGCAGGAGTTAATATTTCCCGGGGTAGGAGGGGCTTGGGGGAAGGTCTGCAGTTCAGTTGCGGGGGGCAGCACAGGAAGAGGAAGCTCCCACCCTGCCTCCCTATTATGTTGGGATTGTATGTAGTGTGTTGTGTTGGGTTCGTTTTGGCGGTTGGGGATGTTTGGAGGCAGTAGACATTTTGACCAATTTGGCATAAGTGGGAAACCATTAAGGTATGGGATCCTCGGTTGATGCCAGCTAACCGTGGTTTAGCTGGCATCGGTTGATGGGTATCAGCGTGGGGAATGTTCAGAGTGCTATGGTGCTTGAGTCGGCGCATTGCGACTGGGATCTTGGATAGTCACGCTGGTACGAGGTTAATTTGGTCAATGCCTTCAATCATCTCCTAACAGGGTGGCAATTGTATCTGTGAAGGATTGTGTAGTGAAATAAAGATGTTGGAGGTATAATTTTGGGTAATATGGTAATGGGAGGCTTATCTGACTTAATATAGTCATGCTTTGTATCCTACAGCGGACTACAGCAGTCTTTTCAACAAAGAGGAATCCTTAAAATAACTTTCTGGTTTTAGCGACCCTTACTAAATTCTACTATATCTACAAGTGTGCAAGTCATTGGGAAGAATGCTCCTTATGTAGTGCTCACCCCCGAAGGAGCCACTGGTTTGATGATGGGATCGGCAAATTAAGTCACTTTCACTTTTGTCTAGGGATGCACCAGAAATACCGGATAGTGTCCACACAGTGAATAAAGGTTTTCTCAATGCTTTAATTCCAGACCAACATTGCTGAACATCAACTCGATGAAGGAAGAACAGGTTGATGAGACCTGGATATAGGTGTAGCAGAGATTAGCTCTTGAAAAAGAACACGGAGCCCACACATAGCCAATCAGTGCCCTGGGGTGGGCGAGGTGTCTCCCGGGCCAGTCTCTCTCTCTCAGACAGCAGCCGGGACGTCACCTTAAATTCTAGCTGGAGGGAACGAGTTTCGCCGACTCGACTCTAAGCCCCTGCCACGGGCCAATAAAATGTAAAAGATTCAGAACGTCCGAACAGAGCGAATCCTCCCAGTAAATTTCTCCTTAGAAAAGATCTCCGGGTGACAGCAAAGCATACCTGTCCATTGCCCGGACGCCGGATCTTCTCCACGGCAACGGGAACCCAGTGAGCCACTGGGGTCCCCTCAGTTTTGTCTCCGGTTGAGCCTCGATAAGGCCTGAAGCCCGGCCAGGTAGGCCACGCCGGCAGGGTCCCTGCGCACCCCTGAATGTGGGTGCCGCCCCCCGACTCTGGGACCCCATGCCGCAAAACGCCCCCGAACACCTGACCTTCGTCCCAGATATATCCCTCCCCAGCATGCCCAGCGAGAGAAAACCCTCTCTAATTGGCTGCTGGGGAAGATTCCGTCTGCCAGAAATCCCTCTAGCTCCCACTGCCGGCCAAGGATGAACTCACATCCACAGAATGCAGTCCGAGCCAGTTGTCCTTTCCATAACAACACAGGTCATTAACCCTGACAAATCACGACTGGAAGCAACTCTCCCAGTCAAACTAGCTTTTGGAAAAATGCCCAATGCGAAAACCAAGGGGGCGCTACACTTATATTTGTGGTCATTGAAGAATTACAGGTAGCTAAAAAGACCAATGGTGTCAGTGGGAACTTATCTGAGATGCAGAAATTCCTCTTTGCTCAAGGGACCCACAGCAACATTTGGAGGAACCCTAGTTGAGAACCCATAGACTACAGTATTCCAAAGACTCTGGTGGGGGCCAAGGGAAGGAAGGTATCTCTGCACATGTTTCTATTTACTGCTGTCTTCACCTCCTAGAAAGTTCTATGACATAAGTAATAGTAAAAAAGTATATAAGAACATTCCTTTACTCGAAATATAAAAGTTGTTTCAGACACAACTGTGGCCCTCTTTAGCTATGGCCCTAATTTCAGGCAGACTGTTCATTCAGCCAGGCTCAGGAGTTTGCCATTTTCTGCCACTGCGGCACAAAACAAAATCTCTCCCATCTCCATTAACATGCACTTTAAAGGGTGACTTCATCTTGTGTCTGACCTTTCAAGCACCTGTTCAATAACGGAGCACAGAGCAGCCAAAGTTAATTGATGTCCATGCTGAAATTCAGGTGTCCGTACACCGTGCAACGATTTGTAACAAGGAGCATAGATTGGTGCTTAGGGAATAACAGAAGTCGTGTTCCGAGGCAGGGAAAGGAGAGAGGCCCATTTCAGAGACAGAGAAGGAAAAAAAGGAAATCGCTATACAAAAGAAATGAACAGAGATATTGTAGGAGACTTCGTTAAGCACTACTAGAACTCTGGCCAAAGTAGCATAATGCACAACTGAAATACATTTACATAAACTACTTTTTCTGCCAAGGGATTTGTAATTCTGCTCAGCCAGTCCTGTATTCCAGACAACCTTGTCAACTGCTGAACCAGGAAGATGGCTTTACTAGTTTTGCAGTTTAGCGTTCCAGCTTCCTTCTGTTTCCCCTTTCATCTTCCTATTCATTTCACAAAGGCAATTATGTTTATAGAGGGCTGGAGTTGGAGAGTTTAAGAGAGCGGACAACAAAGTAAAAAAAAAAAGAAGTATGAGAATGATAAAAAAAAAAATCATAGTCATAACAGCTGCAGCTTTCCCTCACCACCTCTAAGACCCAAGAACTGAGCAATCAAACACTGCTGATCGCTCAGCTCTCAGTCTTCAGCCTGTGGAGATTTGGTGGCTGTCAGTCACCGACTCTCTGCTGCACTCCTCCTCCTGTGGAGGGGGTGGGAGTGGCGGGCTCTGGTTCTTAGTGGCTCGCTTTGAGGCTGAGCCATTTGCTGGTCCAGGCTTCTGGCGGATCCTGACTATATGGTTGGAATTTTTTCAGAGCCTGGACTGGCACTGTGATGTCAAGCCTCCTGTCAGCTGGAATGGGTCAAAGGAGTCCAAAGCAAAATACACTTCTGTGACCCACATGAAAAGTATAGCCAGAAAAGATTTGGCCACACTTCTCCTTTAAAGCGGGGTTCCAACCACAATTAGCATTTTTTAAATGTATGTCCTTTCATCATGCGTTTTTATAATATACATCCGGTCACTTACTATTTTACAATCCGCCGCCGCTCCGCATAGATATTCAAAAAAGATAGTTTATAAACTATGTCTACACTGTTGTCATTTTGCTTGTGGGCATTGTGAAGCCCACAAGCACTTACTTCCTGGAAGTCTTGGATGGGGAGTGATAATTGGACAGCGCACTGCATCCTGGAAGATGATGACACACATTTCCCAGGAGCATTAGAGGGAGATGATGTCAGGATCCTAGGTGATTTTTTTTTTAACTTTTTTAGGTCTAATGAGCACAATAATGAAAAAAAAAAAATTGGGATTGAAACTCCACTTTAATACACTTCTCCTTTAAGTTGCACTGGTGTGGTTACATTGTACTGCTGTGGCTAGTGACCAGAGACACCGACTGGCTGCGGTGGCATAAAGTGTCATCAGGGCAGCGAGCCAGTGTCTCTGATCATTAGCCACAGCAGTACAGCATTCTGTCTCACTCACAAATGGGCACAAGGAAGAGCTCCGCAATACTTAAACAAGAAAATTAAGCCCTACGTCACCAATCGGGTGCTCCGATCAACTAACCAAAACCTTTTTGAAATCCCCACAGCCCGCTACAAATTGAAGGGAGAACGTAGATTTTCACTCCAAGGACCTCGGCTTTGGAATGCTCTACCCACTACTATTCGCATGGAAGAAAACCATCAGGCTTTAAGGAAAAAACTAAAGACCCATCTCTTCTGAAGGATCAGCACGACTCTGGATACAATCGCATTGAGGCAATTCCGTTCTCATTTGTCAGTGCTATACACTCACTCAGTACAATGTCACCATAGTGACGCTCGACTGCTCTGGAGACACCCGTGCCAGGCTGTGCTTACCCACACAGGGATGCACAAGTACAGTATGGCATAGATGTCTATTGGCTAAATGCTTTGTGACAACAGGTGTGTCTCCCTCAATCTTTATCAGAAATGCATTGTGTGAAGGACTTTTATGCAATTGCCTATATACTTCAGTGTAATTCTCTCCCTGCTAATTTTAAGGTCTGTGTGTTATGGGGTCTGCCTCTAGCCCTGGATAATTGGATTACTTTGCCCTTTGTAAAGGCATCTGTAAAACCTGTTTAAACCAGATTGCCATGCTGCCAGTAAGGGACAATGACCTTTCAATGCTAAGTGGCTTGTGAAATACCTTTCAATTGTGTTCTGCAGATGAATAGCCGTGTCAGAGACGAGACACCTAGCCACCCGACCCCCTGGGGGCTTCTGTCTCAACACACATATTCAGGCTATTCAAGCTTTGGGACCAATCTCTGCTGTGTAATTTTCAAGTCCTCATTTGCATGGTTTAAGAGGACCTGAGTGAAGACTGCACACTTTACAATGGACCAATAGGAAAGCGGTTGTTGGGGGCGGGATGTTCCAAATCCTGTATAAAGTGTGCTGTGTACTTTCAATAAAGTGTGTCCTGTTTACATTCAGCATTAAGCCATGGCTCATGTGTGGATTATTCGGCGATTCCAGGGATATTCCTAGTCGTGGAATATTGGGTGATTTCTTTTATGGGAGAAGAAGGGAATGCTTGACGGGGATATGTTCTACTACCGTCACAACTGGTTGGCAGCAGCGGGATTTTCCCTTCTACTTTCCTTTACACCAGGATTCCAAGCAGACACTGGGAACAGTGAATGGAAGACTGGTACACCCGGCTTAAAAGAAATACACTGAAAGAACTAATGGAAGTTTGTGGAAGGATTGCTAGCAACAAAACCGACCGTGTCATCATAGCAGAATTAATGGAGCTAGAACAGGAGAACTCGGTTGCAGCAAGGCCAGCAGTACAAGAGATGGAGACACCAGTGATTCAGGATGAGGAATCACCAGCCAACAAGCTAATAAGAGAGAAATTAGCATGGTTCGGTCCAAACCCAACGGCGGATGTGGTGCTGAAAGTGATGACCCTGTTAGCGGAGGAGGCTAAACAAATAAGAGACGCAGAGCTACAGTAAAAACGGGCAGCAGTCCAACAAGCAGCCGCACATTCTCCAAACAGTGAGTACAGCACAGCGGACACAAGGAAGATTCCGTTTAGCGCTTTTGAAGCATTTGATGAGAAAGAACGAGAGCGGCAACATGAGCTGAGAATTGCAGAAATACGACGATCGGTGACAACGCCTAAAGAAGCAGCACCAAATGAAAGACGAGGAGAGGTACAGATACCAGTAACCATGGAAGAGGAATTCAGAAGAAGGTTACAAGAGATGCGGATACAGCACACAGGACCAGAATCAGAGGAGGTCCTGCTGGGATGGGCGGATGTGATTCGGTGCCAACTCTGGAAGGAAGCGCTAGCTCTCGAGCAGCAACACCAAGGAGAGGTCCTGCCCTACACCTATGCAAGGTACTGGCCGCAGTATGACGTACGAATGCCGTTGTTGGGGGAACAACCGAAGCAGGAGTGGATAGCGGAATTAAACAGGCTGATCCGGGCAGAGATGCAGCTGGATGAGAGCTACAGAGCCCTCCAGTGGTATGTAGCCCAAGAGTGCCCGTGGTCAGCGGATGACAGCCCCACAGAAGGCTATGACTATGATGGCCTGGGATTGTTGTATTGGAGGATGTCCAGTGATCTCGACTTTGGGGATGATCGGGAGTGGCGCTTGGAGGACATAATGGAGCACAGAGAGAAAAAATTGAATATCTCGGAAGCGCACTGGCTACAGGAAGATTTGGAATTTCTGGCCGCTCGGGAATGGGACCTGGAGATCGCCTACAAACAGCTGCTAGACTCTGCTCAGCGCCAGGGCCGGGCTCCCTTTGCCTGGGACTATCAGGAAATACCAGTGGACAATGCTGAAATCCTGGCTGAAGAATCATCCATGTGGCAGGGTAACAGTGTGCTTTTCCAACCTGCCCCTGCAGCTATGGACCATTAGGTTATATGGCGGATGCAGCAAGTGCCGACTGACCTTGATGATCCCGTTTCTGCATGGGACGATCTTGAATGGAGGAATGTGACTGTCCAGCAGTATGCCAGTGAATCGGCAGTAGAAAATCTGGAGATTGCCATTCCCAAAGCTGAAGTTCTGACCGCAGGGCCGAGCTCTGCTAACCTCTGCTCAGTACCTAGAGCATCTTCTGGGTTACATGGACAGGAGATGGTGAACCTCTATCCCCAGACACCAGTTGCAGACACAGGGGATTTAATAGATTTTTCTGCTGAGGAAAAACAACCTGATGGGCCTCCAGCAGAAGAGCTGGGATCAGGGCCAAACGTCACTGTGCTCTGCCCAGCACCAAGAGCAGTATTTGTGGATTTACACGGAACTTCCCCAGCTATAGCGCTGGTCACCGGACAGAGGGTTCAAGACCTCTGCCCCACCCCTGTGGCAGTTTCGGAGGCTCAGGGTGAGAAGATGGCGATCACTCCCCAGCCACAGATTACAGAATGTATGGACTATTCAGAGGATGTTATGGATTATGCACCCCCAGCAGAAGTGCTGGCAACAGGGCAGAGTGCCAGCCATCTCTGCCCAGCACCGGGACCAACTGTGGAGTTCCAGGGAGCCGGGGCGGTTGGCCCCCCTCCCCAGCAACCAGCTGAGGTGGTAAAGCTCTTACTCCTAGTGGAATCACTGGCAGCAGGACAGGATGCTACTGGCGGCTGCACCCCACAACAGCTTGAGCGGATATCGGTGGATGGGACTGTGGTCTCCACTCACAGCAACCCAGCGGAAGAGCTGGCAACAGAGCAGAGTGCCCCGGGCCTCTGCTGTCACCTAACAGAAGAAGGGGTTCCTGGGGTAGTGGATGGGACTTCAGTCTCCACGGGCACAACCCCAGAAAATGGTACAGGACTGAAACAGGAGGATGTCGGCTTTGCTTTGCAAGCACTGGGGGATTTTCACCTCACACCAGTGGATGGGACTTCAGTCTCCACTGGTATACCCCATAAATGGTGGCCAGTTGGCCCAGATCCCCAACAGCATGATGGACTGAGCCCAGCCACCCTGTCATCTCTCCAGCGGCTGAAAGGACTCCAGGGAGAAGGGCTAGTCCAGGCCTCTCCCCAGCGGCAGACGTGTTCCCTGCGAGAGGCAGAGGATGGCGGGGTGAGTAATGCTCGGTTTGGAGCAAGTGATTTGGGGTACGGTATGGATACCGGCATTGGGGGACTGGAACTACTGACTAAATTCAGAGACAACCCATCTGGTGTCTCCTACTGGGTTAGTCCCCTGCCAAAAGGGGGGATGGGTGACAGGCCTATCCGGGACAGGGGCTTTTGGAGAGGACTGAATGCGAGCCTCTTGCCGTCCGTATACAGTAAAAGTGACCTTACTGATTAGTACTGACCCATTGCCTCACCCCCCACCCCCTTCCCATAGCCATATGAGGGTTCCGCTGCATAGGTTTGGCTAGTGCAGTGACAATTTTCTCTAAGGCCGCGTACACACGATCAAATTTATCTGCTGAAACCGTTCAGCAGACATCTCCGATCGTGTGTACCGTCTAGCGGACATGTTTTCCCAGCGGACAAATTTCAAAGCATGCTTTGAAATTTGTCCGCCGGAGACATGTCCGTCGGATATGTCCGCTGGTTAGTACGCTAACCAGCGGACAGAAATCTCCGCGCATGCGCCCAATGGTTTCGACGCATGCGTGGAAGTATTTTACTTCCTGAAGTGGTGACGTGGCGGCGTCAATGTCACCGCGTCCTCAGCCCGAGGGGATTTTCGTCCCATGGTGTGTACACGCCATCGGACCAAAATCCGATGAGAGATTTCCGCTGCAAACGGTCCGTCGGACATGTTTGAGCGGACATGTCTCATCGTGTGTACGCGGCCTTAGGGATGTAAATCATGGAGAAGGATGAGATTAAAGTTTGCATCTGAGAAGTGGTAAGGTGAATGGATATCCTGGGTGGGGGGTAGTAGAGGATGAGTGCACTTTCCCATTATCTGTTAGATCTCATTCACAACTATGCCTGTTACTATGCATAACAGCATACATTACTTGGTATCCCATTGCTTTCAATGGGCTGCTGTATATATATATATATATATATATATATATATATATATATATATATATATATATGCATTGCGACATCTCATCCATGTCATCGTTGTGCCCTGTTTTAAAAAAATGTTTTGTGAAATATAGACTTTATGCAAATAATAAAAAAATACCTAGGACATCAGTAATGTTGAATTTTGAGTATATGCCTGCTGTAGTACATGTAGAGGATAAATATTCTGATGGTGTATGATATTTCCATGATGGGTGTCAAAGCTGTCACTCCGCTATGAGTTCCAGCCTGTGAACATACATTAATAACCTATAGGTGACCCTTCTCATTACATACTCAGCCCTTGCTGATGTATGACATATATATGATATACGACTTCTAGGTTGGACCAGCTTTGTGCCAAAATATTAAGATTAATTTCAAAGCTGTGAACCATGTGAATAATTACTTCAGGTCATCTTTTCCTACTTTTTCTTTTCTATAATCATTTATGAGCCATAAATCTTAGAAGCTTTGGCCTCACATCATCAGATAGGAAATATAGCAAGCATGGTATGCACTATTGCACTATTGCTTTATCCTTTTCCTGGCCTCTATAGAGCTTTTTATACACTGCGGCAGATGGAAGAACATGTGGGTTGTGGCTTTTTATTAGAGTGTAGAGCACAAACCCCAAATTGGTCCCGCTAGTTCTATTCCCTAGTAAGTGCAAGCAGCCAGGCACATGGTAGCTTCCCAGTCTCTCTTCACAAGAACCAGTCAGAAAGTGTCTTTTCTTTTTAGATTTATTGCTTAGTAAACTTGGGTAGGGCGCAGAGTGAGCCTTGGAATACTCCAGGACTAGTACAAAAAAGGTAATGGAGTAACCTAACTGCAGCCACCCTCTTGAAGTTAGAGACGAATGAAACATAGCTCAGGGCACTCCATTGCGAAGATATGGTCTGAGCTGGCAACTTTGCTTCCCAAACATTTGCAAGGATAGTCTTTAGAATCTTTTCAGGCTTGTACTCACTGTGCCCTGGGGGCTTTCCTGTAGTATCTGCAAGTTCCTGTACCAGTGGCGGCTGGTGCTCAACATTTTTGGGGGGTGCAAATTCAGGAAAAAAAAAAAACACCCATCAATTGCAGCCTTACTGTACCCATCAAACGCCGCTACTGTGGCATCAAACGCCACTACTGTGCCATCAAATGCCGCCACTGTGCCCATCAAACGCTGCCACTGTGCCCATCAAACGCTGCCACTGTGCCCATCAAACGCTGCCACCGAGCCCATCAAACGCTGCCACTGAGCCCATCAAACGCCGCCACTATGCCCATAAAACGCAGCCACTGTGCCATCAAACACAGCCACTTCGCCCATTAAACACAGCCACTTTGCCCGTCAAGCATTACCACTGTGCCCCAAATGCTGCCACTGTGCCCCAAATGCTGGCACTGTGCCCAAATGCTGCCACTGTGCTCTAAATGCTGCCACTGTGCTCAAACGCTGCCACTGTGCTCCAAATGCTGCCACTTTGCCCATTAAATGTTACCACTGTGCCTGAAATGCTGCCACTGTGCCATCAAATGCAGCCACTGTGCCCATCAAACGCAGCCACTTTGCCCGTCAAGCGTTGCTACTGTGCCCCAAATGCTGCCACTGTGCCCCAAATGCTGCCACTGTGCTCCAAATGCTGCCACTGTGCTCAAACGCTGCCACTTTGCCCATTAAATGTTACCACTGTGCCCGAAATGCTGCCACTTTGCCCCAAATGTTGCCCACTGCACCTAAATGCTGCCACTGTGGCCCAAACGCTGCCACTGTGCCCCAAACACTGCCACTCTGCCCCAAATGCTGCCACTTTGCCCATTAAATGTTACCACTGTGCCCCCGTCTGCCTGGCACTTACCTTGTCTCGGGTGGGCAGAAGGTGACGGTGGCAGGCGGCGAGCGGTGTCCAGTGTCCTAAATTTCTTCCCCAACCCAATATCTTCTCCAGCCCGCTCCTCCTCTGCTATGATTGTCCACTTATGTTCCAGGCCCGAGCATATTTATATACACCTCAGCCCTCTGTTGGCCTTTCTTCCTGCCAGGAATTGGTTGAGGCTGTATGAATTGAGAAGTGAGAGTCTGCCTTCTCTACCCTTTAAATTCTGGAATCTACCAGAATCCAGGGGAAAGTATTAGAGCCTGCAGTCAGCAGAACCCAGAACGACCAAAAGCAATCAAACTTTGCTCCCCTGGCAAAAACTAAATTGACGTCAAACTGTTAGAAACCTAGCTAGGAGGATGCTGCGAAATGGCTAAAAAGTCGGAAATATAGTGGTTTTCTAGTAGGCTTTATAGTGACACATATCCTTGCCTATTCATGGGTCCACTGATACTCACTCTCCCAGCACTCCCATGAAGTTCCTTCTTCCATCACAGCCAGCATTACAATCCACAGTGTCAACTGGTGTCTGAAACTAAGGGGAGTGGTGACGTCATTCCCTCGGTCCTCGGGTCTAGCGATGGGCTTAGGTACACATTAACCTCCCTGGCTTTATGATTCTTTCTGATTTATGTGCTGAAAGCGGTACCATTATTTGCAGGGAAATTTGGCGTTTTATAATGTAGGCTTGTAATTCTTATGCCGCGTACACACGGTTGTTTTTTGCGATGAAAAAAAACTTTGTTTTTTAAAACGTCATTTAAATTGATCGTGTGTGGGCAAAACGTCATAGAAAAAAATTCCAACATGCTTGAATTTTTTTGTGTCGTTTTCAAAACGTCGTTTTTTTGTTTCACAAAAAGCCACCGTGTGTAGCAAAAACGTTGTTTAAAATGACGTTTTTCAACCCGCGCATGCCCAGAAGCTAGTTATGAAGCGAGCTTCAATGGAAAAGAGTGGTGAACGTAACCTCGCTTTTTGTAAAAAAACGATGGTGTGTATGCAACATCGTCTTTGAAAAGTGACGTTTCAAAAACGTCGTTTTTACTTCACAGAAAACTTCGTTTTTTTTTATCACAAAAAATGATCGTGTGTACGCGCCATTAGGGATAACTTACTTAAATTTGACCAAACACGAGTCTAATAGGCATCCCGGGTATGATTTTTTTTTTAAAAACAAAATTATAAATTATAATATAATAAATAATTATAACAAATAATAATATAATTATAATAAAAATTATTCAATAATGTAATCAACTCAAAAACACTGAAATTTTCTCAGTTGCAGAATTGTCGCTGTCATTATTTTTTTTTTTTATGACGGATTTCCCCACAAATCCCTATAGCTCAATTCTGCAAGTGATTATAATTTATTATCGCTGTTTTCTAGCTGATCTAAAACCATTTTTGACATACAAGGGACACTTTTAATTGCTATGGACAATCTACATTTTGCAGGGAGAAAGAACAGTTTTCATTATATAAAAGTACATGTAGGGCACTGGGTAGACCACTAGGGACAAAGGGGGTGTGTATTTTTTACATACAGTACTGTAATCTATAAGATTACAGTATACTGTATGTATTGTGTTTGTTTACTTTTTTGAATTTGGCGCCGTTCTCCGCCCACACAGAGCGGATGCATCGCTGGATCCAGGAACAAGGTAAGCCAGTGCGCGCTGCAGGCTCTGCATAGCTACCCAGAGCGTGACTCGGGGTTACCGATAATGGCACAAAAAAAACCCCCGAGTCACGCTCGGTAATACCGCCATGGGGGTTAACAGACTCGTTTGGAATAAACTTCTTAGTCGGTAGAATATCAGCTTCCTCTATATTCTCTTGTCCTTATTTCGATTGAGGGTCCTTTGCCGAGACCCTTCTATTCTTCCTCTGGGAAACAGACACATTTATCATAATAATTACACATAAGTGCTGTTATGTCTCACATCAGCAAATTATCACAGCTTGTTGCTCAGATTGGCAGCAGAACAATCTCCATCGTTCTCTGATTTGAATGAAACGCTGAAGGGTGAAGCTGTTCTGTGTGTCTAATGTCCTCAACAGAAAGGATATTTCAAAGAGAACTCACACATGGTCAGAAAGAAATGGAAGAAAATTGCCTTATGTCAGATCTTCTTTGTATTCTTTATTTTATTTTTCTTATATTTCTTATTGTTACACAAAAATGCCGTTTGCAATAAAGATACTAATTTAAAAAAATAAAATAATTCCCCAAACCGAAATCACATTAAACTTAATGACTAGTCTTATTCATTAGGAAAACTTTAAGGGCCAGATTCTCAGAGGCGTTACGACGGAGTATCTCAGATACCCCGTCGTATCGCCTTTTTTTTGGACTCGTATCTATGCGTGTGATGCTTAGCATCACTTTTGCATAGATACGCTTCTACATCCGACAAGTGTAATACAATTACACTTTCGGATCGTAGGTGTAATGACAACTCCGGCCACTAGGTGGCCTTTACGTTGTTTTTTCATTTGCATATGCAAATGAAGTAGTACGCCGATTCTCGATCGCTTTTACGCCGCCCCGTCGTCGCGTACGTCGTTTACGAACTCGTAAGGTTACCCCAGCTTCTATGTGGAGTAACCTTACGAGGTCCCGTCGGATGCCGTTGTGTCCCGTCGGACGCCATGTTAAGTATGGTGTCGGGTCAGCGCCGGCTTTTTCCGTCGCTTACGTCGTTTTACTAACTCGTTAGCGAATAGGGACTTGCGTAAATGACGCTCACGTCGTTTTGACGTCGGTTTCATCGACGCTTCCCGACGTGAGCTGGAGCATGCGCACTGGGCTTTTTCCCCGGCCGGCGAATGCGCAGTTCGTGCGTCGCGGGGGCGCGCTTAATTTAAATACAAGCCGCCCCATTTGAATTGCTTTACGCTTGGCGATTTACGAGACGCCAACGCAAACTACGGAGCAAGTGCTTTGAGAATAAAGCACTTGCTCTAGCACGCAGCGGCGGCGTAGTGTAAATGGCTTACGCTACGCCGCCGCAAATATATGAGAATCTGGCCCTAAGTATTTTTTCAAAAAGCTAGTATCGTACCATAAGGCCCCATTCACACCCGAGCGTACCTTTTTTGAGCATTTTTTCTGGCGTTTTGTCGCACGTTTTGTCACGTGTATTCGCACGTATTTGCACGTTTGCATACAGCGTTTTTGAACGTTGTCGTTTTTTATTTTAGTCAATAGGAAAAATGATCATCTCTTTCATCTGTTGCTATGTTTGTAGATTTTTTTTTATCTTCTCCCTGGTTGAATATTCTATTTCACAGAACAGATTAAAGCGACAAAACGCTTGTTGTCGCGCTAGACGCTTGAATTGAGCGTTTCCATTAGTTTCTATGTTAATACAAACGTTCAAAAACGCTCAATTCAGCCCAATTCGAGCAACAAAAAAGGGTCCAGAACTTGTTTGAGCTTCAGGCGTTTTGGAGTGGAGATGAGAACCATCTCCATTGAGAATAATGGATTTTTTTCCCTTTAGCGTTTTATAGCATCAGGCTACAAAACGCTCAGATGTGAATAGGCCTTTAATGGGAGGGTAGGGTTGGTATTTTTACCACTTTAACCTGTTCCCTACCGAGTCATTGTAAAATGACGTCGGCGGGAACCCTCCGTCTCTCAGGCGGCGTATAGTGATGAGCGGAATACGCCATATTCGATTTCGCGATATTTCGTAAATATTTTGAAGAATATTCGCGAATATTCGTTAATATCGAATATTCGTGATATTTAAAAAAAAAAAAATTGCGAATTTTCGCCAATGCGAATTTTCGCTAATGCGAAATTTCGCGTTTTTTTTTTTTTTTTTATATAAAATATCACGAATATTCGATATTTACGAATATTCGGTGAATTTTATAAAAAAAAAAAGCGAAATTTCACATATGCGGTCGCGAATATTCGTAAATATCGAATATTCGTGATATTTTATATCGAATGCGAAATTTATTGCGAAATTTGAAAATTCGCAATGCGAATATTCGTGAGCAACACTAGCGGCGTACACACGATCGTGCCGCCCGCCCATCGAGCTGCTCGTCCGTGCAGCTCGACGGGCGGACAGAGTTACCGATGAGCGCTCCAAAAAGCTTGTCGAGCCAAAGTCCTCATAGAACAACGAGGAAAAAGAGAGCATGCTCTCTTTTTTGGCTCGACGAGCATCCCGACGGGACGCTCGTCGGAAGTGTACACACGAAATGTACACAGAATATGGATCCCAGCGAGCTTTTCGCTGGATTCTGCCGAGGTTCTCGGTCGTGTGTACGGGGCCTCAGACTGGACGTCATATGACGTCCTAGCCTCCTCGAGTGGCTAGGCGGCGCGCGCCCCCTCCGCATTGCGCGGGACCCGGTGCACGTGCCCGGTGGCCGCGATGTCCGACGTGCACCCGCAATCACGGCGGGACCATGTGTAAACACACAGATCCATGTCCTGTCAGCTGTGAGGAGACAGATGTGTGTTCCCAGTACGGAGGAACACACATCGATCTCCTCCCCTTGTGAGTCCCCCTCCCCCTACAGTTAGAACACACTTTAGGGAACATATTTAACCCCTTCAGCGCCCCCCCCCCTGTTAACCCCTTCCCTGCCAGTCACATTTACACAGTAATCAGTGCAGTTTTATAGCACTAATCGCTGTGTAAATGTGAATGGTCCCAAAAACGTGTCAGATGTGTCCGATGTGTCCACCGCCATTTCTAGTAAAAAAAAAAGCCATAATTATATTCCCTATTTTGTAGATGCTAGAACTTTTGCGCAAACCGATCAAATACGCTTATTGCGATTTTTTTTTTCCAAAAATATGTAGAAAAATACGTATTGGTCTAAACTTTTTTTATATTATGATATTTATTAAATCAAAAAAGTAAAAGATATTGTGTTTTCAAAATTGTTGCTCTTCTTTTGTTTATAGCGCAAAAAATAAAAACCGCAGAGGTGATCAAATACCACCAAAAGAAAGCTCTATTTGTGGGAAAAAAAGGACGTAAATTTTGTTAGGGAGCCACGTCACAGGACAGCGCAATTGTCATTCAAAATGTGACAGTGCTGAAAACTAAAAATTGGTCTGGGCAGGAAGGGGGTGAAAATGCCCTGTATGGAAGTGGTTAAAAAAATAAAAATAAGTTAATGGCCGGGCGTATCTTTGTGCGGGTGTAGCGTATCTTATTTACGCTACGCCGCCGCAACTTAGAGAGGCAACTGCAGTATTCACAAAGCACTTAAGCTCCCTAAGTTACGGCGGCGTAGCGTAAATGAGCTGGCTTAAGTCCGCTTAATTCAAAGTAGCTAGGCAGTGGGCGTGTTTAAGTATAATGATCCATGGCCCCATGCAAATGATGGGCCGAACGAACGACGCATGCGCCGTCCGTGGACGTATCCCAGTGCGCATGTTCAGAATCACGTCGGATAGAATGCCTAAGTGACGTCGGCGCGCAATGTTTACGATGTGTGAACGTAACCTACACCCAGCCCTATTCACGTACTACGTAAACGACGTAAAATTCGACAGCGTCCCTGGCCCATACCTTAGCATTAGCTGCGCCTCATATAAGCAGGGGTAACTTTACGCCGGACGTAAGCCTTACGCAAAGCGCGTATATGAAGCAGCCAGGCATATCTACGTTCGTGAATCGACGTATCTTGCTCATTTGCATATTTTACATGGGAAAATGTGTCCAGCGTAACTATGCGCCCACGATACGCCGGCATAGGCAAGTTACGCCGGACGACTGAAGCCATGTTTTTCGGCGTATCTCGCTTTGTAAATCGGTGCAAAGATGCGACGACGCACATTTTAAATTACGGCGGTGTATCTGGAGATACGCCGACGTAAGTCTTTGTGAATACGGGCCATTGGGTTCAAGAAAAAGCTACCATGCTCAACCTCTGGCTTCATTCATTTTAGTCCCTGGTCCCGTAATACGTGTAAAGATTAGAAGATTTCCAACCTTGTTACTTGTTCTTGGTCATTGACTCTTATGCCGCGTACACATGATAAGGTTTCTTGGCGGTGAAAACATCACCGAGAATCCCGACGGGAAAACCGAGGAGCGGCTTGGTCCCTTTTCCCCATATACACACGGCCGGTTTTCCCGACATGTTTTCTCTTGGTCTAGAAAAAAACGTTCGTGTGTAGGCTCCACCGCAGTGTTTCCCCATGGGAAAACTGCTGAGCAAAGAAAACGCTGCGATTCGTGACGAGAAAAATGAAAACATGTTCTAAATTTTCTCGTTGTGATTCTTGGCGGTTTTCTCATCGGGAAAACTCCTGGAGAGCCTACACACGGCACTCTGCATGTGCAGTTGCTCCAGATCTTAGTAAATGAGGGAGAGCTATTATCCAATCATGTGCAAGCAAAAATTCATTTTTTTTTTTCCTTTCAAAAGTGCACGGTCTATTTGCCTTTAGTAAATGAACCCAAAAGACTGCAGAGGCACCAGGATGCCAGTGCCTCAGTTTAAGAAGATGATGCCTGAGAAAAAGATGGTGTCATCCTTATGGAGAGAAAAATATATGAAGGCATTGGAAGGGGGAATCTCTGAAATCGAATAAATACTTGGAACTTTTACACTCACACATTACTTATCATGCACCACTTAACATGAAAAATACTGTATTTCTGATGCTGGTCCACTTTAACCACTAGTCGACTGTGGTACATTTACGTCGGCAGAATGGCACGGGCAGGCAAAGCAACATACCTGCTGCCTAGCTGGCATGTGCGCGCACCTGCCGCAAGCTTCATGACATTGCCCGCGGGACCCGCGGACTCGATGTCCGCCAGTGTCCCGCAATTGTCTCACGGAGAGGAAGACTGGGGGATGTCTATGTAAACAAGGCATTTCCCTGTTCTGCCTAGTGACAGAACACTGATCTACTGCTCCCTGTCATTGGGAGCAGTGATCACTGTCTTGTCACTTGTAGCCCAGCCCCCCCACAGTTAGAATCACTCCCTTGGACACACTTAACCCCTTGATCGCCCCCTAGTGTTTAACCCCTTCCCTGCCAGTGTCATTTACACAGTAATTAGTGCATTTTCTATAGCGCTGATCGCTGTATAAATGACAATGGTCTCAAAATAGTGTCAAAAGTGTTGATGTGTCCGCCGCAATATCGCAGTCACGATAAAAATCACAGATCGCTGGAATTACTAGTAAAAAAAAATAATAATAATAAAAATGCCATAAGGCCGGAATCACACTAGTGCGGTGCGAATTTCAACTCTCTTATCTCTGCAGGGAGATAACAGAAGTGTTCAGCAGATTAGCTCAGTTTTAGCTGCGAATTTGGAGACCTGGGAGAGGTTACAAGGGAGAGGAGAGTGGGGGTGAAGTGTATTGGGCTGAATGAGAGAAATTCCTGAAGAGAAATTAACACATCTGCGAATCAGCTGCGTACCCATAGAAGATAATGGGCCTGAATTCGCACCTGAACCTCACCGCAAGTCCTAAAATACGCACACGTTTTTTCGGCAATGCGCAGTGCGAATGCATCGCACATATGTGAACCAGCCTCATTGAAAACAATGTAGTTCTGCGTATTGGATGCCGTTTAAGCCACACTCAATTCGCATAGGTGCGAATCCGGCCTTAAACTATCCCCTATTTTGTAGACACTTAGGCCCAGATTCAGGTACATCTGCGCATTATTGGACCGGCGTAGCGCACCGCCTTTACGTTAGACTTGCGCAATTTTGCAGCGTAATCACCCTATTCTCGTAGCTTTTGCGCAGGATATTGCGCATGCGTAACGTTTTTTCAGAGGCGTAAGGAGGAGTAATACAAATTGGGAAGGACGTGGGCGTGTTACATTGAAATGAGCCGTGACCCAATGCAAATGAAGGGCCGGCCGGCTCGCGCATGCGCGCTTATAGCATACCATGTCAGCTCCGCTGTGCGCATGCTCACAACTCGGGAGCGGCGTAATCAGTGAAATTGGAAATGGACTAGGGCAACGTTGTGAACTACGCAAACAGCATAAATAGACACACACAAACGCACTTGCATTGCAAAAGTACATCCCTTTGTCCCTTCCCATTTAACCAAGTGCTTTTGTCCTGTTGTTCATTGCGGTGTGTTTTGTAGTTGTCAGATTAGTGTTCTGTGTGATCAAGTGTTTGTTAGTAGATTTTTGAAAGTGGTTTTTGATAAGTGTTTGAGAGACTGTTTGTTTGATTGATATATTTGTGTTCGTTTGTTTTCCTGCTGTATTTTTGTTTTTTGGTGACTGTTTCTTGCTGAGTAGTTTTCTCTCTGTGTGTGTTTTTGTTTGATTGGTTGTGCTTGTTTGTGTGCGTGAATTTTGTTGACTGGGAGTGAGTTTTTTTGGAAGGATGACTGAGAGAAAACGAAAGCTGAATTTTACAGTTGTGGAAAAACAAATTCTTGCCCGGGCCATTAGCGAGTATGGGCGTTACCTCCACGGCCCAGAGAGTGCCAACACCACCCCGGCCAGGAGGAGATAGATAGGATAGGATCACTGAGCAGGTCAATTCAGTGGGGCAGACACGGACCCGGTCTGGGATTGACAAAAAAATCAATGACCTCCGGCGTCTGGTCAAACAGAAGATGGCCAGAATGCATGCCCATGCCAGGGGCACAGGAGGGGGCCCACCATGCCATATTAGGCTGACAGCGGAGGAGCGTGCGGTGGCCCTGACCTTTCATCGGCATGAAGTTGAGGGCCTGCCCGGCTTTGACTCAAGTCCAGAGCCCGTGGTGCCAGGTAAGTTGTTTTTTTTTAATATCAGGTGTGTAGCATGTGTGGGGGAGGGGGTGAAAGGGAATATGTGGCAAGTGTGTGGTTCCTCCAACCTGTGAATGTTTTGTGTCATCCACAGATGTGCAGGAGGGTGCAGGGCCATCTGGCCTGACCGCACCAACCCCAGGACAGCAGCCTAATCAGGCCCCCCCAACAAGGCCGGAGTCCGCGGAGGAGGTTCAAGAGGAGCAGGAGAATCATGAGGAGGAGGAGAATCATGAGGAGGAGGAGTCCATGTCAGGCACTGGACGTTTGGTTTTTGAGGACTCTTCCCCTCTGGCTGGCAGCAGGCAGGCCTCCCTAAGGGGGAGCCCCCCCCCTCCTCCCCCAACATGGCTCCCCTCACAAGGGCCTCCCCTTCTCCCCGGCCACAAGCATCAGCTGGAGGCAGGATGTCATCCCAGACCACCAGGGGGGTGGCCGATCTCCTGCCCGCCACTCTGAGAAGGGACCAGTTCCTCCAGACCCGCCATCTGGGACAGGTCAGCCAGACATTGGTGCGGATGGAGGAGAGCCTGTCCTCCATCAAGGATACGCTGGGGAACCTGGACTCCCACTCCCGGGCTTTCACAACCTGCCTAAACGAACTGCAGACGACATCAGCAGGCGTTGGGCAGGATGTGAGGGCCCTTACCCTGGCTATCCAGGCCAACACGGCAACACTTGGTGCTGCCCTGGACAGAATAGCCGTGGCCTTGGAGGGCAGGCCGCCAGGTGGGCAGAGATCAGGGGCTGCTCCTCCTTCCCCGGTTTTACCCCTTCCCCATGAGTCTCCCCTGAGAAGCCGGGGCCGTGGCCGGGGGCGCCCCAGGCGTGGCTCACGCAAAGGGCAATAATTTGTTTTTCCCCTTTTTTTTTTTTTGCTGGAAATTTTTTGCTTTTGCAGGTCATTTTTTTTTTGGGTTGTGAATGCTGTGTGAATGTGGGGGTGACATTCCTGCCGGAAAAGGGGTGTCACCCTCAATTTTGGTGGAGAAGGGTTCCCCAGGACCAGGGAGAAGTGATCCCCAGGTCCGTGTGAATGGTGTATGAATGTACAGTGACATAATTGGAGCCTTGGCATGGCGTTGCTGCTCACAAGTCCTGCATGGTGGACTGGTGCCAATCCAATTTGATGTGGATGTGGGGTGTGTGTGCTAGGGACCACAGTGTTGTGCACGCATGCATTCTCATTGTGCCATGATTAATGTGTATGTTTAACGTGCAACGATGCCCAATGTGAGCTGTCTCCTGGCTGCTCTTCCCTCAGAAGACGGGGTAGCCTCGGTTAGGGGGGGATTGTCTGGTTCAGGGGTCAGGTCATCACGTAGGTCAATCTGCAGGCCCTTTCTTTCTGCGAAGTTGTGCAGCATGCAACATGCACCGATGATCTGGCACACAAAGTTTGGGGAATACAAGAGGGTACCCCCAGACTTATCCAGGCATCGGAAACGTGACTTTAGGAGGCCAAAGGTGCGCTCCACCACTGCTCGTGTTTGGGCATGTGCTTGATTGTATCTTTCCTCTCCTGGGGTTTGGGGGTTCCGGATAGGAGTCATGAGATGGGGTCCCAGTGGATATGCAGAGTCACCTGTAAGGGAAAAGACAGGAGGATGTTAGTCATGCATGTGCCCCTTGTGATGTGCATCATGGGAGGGGATAGTCATGCCTGCCACCCATGTCACTCACCAACCAGCCAGGTGTCCCCATACACGTTCTGATCGAATTCCATTCGGATGTGGCATTGATTGTATATGTAGCTGTCATGGCTGGACCCTGGGTATTTTGGCACGGACGTGCCATATGAGGCCTTGGGCATCGACTATCACCTGTACATTGATGGAATGCCAATTGCGGTACATGTGCTCTGTCTCCTGGGGGGGCTGGAGTGCCACATGTGTGCAATCAATGGCCCCCACAGTGCGTGGGAATCTGGCAATTCTGTAGAAATCTGTCATTGCCTTCAGCCGCAGGTCCTTAGTGGTGGGTTTGATGATTTGGTTGGCCATGCGTCTGAGGATTGCAGGGACAACCTGGTGCACACATCTGCTCATGGAGGATTGTGACATCCCAGCCACCACTCCACTTGTACGCTGAAAAGAGCCACTGGCAAGGAAATGGAGCGTTGCCAGTACCTTGACCAGTGGCTGCACTGCATGTGAGCGGTGTGTTGGGCTGGTGATGTCCTCCTGCAGGGTTGTGGTTAATTCCAGGATGGCATGAGGGGTGAATCTGAAGATGTGATACACCTCAGAATCACTCATGCCAAACAGGTCTATGCGGGTGCGGTATATCCTCTCCCGTGCCATCCTCCGTGCCCTCATCCTTCTTTGTTCATCTAAAGTCAGTAGTAAAGCTATGTGCGACGATGCCCCTGGCATGTTGGCATACAGATTGTTGTGCAACACGTGTGACTGCTGAGCTCCTCACTAACAGTGTTGCTTTATCTAACAAGTAGACTTTTTTTCTCTTTTTAGACCAGCTTTTATATGCTCTAATTTTAGACAGGACATTTTGCTGTTGCGCACACTGCGTCACCTGCGCTGCCCCAACGTTGTTTTGTGGATCCCCGTAAGTCCCTCATTAGCATATTTGACTAGCAAATCAATGGTGTGTCTAGCGCACTTTTGCGCGGAAGGATGCGCCAGTCTAACGAAATTACGCGGGATTTTTTGCGTATCTCGTTCTGGGGATGCCGTGCAACGAAACTCACGCGCACATTTCGACTTACGCACGCGCATCTCCTGTTGCGCAGGCGTAATCGGTCTGTGAATCTGGGCCCTTAACTTTTGCGCAAAACAATCAATATGCGCTTATTGCGATTTTTTATTTTTTTACCAAAAATATGTAGAATACATATCGGCCTAAACTGAGGAAAAAAAATTTTTTTCATATTTTTTGGGGATATTTATTATAGCAAAACGTAAAAAATACAGTTTTTTTTTTTCAAAATGTATGCTCTTTTTTTGTTTATAATGCAAGAAATAAAAACCGCAGAGGTGATCAAATACCACCAAAAGAAAGCTCTATTTGTGGGGGAAAAAAAATTAAATTTGGTTTGAGTGCCACGTTGTACAACCGCCCAATTGTCAGTTAAAGTGACGCAGTGCAGAATCACAAAAAATAGCCTGGTCATTGCGCAGCCAATTCTTCCATTGCTGAAGTGGTTAAGACAACTTACAACAGCAGTCGCCTAGTTACTATATACCGTACTTTGTGTAATGGAGTATATTTCACGTGGACTAGCAACGCATGACTCTTAACCTTCCCCGCTATAGTCTATGGATTTAAAAAGCATTTGAAGCAAAAAAGTGAGATCAACACAGGAACGGGTTGTGCAATCAGAGGAAAATGACAGCTGTGCCAAAAAAAAATTAAGTTCTTACAGCCAGATTAAGCAAGTTTCTTCCACTGCTTCTGGGTGGGACTGCAACATCTTGTCTAATCATTCTGTTCTCCAGTGTGTGTGGGCAGGACTACGGGGGGTTTGGAGAGAGGGGGCGAGAGAGAACACTTGATCTGTACTTTGCCACGCTCTGATATGAGATCATCATCAAGATAAAATACCTGCAACTATTGAGATTTGGTTACTTTGGATGAAGTGAGCATGTAAATGGATGACACTTAAAGTGGCACTAAACAGTTTCCTTATTCTCCAAAAATAAAACCTTAAGAGTTCTCTTCGCTGAAACTAAGGGGCCAAGTCCAACCCCTGAAAATCAACCCCCCACCAACCCCCCCCATCATCAAATGATTTGGACCAGTGCACAAAGCAAGGTCCATAAAGACATGGATGAGCAAGTTTGGGGTGAAGGAAATTGACTGGCCTGCACAGAGTCCTGACCTCAACCTCATAGAACACCTTTGGGATGAATTAGAGAGGAGACTGCAAGCCAGGCTTTTCTGTCCAACACTAGTAGCATAGAAAAAATACTGCGCATACCATAAAATAAACTAAGTTGTGAGCTGCGACTCAAAAAATGTTATACAACATATATGTAAATAAGGAAGAAAGAAGGAATCGCGCTAGGATTTAAAGTGCAATGTGCTTCATAAACTGCACAAAATAATTATAACATCAGTGATACATGTAATAACATATATGTGAATGTCTCCAACATGTGAACAGTTAGAAATCAAAAGAGAATAAAGTCCAACACAAATGGGTAGGTAACAGTAATGACCCCAATGTGAAGTAGATCCAAAAAGGTCCAGCGACAGTGATGACAAAGACCCTCCACCACGATCAAACACTGACCCTTACCGGAAAGAAAGATCTCAGAGAGATTAAAAACAGCATAAACTCAGGATCCTCAGACCAGTCAGCTACTTAGAGCAGATCTAAACCAGTGGGTAATGTCCAACACAAAGGGATATGCAGAGAGAAAAAAGGACTCGCATAGCATAAGACCTTACAAACGTTTAATTAAATAAACAGATGTACACTTATATCCATGAAGATAAAAGAAGCATATAAAACATAAGCCAGCCGGCTTCAGAACGTGCAGCCTGAATCTTCTGGGTCCAGTCATGTGATGCGGTGACGTCAGAACGTCGCCTCCCAATGTTTCGTCTCTATTGGGACTTGGTCACGGGATAGGGGCGACGTTCTGCGTCACCGCATATATAGATAGTGTGGGTTGGTACAGCCTCGATGTGAGTCCCAATAGGCCATCCAAATGCCATCTTAGGTGCTGGAAAGAAGGATGAAACTGGGACATTATTAACCAAATATTCCAAGCACACTGAGGGCACAGAAAGAGAAACATAGGCATTGATAAGTTCAGTGCACCTTGGAGAGGGAGTGACTTAGTGCGGAATATTTCTAGATCAGAAGTGCCTCACAAATGCACTTCTGGAAGAATGGTCAAACATTCCCATAGACACACTCCTAAACCTTGTGGACAGCATTCCCATAAGAGTTGAAGCTGTTATAGCTGCAAAGGGTGGGCCAACTCAACATTGAACCCTACAGACTAAGACTGGGATGCCATTAAAGTTCATGTGCGTGTAAAGGCAGATGTCCCAATACTTTTGACAATATAGTGTATATTAAAGAGGATGTCAGCTGAAAAAATTTATTAAAAGCCAGCAGCTACAAATACTGACAGCTGCTGACTTTTAAATATTAGGACACTCACCTGTCCTGGAGTCCAGCGCCGTCCGCAGCAGAGGACGAGCGATCGCTCGTCACCCTGCTGCCCCCCCCCCGCCATCCTCTGTGAGGGAACCAGGAAGTGAAGCGCTCCGGCTTTACTGCCCGGTTCCCTACGGCGCATGCGCGAGTCACGCTACGCCTGCCGATTGGCTCCCGCTGTGTACTGGGAGCCGAGTGTTCCCAGCACACAATGGGGGCGGGATGGGAGGTGACGTCATGCCCGCAGTCTGCCTGAGACTGTGTGGCCGTAAGTGGGTGGGTGCAAATACCTGTCAAATGTGACACTTGGAGGGGGGAGGGTTCCGATCAGCGGGAGTTCCACTTTAGGGTGGAGCTCTGCTATAAGTTGTGCTCAAAAATTTAAATAACCTTGGAGAATTGGTTATATGTACCATTCATAAAGAAAAAATTGGTTAGCAGGCAAAACACATTTCTTTTATTTTTTATAGGATGCATATTCTGTAACTGTAGGTCATAACAAAACATGGCAACAAGTAAACACATAAAATGCCCCATGTTCAAAAGTCTGCTTACCCTTAGTTCTCAATATTGGGCCAGATTCAGGTAGATGCGCTGACGCAAACTAGCGAGTGAAGTACAGTATTCACCAAGCGCCTGTCTGTTACTTTGCGCCGGAGTAACGGAAATGCGCTGGCGTAACCCGACGCAAGTGGAAGTGGGTGTGACCATATGTAAATGATGGGCGGAGCCCAGTGCAGAGGCTTACGTTCAGCGCATCATCCACGGAGCATGCGCAGTGAGTGAGGCTTCACTCAGCCCCCTGTGCGCATGCTCACAACTTCCGTCGGCACCACTTCACGGGAAACTTCAGCGCAATGTGTTCCGTTGCGCGTATAAAAGCGCTATTCCGGCGCAAAAGTATTTTCGTTTCCTCCCACCCCAGGAAAGTTACTTTTGCAAAGAGATGGCTGCTCCCGCTCCCCCCAAAGAGAGGAGGAACCTCAATTTCAACTCCCAGGAGGTCTCTGTTATCATCTCGGCTATGGAGACTTTTAATGACTTCCTCCACGGCAAAAAAAGTCGGAAGACCAGCCGGGAGAGGAAGCAGGGCATCCTGGAGACCATTGCTGACAGGGTGAATGTTTTGGGGTACTCCACCCGGACTGCTGGCAATATCCAAAAAAAATGAATGACCTGCGGCGCAAGGTCCATGGCAAGGTGGCCACCATCAGGAGGCATGAGAGGGGCACGGGTGGTGGACCCCCATGTGCGGTCAGCCTGACCACGGAGGAGGAGGTGGTCGCCCGCTGCCTGGACAGGGAGCAGTTGTAGGGGGTCCCTGGATATGACTCCATGGAGGAAGGCTCCAGGACAGGTAAGTGATTTTTACCCCCTTTTTGGTGTGTTGCATGTGGGGGAGGAGGGTACATGTGCCAAGTGTGTGGGACCACCCAACATGTGTCTGCTTTGTGTCATCCACAGATGACGGAGCTGGGCCATCATCTGTTGGCGGCCAGTCCACCCCATCCCCCCAACGGCATCCTGTGCCCGAGCCCATGGGTGGTGAAGAGACCGAGGTGGAGGAGAGTGCCCACACCTCACCTGCAGAGGTGGTTGAGGAGCAGCCTGTTGTGGCAGAGCAGGACATAATTTTATTTTTGGAAGAGTCCTCCTCTTCTGCAGGGTCCTCTGCAATACCCTCCCCCATCCTAGGAAGCCCCTCAAGGGCGACTCCATCCCCCCGGGGACAACCATCTACTGGCCCCAGGAAGGCCACCCGTAAGACCAGGGGGGTGTCTGATCTGGTCCAGGACCAGGTGGCGAGGGATCACACCAGGCAGACGCAGCAAATGGGGGACATAGTTGGGCACCTGGACAGAGTGGCTGACAACCTGTGCTCCGTGGCCCAGATATCCAATGCAGTGCAGGATGTCAGCTGCAACTGTGCTGCAGTGGTGACCAGTCTGGGGGAGGTGCAGGGTGATATAAGGCACCTCACTGCAGCCGTCCAGCCGGGAGGCAGAGTCGGCGGGCCCAACAATACCAGGTCAGCAGCTCAGGATGCAGGCCCAGACCAACTCGTACCTCGGCCGGATAGCCATGGCCTTGGAGGGCATGCAGGCCACACCTGCCAGGAGTGGCCCACCTGGGGATCAGCCACCTCCAGATGCCCCCCCACCCCCACTACTCCATCCAGGCAGCTGAGGAGCCAGAGAGGGGCCACCAGAAGGAGCCCCCGGCATCCCAGATGATTTTTTTTTTTTTTTTTCTTAATGCTCAGGACATGAGATTTTTATTTTATTCTTAATGCTCAGGTTATGAGATTTTTATTTTATTCTTAATGCTCAGGTTATGAGTTTTTTTATTTGTGATTATGCTCAGGATATGAGATATTTTTTTTTTGATACTGCACACATTGCAGTGTGAATGGTGTGTGAATGTGAGGGGGTGGCACTCCTGCCAGTAAGGGGTGTCACCCTCGGCCGTGGTGGAGAAGTTATCCCCACGGCTGTATGAATGACGTGTGAAAGGTGTATGAATGGACAGCGACATCATTGGGGCCTTGACGCTGGCGTTGCTACTCCCAAGTCCTGCATGTTGGACTTGGGCTAATCCAATGCGATGTGGATGTGGTGTGTGTGATCTAGGGACATCAGTGGTGTGCATGCGTGCATTGTCCGTGTGATCATTGTATTTGTTTAGTGTCCAAAGATGCCTACGGCGAGGACCCTCCTGACTGCTCTTCCATCAGCTAAATGGGTCTCCTCTGGCAGGGGGGGGCTGTCTGGTTGGGGGGTCAGGTCATCACGTATGTCAATCTGCAGGCCTTTTCTCATGGCAAAGTTGTGCAGAATGCAACATGCACCGATGATCTGACACACAAAGGTAGGGGAATACAATAGGGCCCCCCCAGACTTATCCAGGCAGCGGAAACGGGACTTCAGGAGCCCAAATGTTTGCTCCACCACTGCACGGGTTTTGATGTGTGCTTCATTGTATTTTCTCTCTCCTCTGGTTTGGGGGTTCCGGAAAGGAGTCATTAGATGGGGTCCCAGTGCATATGCAGAGTCACCTGTAAGGGAAAAGACAGGAGGATGTTAGTCATGCATGTGGCCCTTGTGATGTGTGCATCATGGGAGGGGATAGTCATGCCTGCCACCCATGTCACTCACCAACCAGCCAGCTGTCCCCATACATGTTCTGTTCGAATTCCGTTGGGATGGGGCTCTGATTGTATATGAAGCTGTTATGGCTGGATCCGGGGTGTTTGGTAGACATGTGCACAGAATTTTTTTTCGTTTTTTTTTGTTCCGTTTCGTATGGTCCCGTCTGTTCGTTTCCGTTCGTTTTTCGTAAGACGCCCGTTTTCCCATTCGTTCCCGTTCGTTTGTCGTACGACGTGATTTTTTCGTATTCCGATCGTTTCGTATTTCCGTTACCGTTTTATTTTCGTACATGCGGGCTGATTCGTTATTCTGTTCAATTCATGTTCGTTTCTTGTTAGACAATAATTATCGTGAATTTTCGTCAATTTGCATTCTGTGTATCTTGAATGCTTTTCTTTTGTTAGTGTCAGTTGTATGTTCATTGTTCAATGACATCTATAACAAAAGAATTTCATTATGTATATTGAATGAATTCCTGTCTATTATAGGTGTCATATCAACATACGAAAATAACAAGAAACAGGTTCAAATGCAAATCTTTTGTTTATGTTTTTTTTTTGAATGGCCAGAGAGTTATGCCGCGTACACACGGTCGTTTTTTTGCGATGAAAAAAAAACGACGTTTTCAAAAACGTCATTTAAAATCATCGTGTGTGGGCAAAACGTCGTTTTATGTCTTCAAAAAAACGATGAAAAAAAGATTCGAACATGCTTGAATTTTTTGTGTCGTTTTTCAAAACGTCGTTTTTTGTGTCATAAAAAGTCACCGTGTGTGGGCAAAACGATGTGCAAAACGACGTTTTCAACCCGCGCCTGCTCAGAAGCAATTTTTCAGACGGGAGCGCTTGTTCAGGTAAAACTACTGTTCAGAATGGATTAAGCACATTCGTTTCTTTTTAAAAGTATAATGAAGCAAAGAATGCGCTGCATTTGAACCAATGCATTTAAATGCTACACTAAATTCCTAGTTTGTTGTGGCTCATCTTGTTACATAGTTGACATTTCAAAAAACTTTTTATTTAAAAATAAAAAAAAGGGAGATGATGTGCTTAAACCAAAAAAGAGGAAATAAAGAAATAAAGACCAAAAAAAAAAAAAAAAATAGAATGTCAAAAGGTTAACAGATCTTGTTACATATTTCTGTTAACCTTTGTTTTTTTTTTTTCTTTATGTCTTTATTTCCTCTTTTTTTGTTTAAGCACATCATCTCCCTTTTTTTTTTTTAAATGTTTAAATGTTTATCAAAATGTGAATTCTGGTTGATTTTGGAGTGTGTGAAGTGACCCAACATATTTTTTATTTATTTTTTTAATAAATTACCAACAAGGAGGTTGTTGTCCCATGTTCCTTATTTTTTTTAAATGTGTCTGCCTACTCAGTAAATGATCTCTATATATTGTTCAAAATACACATGTACAAATTTTGCAACGAAAAAAAAAAGACATTTATTTCTGTCGCAAAGCAATAAAGCAAATCAAAAAATTACACACATCTGGCAAATAAAAATGTAATCAAAATAAAAACAAAAAAGCCAGGAAGAAAGCAAAGGAGACCCTGCTGGTATTTGAAAAGACAAGGGTCCAACAAAGCAACACTGACGTCTGTCAAGACAAAATAAATTTGATTAGGGGCACCATCATTTCTTCTTCCCTTTACTCTTCCCTGCAGTCTTCCCTGCAGCCTTCCCTGCAGCCCGAGTCTTCGGGGGCTGGGTTCCTGGAGGCAAGGTTGTGGCAGGAGCCAGAGCAGGCTCAGGAAGAGGAGGAGCAGGAGAAGGAGCAGGAGCAGGAAGAGCAGAGAGGACAGGAGTGCTGATCAGCCCAATGTCAATGTCGTCATTGAGCTTGCCCAGTGTGGCCATGCTTATGGCCTTAAAGATTAAGAGCTCGCAGCGCACACGCTGGCCCGGCTCCAGCTTTTGGAGCTTGGCCGCGATCAGCGCTCCAAAGCCCTCTTCTTCACTGGGTTGCTCTCTGATGGCCGCTGTTGCTTCACGGAGCATGGCCTGGGTCTCCTCCTCCATTTGCATGAGTCTCCGTGCCCTTTTTGCGGGAGTGCGTAGAGGAGGGATCTGGGAGATGCAATCTCACCGGCGTGACTCCTGTCCCCCCGTGGGGCCTGCCTCCTCCTGTCTCCCCGTGGGGCCTGCCTCCTCCTGTCTCCCCGTGGGGCCTGCCTCCTCCTGGCTCCCAGTGGGCTCTGCCTCCTCCTGGCTCCCAATGGGCTCTGCCTCCTCCTGGCTTTGCTCTGTCTGTGTAGGAAAAAAAGGGACCTAGTTTGTTGTCCTCATTAATCACACCCATTTCTAAAATCCTGACATATGCTAATTGTCTGAAAAAATCGTTTACACACAGGGCACACATCCCTAATTTTGTGGCCTCTTACCCAGCTACAGATATGTGCCCCCTAGCGGTGGGGGGTTGATGTTGGCTGAAATTGCTCAGTAGGGGGCCTTTCCACAAACTAAAAATGGATGTTTTGTTTTGTGGGGGTGGCCAAAATGGGAATTAACAAAAAGGCTGTTTCTCATCTGCGACCCCTTCCCGGTGTATTGTGTTTACCCCCCTAGAGGTGTACCCAAAATTTACACACAATCATTATGACCTGTGCATTTATGGATTTTGTCCCCATTCTGTTTTGCGGCTATTGCCTAGTGACATGTTCCTAATTTTTGCTGCAATCATATATAATTTACAACACTTGTAACATCAATTTGACAACATTATTCTACATTGCAGTTCATAATTTGTTAGTAAAATGCAATACCTGGCTCCATGGGTCACAATCTGGGTCCTCCAGTAACTCAGCCTCTTCCTCCGAGGTAGCCTGCTCTTGCCTGCAGGGAAGACTGGAGGACTGACTGCAGGGAAGAGGGGCCTGTCTCCTTGGGGGAAGGGTCGACACGGATGGCCGGGATTCTATATGGTCATCCAGGAACTGCAGCTGATTATAATACCAGAGGTTTGGCCTATATACGGACTCAGCTGCAGCTCCTGATCGGATTGAGGCCTGGACTAATGACCGTTGGGTCCTGTAGGTGCCCCTAATCGAATTTATTTTGGTCTTCACAGTCGCAGTAGTTGCATTTGGGACCCTTGTCTTCACAAATACCAGAATGGTCTCCAGTGCTTGCTTCCTGGCCTCTTTGTTTTTATTTTTTTTGTTTTTTGTTTGCCAGAGGACTGGCTGCTCCCTCCATCTTTGTATGAATTCTGTAAAAAATTCCTGCTCCTTGAAGGCCTCCATGTTGTCTGCATGTGAAATGGAAAAACCTAGTGTCAGTGAAGCCACTCCTACTACTAAAAGCTTTAAAACACCATATCTTCTCTAGCACACAACATCATCCACTGTTCAATAATATTAACGTCAAAAATTCAGTTACATACCGTCGTATGATTCGATCGTGACTTGCGCCTTCTTCCGCAGACTGTGAACGTCGCTTTCAATGACGTCGGATCCCTTTAAACACTGCGCACGTGTGACGCGACGCACACGTGTGATGCGAGGCATACCCCGCCCCTGACGTTCGGTCTCGTCCTTTACACGCCCCTTTCTCTAACTTTTTTTGGTGGGTGTCATTTCTGGAGGAACAAGCCCGGGCAAAAATATGGCAAGCTCAAGCCAGGAGGCAGGCCAGAGCCAGACCAGAAGAAGCTCCAGGCGGAGGTACAAGGCCTCAAACATGGCTTTCAAGGAGATGGTGGAGATGGTGACCATCTTTCAGCAAGAGGACTATGATGGCAAGCACGGCCCTTACCTTCACCCCAATAAGGTGAAGGCGGACATAATGGAGAAAGTCATTAGGAGCCTCAGGCGGAAATTTGGACAAAGCAGGAGCAAAGAACAAGTCAGAAAGAGGTGGTCTGACCTAAAGAATAGAGAGCCAGAGCAGCTGCAGCGAATAAAAAGAATGATTCGAAACAAAAGTAAGTAATTTTGATGTGGCCTCATTTTTGGTGTTTGTTCTTTGTGCCATGTGCTTCTTCTTTCAGGTTGTACTGTATCTGTTTGTGCTCACACTAAAATTGGTCGTAGGAGTAGTCGATCATTCGTCGCTTTTTGTACTAATAAACGACGATCTTCATGACTAGTTCCCGTGGACAAATCGGAGTGCAACCACTGTATCCTCTAAAAAGGGCGTATTTGTATGATTGCAGTTTGAACATACGACGACTCCTACGACCAGTTATTGTTCTCACAAACATTAAAGTTGTGACATCTTTATTATGTTTTTAATGTGACATCAATTGTTTTTTTTTTAATGTAGATGTGTACCTAGTAGATGTGAATAATTAATAGTAATAACAATACGCAGAAAAAGGAGAGTGTGCTCAGCAGTGGATTCTACACATGTGGACTCTGTAGTTGTATTTTTAATTATCTTTCATCCCTCTAATCTTTTACCTTTCTGGTTTCCCTTTCTTCTATTTCGTAGGGCGTAAGGAAGCATCAAGGCAGGACGCAAGTACTGATCAAGTAACACCCCCGAGGGATCTGGATGAAGGGGAAGCTGCCACCACATCCGGTAATGTGTCTGATAACACAGATACACAGGTTATGTAGGTACTAGGATTAATTTTTATTAATACATGGTTTGCTCGCACATTTCAGGAGCAAGTCGTGCTGGGTCAGCACTTGATAAGGACACTGCACCTTACCTCATTCGAGAAATATGGTCCTGCGCCGAACAAATTGAGGACATCCAGCAAGCATCCAGACAAGTCCTGGAAAATACAAAAAGGGTGGGACTCCAGCTCAAAAATGTCCTGGATGTTTTGGGGAGGGTTTAAAGTATTTTTTTTTTTATTTTTTATGTACGTTTTGTTAATGAGAGGAACAAACACTATTTTATAGTTATTTTAATCACCAGAAAAAAAAAAAAAAAAAAAAATATGATTGTATAGTTATTTTAATCACCAGAAAAAAATAAATATGATTGTATAGTTATTTTAATCACCAGAAAAAAAAAAAAAAAAAAATAATATGATTGTATAGTTATTTTAATCACCAGAAAAAAAAAATAAAAAAAATATGATTGTATAGTTATTTTAATCACCAGAAAAAAAAAAAAAAAACATATGATTGTATAGTTATTTTAATCACCAGAAAAAAAAAAATATGATTGTATAGTTATTTTAATCACCAGAAAAAAAAAAATATGATTGTATAGTTATTTTAATCACCATAAAAAAATAAAAAAAAAATAATATGATTGTATAGTTATTTTAATCACCAGAAAATAAAAAATAAAAAAAATATGATTGTATAGTTATTTTAATCACCAGAAAAAAAAAAAAACATGATTGTATAGTTATTTTAATCACCAGAAAAAAAAAAAATATGATTGTATAGTTATTTTAATCACCAGAAAAAAAAAAAAAACATATGATTGTATAGTTATTTTAATCACCAGAAAAAAAAAAAAGGGTTTTTGTTTGAATCACTAGAAAAAAACCAAAGGATTGTACCTGTTTTCTTGTTCAAATAATGTTAAAAATTAAAAAAATTGTCACTTTCACAATTGTGTGGCTTGTTATTTTATATGAATGCTGACCTTCAAAATATGTTACTGCTGGTAACATCAAACAATGATGGATATTTAGACCATTCAAAACACATAAAACACTATGATAACCTAGGAGGCAATGAAAATACACAAACATTCACAATATTGTAAAAAAAATAAGTAGACTGTTTCTTTCATTAAAGATTTTTATTATGCAAATCAGCCAAGATCTGGCATTGGTATGGCCCCCCTACCCATAAAGTAGTCCACGTAGGCCTGGCGCACAGCACGTGCATTTTGGGGGGCCAAGCCTGGATGGCCTGCCTCACGGGCCACATCAGGTACATGAACTGCCTCGTCAGGCAATAAAGCAATATAATTGACAGAATGTCTTCTGAGATAATTATGGAGGATACAGCAACATAAAATGATGGTATCCCATTTGTATTCAGCCATGTTTATGGCCGTTAAAAACAAGCGGAACCCGCTGGCCATGATGCCAAACGCATTCTCAACCACTCTTCTGGCTCTGGCCAGCCGATAATTAAAGACCCTCCTCTCATGGGTGAGGGCACGTTGGGGAAATGGCCTCAGGAGGTGGGGACCCAAGCCAAATGCCTCGTCTGCAATGAACACAAAAGGAAGCCCCTCTTCGTTCTCCTCCGCAGGTGGCAATCCCAGCTCCTCCGACTGAAGCCGTTGGGCAAACTCGGTCTCGGCAAAGACCCCGCCGTCCGACATCCGCCCATTCTTCCCAACGTCTAGATATAGAAATTCATAATTTGCTGAAACCACCGCCATCAGCACGACACTGTGGAACCCCTTGTAGTTATAAAAATGGGATCCGGAATGGGGTGGTGGCACGATGCGGACGTGCTTGCCGTCAATAGCTCCTCCACAATTCGGAAAATTCCAGCGCTGGGAGAATTCCGCTGCCACAGTCTGCCATTCCTGTGGCGTGGTGGGGAACTGTAGAGAAACCGAAAAAAAAATTATTCAAACAAACATTCCTAATAGAATATCCAAAAACATTCTTGGATCCTAAAAAAAGAAGAGCGTTAAGTTCAAGTATTAATTATTGACCCAATCATAAATTAAAAATAATTACTAAGCATATTAATCACACCCTCTGATGGTCACAAAACACAAACAAAATAGGGTGAGGGGGGGCCCCAAGATGAGTTTGAGACCTTGAAACATTTATTTAAAAAAAAAAAGGGAAATTGTAAAAAAGATTGGGGGGGGGGAGGGGGAACTACAATAGGGAACAAAAATCAAGGGGGATATAGGGACTTCAAAATACTGAACAACAATAGGGAACAAAAATCAAGGGGGATATAGGGACTAGGCTAGGTGGGCTTGTACATTACTCAAAAATATGAAAAATAAGAACAGTTTGTGCATTTAAAGGACACCACTTACCTTAATATACTCCTCCTGCAAAACCTGGATTATGGCACAACAGGTGTCCGGGATTATGAGGCCCAGAGCCTGGGGGGAGATGCCCGTCGAGAACTTCAAGTCCTGCAGACTTCTCCCTGTTGCCAGGTACCGCAAGGTGGCAACTAGCCGCTGCTCAGCAGTGATGGCTTCCCGCATAACGGTGTCCTGCCTGGTGATATAAGGCGACACCGAAGCCAAAAGCTGCTGGAATACGGGGTCAGACATCCAAAGAAAATTCCTGAAATCATCAGGGTTATTTTCTTGGATCTCCCGCAGCAGAGGCATATGAGAGAACTGGTCCCTGCGAAGAAACCAGTCCTTGGCCCACAAAGTCCTTCTCGCCCTCCTCAAGGACCGGAGCCGGGATGCAGCACACATCCTAACAAGATGCAAAGCACGCTCTCGGCGACGAGAACGTACCCGCAACATGGTTAGAAAACGGTCGTCAAATCAGATCACACTAAAAAAAAAACGCGCTGAAGAACAGAAAGGCCTCTGAAGAACGACCTGCAAAACAGTAACGTGCAAACAAGAACGCACTGCCAAAACAGATACGATCTGAAAACAAGCACTGTAACACAGATACGAACCCAAAAGCACAAACTGTAAGACAGAAAACGTTTTTTAAAGCACGAAGACTGAAAAGCGCGAATCGTCTCTCACCAAACTTTTACTAACACGCAGCAACACGATATCAGCAAAAGAGGCCGTCTTCCGCATGGAAATGACCCTTTATAGTCCCGTCGTACGTGATGGACGTCACCGCGCACTGCTCGAGCTTTTGTGAAAAACGATGGTGTGTACGCAACGTCGTTTTGGAAAATGAAGTTTGAAAAACGTCGTTTTTTTTTCATGAGAGAAAACGTCGTTTTTTTTTCATCGCAAAAAGTGATCGTGTGTACGCGGCATAACTCTCTGGCCATTCAAAAAAAAAAAAAAAAAAAGATTTGCATTTGAACACGTTTCTTTTGTTATTGATATGACACCTATAACAAAAAAATTGCCTTCAGTATTTTGAATACACAGAAAAAAGAAAAAGGAATTCATTCAATATACATAATGAAATTCTTTTGTTATAGATGTCATTGAACAAAGAACATACAACTGAAAACGAACACAAAACGGATTCAAACAAAATACACAATGCAAACCTCTTGATACAGATTTAATTTTCGTTATTTTGCCATTTTCGTTTTGTCGTTTTTTCCCGTCGGATCGTTCGTAATTGCGGTCGTTCGTTATGCGGCTCATCCGTTATCCCGTCGTTTTCGTATTTTGGTGCTTTAATATTTTCGTATGTACACATTATCCCGCGGGTACGAAAATGAACATTTTCGTACGAAAATAACATTCGTACGAACGGGAATGCACATATCTAGTGTTTGGCAGGGACGTGCCATATGAGGCGTTGGGCATCAGCTATCACATGTACGTTGATGGAGTGCCAATGCTTCCGATTGCGGTATATGTGCTCTGTGGCACTGGGGGGCTGGAGTGCCACATGTGTGCAATCAATGGCCCCCACAGTGCGTGGGAATCCTGCAATGTTGTAGAAATCTGTCATTGCCTTCAGCCGCAGCTCCTCAGTGGTGGGTCTGATGAAGTGGTGGGACATGCGTCTGAGGATTGCGGGGACAACCTGGTGCACACATCTGCTCATGGAGGATTGTGACATCCCAGCCACCACTCCACTTGTACGCTGGAATGATCCACTTGCTAGGAAATGAAGTGTTGCCAGTACCTTCACCAGTGGCTGCACTGCTTGTGAGCGGTGTGTCTTGCTGGTGATGTCATCCTGCAGGGTTGTGGTTAGTTCAAGTATTGCATCAGGGCTGAATCTGAAGAGGCGATACATCTCCTCATCCCCCATGCCAAAGAGGCTCATGCGCGTGCGGTATATCCTCTCACGTGCCCGCCTCCTCCGTACCGGGGGACCCAGTACTAGTGCTAGGACCGCGACTGCCCCTGGCATGTTGGCACACAGAGGTGTTGTCCTTGCACGTGTGGTTGTTCAGCTTGCTAGTTTCGTCGGTAACGCTGCTGCTGTAGCTGCTCTCCTGCTGACCTGTGGCCGTCTGGAGTAAAGATAAAGCAGCTATTTGTAGAAATAACTTTGCGCCGGACGGACGAGATACGCGCGGCGCATGTAGCCAGCGTATGGTGCTAATTCGTTCGCGAATCGGGAAATCTCCCTCATTTGCATATTTGCATGGCACATCAATAGGCGCGACGGATGCGACGAGCGAAAATATGCGCTAACGATACTCTGGCGAGGGAAAGTTAAGCCGATCAGAAAAGGCCCATTTTCTGGCGCATCTAGGTTGGTGGGTACGGCCACATAGATACAACGGCGAATCTTTACAGTTACGCGGCGCATATCGATTTACTCCAGCGCAAGTCTTGCTGAATCTGGCCCATTGTGTATTGCCCCCTTTAACATCAATGACAGCATGCAGTCTTTTGTAATAGTTGTCTATGAGGCTCCAAGATCTGGCAGGTGATATAACTGCCCATTCGTCTTGGCAAAATGCCTCCAGGTCATGGAAAGTCTTTGGTAGTCTTGCATAAACCGCTTATTTGAAATCTACCCAGAGTGGCTCAATTATATTAGGGCCAGGAGACTGTGATGGCCACTCCAGAACCTTCACCTTTTTTTGCTGTAACCACTGGAGGATCACCTTGGCCTTAAGCTAAGGGGCACTGTCCTGCTGGAAAGTTGAATAGTATCCCATGTGCAACTTTCGTGCAGAAGAATGCAGATTGTCTGCCAGTATTTTCTGATAACATGTTGCATTCATCTTTCCATCAATTTTCACAAGATTCCCCGTGCCTTTAGAGCTCACACACCCCCAAAACCTCAGTGATCCACCACCATGCTTCACAGTGAGGATGGTATTCGTATCACTATAGACCTTATTAACCCCTCTACAAACATAGCTCTTATGGTTGTGAGGTGTGTCAACATGTTGTCTGGCATATTATAACCAGGCCTTTTTGTGGCATTTTCTTTCTGGAAACTCGACCCTGCAGCTAAGTTTTGTTGAAGTATAGTCGTATTGTGCTCCTTGGAACAACCACACCGTATTTTTCCAAAGCAGCCTGTTTTTCTCCTGAGGTTACCTGTGTGTTTTTCTTTGTATCCTGAACAATCCTTCTGACAATTGTGGCTGCAATCTTTCTTGGTCTATCTGACATTGGTTTGTTATCAAGAGATCCTTGAATTTTCCTCTTCTTAATAAGTGATTGTTCAGTACTGGCTGGCTTTGGATATCTTTTCATATCTTTTTCCAACTTTATAAAGTTCCATTACCTTTTTACACAGGTCTTTTTTTTTGCCAATGGTGTTTATTAAAGTTTTTTAAAGACAAAAAAGAAATACAATTAACGTAGCATGGTAGTAACATAAATATTCTATGCCACCAAGCCTCTTTCACTCAAAATACATTACCAATTTAACCAAATGATTTTTACGCAGGTCTTTTGGCAGTTCTTTTCTGCTCCCCATGGCTTGGGCCACGTACACACGAGGAGACATGTCCGCTGAAACTGGTCCGCAGACCAGTTTCCGCGGACATGTCCGATGTGTGTGTACGGCCTAGCGGACAGGTTTCCAGCAGACAAAAGATTCTAAGCATGCTTAGAAACTTGTCCGCTGGTAACCTGTCCGTCGGACATGTCCGCTGGTTAGTATGCCTAACCAGCTGACCGAAATCCCCCGCATGCGTCGAATTGATTTGACGCATGCGTGGAAACATTGTACTTCCTTGTTTGCGCACGTCGCGGCGTCAACGTCACCGTCACGTCACCGCGTTCTCTGTCCGTGGGGATTTTGGTCTGATGGTGTGTACACACATCAGACCAAATTATCCCAGGAGACATGTCCGATGAAACCGGTCCGCGGACCGTTTTCATCTGACATGTCTCCTCGTGTGTAAGCGGCCTTGGTATCTAGAATGCTCAGTGCATCCATGCAAGAGCTAACAAACAAATTGATTATTTATAGAAAGACAGAAAGAAAGCCTGTGGCCTAAGGCTGTGTTTGGACGCAGCACCTGACAGCTCCTGACATCCAGAGCTGCACCTCACGCACCTCACGTTCTCCCCTGGCGTCTCCCACCGATCTCTCCGGTTTTCTCCCTGGTCCCCTTGGATCCGCCGCTCTCTGCCCTCAGAAAGGTAAGCCCCTAATCTATAGGGCTCTCCCACCTCCCCGAGCTCCGTTGGCGGCCGTCCTTTTCAGGATAAGCCGCGGCGGAGGCCTTCACGCCATCCCTGGAACCATTCGCGGCCGCCTCATTTAGGAAAGGCCCCCGGCTTTACCCGCGGCCTAGCGGCGCGCCGCTCCATTCACTTGATAGAACCACCACAAACCCCCCGGACACCTGCAGAACCCCCCAGCCACCACCAGCCACCCCCTGAGCTGTCCCCTCACGGAATCCAGCCGCGTAGCCCCCCGCAGTGACTCTGTATTTCCCCGGCTTGCGCCCCCCCCTTTGATACACCATCCACCTGCCAGCTACACAGCAATCCCCCCAGACACCAGCAGGACCCCCTACTTTCCCTAGGGCTAGAACTGCATCCCGGTAGCTACCGGCGCACGCTTCCTAGGAGTAGGACGTGTGGCCCACGGGATGTAGATAGGTAGGGCCCCCCCACCCCCCTTCACTGCTGCGACCTGCCAGCCGCACATCTATCCCCCCCTTGACACCAGCAGGACCCCCCTCTTCCCTAGGGCTAGAACTGCATCCTGGTAGCTACCGGCGCACGCTTCCTAGGAGTAGGACGTGTGGCCCACGGGATGTAGATAGGTAGAGCCCCCTCCACCCCCCCTTTTCATTGTCGCGACCGAGTGGCCCCCCACCTCCCCTCCAGATACCAGCTTGCTACCCCTGTGTAACTGGGTCACCTACTACCCTCTCCTGACTCAAAAACTACCAGTTAGCAATCTTGCAGCCGGAGTGGTAGCCATCTTGCAACAGGAATTTTTTTCCCTGTCCTAGCATATTGGCATAGCACGGCAAGGTTTTTTTTGCCTTCCTCTGGACCAAGCCAGGATCAAGGATTAAGTTAATCCTTGAAAAATCCCCCCCCCCCCCCCCTTCTTCCCCTGGTGTTTGGCGACTATGGTTAATCTGCAATATTCTGCAGAAACCATTCGGGATCTGAGGCAATTTGCCGCAATACTACCAGCCATCACTAAAAAAGCCCTAAGAACTGACCGACTTTTGAGAATCGATCGACGATCGACTATCAAAAATCTCAGCCGTTTACCCCAGCCTAAGCATATATCATGTGCTTTGATTAACACAAGGTCGGCAGTAAAACACCGACTGGAAATCCATGATTTCATTCTACAATACGATTTAGACTGCCTGTTTATTACAGAGAGCTGGCTCACAGCCGACTGTAACACCATTCTAGGAGAACTGGTGCCAGAAAACTATCGTATTATAACTGAAAACAGAATAGGGCAAAGAGGAGGAGGACTGGCGGTGATCCATAAGACTTGTCTTGCGATCACTAAACCAGTCCTTCAAAACCCTCTTCCATTCATGGAAACCCTTACTCTGCAACTACAATCAAACTCCCAGGAGACCGTCCGGATTCTACTCTGCTATAGGCCACCTGGCCCAAAATCGCAACTTCTCCCATCATTGACAGACTTTATCTCCACCTTTACCCTTAACAGCAAACATCTTTTGCTGCTCGGGGACTTCAACCTCTGGGCTAACTCCCCGCAAGACCCTATTGCCGACGCCTGCATCGATCACCTTGAAGGATTAGGGCTACAACAACTAGTATGTGGCCCCACACATGCTTCAGGTCACACACTCGATCTCATTTTCAGACAAGATCTGGAAATAGAAATCTTGGAAAATGAACCATTGCCATGGACAGATCACCATGCAATTAAATTCATTATTTCCGATTTCCCTCCCTTAACTAAAACATCAAATCCAGTGACAACACACTGGACTAGATGTCAGAAGAAGCTCCATTCGGAACTCTTCAAAACCATGTTAAGGAAGAAAATAATTACAATTCAGCCGAACCAAACGGCTGAAGAAACACTGGATACCATAAATACAGCCCTATTACAGTCAGCCGACTTAATAGCGTCGAAACGCAAAACTTGCATCCGGAAAAATAACTCCAGCTGGTTCAACAACCAACTGGCGTTACTGAAGCAAGAGCGCAGAAGGGCGGAAGCCGTCTGGAAAAAAAGCTCTGGCTCTGGCTCTGGGAAACACCATACCACCAACTGTCTGAAATGGAAAAGAACACCTTTTAGTACAGAATATGTAGGCAACAGATATACCCTTATCATACCTCCAACCGCGCATATCTTGACGAATCAACATACAAGAATGAAGAAGTGTGTACCGTTGATCAATTTAGGCTTACCGTATTTATCGGCGTATAACACGCACCGGCGTATAACACGCACCCCAATTTTAAGAGGGGAGTTTAGGGAAAAAAATAATTCTCAGGACCCTTTACAGTACACAGCCTCCCCCATCCAGTTCACATCCCCCCCATCTAGTACACATTAGGGCTGCGCATCTTCACCGGTCACACGATTCGATGCGATTACGATTATCAAGTCCACGATTCGATTCGATTCGATTCCGCGATGCATCACGATGCATCAAGATTACTGCGCACGGTTTTTATCTGTTCTTAAAAAAACTCTCTGCATGTAGCAAACTGTAAACACAGCAGACAACTTAAACAGGAGCTCCAGACTGACCCCCAAATACTACGAGATGGACAGAGACTGCAGACAATGATACTAGAGAGGATCAGAGACTGCGGACATGATACTAGAGAGGGTCAGAGACTGCGGACATGATACTAGAGAGGGTCAGAGACTGCGGACATGATACTAGAGAGGGTCAGAGACTGCGGACATGATACTAGAGAGGGTCAGAGACTGCGGACATGATACTAGAGAGGGTCAGAGACTGCGGACATGATACTAAAGAGGGTCATAGACTGCGGACATGATACTAGAGAGGGTCAGAGACTGCAGACATGATACTAGAGAGGGTCAGAGACTGCGGACATTGTCGTTTGGCAGGACTTTATGGGGACAATGTATGCCATGCTTATTGTCTTAGTGATTGATTCACATCACAACTTCATTGATACCTTTTTTTTTGTACGATTTTTAGTTTTGCTCATTACTACCACACGTGCAATGCATGGCTGCATGTGTGTGGCAGTGATGAGCAAAAGCAAAAATCATACAAAAAAAATAAAAAAAGGGTATCAATTTCAAATCAATGAAGTTGTGATGTTAATCAATCACTAAGACAATAAGACATACATAAACTAGTGTGCCATCAATTGCTGCCAGTGTGCCATTGCCATCAATTGCTGCCAGTGTACCGCCAGTGTGCCAATGCCATTAATTGCTGCCAGTGTGCCGCCAATTGCTGCCAGTGTGCCGTCAATTGCTGCCAATGCCATCAATTGCTGCCAGTGTGCCAATGCCATCAATTGCTGCCAGTGTGCCAATGCCATCAATTGCTGCCAGTGTGCCAATGCCAATAATTGCTGCCAGTGTGCCATCAATTGCTGCCAGTGTGCCATCAATTGCTGCCAGTGTGCCATCAATTGCTGCCAGTGTGCCGTCAATTGCTGCCAGTGTGCCGTCAATTGCTGCCAGTGTGCCAATGCCATCAATTGCTGCCAGTGTGCCAATGCCATCAATTGCTGCCAGTGTGCCAATGCCAATAATTGCTGCCAGTGTGCCATCAATTGCTGCCAGTGTGCCATCAATTGCTGCCAGTGTGCCAATGCCATCAATTGCTGCCAGTGTGCCAATGCCATCAATTGCTGCCAGTGTGCCAATGCCAATAATTGCTGCCAGTGTGCCATCAATTGCTGCCAGTGTGCCATCAATTGCTGCCAGTGTGCCAATGCCATCAATTGCTGCCAGTGTGCCAATGCCATCAATTGCTGCCAGTGTGCCAATGCCATCAATTGCTGCCAGTGTGCCAATGCCAATAATTGCTGCCAGTGTGCCATCAATTGCTGCCAGTGTGCCACAAATTGCTGCCCATTCTAACTGTGCCCATCAATTTCTGCCAGTGTGCATGCCCCGAGTACCTGATGATGATGAATCTGACTCATGTCACTGCTGCCTTCAGTACTCGGCTGTCTCGGTTCTCCCACAGCAGCGTGAGTTAAGCCAAGGAGGAAGGCTCTGGGGAGTCGGGAGCGGGACCGGGGACACTCGCTGAACGTGTCCCTCACATGGCGATGGGCGACTGGGAATGCCGTCAGCGGGGGGGCGGGTAACGAGGCGCGGCGTCTTCGGCTGCATCAGCAGTGGGGGGTGGGAAAAGAGGCGCGGCGTCTACGGCTGCATCAGCAGTGGGGGGTGGGAAAAGAGGCGCCAAAACTTCGGCTCCACTCGGGCGGCTCAGTCGGCTCCACTTGGCTCTGCGCGGCTGCTCGGCGGGCGGCAATGACGCCATCAGTATGCATCGATTATTTAAAGGGACAGCATCGGCGCAGAATCGCCGGAGGAATAATCGTGATGCATCGATTAAACGATTAATTTCAGCAGCCCTAGTACACATCCCCCCTCCATTATACATCCCCCCATCCAGTACACATCCCCCCTCCATCCAGTACACAGAACCCCATACATTATACAGCCCCCTCCCCAGTACACATCCCCCCTATCTATTATACATCCCCAAACCAGTACACAGCCCCCCATCCATTATACAGCCCCCCATCCATTATACATTCCCCCCTCCCCAGTATACATCCCCCATCCAGTACACAGCCCCCCATCCATTATATATCCCCCATCCAGTACACAGCCCCCCATCCATTATACAGCCCCCCATCCATTATACATTTCCCCCTTCCCCAGTATACATCCCCCATCCAGTACACAGCCCCCCATTCATTATACATTCCCCCTCCCCAGTATACAGCCCCCATCCATTATACCCCCCCCCCTGCACTCCCAGGAGACCCCCAGTCTCCTAGGACAGTGCTGCCAGCATTCTCTACAGTTAAGTAAAAAAAACACTGTCAGCCCCTACCACACTGCTCCTCCTGTGTCTATTGCAAAACGAAACGAAGCTTGCATTTACCTCAATAGCTCAGTTTTTTTTCACTGACCTGGGGTCACATGACTGCCCTCCTCTGATGGGCATGTGACTTCTCTCCTCCTCCAATCAAAGCTACACTCAGAGGAGGAGGAGAGCAGCCTAAAAAAAACGGAGCTATAGAAACATTTACAAGCTTCGTTTTACCATTGTAAAACACAGACTATCCGCGCCCCCTGCTGGTGAAACATGATATCGGCGTATAACGCGCAGGCACTGTTTAACCTCTGTTTTCAGAGGAAAAAAGTGCGCGTTATACGCAGATAAATACGATATATCCTTCATTTTCACAGCGGTCAAACAAACTCTGGCCAAAGTCTTATGTCTGGCAACCCAACAGTGGGATTGTATGATATTATTAATGTTATTTTTTTTATTTTTTTATGGTTAAACTGGATGGACTTGTGTCTTTTTTCAACCTGACTAACTATGTAACAGTCACACAAGTCAAATAAAAATGGAATGGTTTATAGTGAATAAAATATTGTCAGCAGTACTCCATAATAAAGTTAAGGAATGTAAAGAAGCTTGATCTCTTTGTTTTACTCACTATTTCCTTGGCGATTTCAATAATTTCTAATATCTTACTAGTTCTGGAGGAAATAGTATCAGGTATAGCACGATCTTTATTTCATCCCTACCCTGTCCCACCCCTTTATCCCTACCTGCTGGGGATTGTTTCTTCTCTCTTCTCTTCCAACCACCTTTTCCGTGGATTTTGGTCTGAAGGGTGTTGGCCGTGAACTTGTTCGGCATACACACGGCACAACATTTTTAGCCAACATTCACCAAACCACCTGTTTTTTCAGCTCTTTACCACCACCCGTTGGGCAACTTCTGCTATTGTTGCTGATGTTTAACATTGGTTCTGAGAATGCGTGTTTGTAAATCGGATTTTAGTTGGACCAACTTGCGTATATACGATCAGATAAACTGACGTAACAGATTTATTGCCCAACAATTGGTGAGCATGAAGAGCCAACTTCATGGGCATGATCCCACAATGGTTTCCTTCAGCTTAAGATGGCTCTTCATTGGAGATTGATAGCAGCGCAGCCATTTTACAAGCGATTTTTACACATGAATCATGTAAGTGCAATCTAAATATATTATTAAAGAGTTTATACTGTTTTACACTATTGGAGCGTTCTCTCCTTATATAACCTGATCCGTGGAACATGAGACGGCTGGCATGGAGATAAGTGATTGGTGTCTGAGACCATAGGAGGGCATATAATAATTATATCCCCCAAAAATATATAAAAAAACTAATTTTTTCCTCAGTTTAGGCCGATGTGTATTTTTCTACATCCTTTTGGTAAAAAAAATCACAATAAGTGTATATTGATTGGTATGCGCAAAAGTTATAGCGTCTACAAAAGAGGGAATAGTTTTATGGCATTTTTATTAATATCATTTTTTTACTAGTGATGGCGGCGATCACCAATTTTTATCATGACTGCGATATTACGGTGGATACATCGGACGCTTTTGACACTATTTTGGGACCATCATCATTTATACGGCGCTCAGTGCTATAAAAATGCACTGATTACTGTGTAAATGACACTGGCAGGAAGGGGTTTAACTACTAGGGGGTGGTGAGGAAGGGGTTAAGTGTGTCCTAGGACGTGTTTCTTGTATTAAGAGAGGTATGGACTCCAGAGAGAGAGAGAGAGAGAGAGATATAATGTTGCCCCTGTTCAAATTATCAGTAAGACCTCATCTGGAATATGCAGTCCAGTTTTGGGCACCAGTTCTCAAAAAGGATATCGGAGAACTGGAGAAAGTGCAGAGAAGGGCAACCAAATTGATAAGAGGCATGGAGGAGCTCAGCTATGAGGGAAGATTAGAGCAACTGAATTTATTCACTCTTGAGAAGAGGAGAATAAGGGGGGATATGATCAACATGTACAAATATATAAGAGGTCCATATAGTGAACTTGGTGTTGTGTTATTCACTTTACGGTCAACACTGAGGACAAGGGGGCACTCTTTACATCTAGAGGAAAAGAGATTTCACCTCCAAATACGGAAAGGTTTTTTCACAGTAAGAGCTGTAAAAATGTGGAACAGACTCCCTCCAGAGGTGGTTCTGGCCATCTCAGTAGATTGCTTTAAGAAATGCCTGGATTCTTTCCTAAATGCACGTAATATAACTGGGTACTAAGATTTGTAGGTAAAGTTGTTCCAGGGTAAATCCGATTGCCTCTCGGGTGATCAGGAAGGATTTTTTTCCCCTGCTGTAGCAAATTGGATCATGCTCTGCTGGGGTTTTTTGCCTTCCTCTGGATCAACTGTGGGTATGGAGTTGGGTGTATGAGATTGTACTGTGTTTTTTATTTTGTTTGTTTATTTTTTTGTGGTTGAACTGGATGGACTTGTGTCTTTTTTCAACCTGACTAACTATGTAACTGTGTGGGGGCTGGGCTACAAGTGCCACAACAGTGTTTGCTGCTCCCGATGACAGGGAGCAGTAGATCCCTGTCTCTAGGCAGAACAGGGAAATGGCTTGTTTGCAAAGGCATCTCCCCGTTCTGGCGCTACGTGACACGATCCCGGAACACCGGCGGACATTGAGTCTGCAGGGTCCCGTGGGCATGGTCACATAGCTCATGGCAGGCCCGCGCGCCACCGGCAGCATGTGTGCGCTTGCTAGATGGCAATTTCAAAGCAACATAAATGTACGTCAGGCAGTCGGCAAGTCGTTATGGAGCTCCCATTTATGTTCGGCGCATCGAGGCCTACTGGTAATTAAATGCGTCTTGTACCATTTTGTACTTTTAAGAATTTTAATAAATAAATAAATATATGTTGGTGTTTGAACTTTAAGGATAATTTTTGCTGATGAGGATCTTTTTCACAATTTATCTTCACGTGGACTTTCTACACTAATATTTGTATCCAATAATTACTTCACCAGTGGATTAATTGTTATTGAATTGTTTAAATCACATTTTTAACTAGCGCAGCTTTTTTGGACATAATGGACTTTGAACTGTGGTTATATCACATGGTTTAGCCGCTGCTGTCAATTTTATATTGCAGTCACTACAGACATTAGCGTGGTATTAAAACTAATTTTACCTCTGTTACTTGCCTGGAGGTTATAAGCCTTGAGGTATCATAGAACAAAACTTAAATCTCTTTGTGAGGGTTCATGGAGCAGTCCAGAACAGTTGACTTACTGTATGTGATACTTTTTACATTCAAAATATTTAATTTCTCAGAGCAACTGTTCCATGAATCAACACTCTTCTACTAGTCCACGTACATCAGAAATGTTTGGCCCGTAATAAGGAAGTAAAAGCTTTTTCCCAAAATAATGGTGTAAACACAAAAAAATCACATACTGGAGTATTTCAGACAAATCTTTGTCCCTTACCTAATACAGTACAAACTTACTAATGACGACAAAGAAAATCCTAGCTTTACCCTGGACAATAATGAAAAGATCAATGTTCTTTGGGTTAATTACCCCACCAACAGCTTTGGCCTGACCCGTTAATTAGCACTCCGTTTTGTTGTACTGTAATCTTGTGATGAGGAATTTGCAATATTCGTAAAATTTTACTTTCAAAGGAATTACAAGTTGAGAGGTCAGCATTAGAGAAGTGAGAGTTGTGTACAAATTCCAAACATCTGGTGCCCATCAATCTCACTCTTCGTATCTCTGTGAGGTGAAACTAGATCTGAATTCTGTCAACCTCAAAGAAATGCAACAGCAATTAAGTAAAGAACCCAAAGAAAAATATGTATCTTCAAAAATATGGAAAATTCCTGGTCTTTTTTTCCATGTGTTGACAGTTTGCAAGCATGTGCTAACTGTTTCCAGTGTTCAGACATGGCCCTGGAGATTCCATACAGGATTCTGGAGATAGTGATGGCTCGGGCTATTGTGAGGTTGCTAAATGTCTTTGTTTTTTCTGTAATTATCCAGTTTCCTTTCCTGTTGGAAATGTAAAGGTTTTCAGGCTGATAAACAGCTGGATTGTCTGTTTTGACCATTAATACATCACTGCTTTCAGCACAATGACAGTAAAACCATGTGTAACTCCTCACAGTCCGTGATTTCGAATAAAATCCCTCTGTGCTTCGTTACTATATATCTTTTCTTTGTTACAGTTATTTAGGGATCTGCATAGTCATATGCACATTAAATTGCTTTTAACATTGGGTTTAGAAACCTCTAAAGCAGGCATGTCCAAAGTCCGGCCCGCGTTCCAGTTTTGAACAGCCCGCCTGGTTATTTAGACATATATATCTTTTGTGGCCTCCCACGATCTCCCAACGTTGGGGCCACAAAAGATGTATATGCTGGCTGCATTGGAGGGGACAGGGAGGAGGCGAGACGTGTGCCGTACACACACAAGAGAATTTCCTGTTTACGGGCAGCTTCTGTAATAGGAAGTCCCATCTCCGGCGCTGATATAGGATGACTGTTCTGTGCATCAAATGAGGCGGGACTTTCTATTAAAGATGCCCCCGTGTAAACAGGAGATTCTCCTGTAGGTAATCTTTGGCGCTCATGAGTACATTTCTGGCAATGATGGGTGCATTCATGGCAATGGTGGGTCTGCAGGTGGGCACTTGTGAGGCTGCAGATAGGCACTGACCCTTAGTTTAAGTGAGTGAGTGAGTGAGAAACTTGTATAGCGCTACATATGCAAACTGAATCGTCTCAAGGCACTTGGTATCCATTTCCTACTATTTTTTGCCTTCAGAATATTCAGAATAGATGGGTTTTGAGTTTTTTTTCTGAAGGCCTGGTGATTCCCTTCCATTCGGATGCTGGTTGGTAACGCGGTCCATAGTCGAGGTCCTTGGACTGCAAATCGCCGTTCTCCTTTGTACTTGTATCGGGCCTTGGGTATTTGGAGTAGATTTTGGTTGGTAGATCGGAGGACACAGTTTGGGTTATGACATAGATATTGAGGTGCACTGTTTTGTACATATTTGTGCATCAGGCAGAGTGCCTTAAACATGATTCGATCTTTTATGGGCAGCCAGTGAAGGGACGGAGGGAGAGATTGATTCCCATGGTGCCGCCGTATTCTGGACGACTTGTAGATGCACAATTTGGTATTTTGTGAGTCCGAGGTAAAGGGCGTTTGCATAGTCGAGTCTGGAGTTGATTATGGTTCCCACCACGACTGCTATGTCTTCTTTTGGGATAAAGGGAATAAGTATACGTAGTAGGAGCAGCAGATGGTGGGATCCGCTGACTACTGAACTTATTTGTGCATCCATTGACATGTCAGACTCAAAAGTGACTCCAAGACTTTTGACTTTGGTGTTAGGAGTGATGGTTTGTCCCAAAATGGGTAGGGGCATCCATGTTGCTGTAGCAAGTTTTTTCCGGTTGGCGTGGAACAGAAGGAGTTCTGTTTTTGAGCCATTGAGTTTAAGATAACTATCCGTCATTCAATTCTCTATCAGAGTAAAGCATTTCTCTATTCCGAAATAATGATCCTTTTTGTTGCTGATACGAAAATAGAGTTGGGTGTCATCCACGTAGGAATGGTAGAGTAGATTCTGGTTACTGATGAGTTCGAGGAGGGGGCGGAGATAAATATTGAATACTACGGGCAACAAGGGTGACCCCTGAAGGACTCAGCATGACACCATGCGTTTTTCAGAAGTGAAAGGACCTAGTTTCACTATCTGTGATCGGTTTTCAAAAAAAGGAGGAGAACCAGGGTAGATCCGAGTTTGCCACTCTAGCTACTTCAGCTAAGCGGGTCAGCAGCAATTTGTGGTCTACTGTATAAAAAGCTGCACTCTGGTCCAACAGTACCAGGAGACAAGATTCTTCATCATCTGCAGCTTCAAGAGCGTCATCCCAAATTTTGAGAAGTGCTGTTTCCGTTCCATGACCAGGTCGGAAACCTAATTGAAATGGATCCAGTAGTTTGTAGGTATCTGAATGGTGTTGTAGCTGTTGCACTACTGCTTTCTCCATTACCTTGGAGAAGATGTTTAGACCTCTTATGGGTCGCCGATGGTTTGGGTCTTTGGGGTGGAGCCCTGTTTTTTTTTAAATGGGTTTGATTATGCCTTGTTTCGGGGAGGTCGGCACCATGCCTTCTTTCACTTGCTTCCCAGTTCTTTATTTAAATAAATTTAAAATAAGCTGCGCTTCAAATTGCACCTTTAGGAGGTGTAAAAGTGAACACATGGAGGAGAGGGAACCACTAACTATGGATTACTCCGAGGATTGATGGTGTAGAGGACTCAGGAGTGTTTGCTGTCCACTATAGAGACCCTGAGCTGGGGGAATTAGCCATAAGCGGTTACGATCTCCCTAAAAAGAGATCTGTCTATTTGGTAAGCGGCATTGATGTTACAGGTGGAGGACCTTTTCTATCACATTTCATCACTTTTTCTTAGGTGTTAATTGATTTAAAGTCACTGCGGATCATTTTACTGAAGCTTTGTGTCTTAGAACTGTGTCCTGGAACCTTCTAGTGGGGGAGCTCACTGTTCTTGGGTTGATACCAACAGTGATATGAGCACTGGAAAAGGAATTTATCCTGGTTGTACGTGATTTATTTCTAGCATCTGGGTCCATCAGTTTGTCTGGATTTTGGACTCAGGAGGAGGACTTCCAGGCTTTTTTTGATTGCACTTGGCTCATGATTCATGTATCACAAATTTCATGCTCTTATGTCACTATTTTGTTTTTTATTTGCAGCGCAGCTTATTTTATTTTATTTGTTCATAGTGTGTATATCTCGCATTTTAGTTGCGGCGGCCTATTTAATATCACATTATTCGCTTTTAGGATTTACTACACAGACAGCGCAGTATCTCACCTTGACCCATACAGTTCTTTATTTAAAATGTAAAAACTTTCCTGAAACTTCGCTCTTAAAGTGAAGGTTTGTGTTATACTCCAATAAATACGTTATATTCAAATAATACGACTGAGCTCATCTCTTTACTCACACACAGCCACAAAGGCAACAGAATTCTTGTTGGGCAGTGTATTAGTGCTCGAACAAATACACTTAGACCAAATTTTTATTGTTCAAAGAATGTCAGGCAAAATTGTCGGCCCTCATGCATGTTCACTTCATCAAATCTGTCCCTCTTTGAAAAAAGTTTGGACACCAGTGCTCTAAACCCATTAAAAAAATTGACAGGTGAATTTGGCCTACAATTAACTTTCTGCTGAGCTGAATCTGACCTACTTCCAGTTGCATTTGTATTCCCAAAGACTTGTATAGGCAGAGAAGTGGTTCTGATGTGAAAACAAAAGTATGTTGCCACTGGCCTTTAGGTATCTTAAGGCCTTATGTGCTGTCTTGATGAGGGTCTGGTATTGATTTTAAGGGGCAGTGACAACATACACCTGGGTAAAATCCACCATCGGACACCGGAGCCTACCCAGGTTAGACTGCTACAGCAAGGGATCCTTGATCAGTGAGTATACTGTACTGGGGATTTGTCTGACAGTTTGCCCTAAATGAGCAGGTGACAGGCATCTCTTTAAGGATGTTTTACAATTTTGTAGTCTTATTTTTCTACGTGTAGCAAAACCCCCGTAGGAGCTGCTGGTTAGTTTTGGGCAGCACGTTAACTCACCATTCATCTTCTAGGGGAAGAAAGTCTGAAAGAACTCTAATGTCCACACAAGATGTAAAACCTCTAGCTGTCAGGTTTTATTCTTTTGCTCAAAAGTGGTGAAGAAGGTAGAAGGATGAAGAGGGAAGGGAAAGGTTCAGGTACCCGGTACAGATCAATGGGGAAAACCCCTATACTCCAAAGTCATTCACCACCAGTTCACAAACCAGTTGGATAACAGTCTCTGCCACAGACTGATTGGGAACAAATTGAACAGTCCGGAATCCTCTGCCACAGGATGTAATACCCGAACTTCCAGCCAAACAGTTAAAGAGCTTTTAAGCCGACCCAGCGAACTGTAGCACAACTTGAGTCGTGGATCCCTCCTTAATAAGGTTACCAGGCCTATCCTGAGACATACAGTAAGCCTTCCGCTTGGTCTCCTCCAGGGCAGGTCCTCCCTTGGTTGCCTTTATTAAGTATAGCTTCCTTCGCTTAGATGGACAGCTTGGGATCCCTCTTGATTCGTAGGACCCAGTCAGCATAACTGGGCCTACTGGTAGAGATGCAGCCTCAGGCCAACGTGGTCCAGGGGCTGAAAATCACGCAACATATACCTCGAGGCGAAGGACCCCAAAATATGTCATCTGCCCCTCAAGAATCCCTTACCGGCATGCACAGCGGGGCACAACTCCCACTGGGCTGTTCCCGAGGAGTGATACTCAATGATCTATGGCTTGCCAGTGTTCCAACACAGGCCTGTGGGGGTATGGCCACCTACAGGCAACTGCGGGAAAATACTATCAGGCACAGCCACTGCCAGGACAGAGGCTAATTTAGTATAAATCATCACAGTCTGAGCCATATTATCGGGTCAGACTCCCACTAAATTTAACATAGCGCCCAGTCATTTGAGAGCAGGGCGCTACATACATAATATGACTGGGTACTGACATTTATAGGTAGAGTTGATCCAGGGAAAATCCGATTGCCTCTTGTGGGATCTGGAATGAATTGTTTTCCCTGCTGTAGCAAATTGGAGAATGCTCTGCTGGGGTTTTTCACATTCCTATGGATCAACTGTAGGTATAGGATTGTGTATATGGAATTGTATTATTATTAATTTATTTATTTTGGTTGAACTAGATGGACTTGTGTCTTTTTTCAACCTGACTAACTATGTAACTATATAATTCAGACCTGAAACTGAGCCAAAATTGCACAAGACCCTTCTGCTGTGCACTCCACGGCTGCCCCGGAGATGTGTAAACTGGCTTCATTGAGAGCCGGTCACACTCTCCTGTAATACAAATTGGATGTGGAAATGCATCCAATTCACATAACTATGAACCCAGACTTAGTGTTCTATATTTTAGGTGCCGGTTGACTACCAACACTAGCTCTAATGATGTGTCTGCTTACAGCCAGATTGATTGACCTACATATAAGGCACCTGCAAACACTGGTATCCAAGCATCATAGACAATAGTAATTGTCTAATTTCTATTCCCCCCTCATTTGTAGGTGTCTGGAACATGCCCCATCTTATCTCTAAATGATGAATGGTGACCTGAAACAACAGCATGTTCTTCGGAAAATATCTGACCACCACAGATGCCTGATGGTTGGTCAGATTTTGCCTTTATGTACTATGCTATATATTGTTTATGACAACTTTGATCTAAATCATAGTTTAGTACCCTCGTCACATAAGGGGTCATTTCATAGTGGTTGCTATAAATTATAGTATGACCGTTTACAAGACCTAACTGACCTTATACCTGCCGCTTGGGAAGTACATTCATTGAAGTACATTCAGTGTATTTATCATTTGGAAAGACTCTCATAATGATTTACTGTATCCCTGTAGATATGTAAGCCATATTTACTGCACAGCCCTTAACTTCTCAAAGTAATGTTCTTATTAATATGATACTTGTGATAGGTATTAAATCCCGTAGTGGGACTTCAAAGGGCAGCCATTGTATTAGTCTGCAGAAATGAACTCCAACACCATTCGTGTTGGCACATGTTAATATTAATCCAGGCAGAGTAATCTGATTATTGCTGAAGGAAGGAATTTTCCTAAAGTATGAGCAATAACAGTCTGTAAGTCTCCCGCACCCTCGGTTGACATAAGTTAGTCTTTGAAAGGCAAAGACAAAAAGTTCAATAATCTCAAAAAACGTGTTTAACTGATCGGAAATGTGATTGGTTGCCATTGTTAAAGCGGTTGTAAACCATTACATATACCCAGTGAAGTGACTAGCCCTATGTGATACATAGAGATAAAGCAAATTCTCCCACATAAGTTATACCTGTGTAGCAAGGTCTCCGGCCTTGTCCAGTTAATGAGCACCTCCAAGGCCAAAGATAGCTGACATCCTTCAATATGTAGTGGTTTAGAGGCATAGTGGGTGCAAAGATGGTGAAAGTCATTGGGCACCAGACACTTCTTCGATGTAAAAGAGGTTTTATTTATTTTGACAGTCCTTTTTGTAAGAGGGTTAGGGCCAGGACACCCCTAAGTGGTTATAGATTAAATTGTCAGACTACGAGAGTTCAATAGAAAGACAGCCGTGCAGGGAAAGGCCCCAGCAAGGCGCAACAACTGCACATGCAGGAATGCAGTTTCCTATGGTAACAGTTCTTTAACAGTTCCTAACTCAAACATAACAGTTCTTTTAGCTTTCCACTACAACTGTCTCTTGTAGTTCTTCAACAATGAGCTCTCGGTCTCTCACTAGACCCTCTGATTCACTGACTCTGAATCCCTTGAGCTCCTCCAAGGTTGTGGTTGTATCTTACTCAAGCGTCACCCCTGCTTCTCTGCTGGGTCCCTAGCTTGGCACTTCAGATACTTCTCAAGCTTCATCCCTGATTTCCGGCGAGGTCCCTGACTTGACTCACAAGGCTGCTCTGCAAGCATTTCCTCCGCAGGTTGGGTCCATGATTTGGATCACCGCCTGAAGTTGCCCAATTCTTCACCTTGCCCGTTCGGTGAGAATATGGTTCCGCTACTTTCTTCAGTTACTCACTGTGGTCCCTGGTAAAGGTGGTTGTCTCTTTGTGACAACAGCTTACCTTCTACCTCCGACCACTGACGGTTCTCCAGCCGACAGAACCGTCACTTTTGGTTGGACTGCAAGCCGCAGTTCCAACCCTGCACTGCCCTTTTACTTCTGGATAGGCCCTCACACAGCCTGGCAGCCAGATGCCCCAGGATAGGCCCAAACTCCAGCCTAGCAGCCTGGGGCGTACAACACACATCCAATCAGACAGCCATCCATGTGGTACAGAACATAGATCACCTGACCTCACCCAAATATATAGGTTCTCCCAGCAGGCCAAGGGATTCAAGAAAACCCCTGCCCATCTAGTACCACCAAGTACCTGGCCACCTAGTGGTAGAAGAGAATAGTGCAACAAGAACAAACTTAGGGAGAAATCAATAGATCTCTATCAATAAACCAAGATAACTACTCTTGTGCAAGTAAATTTGTGACTAAACCTCAGGGTGCTACATCTGTTTATCTGAAGCCTTTTTTCCTTTACATCAGTTCAGAGTCCAGAATTTATACAGCATTTTTAAGCTTACGAAGGCAGGGGACAGGGATCTGATGTCACACACTGCAGGGAATAGAGCAGGTACCGGAGTGTAATCTGAGACCTGAGTGGAGGGAAACGACACACCCATTCTACACATAGGCAAGCAAGAACAACTGAGGCTGGCAATCACATGTCCTGGAGAGGGTGTATGTCCATCTCCTGGGATTGTCTGGTGTCAGTATGGATGGTCAGAAATAACTCATGCAGATAGCAGAAGATCAAGAGAGGAGACAGAAGTCATATGTGCTTGAAATAAAGACCCACTATAGATGCATATGCTCAGTTCATTTTTCATTTTAGGGACATACAACCTTTAACCACTTCCCTGCTCGTAGGATGTCATATAACGTCCCTGGGTTGAAGTGGTGATATATGGATTATGCCTGCAGCTACAGGCATCATTCAGATATCTTTGTTTTCATCCAGCGATTCCCTCTAATGTAAAAGCCACCCTAGCGACTATTCAGCTGCTAGGTATCTTTTACAGGCAGTGGGAGAATACGCCCCTCCTGCCAACCTCTGGTGCCTTTCTGGTCTCTCCCATGTGTTTGGGAGGACAGATTCATGATCCGACAGCGCCACTGGATTACAACGGAGCTGGAATGGGTGGTCCCAAGACTGGGTGGTCCCCAGCCATATTAATGACCCTGTGAGGCCGGAAGTGATGTCATGACGTTTTTACCTGGAAAGCAGAGATCAATTTTCTTATTTTTTTATTTCCTGCTTTCCAGGATAGAGGAGATATATCGGGTCTCATTGACCCTGGATGTCTCCATAAAGAGGACCTGTAATGGGCACAGTGGCTGCAATTAATGTTTTTTTTTTTCAGTTTGAGCACCAGCCACCACTGGTCTGCACTATCGACTCCACCTACGGTAGAAATCCTCTTGCCACACCTTTGTAAGCATGTTAATATTGCATTGTTGTAGACAAAGGCGGCTCTTTAATTAGGCAAATTAGGTGGTCGCCTAAGGCCTCGCACTAACAGGGGCCTCGCAGCCACCTAATTTGCCTCTGCTCAATCACTGTGTGATAGATCCATACAACTTTCTGTAGCCATTTTTATTTGCTTGAATTTGTATTCCCATTATGGGCATGGTGGGGCCCCCATGTATAAGTTTTGCTTAAGGCCTCACAAAGCCTAGAGCCGCCTCTGGTTGTGGAGGCTGCTCAGCCCATATCTCGCTGGAGAAGTTAGAGGGGGTTGAAAAATTAGGTGTAACTGCATTTAAAATGCAGTTACACTCTACCCTATGTTTGTAGTGTTTTTGTGCTACTCTGAATCACATTTCCAGCCGGCCAAATAGCTCTGGCTGCATTGGAAGCCACTAACAAAACTTCCTGCCATCTCAACAGAGACATCTCCACCCCCTTCCTCTCTAGGCAAATGAGTCGTCAGTCATTAAATCTGCTGCGGCATTCTTAAAATATTCTGTCAGTTCCTCACAGCGGGGAGATTTTGATAAATAGACCATGAAATTCATTATAATTCTATTTCACAGTTGAAATTCGATGGAGCTTATTTGCCATTTTTAATACTGTGCTGATATTGTGTCTCTCGCCACTGTTGTAGGCGTGCTTCGATGAGCCTTTATGTAGCGGTGTGCATTTTCAGCTTCAAAAGGTGCCCTTTGCTCCATCCCCAAATTCAAGTGCTGCAAAATGGAAGCTGCAGGCATCATTGCTGCATGTAATGGCATGAGAAAGCATGTCTTTATCTTTGTTCATTGCATTTACCGCTACAGTATGTCCTTGTCACGAGGATACCACATTTATTAGGGAATAATTCCATAGGATACTACATAGATGTGGACTGTGTTCATGTGTCGGTGCTTTCAATTCATTGGCAGAATAATCATATTTTTTTGTGATGATTTCCTTCTCGACAGAGGACTGATGCTGCGTACACACGATCATTTTTCGGCATGAAAAAAAACAACGTTTTACGGCATGTAGAAAAAACAACGTTTTCTAACTTCATCATTAAAACGACGTTGCCCAAACACCATCATTTAAAAAAAATGCTCTAGCAAAGCGCGGCAACGTACAACGTGTACGACGGCACTATAAAAGGGGAAGTTCCATGCGGATGACGCCACCCTTGGGGCTGCTTTAGCTGATTCCGTGTTAGTAAAAGACGATTCACGCTTTTCTGTTCTGGTAGTTTTACCAGAACGAGGGCTCCCGCCTCATAACTTGCTTCTGAGTATGCGCGGGTTTTTTATGTCGTTTTAGCCCTCACACGATAATTTTTTACAACCCGAAAAACTACATAGTTTAAAACGTCGTTAAAAAATGCAGCATGTTCGAAAGAAAAAAAGGTTGTTTTTCAGAACCTGAAGCCCACACAGGATCATTTTAAATGACGTTTTTGAAAAACAACGTTTTTTTCATGCCGAAAAATATTATTTATTATATTATAATTTATGATTTTGTGTTTCAAACTTTATCATACCTGGGATGTCTACTAGACTCTGGTTTCGACAGATTTAAGTGAGTTATTCCTAAGAATTACAGGCCTACAGTATAAAAATTTCCATGCAAAATAATTGTACTGCTTTCAGCACCTAAAATCTGACAGAATCATACTGCCAGGGAGGTTAATCCAATAGAGCATCTTTGGAATATGGTGGAACATGTCAATATTAACCCAAATCTCTAACTCCTTGTTAAGTCTATGCCACAAAGAATGAAGGCAGTTCTGAAGGCAAAAGGGGGTCCAACCCGGTACTAGTAATATGTACCTAATAAAGTGAAAGGTGAGTGTAAGTGATATTAAACCCATCGGGCCAGATCCACGTACATCTGCGCATATATAGACCGGCGTAGCGCATCTCCTTTACGTTAGACCGGTTCAATTTAGAGGCGCAAGTACCGTATCCTCGTAGTATTTGCACACAAATTTGCGCTGACGCAACGTAAATTCCGAGGCGTAAGGCGGAGTAATTCAAATTGGGAAGTACGTGGGCGTGTTCCATTGAAATGAGCCGTGACCCCATGCAAATGAAGGGCCGGCCGGACTGCGCATGCGCGCATGACGCAGACTATGGTCAGCACCTCTCTGCGCATGCTCACAACTCGGCCTGGTGTAATCAATGAGATAGCAACTAGGCCCGGCATACTTAGTGAGCTACGCCAAGGGCATAAATAGGCCCAGACATACGCCCTTTCATTGCAAAAGTACAACCATTTGTTTCCCTCCCTGAAGAAAGGTGCTTTCGTTCCGTTGTCTGTTGCTGTTTGTAGGTTTGTGTCGTGTCGTTGTGTTTTTTGGATTCTGTGTTTTTGAGAGATGTCAGAGATGCCCTTATTTTCTCCCTTTTGGTCTGTTAAATTTCTATGTTCTATCTATTTGACAAAAAATTGTTGTTGCTGTCAAAAATCTTGTATGCTGATAACTTTCTCTCTTCTCTGCCTATGCTGTTATCAATTACATTATTCTCTGGGGTCCGCAAGCGGTTAACCATGTGTTTGACTGTGTCCAATCACAGCCGGTCACATGTAAACACGGAAATGCCGGTAATCAGCTCCCATCAGCTTGCGCTGACAGAGTATGTGGCGTGGAGATCCGATCAGCGGCATCTCTTCCCAGGGGACATCAAGACATGTAATCAGGGCATGGATCATCTGTGCCCTAATTACAATAAAGCGCCACCAGTGCCAGCAATCAGTGCCCAAAATGCCCATTAGTGATGCCAGTCAGTATTGGCTATCAGTGCTGCCATAAATGGATTTATATAGCCCAACAGTTTACGCAGCGCTTTACATCAGGGAAGACAGTACGCAGAGGGCCCTGCTCGTAAGAGCTCAATCTAGAAAGGAAGGGTCCAAAGTAGTTAGCATTAATGACTCAAAAGAAAAGTGCGTTGCTAGGTGTAAGGGTAGGCCATCAATGTCCATCAGTGCCGCTCATCAATGCCCATCAGTGCTGCCTATCCGTGGCGCCTATTAGTGCCCACTAGGGATGAGCTCCGTTTTCGATACGAACGTATGTTCGACTCGAACATTGTCTGTTCGTACGTTTGACGAAATTCAAACAAAACGGGTCGTTCGCGCCAAATTCGAGTGACGCACAACGGCCCATAATTCACTGCGACATTGCGCGCTGATGATTGACCAAACATGCACTACGAACCTGCATGCTTGGCCAATCACAGCGCGCAAAAAACGGAGAGCCATAATTGGCCAAAGCCAGGGTGGCTTTGGCCAATTATGGCTCAGGGCTTTAGCACACGCCCCACACTATATAAGGCCGCCTGCTGGGCGGCCTCGTGTAGTGTGTTGCGGTTGTTAATGAGAGCAGTCAGAGAGATTGTCTTTTTATATCGCTAGATTAGAGCAGGCAGGCAGGCTAGTCAGTTTAGCTTAATTTACAGTCTGTAGAGGATCTATATACATCCCTAGGAGTTGTACATATATTTATACACTGTATAGCTTAGCTAGACCAGCTATTCCTAATTTACTGGCAGGCAGGTGATTGTGCTATTTAAAGACATTATCACACGTATAGACACCCAGCAGGTACAATATTTAAAGGAATTTTTATTTTTTATTTAAGCATTATTAAAATCACTGCTCCTGAAGCAATGATTTTAATAATGTTTAAATAAAAAATGAAAAAAATCCTTTAAATATTGTACCTGCTGGGTGTCTATAGTTTGCCTGTGAAAACGTCTTTGAGAACCCGGGTCTTGCCCGAGGGAACATGTATCAATGGAAAAAAGTTTTAAAAACGGTTGTTTTTTCAGGAGTCCTGCTCGATGTGTTCTGCCCGTCGAGGTTCTCTGCCGTGTGTACGCCGCCTAACTTGAAGAATTGGTCTTTAAAATGATCGTTTTTGAATTTGAACGTTCGAGTCCCATAGACTTCAATGGGGTTCTAAATGTTCGCGCGAACGGTCGGTCTGTTTGACGGTTCTGGTGCGAACCGAACGCGGGGGTGTTTGGCTCATCCCTAGTGCCCACTAGTGCCACCTATCAGTGCCCACCAGTGCCACCTAACAGTGCCCACCAGTGTCACCCCTCAGTGCCTCCTATCAGTGCCCTTAAGTGCAGCATATTAGTGCCTCCTCATCAGTGCTCATCTGGTGCAGCCTCATCAGCGCACATCAGTGAAAGAGAAAAAAATACCTATTTACCAGCAGAAACTAAGAAAAATGGTTTTGGTCTTTTTTTGTAAAAAAAAAAAAAAAACCCAGCAGTGATTAAATACCACCAAAAGAAAGCTTTATTTGTGTGAAGAAAATGAAGGAATTTCACATGATTACAGTCTAGCCTGACCACGCAATTGTCATACAAAGCGTGACAGTGCTGAAAGCTAAAAGCTGAAAATTGGCCAGGGCAGGAAGGGGGTGAAAGTGCCCGGTAGGCAAGTGGTTAAGGGAAGTGGAAAAATACCAGATCTACTAGCAGGATGAACAGGGGAAAAAAAAACGATGTTACAGGGGAACTTAGAAAAGCAAAGACAGTTTTGTTAATGTTGGTGGCAGCCTGCGTCGTACACATTATTTTTGCCCATAGTAATGTGTGAACGCTTCATCCATCAGCGCTCGCAGTGTAGGCTCCACGTGTTTTTATAGCACCCCACCGAGGGAAATTCCTCGTACACGTCTGCAAGTTGCCCTGAGCTTCTGCCAGCCCCTTCTCACATCATTTCCCTGCGTCTCCCTCAGCCATCTGTGCTGTGCTTGGCTCTTCATCCCCTTTTATAAATATGGCTTGTATTACGGTTAATAAATTATGAGCCTCCCATCGGAACCCTCTCCTCTCCCAATTTCTGCCTTCCTGACGTGTAACTAATAAAGTTTTCAGTCAGGCTCCGGGGCATGTGTTCTACTCATGAAGTCCGCGCTCTCTCCTGCACACAATTAATTTCTCCCGTCTTTCCCACCACCGGCGGCTGGGTTGTTAATTTCGTTGGGTGGGGAGGATTGTTTCATTTTGCCAATTTCAGTGAGAAAAGAGAAGGATTTAACCGCTTGCTGACCAGCCACCATCATTATACTGTGGCAGGTTGGCTCGTTCCTGCGAATCGCCGTAGGTGTACGTCGGCTTGTGAACTCAATTTTGTGGGCGCATGCACACTCCCATTGGCCAGTGGGGGAGCCAATCAACAGGTCACTTTGATCATTCCCTGCAGTGACAGAACGGGGACCTGCCTGTGTAAACAAGGCAAATCTCTGTTCTGACAGGGGTTATGATCTCACAGATCCTGTCTTTCTGCTAAGTAAGAAGATGGATCTGTGTGTTTCCCCAGTCACATCGTCCCCCCATACAGTTAAAAAACACAAAAAGAGAACACATTTAACCCTTTGATTGCCGATAATCTTAACCCCTTCCCTGCCAGTGTCTTTACTACAATAACAATGTATATTTTTAGCACTGATCACTGTAATGATGTCACTGGTTCCAAAAAAGTGTAAAAAATGTCAGTTAGGTGTCCGATCTGTTCGTCGCAATGTCGCAGTCCCACTAAAAATCACTGATTGCCCCCATTACTAGTAAAATAAATAAAAAAAATACCATAAATCTATCCCCTATTTTGTAGTTGTGATAACTTTTGCGCAAACCAATCAATATATGCTTAATGCGATTTTTTTTTTACCAAAAATATGTATCAGCCTAAACTGATAAAAAAAATCGTTTTGTTTTGTTTTATTGGGAAATGCTTTATAGCAGAAAGTAAAAATATATATATATATTTTTTTTTTTCAAAATTGTCGCTCTTTTTTTTTGTTTGTGTAGCGCCCCCTTGCGTTTAGCACGGGTATTGCGCTTTAAAAAGAATAGTTGATTGCAATTGTTGAGTTACTGGTCTGTCTTATTCTGGGAAGGTCCACTGGCTCGGACTGCATTCTGGGGATGTGAGTTCATCCTTGGCCGGCAGTGGGAGCTAGAGGGATTCCCGGCAGATTGAGTCTTCCCCAGCAGCCAAATGGAAAGTTTTTCCTCTCGCTGGGCATGCTGGGGAGGGGTATATCTGGAAAGGAGGTCAGGTGTTCAGGGTTCTTTTGGCGTTCCCTACAGGGGGTCCCGGAGTAGGGGTGCGGCATGCACCTTTAGGGTGTGCGCACTCAGGAACCCCACCGGTGTGGCCCATCTGGCCAATATCCGGGCTCTGCTGAGACTCGGTTGGAGACGAATCTCAGGGGGACCCCAGTAGATGGCTGGTTTCCTGAATGTCGCCGGGAGAATCTGGTACTAGAGCCATAGACGGATACGCTTTGCTGTTGCATGGTGCCGTACGCGCAGGAAATAGCTGGGAGGATTTGCTCCGTTCGGGTGTCGGCAAATTATTCAGATTACATTGGCCTGTGGCAGAGGCCTAGAGCCGGGTCAGAGAGAGAGAGACCCTTTTCTCCTAGCTTGCGTTGTGATGGTGACGCGTGTGAATTGGCTCTGTCTGTGACTGAGTTGCGCTGTGTGCTTATCCAAGCCTGGCATCAAGAATCTCTATCTCTTATTCATTAAACCGTCATTCTTCATTGAGTTGATGTTTGGCTATGTTGGCCTGGAATTAAAGCATGAGAAAAATCTTTATTGCCTGTCTGGACATTCAAGTTATTGCAAAGTGTTCTGGTGCATCCCTACCAAGCAAGGGTAACTTCAACAATGCCGATCCCATCATCAAACCAGCGGCCCTTTCGGGGGTGACGCTACATTTATAGCACAACAAGTTAAAAACGCAAATACCACCAAAAGAAATCTTCTTTTGTGGGAAAAAAGGACATCAAAGTACAGTAAATTGTCATTTAAAGCGACGCACATGGCCTGGTCAGGATGTGGGTGATTCCTTCCGGGGGTGAAGTGGTTAAAAAGAGAAGGACGTTATTACTGTGAGGCCGTGAATACTGAACTCTTGATGTTCCCGTACAGCTGACAAATGCAAGTACAGATGAGGCCGGGCGTCTGACTGTATGAACAAGCATCAACGTAACAGCGCTGCATGTGTCCGTATTGTGTGCGGGCTTCATATGCTCCCACTTATCCTCATCAGGAACCATGCACTCCATGCTGCCGCCTTTCCTGAAAACTTCACACCAGTCCCATAATGCAAATCAAGAAATTTCAGGCCAGGGAATGTTTAGCAAGGGAAGCAAGCTGTGCAAAACTAATTAAAGAGAACTGGTCACCAACTACCAACCTAATTCAGCGCAATTTCAAAGCCACACATCGGTGCGATTTGCACTGACAATTTCATTGCGGCTTGCAACTTCATTTAACCACTTAAGGACTGGAAGGATTTACCCCCTTAATGACCAGGTAGTTGACAATTGCGCGGTCATGCGCCGCTGTCCCCAAACAACATTTATGTTCTTTCTTTTACCACAAATACAGGCAGTCCCAAAGTTACGATTGGGCTAGGGACTGTAGGTTTGTTCTTAAGTTGAATATATTTAAGTTGGAAAAGAACCCTTTTTAGATGGCCAAGATGGCTACTCTGCGATTTCCGATGTTCTGTCGAAATGCGCCCACTGTTGAAAAGTGGATGCGCAGAATGGCAGAGACATCACGGCGCCTCTTGTTCGTAAGTAGGAGTCGTTCGCAAGTCGGATGTTCGGAACTCGAGACTGCCTGTAGAGCTACTTTCTTTTAGTGGTATTGGATCACCTCTGCGTTTTTTATTTTTTGCGCTATAAACAAAAAAAATTTTGCTATAATATTTTGCTATAATAAATATCCCCCAAATAATCATAAAGAAAATAAATGTCTTCCTCAGTTTAGGCCGATATATATTGGTAAAACAAATCTCAATAAGTGAATATTGATTGGTTTGCACAAAACTTATAGGGCCAGATTCACAGAGCGATTACTCCTGTCTATCTCGCGTTAGACTGGAGTACTTTCAAATTACGGGCGTTTTTTCACTACTCTGAAACCTCAAACCATGAAAATACGGCTGCGGGCTTCAATCCGACTGGCTTACGTGTTCGATACACCTTTGGATCTACGCTGCAATAAATTTGCGGCCACTGGGTGGAGTTCCCGTCGTTTTCCGCGTGGGGGTATGCAAATGAGCTTTTGCCGACGATCCACGTAGTTGCGAACGTCTATCCCAATCTCTTGGCAGTCGTTCCCGCGTCAAATCTCAACATTTTCCGACGTCTTTTTTTATTTTTTACGTAAGTCGTCCGGGAATAGGAATGTCCGTAAACGACGCTACTCAAACAAAAAATTACGTAACAACGTTATTTCGCGCAATGCACCGTGGGAAATTTCTGAACAGAGCGAGTGCAGTTCGATCGCCGCGGGGACGCGCCTAATTTAAATGCTTCACGCCCCCTAATCGCGTATTTCGATTACGCGGCAAGAAATACACTATGCCGCCGTACCGTAAGGGACAAAATCTACCAGAATTCGGCGTAGAGCCTGGTAAAATACGGCGGCGTAGTGTATCTCTGATACTCTGCGCCAATGTAATTGTATCTGAATCTGGCCCATAGTGTCTACAAAATAGATTTATGGCTTTGTTTTTGTTTTTTAATAGTAATGGCGGTGATCAGCGATTTTTAGCGGGACTGCGTTATTGAGGCGGACAGATCGGACACTTTTGACACTTTTTTGGGACCATTGACATTATTACAGCGATCACAGCTAAAAATAGCCACTGATTACTGTATAAATGTCACTGGCAGGGAAGGGATTAACACTAGGGGGAGAACTGTCTTACCTAGGGAGTGTTTCTAACTGTGGGGGGCTGGGACTGCCTGGGGAAGGAGACCGATCGCTGTTCCTAAACAGTAGGAACAGGAGATGTGTCTCTCCTCCCCTGACAGAACGGAGATCTGTCTATTTAAATTGACAGATCTCTGTTCTGTCTCTATCAGGAGCGATCGCAGGTGGCTAGCAGGCATTGTGACCGCAGGCCATGCACATCAGCTCCGGCGTAGCAACGTGGGTCGCGCACACATCCCCTACAGCTCTTAAAGCAGCCGACGTACAGCTATGGCTGTTTGCCCAGGGGAGCCAACCTGCCGCAGTATAACTACGGCGCCTGGTTCTTAAGTGGTTAACAAAAGTCTATGCAAGTTGCAATTAAATCATCAAAAAGTCATGTAGGGACGTCCATCTCATGTTGCAGCAATGTGAACGATTCCATTGCCGAAAATAGGCTGTGACTTGTCATGCCATTTGGAACTGTAAAAAATTGTGTGAACCGGGACATAGGCCACTTTCATATGAATGTTCAGATCAAGTCCGCCAGACAGTTTTTCAGGCACGCCTGATTAGACAGTCCGATCACCCCTATGGAGCGGCGGGTGTATTGGTTACCCAGTGGGCATTGCTTTTTTGTCAGCAAAAGTGGAATTACCCTTTAAGAAAAGAAGAGGAAGTGTGGTTATATTTATGTAGACCACCAGAAAAAAAAGGTTGGTGATAAAACAACAGGCTGCCCTATGCATGTCACAAGAAAAACGAGCCACAAAATGAAATTGAAATTGGTGTGGTAACACAAGTACAATGAGGCTCCATTCACATCTGTGCGTTTCCTTGCATTTCAGAAATGCGCTGCACCAAAAATTGCAGTAGAAAAAACACCAAGCTCTGCTCCAAAAAAAAGTTCTGAAGCTTCTTTGGGGTGATTGCTGTGTGTAGGGGAGCTCATTCAGGTGGATGGGCTGCCCTATGTGTGATGAGTGAAAAGGACCCCCCCCCCCCATGCTAAAAAAAATCTCATACAATCTCCCGCTATGCAGAGATATGAACAAGGCTTGACAGCTGAGTGTTTCTTTCCACTCCCTCCTATGAACTTGAATAAAGATGGCCATACACTTTGCATACTTATTGTATATTGTGTATTTAGTGAGAAGGGTGATCACTGATTGCATTTAATTTAAAAATGGGAATGGGTGGGTAGGTAGATGATGCAGGGTGCTAATGAGGTCAGCTAGTCAACTCCTTCTTGTGTCATGACCTAAAGTCAGATTAGGAAGTAAGGCAGAAGTAATGGATATGTTTGGAAACATGGATGAGGACAAGTGAAGTAAGTGAATGTAAAAGGAAAGCTTTGATATTTTTACAAAAAAAAGTACATGAATGCTATATTGGTGCATAGGGGAGCTGGAATTTAGAAAAAAAAGGTGAACAAAGGTGAACTTGTCCTTTAAAGCGGTTGTATACCGCTTTAGCAAATTTTTACCTACAGGTAAGCCTTATTATAGGCATTTCCAAGTCATTTGTTTTCTAAGAATGGGAGGTCAGATCATATTGGTCCCATAAAGAATGATGAAGGGAATCTGGTTACTACGGATGGAGAGGTGGCAAAGGTATTGAATTTATTTTTCTCCTCAGTCTTCACAAGGGAATTCAGGATTAACCAAAACTGCAGTGTTTATCCTCATGACACATCACAGGAAGCACCTCCATGGAGTACAGAATTAGACTTGAAAATGTTAACATTAATAAATCAACGGGGCCAGATGGCTTGCAGCCGAGGGTCCTTAAGGAACTCAGTCAAGTAATTGCCAAACCATTGTTCCCAGCATGGTACCAGCTGATTGGAGAAAAACCAATGTAGCGCCAATATTGGTCCGAGATACATCCCTGGGAACTATGGGCGAGTTAGCCTAACATCAATAGTATGTAAGCTCTTGGAGGGGATAATAAGGGACTATATACAAGATTTTAGTAATGAGAATGGTATCATTAGCAGTAATCAGCATGGATTCATGAAGAATCGTTTTTGCCAAACCAATCTATTAACCTTCTATGAGGAGGTGAGTTGCCATCTAGATAAAGGAAGGCCTATAGACATAGTGTATCTGGATTTTGCAAAAGCATTTGATACATTTTCCCATAAAGTTTACTGTACAAGGTTCATTGGCATGGATCATAGAGTGAGTACATGGATTGAAAACTGGCAACAGGGGCGAATTCAGAGGGTGGTGATAAATGGGGAGTACTCAGAATGGTCAGGGGTGGGTAGTGGGGTCCCCCAGGGTTCTGTCCTGGGACTAATCCTATTTAGTTTATTCATAAACAACCTAGAGGATGGATAAATAGTTCAATCTCTGTATTTGCGGAGGATACTAAGCTAAGCAGGGAAATAACTTCTCCTAAGGATGTTGAAACCTTGCAAAAATATCTGAACAAATTAATGGCGTGGGCAACTACATGGCAAATGAGGTTTAATGTGGAAAAATTTAAAATAATGCATTTGGGTGGCAAACATATGAATGCAATCTACTCCCGGGGGGGGGGGGGGGGAACCTCTGGGGGAATTAAGGACGGAAAAGGACCTAGGGATCCTGGTAGATGATAGGCTCAGCAATGGCATGCATTGCCAAGTTGCTGCAATCAAAGCAAACAGAATATTGGCATGCATTAAAAAGGGCATCAACTCCAGATATAAAACAATAATTCTTCTGTTCTACAAGACTCTGGTCCGGCCGCACCTAAAGTATGCCGTCCAGTTCTGGTCACCAGTCCTCAGGAGGGATGTGCTGGAACTGGAGGGATTGCAGAGAAGGGAAACAAAACTAATAAAGGGTCTGGAGGATATTGGTTATTAGGAAAGGTTGCGAGCACTGAACTTATTCTCTCTGGAGAAGAGACGCTTGAGAGGGGATATGATTTCAAGGTACAAATCCTGTACTGGTGACCCCACAATAGGGATAAAACTTTTTTGCATAAAGGAATTTAATAAGACATGTGGCCACTCACTATAAACAGAAGAAAAGTAGTTTACCCTTAAACTGCATAGAAGGTTCTTTACTATAAGAGCGATAAAGATGTGGAATTCCCTTCCACAGTGGGTGCTTTCAGCGGAGAGCATAGATAGTTTAAAAAAACTATTAGATAAGCACCTCAACGACCACAACATACAGTGATATACAATGTAGTACTGCCATAAAATCACACACAGGCTTCGATTCGATGGACTTTTTTTTTTTTTTTCAACCTCACCAACTATGTAACTGTAATATATGCACGCAGGTCGGCGTCAAGGGGTTAAATATTGAACATTCCTTTCTGCAGCCATTTTGGCTTCTCTTAAATCTTGTTTGGTTTTGCATTAATTCCTCTGTTTGTAGTGGCATCCCGTCATTCTTCTCCCACAGCTGAGACCCCATTTCTCTCCAGTTCACCTCTAATACACAAGCTTCTCTCTCTCTCTTCCATCGCTTCCTTTTCTTTTAAATTAGAAACCGTTGGTGCTTATAAACCAAAATAGCATTTCTATTAGGAAGAGAGATGCAGGCCTTGCTGTAATTTTGCGGACATTGTGTCTTGGCGGTTTTAATATTCGCACTGCTGTTTTTCCTGCGCCGTTCTTCATTTGTCTTTCATTTTTTATTTTTTTATGTCATCGGCAGCACTTGAAAATGTCACAGAACAGTTAATACTGTCACTGTTGAAAAGGTTTAATATATTACACATATCATCACAACACGAGCAGTTTACACCCTGGATCAGACATTTTTTTTTTACTTTGTGATGAGAACAAAATGTCCTTTGTTACTTAGTATAGCCGAGTTTAATCTTTTTAAAGTTTCTTTTTTTTTTCTTTTTAATGGTTGCAAGGTTGCTCTGCACCTTCTTCTGCTCATCATGGCAGTCAGCATGCTTCTGTATTAACCACTTAAGGACCGGACCAATATGCTGCTAAATGACCAAAGGTGTTTTTACAATTCGGCACTGCGTCGCTTTAATAGACAATTGCGCGGTCGTGAGACGTAGCTCCCAAACAAAATGTGCGTCCTTTTCTTCCCACAAATAGAGCTTTCTTTTGATGGTATTTGATCACCTCTGCGATTTTAATTTTTTGCGCTATATACAAAAATAGAGCGACATTTTTGAAAAAAAATCAATATTTTTTACTTTTTGTTATAAGAAAAATCGAATAAACTAAATTTTAATCAAACATTTAGGCCAAAAAGTATTCAGCCACATGTCTTTAGTAAAAAAAAAAAAAAATCGCAATAAAAAAAAAATTAGCTACCTAGCGGCAACAGCGACACTAATACAGCGATCAGAAAAACGATCGCTTAGTGACGCTGGCAATAGGGGGTGAAAGGGTTAACTAGGGCGGTGATCAAGGGGTTAAAACTTTATTAGGGGGGGTATGGGGCTACCCTGGACCTAACACTAACTGCCTGTCACACTAACTGTCACACTGACACTAAATGCAGTGATCAGTAAATATATGATCACTGCAATCAGTGACAGTGTGACAGGGGGCTGGGGGGGTGATGGCAAGGGGTTAAATGTGCCTATGTGTGTGGTGTCAGTGTAGTGTTGGTGCGACTTACTGTGAGTCTTCTCTCCTCTCGTCGGATTGAAAATACCGCCGAGAGGAGAGCTCACATCACTTCCTCTGCCAGTGTTTACATTATACAGGCAGAGGAAGTGACACGGCGGGGGGATGCTGGATTGGCTGGGAGCGATCACGAGGGGGCGGACAGAAACAAACAGCCGCCCCCTTGTCACGGATCGCTCCCGGAGGTAAGACGACCACCGCACGCAGCGGAGGGGGTCCCGATCGGACCCCCAACAAGGCAGGGACATACATGTACGCCCATGTGCCTGTACGTGCCATTCTGTGGATGTACATAGTCGTGCGGCGGTCGTTAAGTGGTTATTGCACTGTCATACTGTTCTCTTGTCTTTTTTGCCTTATGCTTTTTTTTTTTTATTTCCATCATTCCATCATTTTCAATTGTTCAGTGCGTCTGCTGACGCTCTTTTGGTACACGATAATTTTTCATGTCATGGAAAAAACAATGTTTTTCTCGATGTCATTCTTGTCAGGCCTGCCTTGCATACACACGATCGTGAATAAAAAATGCTTGGGCAAAGCGCGGTGACGTACAACACATGCACTATAAAAGAGAAGTTCCATTCGGATGGCGCAACCCTTGGGGCTGCTTTTGCTGATTTCGTGTTAGTAAAAGTTTGGTGAGAGACGATTCGTACTTTTCAGTCTTTGTGCTTTTCAGTCTGTTACAGCGTGACGAATGTGCGATCTCCATTACAAATGCTAGTTTTACCAGAACGAGTGCGCCCGTCTCATAACTTGCTTCTGAGCATGCGTGTTTTTTTCCCGTCGTTAAACCTACACACGACCATTTTTCACGACGTGAAAAACGACGATAAAAATTAGAGCATGTTCTACATTTTTAATGGCCATTTTCCACGTCGAGAAAAATGCTCTGGAGCCCACACACGATCGTTTTTATTACCAATTTAAAAAATGGCATTTTTCACATCATGAAAAACGGTCGTGTGTACGCGGCATTACACTTCACATAATTCAATTATTTTTCCTTAGGTGCCACACGTGATGGATAAAGCATACAAAAATATCAAGGAGACCCTTTCTTTGCATCAAAAATGCCTAATATGGAAGTACAAAAGTGAAAGTTTACATTTCTAGGTTATACATTTTTTTTAACCGCTTCAGCCCCGGAAGATTTTACCCCCTGCCTGACCAGAGCACTTTTTACAATTTGGCACTGTGTCACTTTAACTGACAACTGCGCAGTCATGTGACGTTGTACCCAAACAAAATATGCGTCCTTTTTTTCCCCACAAATAGAGCTTTTGGTGGTATTTGATCAGATCTATGTTTTTAATTTTTTGCGCTATAAACAAAAGTACAGCGTAAATTTTGAAAAAAAAACCCACAATGGCCCGGATTCACAAAGCACTTACGCAGACGTATAACAAGTTACGCCAACGTAAGTGCAAATGTGCGCCGTCGTATCTTTGCGCCAGACCCACAAACAGAGATGCGCCTAAAACCAGGCTACACCCCGCCGACGTAACTTGCTTACGCCGGCGTAGGGTGGGGGCGTACATTTAGGCTGGGTGCATGGTGCCGCTCCCATTGATTAGCCATTCAAACATGCAAATTAGGTAAATACAGCGATTCACGAACGTACGTGCACCCGACGCAGGCTACGCGCGGTGCTCGTAAGTTGTACGTCAGGCGTAAAGTTATTCCCCATAAAGAAGGTGTAGGTCCCCATAAAGCAGGTCTGCACCAGGGAACACAAGCCGGCGTATTTTACGTTGGACGTGTGTCTGGCTGGGCGTAGGTAACGGCGTACACAGTGATCCGGCGTATCTTAGGCAGTTGTTCCAACGTGGTTGTGAGCATGCACAGGGAGATTCGTTCACATCACGGCACATGCGCAGTTCGTTATACGTACTTGTCTGGCGCTCAGCCCATCATTTGCATGGGGTTACGCCTCATTTGCATGAATTACGCCCACTTCCACCTACGCCGGCCTGCGCCTTTGAAACACACGCCACGCTGGTGCAACGTTGGGAGCACTGGCTTTATGAATTCCATGCTTGCCTCTCTGCGATGCGTTTGCGTAGCGTACAGGGGATACGCTACAGCGGCGTAATGTGCGCCTGCTGTCTGTGAATCCGGGCCATTATCATTTAATTTTTGCTATAATAAATATCCAATTTATTTTCATAAAAAATGTTTTTCCTCAGTTTAGGCCGATACGTATTCTTCTACATATTTTTGGTAAAAAAAAAAATCGCAATAAGCGTATATTGATTGGTTTGCGCAAAAGTCATAGCGTCTACAAGGGGATAGAGTTATGGCATTTTTGTTTATTATTTATCTTTTTACTAGTATTGGCGGCGACATTATTGGCGCTCCCGTCTCATAACTTGCTTCTGAGCATGCGCGGGTTTAAAACGTTATTTTAGCCCACACACGATCATTTTTTACACCCCGAAAAACTGTTTTTTTTTTAAACGACGTGACAAAATGCAGCATGCTCAAATTTTTTTATTTTTTTTTGTTTTTCAGAAGATGAAAAACGATGCGAAGCCCACACATCATCATTTTAAATGACGTTTTTAAAAACTTCATTTTTTTTCATGCCGAAAAATGATCGTGTTTACGCGGCATTAGGTATATTTAATGATATATCTATAGGGCCAGATTCAGGTAGATGGGCGAATCTTTATTTTGGAGTAACGTTTCTCATTTACGTTACTCCGCCGAAACTTTAGGAGCAAGTACTGTATTCACAAAGCACTTGCTCCTAAAGTTGCGGCGGCGTAGCGAAAATGAGCCGGCGGAATTCAAATTGGACGGGTAGGGGGCGTGTATTATTTAAACTAGGCGCGATCCCGCGGCGAACGTACTGCGCATGCGTCGACTGTCAGTGCGCATGCTCCAAATTCTGTCAGTGAACGTCAATGACGTCAAACCCCATTCACGGACGTTTTACGCAAACGACGCGAAATTTTTTAAATTCGACGCGATGACGACGGCCATACTTAACATAGGATACTCCACTAGGGGGCTGGTTTTTCTTTACGCCGTGTATCTCTTACGGAAACGTCGGAAAGTCACTGCGTCGGGCCCGAATACGATCGTGAATTGCCGATTCTCGCTGATTAACATATTCTTGGCGTTAATCAGCGGGAACGCCCCGAGCGCCATTTTTAAAATTGCAGTTCCGATACGACGGCGAAATACAATTACGCTGCTCATATAGGAACTCCAACACAGCGTTTCTTGTTTTCTGCTTACTGAAAACAGAAACGCCGGCTCAAAGTGAGAGTTAGGCTGGAGTATCACTGATACTCCAGAGTAACTCTACCTGAATCTGGCCCATAGAATATAACATAAATTGCCATAAGAAATCCTGAGTGTAAGCAAAATGTACTGTAGTCATGTTCTTAAAAAAGCCATTTGTATGTGTTAATTGTGGTCTTTAACGCAATCGTTATGATATACGGAGTGCTTCTATAGTAGGCTGCATGCTTACTATGTTTATAAATAACGATGTCTAATTTTAGTGGCGGAAATTTTGTCAGCAGTGTTTGTGAAGTCCGTTTAGGATTTCTGATTCACTGATGTGTGTTACAACACCTACTTATGATAATGGCAGCTCATGAAAACATGCATGAAAAGGTGTGAATCTGCCGTAAATTTGACAGCAGAGTGTTCTGGTTTTTATTTGTGGAAGTAATTTAACATACTTGTCAATAAAAAGGAGAGAACATCGCGATTCACATTTGTCAGGTACAGCTCAGTGTACAGCCAAGGGTTAAAGATGTCATATGCAAAAGAGCTCAGCTACATATACTATATATAAAGTAATCTAGTGAAATTCTTAGTAAGTATGATGGTAAAAAAAGATGAAACTTTCCAAGTATTTTTCATTATGTGCAAATAATGTGGATATTTTTAGTCACAGGTTGTGAATGTAATGAATAGTTGTAGAACCATCTGTATAGTGCCTCAAGGCTACAGCAGACAATTTTTCAAACAGATGAGTTATGCCGCATACACACGATTGGAATTTCCGATGAAAAAGGTCAGACGGGATTTTTTCACTGGATATTCTGAAGCCCCGTACACACGGCCGAGGTTCTCGGCAGAAACCAGCCAGAACCTCGCTGGGAACCGCATTCTGCCGAGAACCTCGGCCGTGTGTACGCTTCCCGTTGGGAAACCCGTCGAGCAAATAGAGAACAGGTTCTCTATTTGCTCGACGGCCCGTCGGGATGAATGGCTGGTTGCCTTTCCCGACGGGCGGGTCGCCGTTTCTGACGGCCGGCAGAGAACCTCGACGGGCGGAACGAGGTTCTCTGCCGTGTGTACGGGGCCTGACTGTGTGTGCCCCATATGAGTTTTTCCTTACGAAATTGTGACGGACTTAGAAAGAGAACATGTTCTCCAACAGAGAAAAAAACACGCATTCTCAGAATCAAGTCAACGCATGCTCAGAAGCATTGAACTTCATTTTTTTTTGACTCGTTGTAGGGTTGTACAGTACGTCTATGGTCGGAATTTGATGTGACAGTGTGTATGCAAGACAGCTTGACCGGAATTCCGTCGGAAAAATCAGTCAGAGTTTATCCCGACGGAAATTCCGATCGTGTATACAAGGCAAAACACCTTGCAAATGCACAGTGAAAAATAGAATGTAATTCTTTCGGACTGCAGTAACCTGCAGCAACCAATCTGAAAGTTAACTAAATACAGTGGAACCTTGGATTACGAGCATAATCCGTTCCAGGAGAATGCTTGTAATCCAAAGTACTTGCATATTAAAGCGAGTTTCCCCATAGAATTCAATGGAAACAAAGATAATTTGTTCCGCATTGACTTCTATATAATGCAATACCACATGTGGCCAGAGGTGGTGGGGCACCGGAGAGCCTCGGAAATACGTGGGGACAGCTCGGCTGATCTCAGAAACCGTCAAAAAGGCTTGGAAACATAAGGGAATGGAGTATTTCTGAGTGATTACGAGTATATCCAAAGGGCTTCTGAACCATTCCGAATGTCACCGGCTCCCCCCGCACCTCTGATCAAATTCGGTACTGCACACCCTATTAACTTGAATTCTGCTCATTTTGCGAGACAACACTCGCAAACAGAGCCAGGATTTTTTTTTAAAGTTGCTCATCTTTCAAAACGCTCGATAACCGCATTACTCGCAAACCAAGGTTCCTCTGTATGTTACAAATACAGCCAATTCAAAAAGAACACATATAGAAAAAGAGTTTGGCTATATCCCTCTAAACTCCCAAGGCTTCCTATTGGTCTTATAATCTGATGGATGGCCTCAATGACTAATAAGACTGGAGAAAAAAGATGGGGGCAATACCAACCCCCTCTATTGACAGGAAAGAGTTGAAGGATGTTCCAGGGTCTCCTGGATATCTTGTTCCCATTGGGTCATGCAAGTCAGTTTTTCTGACACATTTGTTAAAATAGTGTAAATTTGCCGATATGTGGCCTCGAAGTTTGTCATATTGGCGACACATATTTTCCATAGGTGACATAGTGGTAAGGTCACCTTTGCGTGATAGGGTTTGCATATAATGGCATATAGTGTTGCTCACGAATATTCGCATTGCGAATATTCGCTACGAATATTGCATATTCGAGTATTCGCAAATAACTCGAATATCGCGGCGAATATTCGCTATTTCGAATATTCGCATTTTTCAAATTTCGCAATAAATTTCGCATTCGCGAAATTTCGCAATCGCGAAATTTCGCAATTTTTTTTTTTTAATAAAATATAGCGAATATTCGTAAATATCGAATATTCGTGATATTTTATCCAAAAAAAAATTGCGAAATTTCGCAATCATTTTCGCTTTCGCATATGCGAAATTTCGCTATTTTTTTTTTATTATAAAATATAGCGAATATTCGTAAATATCGAATATTCGTGATATTTTATAAAAAAAAAAAAAAAAAAAATCGCGAAATTTCGCAATTTTTTTTTTTTAATAAAATATAGCGAATATTCGTAAATATCGACTATTCGTGATATTTTATCAAAAAAAAAAATTGCAAAATTTCGCAATCATTTTCGCTATTTTTTTTTGATAAAATATAGCGAATATTCGTAAATATCGAATATTCGTGATATTTTATAAAAAAAAAAAAAATCGCGAATTTTCGCATTGGCGAAAATTCGCATTTTTTTTTATAAAATATCACGAATATTCGATATTAACGAATATTCGCGATCGCATATGGAAAATTTCGCTTTTTTTTATAAAATATATCGAATATTCGTAAATATCGAATATTCGTGATATTTTATAAACAAAAAATGTTTTTTCGCATTGACGAAAATTCGCATTGCAATTTTTTATAAAATATCACGAATATTCGATATTAACGAATATTCGCGAATATTCTTCAAAATATTTGCGAAATATCGCGAAATCGAATATGGCGTATTCCGCTCATCACTAATGGCATATTTGAGTATATCTAAAGAGTTCTGAATCCAGTAATTGGATAGCATACCCTTATGGTCGCAGGGGTCTGCAATCCACAATAGGCCCTTGTTGGACCACCATTCAAAAGCAGTGGGGGTGAGGCCCGAGGTGAACTTCCTTATTTTTTAACGTTTTTGATCCATTGAAAAAAATATATATATATATATATATATATATATATATATATATATATATTTTTTTTTTTTTTTTTTTTTTCTTCAACAAAAAAACACTGACGCTACAAAACGCTAATAAACGTTAAAAAACGTTATTGAAAAAACTTTGAAAAAAGCTGAAAAAAGTAAAAAAACTCACTGCAAAGCTACTGCCATTTTTATAATGTTATTTTAACGTCCAGTGTGCATGAGGCCTTAATCTTATAGATGGACTCATTGACTAATAAAAAGACTAGAGATATGGGGACAATACCGAGCATTTTTCGTAGTGCCATACTGTCCACTGCCCTTTAGGACCTTTAGACTTAGGACCTTTAGGCTGCAGAGAAGGTTTTTCTTTGAGGGTCAATTTTTTTTTTACAAGAAAAGAGGAGATATGGATTAATCTTTAGTTTTCTTTATCGCTGGGTCTTTTTTTTCTTTTCTTTTTTTTTATATATGGGGTTTGCAATAACAGTAACTTTCCTAAGCTCCCTTTTGGTCTTATAATCTGATGAATGCCTCCTTGGCTTACAGGAAGACTGGGGAAATGGGATGGGGACAAAACCAAGTAGATTTCATTGTGCTACACTGTCCACTACCCCAGGAAGGTATATTAGGTCAACTTACTGTAAAGCGGAGTTCCACCCAAAAGTGGAACTTCCCCTTTAAGCACTCCTCGCCCAGTAATATATCATATTTTAGTGGGACTTCCTGTCCCGCTTCCTACTTGGTTTCTTAGGCCACCTAGGCGACTTCTCCTCTCGCCCCTTGGCAGCCCCTCTCTGCCAGCGATTTTCTGGGACACAGCTCAGGTCCCAGAAGATCAGCTAGCCAATAGGAGAGCACAGCGCGACTCGTGAGCTGTCACGGCTGGGTGCCCACAGTTAGTATGATGGCGCCGAGGAGAGGAGGGGGAGAGGAGCCTCTAGGCGGCCACATCGCTGAACTGTGGGGCAGGTACGTGTTGGTTTATTAAAAGTCAGCAGTTATGCTTTTTGTAGCTGCTGACTTTTAATAAAATAAAAAATGGGTGGAACTCCACTTTAAAGAGGTTGTCAGCTCTTACATATTCCCAGTAAAGTGACTGGCCTCAGGTGATACACAGAGATTAAACAAATCCTCTTACATAAGTTGTACCTGTTATCTGCAGTCTTCTCTGCTCTACAGTCTTTAAAGTGATGAATTTTAAAGCTTGACTGGGAACTCAGAAAAAAGGGGCAGAGAACTGAAGTTACACCCTACAGAGCTTAGTGTGGAGAATTCTGAGAGCTGATTGGAGGGAAGGGACACACCCTCCTCCACACAGCTCACAGAAACAAAGCTAGGGCTGTCGCTCTGCTAGAGGTCCCTCCAATGTCACCCTTTTTCTCTTGGTGTCAGGAAAACTTGCCAAAAGTGACTCTGCAGAGAGAAATTACACTTAGTACGCTGGATTAAGACAAGTACACACTGTGGAGGGATGTGCTTTGTTCACATTTCATGTCTGAGGTTTACAACCACTTTTACCACTTGCCTACCGCCTTTTTTTCTAATATGATGGCCGCAGGAACCCTTTGTTCCTCCAGGTGGCCATCATATGACGTCCTAGGCTTCCTGGCATTGTGGAGAGAGCGCCACGTTCTGACAGGGGAGGGGAGAACTGATCGTATGTTCCTTGTATATAGGAACACTGATCGGTCGCCTCGCCTCATAAGTTCCCTCCCCCTACAGTTAGAATCACTGCCTAGGACACACATTTAACCCCTTGATCGCCCCTAGTGTTGATCCCTTCCCTGTCAGTGACATTTATACAGTAATCCATGCATTTTTAAAGCACTGATCGCTTTATAAATGTCAATGGTCCCAAAATAGTGTCAAAAGTGTCTGATATGTCCGCCGCAATATCATAGTCATGATAAAAATCGCAGATAGCCGCAATTAGTAGTAAAAAAAAATTACATAAATCTATCACCTATTTTGTAGATGCTATGGGCCAGATTCTCATAGATTTGCCCTGGCGTAGCGTAAGCCATTTACACTATGACGCCGCAACTTAACAGAGCAAGTGCCGTATTCTCCAAGCACTTGCTCCGTAGTTTGCGGATGCGTAGTGTAAATGGCCCAGCGTAAGGCCGCGTAATTCAAATGGGGCGGCTTGTATTTAAATTAAGCACGCCCCCGCGTCGATCGAACTGCGCATGCGCCGGCCGGGCAAAAAGCCCAGTGCGCATGCTCCAGCTCACGTCGGAAAGCGTCGGTGAAACCGACGTCAAAACGATGTAATCGTCACTTACGCAATGCCCTATTCGCGAACGACTTAGTAAAACAACGTAACCGACGGAAAAAGCCAACGCTGACCCGACGCCATCCTTAACATGGCATCCGATGGCACCCGACGGCATCCGACGGTACTGCGTAAGGTTACTCCACATCTTTGCAGGGGTAACCTTACGCGGACGAAAACGACGTAAGTGACGACGGGGCGACGTAAAAGCGTTTGGGAATCTGAGTAGTAGCCTCATTTGCATAGGCAAATGAGAAAACAAAGTAAAGGCCACTTAGTGGCTGGAGTTTTCATTACATCTACGATCCGCAAGTTTAATTGTATTACACTTGTCGGGTCTTCACCCGTATCTATGCCAAAGTGATTCTAGGAATCACTCGCATAGATACCCGGGGAAAAAACGCCGATACGACGGGGTATCTGAGATACCCCGTCGTAGCGCCTCTGAGAATCTGGCCCTATAACTTTTGCGCAAACCAATCAATATACACTTATTGCGATTTTTTTTTTACCAAAAATATGTAGAAGAATATATATTGGCCTAAGTTGAGAAACATTAAAGGGAAAGGGGAATGGATGCAAACAAAGGGGACTTTAAATGGAGCATACAGTCTAAGGGAAAACCAGTTATCAATTAGTTTAAATCACAGTGATTTTATTCGGTACATTTGAACAAAAGTAAAACAGAGATTTATATACATATAAATATAGTATAATTGATAATATTCAGAACCATAAATACAATTGTAAAAAACAGCAAAATTGATAATGTTTGTAAGCTTCCCATAAGATTTAAGAAACAGTCTGCACATGCATGAATATTGTAAAGCAATCTATAGGAACAACTATACTGAAAGTAAAATAACTTCCATATTGCACGACCTGCGTCGGTATGACCCGAAAGGGACCCTGGATATTGGTGTCCCAATCTTGAATCCACAAAACTGCATAGGATGAATTGTAAATAATGTAGATAACATAGAGGTGCAACCACGGCAAGTAGCTAGCTCGACGCGTTTCGTGGTTTGATAGTACCACTCATCAGGAGCGGGCTTGTGATGCATATCTAGGAAGAATAGGATAATATAGTATTTAGATTCATAGTTATTTAGCATGTGGCAGAGGATACAATTGCACATATAATAGGACAAACCACTCCCATAGTAAAACTTACAAACAGGCATGCTGTGTGAGGAGGTATAGCGTGGCCAATTAGACCCAGGATTCCACCGGAAAAGTCTCCCACGGGAAATGAGGGAGCGTGTGCCAGAATTGGTCTTGAATTGGTTTAGCATGAAACAGTAATCCACAATATATTCCTGAATGTCTAGAAGAATATTACAAGTTGTTCCTTAGGAACAGGTCAATAGAGTGTTTCATTCAATGTGTAACATAGACTGTTGTATATATATTGTAAACGCTATACATTTTGCGCAAACCAACCGATAAACGCCTATTGCGATTTTTTTTTACCAAAAATGGGTAGAAGAATACATATCGGCCTAAACTGAGGAAAAAAAATGTTTTTATATATTGAATTTTTTTCAAAATTGTCGCTCTATTTTTGTTTATAGCGCAAAAAATAAAAACCGCAGAGGTGATGAAATAACACTAAAGGGGAGCTGTGGTGGCTCAACGTGATTGGCACTGCGCTGACAAGCTGTTCACCTCTGCAGCCAAGGGTTCGGATCCCGGTCTCGGCTACATGTGAATTGAGTTTGGTGGTCTCAGCCCAGCTCCCGGTGGGTGTGCTATGCAAGGTACGCCTGTGCTTAGTACGCCCACCCCCCCCCCACAAAAACCACCACACTTGCACGCACACGAAATTGGTTTAAAAACACACGCACTTTGGCCATGCGGTCTCCTAAAATAAAGAGAGGCGAAGGACCTACGGGGCTGGCTGGGTGGGCTAGGCCCCCTCACTCCCTCATAGGGGGAGTCCCTCTGCCCCATTGGGGTCCCGTTGGGCCCCAGTTGGGCTCCCAAGAGGAGCAGGTAGGGTGGGGTGAGTGGGAGGCCCCCCCTCACACCCGCCATTGCCACCAGGGGCATGGAGAAGGATGGCGATTGCCTCCGGGGGGAGGGTCTGCCTACTCCCAACTCCTGCAGTCCGGCTCCTCTCTCTCGAGTTCACGCACAAAAAATACACTTAAAAAAAAAAAAAAGAAATAACACTAAAAGAAAGCTCTATTTGTGGGAAAAAAATTACTCCAATTTTGTTTGGGAGCCACGTCGCACGTGCAATTGTCTGTTAAAGCGACGCAGTGCCGAATCGCAAAAACTGGCCGGGTCCTTTAGCTGCCTAAAGGTCCGGGTCTTAAGTGGTTAAATGCAACCAGCCCTTTTAGGACAACCATACTGCTGATACCCCTGCTCTAAACCCAGGGTGCTGTATACCCCAGAGCCTCTTAACTCTAATAGCAGGAGAGTGATCCAATATGCCGACCTCGTAGATAAAGGTATCTGCATAATAGAGATGCCCAATTTCAAAGTTTCCAGCGTGCTCTGCAATCTGACAGCACCTGCAAGCACCTTCTAGCAGTTTGCACCTGAAACAGGTTCCCTTTAACTATTTTGATCTAAAAACTAAGGGAAAAAGCCTGCCACTATTCACCCGCCTTTCACAATGCCATACTAGTTGAAGTATAAGAGAAAATCGTCACGCTATAGATGTGACATTCTGAAAAAGGTTACAGCTGCAGAATACAATTAATGGCATAGAACCTTTCTCGAATTCCGAATAATTATATCAGCAAGATTTTTTTCCTTGTGCAATTACTGACCCTTTTCTGTTACAGAGAATTACTTTCTGATTATCCTTTTAAGCACAGAAAATTAAGTACTGTTACCAGCTCTCTGCTGTCGGTTAGAATAAGTAACGTACATCTTTGTAATGCGGCTCGGTGGTTTATTTTTTTATTTTTTTCAGGCATAGCGATTGCAATCTTAGCCCCCTTCCCCTTGATGGAAAAAATATAGCTTCATTCCATACAGCCCTGCTGAAACCTAGCCCATGAAAACAAAAGATCAAGCCACAAACTAAACAGAATTGCTGGGCTATAAAGTTCATAAGTCTGTGTCAGAGACAATGGTGCTTTACGGAACCTTGCTGAGTCCTCTGTTGCTTTTTACCGCTAACTTGGCAGCAGCTTGGAAACCGTAGGTGACTGCTGCAAATCATACGCTGATGATATCACGATACCAGTTTCTGATTTGAATTAAAAGCATGCTAATCTTTGTAGATAAAAAGTGCAGATTTCATTTAATGCTCAACAGGTTAACCTCTTTTTTCTGTGTCAGTCCTTAGCGCTGTTATTAGGGTAATCAGTGATTGAATACCAGCTGAGACAGTGATCAAATCAGAAAGGATTTAGCACAGTACGGGAGCAAGATGTCCACTGCTTGGCGGAAGCGGAGTTATTATGTTCTCGTCTTTCTACCATTGTTGAGTCATTGGAATCATCATCTGCACAATTGTGATTAAACTAGAAGCTGGATTCTGAATACTGATTAATGAAAAGAGAACTTAAAGCCCAACTCTAAGAATTAGAAAACTTTTAACTGCATATTCAGTCTAGCGATCCAGTATTAAGGAGTAATAATTATCTTATTCTTTTCCTCAGCAGAGTCCTTGTAGTGGTGCGACTGGTCTTGCAAACCCACCTCTCTAAGGTGCTTCTGGCCATGGTTGCAGTCCTGCTCCCTATCAGTGTTGCCAACTGTCAGTATTTTTACTGGCAGCCAGTAAAAAACAGGCAATGTTCTCCTGCCAGTAAAAGTAAAAGGTTGCCAGTAAAAAATATGGCTGTGACGGTCAGCTTGGTCCGGAGCTAGCTGAGACCATCCGAATGCTTGCTACAGTGTGATCGGGTGGCTCTGGCGGAGGCGGTGCCTGAGCATGTCGTGAGATGTCATGGAGCCAAGCTGTAGCGGCCAGGGCCTTGTGTAAAGGTCTGCAGTATGGGAGCAAGGCATGCTGGGACCAGGACCATCAGTGCTGTTTAGACTGGAGTGGACTGGAGGGACCACTAGGCTTGGAGAGAGACTGTCACTGGGACATGATGAGTCAGTAAGGTCTCATGATCATCTGTGCTGCTGCACACTGCTGTCAGTGTCACTAGGAGAGTCAATTTTATGTGTGCCACCCATTCTAATTTCTTGCCCTCCATTCTTCTGTCCCTGAGCTACTTACTATATCGAAATTAAAATAAGAACTATGGGCCAGATTCTCAGCTGAGATACGACGGTGTATCTCAGATGCACCGTCGTATCGCAGTTTTTTTTCAATGGGTATCTATGCGAGTGATTCTTAGAATCACTTACGCATAGATACACTAAAGATCTGACAGGTGTAAAGCAATTACACCGTCGGATCTTAGATGTAATGACAACGCCGGCCGCTAGGTGGCCTTTACGTTGTTTTCTTATTTGCCTATGCAAATGAGCCTAATACGCCGATTCCCGAATGTTTTTACGCCGCCCCATCGTCGTTTACGTCGTTTCCGTACGCGTAAGGTTACCCCTGCTATACGAGGGGTATGTTTCCGAAGTTCCGTCGTTGCCATGTTAAGTATGGTGTCGGGTCAGCGTTGTCTTTTTCCGTCGGTTACGTTGTTTTACTAAGTCGTTCGCGAATAAGGAATTGCGTAAGTGACGATCACGTCATTTTGACGTCGCTTTCCGACGTGAGCTGGAGCATGCGCACTGGGCTTTTTACCCGGCCGGCGCATGCGCACTTCGTTTGACACAGGGGCGCGCTTAATTTAAATACAGCACGCCCCCTCCTTCACTTTGAATTACGCGGCCTTACGATGCCGCATTTACGCTACGCCACCGAAAATTACGGAGCAAGTGCTTTGAGAATACGGCACTTGCTCCAGTAATTTGCGTAGGCGTAGTGTAAATGCGATACGATACGCTACGCCGCCAGATACGCCATTTTTTTAGAATCTGGCCCTATGTTTTTTGCCTTATTATCTACCTTAAATCATATTGTTATTTGCATATTGTATTTGTTTGTAGCCTAAATACTCGAATTTGCATTAAAACTATCATTTTGTAACTTTTGTAAATGCCAGTAAAAACGTAGCTGTGTCAGTAAATTTTGGGTGTTGTGTCAGTATATGTACAATGTAGAATTAATAGCCCTGCATTGAATGTGATAATGCAAGGGGACCAGCCGGACTGCCGAGCACTGGAGCTGGTTGGAGCAGGTGGGTAAAGTAAGTAACCTTGGCCCAGATTCACAGAGCAATTACGCCTGTCTAACTGGTGTTAGACAGGAGTAATTTCAAATTTCGCGCGCCGTATCACTAGTTTGAATCCTCAAACCATGATACGGCATTTACGTCTTCGTAAGCCTTCGGATCTACGCTGCAATATTTTTGCGGCCGCTGGGAGGAGTTTGCGTCGTTTTCATGCGTCGGGGTATGCAAATTAGTTTTTACGGCGATCCACAAAGGTACGAGTGTCCCTCGCAATCGCCTACGTCATTTTTTGGCTGCGTAATGTTAGAGGAGCTTTTTGCTTGTCTAACAGTGCGTAACCCATGTAAAGTATGGCCGTCGTTCCCGCGTCGATTTGAAAATATTTTTTTTTTTTTAACGTAACTCGTTCGGGAATAGGAATGTACGTAAACGACGCTACTACGACGTGACGACGTGTTTTCGCGCAATGCACGGCGGGAAATTTGCGAACGGAGCATGCGCAGTTCGATCGCCGCGGGAACACGCCTATTTTAAATGCTTCACGCCCCCTACCCGCGCAGATGGATTGCGACGGGAGAAATACACTACGCCGCCGTCGTTTACTGGACAAAATCTACCTGAATTCCACGTAGAGCCAGGTAAAAAACGGCAGCGTAGTGTATTTCTGATACTCTACGAGAATCTAATTCTCTGTGAATCTGCCCCGTTGTCTCTTCAACTCCCCATAGACCTAACAGCCATTTAACCCCTGCACTAATGCCGCGTACACACGATCACTTTATGTGATGAAAAAAAATGACGTTTTTAAAAACGTCAATTTCATTGACCGTGTGTAGGGGAAAATGTCGTTTTATATCTTGTAAAAAAACAACAAAAAAAAATTGAAGCATGCTTCAATTTTTTGTGTCGTTTTTCAAAACGTTGTTTTTTGTTTCACAAAAAGTCACCGTGTGTAGCAAAAACCGTAGTTTAAAACGACGTTTTTCAACCCGCGCATGTCCAGAAGCTAGTTATGAAGAGAGCTTCAATGGAAAACAGTGGTGAACGTAACCTCGCTTTGCTAGAGCATTGTGAAAAAAACGATGGTGTGTAGGCAACATAGTCTTTGAAAATTGAAGTTTCAAAAACGTTGTTTTTTACTTCACAGAAAACGTCGTTTTTTTTCAGCACATAAAGTGATCGTGTGTACGCGGCATAAGGTGGAGAAGTCACTAAAAGTCACTACATTTATCTAATTCCTGGAGCTGGGCTTCAAAGCAAAACACAATATTAATTGAAGAAGACTAGCCACTTGTCAGTGTCTACAATGTGCTTGTGGTTGAACTGTATTGACAGAAAAGCTAACATTTCACATCATATGTCAGCTAACTCCAACATATTCTTGCAACATGAGGACTTCTAAGTTCAAGATCAAAATTGTATTTCATTTTACAGTTGTTGTTTCCGCAAAGCTCATGAATCCTGCTTGATTGGAGGGCTCTAGCTCTGACTCAGCAGGAGATATGTTGGACCTCTACAGTGAGCTTCCACACTGAGAGCAAGGGTCCTTCTCTAGAGCATGCTGGCAGGGCACAGGCTTTGTCTAATGACTTTACTGGAGGCACTGTCAAAGTTATTAGCCACAATGTATTCCATGTGTTTCTACTGGCGTTTTCTGCTATGTGTTTATGTTATTTTTTTTACAATGGATGGCTCTGATGAAGTGTTAACTGATGGGACTGAGGGAGGTTAGAAAGCAGCATTTGAGAATTTTGGAGGTGCTACTTGTCTTACTTTAATGTTGTTCAAGTATATCCAGATTAAATAGATCACCAATAGCACTGAGACCATAGGGTGGATAGAAAGAGGCATTTTGGAATTACTCGGACCTGTGATTTAGAAACTGAGAGGCTGTTTCATGAGTACTTCTATTAATATTTCTTTATTGACAGATTTTCTTTAAAATAATCCATCAAGATCAAATACGCATATGACCTCTTATGGTTCTTTTGTTGTCTCACGAACTACAGGAGACACACGGGCGGATTTCCAGAGAAGTCCGACGGACCTTAGATAGAGAACCTGTTCTCTTTCTTTCCGTCGGACTCACAGCGGACTTTTGCACGGTCAAAAGTCTGACCGTGTGTACAAGGCATTAGAGGTCTGCTTGATTTGGTTTGATGTATTGGCGGGTTTCTTTTGCGGTCTGTGTTCCTATTGGAGGGATTTAATCTCACATCCTTTCCCAATCACCTGACAGGATGTGACCTCTCTGATGAGGAAGAGAAAGCATTATAGGTAGGATTTAGAACATCTGCCAGCGCTTTATTTTTTTGTGTCTTTCTGACACTCATACCCTTTTATTTCTTATTCTGGTGTCACCAGGGCAGCAGGGGATTTGCTAAGCTTCCCTTTGAGGACCGACACGGCAAAAAAATTGAGAGAAGTTCTGAAAGATAAAAAGTTTGGACTTTTGCTGTTGGATTTCTACTTAAACCTATCATCATTGCAAAGTTTACATACTGTACTCTGACAAACTGTCTCATATACTAGCAGACTGCCCCTGGAGCCTCTAAACCAGTGGTTCTCAATCCTGTCCGCAAGTAGTTCCAACAGGCAATGTTTGCAGGTTTTCCTTTATCCTGCACAGGTGCTTTAAATCAGAGTCAATGGCTTGGTACTTTGGACAGCTATTTTATCTAAGAGAAATTCCTAAAACATGGCCTGTTGATAAGCTTCCCATTGAGGACCGAGACGCCAAAAAGGTCCAGGAAGGTCCACTTGATCCGCTGGTCTTGTAAAAGAGAATCCAGAGGAACCATTCCATAGGTTGGCATATTCAGTGGCTGAAAGGGTATTGGGAGATATTTAGCATCTTAATTGCTGGAGTACCATAGGTTGTCCACGACATGATGGACTGATAGGTTGCTGTGTAATTATCTGCTACTTATATGTGAAACTCTCTGTAAAAATCCTTATGTCTATGTTTACCCTGTTCTGTCTCTGCAGGCATACCGCAAATTACTATCTCTACAGCTTTAAAACAGTGGGGATTCTCAATAAATAGAAATAGATCTTTAGGCAGGGCAGCAATTAAGTACAATTATATATATTTTTCTGCTCGAAAAAAACTTCCCAGTTCATGTTGAAAGATCAGAATGTGAAAATTTGTTGCTGCTTGTTGGAAGACATTTGTCTCTATACTTCTTACTGCAGTTGATCCAGATCTCTCTTTTTTATCTAAGGAACTCCTCCAAGCTTTCTTTGTATCTGAAATGACCATAAAACATTGCTCTGACATTGTTAAAGAGGATGAAAAACAACTAATTTGTATATGTTGTTATATGTAGTGGACAGTAGAGACATGGAAGCGTAACACCATAATGTTTACTGCAACTTTGGTTTCAGAAGAAAGTCCAGGTACAGAAGATTGGAAATTTCAGTTCAGGAACAGACTATTTAAATTCCCAAAACCTGGCCATGGCTTCACCATCAGATTATCATTGTGGTGAAGCCATGGCCAGGTTTTGGGAATTTAAATAGTTACAGAATCTTGAAGTGTATGTAAAGTACTATATTTGCCGGCGTATAAGACGACTGGGCGTATAAGACGACCCCCTAATTTTCCAGCTAAAATCTTGGTTTTGGAATATACTCACCGTATAAGATGACCCCCTTGCTTCACTGTGCCATTACATGCCTCACTGTACTGTGCCATTACATGCCTCACTGTACTGTGCCATTACATACCTCACTGTACCGTGCCATTACACGCCTCACTGTATCGTGCCATTACATGCCTCACTGTTCCCGTGCCATTACATGCCTCACTGTTCCCGTGCCATTACATGCCTCACTGTTCCCGTGCCATTACATGCCTCACTGTTCCGGTTCCATTACATGCCTCACTGTTCCCGTGCCATTACATGCCTCACTGTACTGTGCCATTACATGCCTCACTGTACTGTGCCATTACATGCCTCACTGTACTGTGCCATTACATGCCTCACTGTATCGTGCCATTTCACGCCTCACTGTATCGTGCCATTACATGCCTCACTGTTCCCGTGCCATTACATGCCTCACTGTTCCTGTTCCATTACATGCCTCACTGTTCCTGTTCCCTTACCTTATCCCTGACATGCAGTCTCAGTCAGATTGCGGGTGTCCATTGTTTAAAATCCGTGCCTACTGCTCTTGCTGTTCCATGATAGGCGGAACACTCAGTTTCCCAGCAGTACCTGTGTTCAGTGTTCTGCTTATCACAGATGTCCTCTTGTCTGAGGCCGAAGATTAGAAGTCAGCCATGATAGGCGGAACACTGAACAGAGGTGCTGCTGGGAAACAGTGTTCCACCTATCATGGAACAGCACCAGGAGGAGGTGCGGCTTTTGAACAATGGATGCCCGCCGCCCATACAGGTACTGGCGTATAAGATGACCCCCGACTTTTGAGGGAAAATTTGAAGTACAAAAGGTCGTCTTATATGTCGGAAAATACGGTAACAACTTTTTTGGTGGTGATGGAAAATCCCAAATTTTGTGTTGTCATTGGACAAAGAATAAAGGGTAAGTCTTCCGATGGGGAAACTTCCTTTTGGTTCCTATTGTGTCTCCTGACAAATAGTGAAGTAAAATCTCTGCAAAGTGGACACAGACAGGACGAAAAAATTATTAGGGGTTTACAAGTTCCCTACGCTATCCAAGACAGAAAATATTGGGCTTCATATATATTTTAACAAATAGTAAATGAGCTTGAAAATATGTCCTTTCTAACTTCTGTACTGCAAGCGCTTTGGAGCAAGTGGTCCTAAAAATCCACAGCAAAGGCACCGAAGATGTTTAAGTCGGCAACTTAGTTAAAGCTGCTAGCAAACCCCCCCGCTAAAAAGATTTAATATTGGTTCTTAAAATAATTGGTGTTTATATACTGTTTTATTTCATTATAAACTTGTAGAAGTGAGACTAAGGCCACGTTCACACGACCGAGAAACTCGTCGGGCTAAACTCATCGAAGCTGTCAAAAAAGCTTGTCGAGCCAAATTTCCCCATAGAACAACAAGGAAATAGAGAGAATGCTCTCTTTTTGGCTCGACGAGCTTCCTGACGGGATGCTCGGCAAAAAGTGTACACACGACCGGTTTTCTCGGCAGAATACGTCTCCCATCGAGGTTCCCGCTGGATTCTGCCGAGAAACTCGTCGTGTGTACGGGGACTTACGTTTGACGTAGATTTGAAGAACCTTGAAAATCACAGTACTCTCATGTACAAATACTGACTGGTTCTCGTGGTTGCTAGCTTTGGCCCACACCAGTATTTGAAGTCCCTTGAATATTGCAAAAAGAGAAATAGAAACAAGATCTTATAAATTTGAATAGAAAAATTTCTTTCTATCAAATCGTTGTACTATAGACAATTCATTACCGTCTTCATTTCAAAAGCAGTGTACTTGGAAATTATATTAGTTGCTACATCGTAGGCAAGTACTATTCATTTCCTCTACCTGAGTGTATTTCTGTCTACAAAGAAAGGGCAAGACCAAAGTCTTGTGGTAACACTGATCTGATGGAAGGAAAGTTAATCAGACTGTCAGCACAGGGTGACTTTTCTCACCGAACCCAGAGAGGCCTGACAAGGTCTGTCTGATTATTCTACTTAATGAATTTGCTGAATTGATACACATGGAGTGATTAATAAAGAGCCCACACTTGAACCAAAGGGCCTGCCGTGATGAATAGATGCACATAGAAACAGACTGGTAACAATGCGGCTTGTTTACAAGAGAGAATTGGGAGCTTGTGATTCTGCAAATGGAACATCACCAATGCTGCAATGTTATCTTTAATTACATCACTTTGGCATCAGTTCACTAAGCTTTGCAGGTTGTTTTAGTTGTCTTCAAGTGATGTGCATAAAGATTTCTTTGGTATGCAAAAAATAGTAATTTTACCATTGCAAGCCTTTGTCTGTGCCCTGTCTGACCTTTGCAGTCTGTTAAAGTGTTATTACCCCCCCCCCCCCCCCCCCCCCCCCAGTGCCAACAGTTTATAAATCTTATTTTTACATTAAAATATTGCCACTATATACCTTTTTGGATGATCCATATACCACGGTTACATGATAAACTGCACAGTTTCTCCAGTGCTGAGAGTTCAGGTAGGAGGAGATTTCCACTACAGTAATGGGTGATGTCAATATGTGACCTGGCTAGCTCTGATGCTGCGTACACACTACCATTTTTAATGGTCTAGAAAAAACTACTTTTGTTTCAACCAGATTATTGTTAAGCTAGCCTTGCACACAATCGTGAAAAAAAATGCTCTAGCAAAGCGCGGTGATGTACAACACGTACAACGGCACTATAAAGGGGAAGTTCCATTCGGATGGCGCCACACTTGGAACTGCTTTTACTGATGTTAGATTTTTAATGCCCATTTTTACGCTGTGAAAAAAGCTCTGGAGCCCACACACGATCATTTAATGACATTAAAAAACGGTCGTGTGTACGCGGCATTAGAACACGTAAATGTTCTCTCTGGCCTGTGTTAGCTGGCCTTCCCCAGATAGACAGTGCAGGAGGGGAGGATCTATGCATACAGGATCACACAGCTTTTTTTACACAATGCAGAGGATTAACCCCTTAAGTTCCACAGTGCATATAACAAGTAGGGTTGTTCCGATACCACTTTTTTAGGACCAAGTACAAGTACCGATACTTTTTTTCATGTACTCGCCGATACCGAATACTGATACTTTTTTTTAAATGTGTCCCCAAATGCAGCCATGTCCCCCCACGAATGCAGCCATGTCCCCCCACAAATGCAGCCATGTCCCCCACATATGCAGCCATGTCCCCCACAGATGCAGCCATGTCCCCCACAGATGCAGCCATGTCACCCACAGATGCAGCCATGTCCCCCACATATGCAGCCATGTCCCCCACGTATGCAGCCATGTCCCCCACGTATGCAGCCATGTCCCCCACCCCACACGTATGCAGCCATGTCCCCCACAGATGCAGCCATGTCCCCCACAGATGCAGCCATGTCCCCCACAGATGCAGCCATGTCCCCCACATATGCAGCCATGTCCCCCACATATGCAGCCATGTCCCTCCACATATGCAGCCATGTCCCCCCACAAATGCAGCCATGTCTCCCCATACCTTAGATGCAGATGCAGATATTTTGGACGGGTGATCTGCCTATCAAAGTGCCCGAGCAAGGGGGTGTGTCTATATGCGGCGCGGCGGGGAACACACAGAAATTCAAATGGTAGCTGTAATGTTCCCCGCGCTGATTAACTAGGCAGCGGAGTTGCGGTATGCGGTGGCGCTGCGGCGGGGGGATTAGCATCGGATCTGGCATCGGGGCATTTGCGCGAGTACAAGTACTCACGCAAATGCTCAGTATCGGTCCCGATACCGATGCTGGTATCGCTATCGGGACAACCCTAATAACAAGCATGATATACTGCATATACAGACAGATTTTACTCTTGTGGGTTTAGTAACACTTTTAGGTTCACTACCATTGGTTGAACTGGATGGACTTGTGTCTTTTTTCAACCAGACAAACTGTGTAATTATGTAACTGCATACATGCTTTGTGTTAAGACAGCACATTCATTTGAATATATCCATTAGGGCTGGTAGTAGGAATCACAGTGCCCAGAGGGGTACCTGGAACTTGACACTTCTGGAAGTGTCAGATTTGGGGGATCTTTTGCAGGCACTTTCAATTTACAAATACAGAGATCTGCAGTGTCAACAGGAAGAGCGCTGAGTATTCCATGTTTTCATTGCAGGGAATCCTTTGAAGATTGATTCAAGTCTCAGAGCCACTTTAACATTTAACCCAGAGCCATCTCTTTAACTGGGCCTTGATGATGAAGGCCAATAAGAGGGGGCTCCCTTTCATTTGTTCGCTGTGATTAGCTGCACATTGATGATGTAAATGGAAGCCCTTCTTACTGGTTCCTGATCAGCGGTAGTTGACCATGATCAGGAAGCATCACTACACGTCCTGAACAAAAAGTGATGCAGAGCTGTGGACATTAAGAAGCTCCTTTTTACATTTATGGTGGGAGTATCCTGTCATCAGACCTGTTTGGATTGATGTCCATAACATAATTAATAAGGTGACACAATAGCAGATTGACGATGACCCTCTGCCTATGCTATTTCATGACATTCTTAAATTGGTGGGTTCTAAAAAATGCTCCTTGATGTCTTAACTCCTTAACGCTGGTAAGTGCATTATCCCACTCTATTGGAAATCATTGGCAGCACCTACAATTAAAGTGTTACTAAATCCACAACAGAAAAATCAGTCTGTATATGCAGTAAAGAATGCTTGTTATACTCACTGTGGAACATAAGGGGTTAGTCCTCTGCATTGTGTAAAAAGGCTGTTTGATCCTGTATGCACAGATCCTCCTCTTCTTCTACTGAAATAGAATAAGACAGTTACCGGAGTCATTCTGCACATGCTCAGTTTGGTGTGTATTGCTAGAGAGTTTTCTTTTTTTCTTGGGAGAGTGCATGTGATCAGCACAGGGCCAATCAGCATGGACAAGACAGGGGGTCAGGGGTCCTGGATCCTGATAGGATAGCTCAGTGCAATATGAAAACTCCTCCTACAAGCTTTAACCAGACACTGATAGACGTCACAAGAGTCCTGTATACTGCTGTGAGAAAAGGTATTTAGCAGTTTATATTTACTAAAACTATTTCCATGTCCTGTGTACTGTGGGAGACCAGATATGGTGAATGCAGGGTCCTTGATTTGGTAACGCTTTAAGGAATGGCTGCCGAAAGTACATGATATTAGGGAGGCAGTGGAGTGGGCGCATCAATGTGCAAATACCCAAAATTCGATAAACGTTGGGCCTTATGGATAGATTTCTGTTCTTTTGATTGGTACAAACAGCTCACACTAGAATTATGGAGTACTGCTTAGTTATGATTTGACACTTATACTTCTTTCTGAGGCTGGCTGACGAGGAAAAATCTTATACAGTATGTTTGCAGTTTATGTTGTTTTATTGCCTCTTTTATATTCCTTGGAGTTGATTGGGCTGTTTTTTTCTTAATCTCCAACCCGTAGCCACATTCTTGGTGGTTCAACAAAAGGATTACTGTATTTGCCGGTGTATAAGGCGACCTGGCATATAAGACGACCCCCTAATTTTACAGTTTAAGATTTTTTTGCCTGTACTCACCGTATAAGGCCGCGTACACACGTCCGAGAACCTCGTCGGGCTAAACCCATCGTTCCGCCCGACGAGGTTCTCGGCCGGCCGTCGAGTTCGTCGACCAGGCTGTCGAAAAAGGCGTCGAGCCATTAGTCCCGATGAGTCGAGCAAATAGAGAACCTGCTCTATATTTTGGCTCGACGAGCTTCCCGACGGGACGCTTGACGAAAACGTACACACGATCGAGCTTCTCGGCAGAATATGGATCCCAGCGAGCTTCTCGCTGGATTCTGCAGAGAAACTCGGTCGTGTGTACGGGGCCTAAGACGACCCCCCCCCTTCTGAGGCTTCCGACGCTTCATATTTCTTACTTCTGGAGCCATATTCTTCATCATTTTTGCTGGAGCTGGAGCCAATCACGACAAGCGATGTATTCTATTAATGAATACAAAGCCTGCTTGGATTGGCAGAGGCTGTAACATCATCAGCCCATGCCTCTCTGACTCTCAAAGCCAATCCGAGCAGGCTACTATATGTATTTATTCTAATACATCGCTCACCAAAATTGGCTAAGCGGTATATACTAGACATGTGCAGACTGGAATATTTTGTTTTGTTTTTTCGTTTTCGTTTGGAAAATATTTTTTTTTAGTTACTCCCGAAAATCGTTTTGATATATTTCGTTTTTTGTTGGGGAATAGCTTTCGTCCGAAAATCCAATAATACTTGGTTTCTGTCGAATGATCAAAATAATATTCGACGGAACTTCGAATCTTTACGTCGAATATTCCGCCTACAAGAATTCTAATGTTGTATGACTAGTAATAATGTCGAATCTATTTTCTCATAAATCTAAATCTAATCTCTGTAATGTCGAATCTATTATTTCTATAGTGTCGAATCTTTTCCCTATAATGTCGAATCTTTTCCCTATAATGTCGAATCTTTTCCCTATAATGTTGAATCTTTTCCCTATAATGTCGAATCTTTTCCCTACAATGTCGAATCTTTTCCCTACAATGTCGAATCTTTCTATATCGAATTTTTACCGCAACAAAAACGAAAATAAAGCATTTTTTATGTCGGATCTTTCGGTTTTCGTTTCTTGCGCTTTCGTTATCGTTTGTCGTTACTAAAGAGGAAACCAGCCCCTTCGTCCAAGACCTTCGCCCGGGTCCACCAATCCTTTCGCAGCATGGGGAGTCCAAGAACACAAGGTTCAATTTAGATTGCCAAAAAACAATAGGAATAATATCCAAAAGGATCTCCTCAAACAAAATCATGTGAGGGAGAATAGGACAAAATACTGGATTCTTGGAAACCCCCCCAACAAACACCAATAGTTGGAGAAAGAAGATCCAATAGTCAGGATGTTGAGACTACAGAAACAGGGAAGAGGTCCACATCTAGTAGCCTTCTACCAGGATGTCCAGTGGTTAACCTTTTGTCAATTTTTTTTTGTGTTCATCCCTCTTAACCCCCCCCCCCCCCCCCCACCTTTTTTACGTTTCCATGTGCACTCTAGCTCAGTAATTTTGGCTTTCCTGCATTGTGTTCTGCTATGGAATTGATGGTGTTATAGTCTCTTCCTGTTTGTGGAACCCTAGTATAGTCCTATCGTGGACTGTTTTGACAGGTTCTTTTTTTTGGGAATGTTTATGTCTGTATTATTTTCGTAACAGAAAAAAAAAAAAAAAGAAATACAATGCAGAGAGCAATGCCAACATCATCACATGAGTGCTGCCCTCAGCATCATTCAGAACCATTGTTCTGTCAGATATGGCGACCCGTCAGGATTGGTAACGGAAGTGACGTTCCGTTGCCGCCATTTTGCTACAACCCGCACCCCTCCGTTGTACTGATACACCGAGAAGGGGGCAAGTGGACATCTTGTTACACCCACCGGTGTTTTGCATTTCACAGTTATTTTTAACAGGAAACTGAGCTTATAAGTTGAGATACAGGATTTATAAATCGGACAGACTGTTTACATGTTAAATTTTAAAAGCAGCGGCAAACCTGCTGACCTCACAGGTTTGCTAATATGACAAAACACTGCTGCTTTTAAAATTCAACATGTAAACAGTCTGTCAGATTTCCATATACTGTATTTAACCGGTTAAGACCCGGACCATTATGCAGGTTAAGGACCTTGCACCCTTTTGCGATCCGGCACTGCGTCTCTTTAACTGACAATTGCGCGATCGTGCAACGTGGCTCCCAAACAAAATTGGCGTCGTTTTTTTCCCACAAAAGAGCTTTCTTTTGGTGGTATTTGATCACCTCTGCGGTTTTTATTTTTTGCGCTAAAAGCTAAAATATAGCGTCAATTTTGAAAAAAAAATCTATATTTTTTACTTTTTGCTATAATAAATATCCCCAAAAAACATATAGAAAAACATTTTTTTCCTCAGTTTAGGCCGATACGTATTCTTCTACCTATTTTTGGTAAAAAAAAAAAATCGCAATAAGTGATTATCGATTGGTTTGTGCAAAATTTATAGCGTTTACAAAATAGGGGATAGTTTTATGGCATTTTTATTATTATTTTTTGCTATTAAAATGCACTGTTTACTGTGAAAATGACAATGGCAGTGAAGGGGTTAACCACTAGGGGCGCTGTAGGGTTTACGTGTGACCTCATGTGTGTTTCTTACTGTAGGGGGCGGGGCTGGACGTGTGACGTCAGTGATCGTCGTTCTCTATATCAGGGAACAGACGATCACTGACATTGCCTCAGAAAAGAACGGGGAAGGTGTGTTTACACACACCTCTCCCCGTTTTTCAGCTCCTGTGAGTGACCCTTTCGCGGGACACCTGCGGCGATCGGGTCCGCGGCTTCCGGGGGCGCGGTCACGGAGCTTTGGACCGGGTCGCGAGCGTGCCGCCCGTGCCGTGCTCGTGACCTAAGGCTGGGCTCTTTGAGAGGACGTATATATACGTCCATATGCCCAGCCGTGCCATTCTGTTGAGATATATAGTCGTGCGGGGGTCCTTAAGTGGTTAAAGGGGTTGTAAAAGTTTGTCTTTTATTTTCCTAAATAGGTTAGCTAGTGCATTGTTGGTTCACTTACCTTTTCCTCCGATTTTCCTTCTAAATGTTTGTTTTCTTTGTTTGAATTTCTCACTTCCTGCTTCTCCTCAGTAAGCTTGCCCCCATCATCCGAGCGGTGGAAAGTCATTTAGAACAGCTTACTGAACACCTTACTGAGGAGGAACAGGAAGTGAGAAATTTAGACAAAGAAAACAAAGACACAAAACATTTAGAAGGGAAATTGAAGGAAAAGGTAAGTGAACCAACAATGCACAAGCTTAAAGGAACCTATTTAGAAAATAACAAACAAACCTTTACAACCCCTTTAACCATATATGCTCCGTTTCCTGTTAAAAATAACTGTGAAATGCAAAACACCGGTCGGTGTAACAAGATGTTCGCTTGCCCCCTTCTCGGTGTATCCTTACAATGAATGAGTGCAGGGTGTAGCAAGATGGCGGCGACGGTACGTCACTTCCGTTACCAATTCTGACCAGTCGCCATATCTGACGGAACACCACCCACACCCAGGGAAGACCCAAAGAGAAACACTGAGCATCCTGTGACTGAAAAAGGTGAAAATAGAAAAAAGCAAATGATACAGCCATGATGGGGTACCCTCTATGTGAGGGGTGGACAGAAGGGGGGAGCACAGTGTTGTCTATGAGTAAAAGAAAATTGAACAATTCATTTTTTCTGCTCTATATTATGGTGGCCTCCCCCACCTATTTAAAAACGAACACATATGAATTACACATGTTCTGTGGCTTATTAGACTCTCCTTACCTGCCTTCCATCAGCCACAGGACCCGTGTAATTCATACGTGTCAGGTTTTGAAGGGATAAGGTAGCAATTCGATCTATAACACTGTGATCTGGGCTTCACGACAAATTCACATCAAAATGATTACATCACTTTCAAGGGTAAAAGGTGCCCCATTCCAGAGAAGTGATAAATCACAAACCATATTTCTGGAATGAAAATGGCCTTTTTTTTTTTAATTATAAAAGTTGACCTTGGATTTTATGTGCTTTATGGTTAATGTGTCATTTAAAACATGAAAAATATTTGAACCATTCTGATAAAATCTCATTCCTTCATTTATGACATTTTTATTAGATTAAGCTCAGTCTGCCCATGGTAGGCATTTATAGAACATTAGAAAACCCCTAAAACCACGGCACGTACATGCAGCAAAGTGACTTGATGGTTATCATATTTTCCTTTTACAGCTGGGGACCTAGGTTCAAATTCACGCAGAGATTTGTTTTGCCGGGAAGTCCTCTGTTTTCTCATTGTATGTATGCATTTCAAAACACTTCACATTTATCGTATTTCTATACCACAAGAAAATCCAGCCAGTGAAATTTCATAATAGTGTTAACTTACTAAGCCTCGTACACACGATCAGTCCATCCGATGAGTACGGTCCGAAGGACCATTTTTATCGTTTAACCGATGAAGCTGACTGATGGTCTGATGTGCCTACACACCATCGGTTAAAAAACCGATCGTGTTAGAACGCGGTGACGTAAAACACAACGACGTGCTGAAAAAAATGAAGTTCGATGCTTCCAAGCATGCGTCTACTTGATTCTGAGCATGCGTGGATCTTTAACCGATGGTCGTGCCTACTAACGATCGGTTTTGACAAATCGTTAGGTATCCATCGGTTAAAAAAAAGCCAACTTGCTTTAAAATTTAACCGATGGATACCTAAGGTTAAATAACCTATGGGGCCTACACACGATCGTTTTTGACCGATGAAAACGGTCCATCAGACCGTTGTCCTCTGGCTATCCTATCATGTGTACAAGGCCTTAGTGTCATTTCATTAGTACTTTTCAAGAGTTTAAAATCTGCAGCTTTTATTAAATAATATCTGGTGATCCTGCCATAAATGTTCTTGTATAGGCCCTTCCTGTTCAGAGTGATAACATTGTCTCTGTCACATTGGCTCTCAATGGAGACTTCAGATGGCCCCTCTTTTCCCCATCAGGAAGCGCCCTGAGAAATGTCATGAAGTGAATGCAGACAGGCAGCAGCTACAAAGACTGCAAGACTGAAGCCTCGTACACACGCTCAGTTTACTCAGCAAGAACCAGCAAGAAAACTGCTGGCAGAGCTTTCTTGCCGAGTAAACCGAGCGTGTGTACGAAGCTTTCGGGTTTCTTGTCAAGAAAACTGCCCAAAATCACAACGAGAAAAATAGGGAACCTGCTCTCTATTTTCTTGTTGTGATTCTTGGCAGTGTTTTCCTACCGAGAAACCCAAGAGTGTGTATACTTGCCTGTCGCCGTGGAAACCAGTGCATGCTTGAACTAACTTCAACGCATGCGCGGTAGATTGTAGGTAGAATGGCATAGGTAGGGTGTAGGTAGAATGTGACGAGAGCATGCTCATCGTACGCGATGACGTCACCGTGTTCTTGCCATTCAGAAGAACAACGGTTCTTTTGAATGGAGTTTCTGTACACTCCGGCGGCAAGAGATTCTTGCCAAGAATCTCGTCAGGAAAAACAATGTTTTTTTTTTCCTGACGAGATTCTGGCCTGTGTGTACAGGGCTTAAAACGTAAAAAAAAAAAAAGTGGAAAAAGGCATTTCTTCTTTTCAACCACTAGATGTCCTCAGTCTTTCAAGTTGAATGACAGATTGTCAGTGCAGAGTGTCATGGACCTGCCCCTGAGGAGGCTTTACCACACATCCTTCATTAACCACTTAAGGACCGCCGCATGTACATTTACGTCGGCAGAATGGCACCGACAGGCACATCAACGTATATATACGTTGGTGCCTTGGGGGGGATCGGGGGTCCGATCGGACCCCCCCCCCCCGTACATGCGGCGGTCCGCGCGGCTGCAGGAGCGATCCGACAAGTGGGGGCGGCTATCCATTTTCATCCGCCCCCTCCGGATCGCTCCCAGCCAATGCGCGCGCCCGCCCGCCCTGTCACTTCCTCCTCCTGTGTAAACACAGGAAGGAGGAAGCGACGTGATCTCTCCCTCGGCGTTTGTTTCAAGCGCCGCTGAGGAGAGATCACAACACACCAAGTAAGTCTGCACCAACAGCACACTTACACACAGACACAAACACATTTAACCCCCGCGATCGCCCCCCCCCCTCCCCCCTGTCACAGTGTCACTGAATGCAGTAATCATACATGTATGATTACTGTATTTAGTGTCAGTGTGACAGACAGTGTGACAGTCAGTCAGTGTTAGTGTCAGGGTAGCCCCCCCACCCCCCCCAATAAAGTTTTAACCCCTTGATCACTGCCCTAGTTAACCCTTTCACTCCCTATTGCCAGCGTCACTAAGCGATCATTTTTCTGATCGCTGTATTAGTGTCGCTGTTCCCGCTAGGTAGCTAATTTTTTTTTAATGCGATTTTTTTTTTACTAAAGACATGTGGCTAAATAAATTTTGGCCTAAATGTTTGACTAAAATTTAGTTTATTGGTTTTTTATTATAACAAAAAGTAAAAAATATTGTTTTTTTTTCAAAAATGTCGCTCTATTTTTGTATATAGCGCAAAAAATAAAAATCGCAGAGGCGATCAAATACCACCAAAAGAAAGCTCTATTTGTGGGAAAAAAAGGACGCAAGTTTTGTTTGGGAGCCACGTCGCACGACCGCGCAATTGTCTGTTAAAGCGACGCAGTGCCGAATCGCAAAAACCCCTTGGGTCATTTGCCAGCGTATTGGTCCGGGTCTTAAGTGGTTAACATACAGTACAGTGATGCAGACAGCAATGACACCATCACGTCAGTGCTACTCTGTTCATTCAGAACTGTCTATCGCCGGAGAGGATCTTAAACAGAAGAGGACACCTCACATGACTGTCCTAAAGATGTTAGAGAGAGAGGTACGTATAAGTATAAAAGAAAATACAGCTGAAGGGAAGTCTGTATGTGGGGGTGGGGCTGTAGGGTAGACATACACAATGCTTCAGCAATCTAAACATAATTGCACCTTTATATTTCTGAAATTATAGAAGAAATCTGCAAGGAATCAGGAATTCTGGACACTGTTTAATGTCAAATTGTCCCAAATGGTTAAATACAACATAACACTAGTCTTTCAAAATGCATCTGGACAGTAAATGTCTCTGCAGTAATATGGTTTTTCATCTAGGTGGTCTTTTTGTCATGCAATCCTTTCTCGACCTGTATCCTGTCTGTAAAACTCTAATGCCGCGTACACACGACCGTTTTTCATGACGTGAAAAATTCTATTTTTTAAATTGTAGAGAAAAACAGACAGCACAAAAACTCAAACAGTAATCTAAGCAGCTGTACACTGAAGGTCAATAGAATCCTTAAATAAAGTACATGTAAAAAAAGCAGTGCAGCGCTAAACACATATATAGAAATAAAGTCCAAAAAATGCAAATATCAAAGTGGAAGAGCCACAGAGATAATGAGGCCTCTTGGATGATCAGTAGGGTGCTCAGTAGGGTTGCCACCTCATCCCTTTAAAACTGAACAACTATTAATTACACAGGTTCTGTGGCAGATTAAGGCTGTAATTAAACTGAAGTAGTGCCTTATTTGCATTAAATTAGCCTCAGAACCTGTGTAATTAATAGGTGTTCAGTTTTAAAGGGATAAGGTGGTAACCCTAGTGCTCAGGTCAATCACCATAGAACACAGCAAACGTGTTTCCTCCACCAGAAGTGCAAACCGCTCACCTAAACATATGGACCTCTGTGTGAACAGCAGGTCAATCACGCTATCCCTTATAAAGGGGAAATGGTGAAATGATATCTCCTCATAAGATCCTTTTCTCCAAAGTCGTCAGATGATGGATGGTCACCAAACACACTCATGGATAGAATAAGGTAATGGAAAAGTATAAAGAAAACACATAGTGCTCTCCATTTGATCAAAACGCAATACAATTTTTTTTTTTAAAAAGGTACTCACAAATATAACACTATGTCCTAGTGCATAGAATTAAAGCATACATAGATAAAAACCAGGTGGGTGGCTGTACTGACATCAATAAAAAGCCCCCTGCATGCGTATCGTTCGTGGTGCAGGACTTCTTCAGCGGATGAAGGGGCTAGTGTGTCAGTATTTAATTTATAGCAACGATTCCTGGTTCAGCCAATTTAAAATCCCGCCCACTCCCAGCTGGAGAGCAACCCATCCCAGAGCCATATAATCAATCACACTTGTAGTGGTATGGTCACTCAGACAACACAGCAGACAAACGTCCTAACCTAAATATTGAACAGCACATCCACATCAATATAAAAATCAATATAACCACATCCGCGTTCTATGGTGATTGACCTGAGCACCCTACTGATCATCCAAGAGGCCTCATTATCTCTGTGGCTCTTCCACTTTGATATTTGCCTTTTTTTGACTGTATTTCTATTTATCTGTTTAGCGCTGCACTGCTTTTTTTTACATTTTTTAAATTGGTCATTAAAAACGGTCGTGTGTAGGCTCCAGAGCATTTTAATAGGCATTAAAAATTTAGAACCTGCTCTATTTTTTCTCAATGTTTTTCACGTCGTGTGTAGGCTTTAACGACGGGACGAGCATTCTTTCCATTGACCACCAATGTAAGAATCACTCTTTCCATTGACCTCCAATGTAAGAATCACTCTTTCCATTGACCACCAATGTATGAATCACTGGGCCAGATTCAGGTACATCTGCGCATTATTGGACCGGCGTAGCGCACTGCCTTTACGTTAGACTTGCGCAATGTAGCCGCGTAATCACCCTATTCTCGTAGCTTTTACGCAGAAAATTGCGCATGCGTAACGTTATTTCAGAGGCGTAAGGCGGAGTAATACAAATTGGGAAGGACGTGGGCGTGTTACATTGAAATGAGCCGTGACCCCATGCAAATGAAGGGCCGGCCGGCTCGCGCATGCGCGCTTGAAGGAGACCATGGTCAGCACCTCTCTGCGCATGCTCACAACTCGGGAACAGCGCAATCAGTGAAATTGGAAATGGACTAAGGACTACGCATACAGCATAAATAGACAGACACAAACGCACTTCCATTGCAAAAGTACATCCCTTTGTCCCTTCCCATTTAACAAAGTGCTTTTGTCCCGTTGTTAGTTGCGTTGTGTTTTGTATTTGTCAGATTAGTGTACTGTGTGATCAAGTGTTTGTTAGTAGATCTTTGAAAGTGTTTTTTGATAAGTGTTTGAGAGACTGTTTGTTTGATATATTTCTGGTCGTTTGTTTTCTTGCTTAATTGTTGCTGTTTGTTTTTGTGACAGATTTTTGCTGAGTGCTTGATTTTTTGGGTGTTAGTTTTCTCTTTGTGTGTGTTCTTGCTTGATTGGTTGTGCTTGTTTTTGTGACTGATTTTTGTTGACTGGGAGTGAGTTTTTGTATGAGTATGACAGAGAGAAAGAGAAAACTAAATTTCACTTTGGGGAGAAACAAATTCTTGCCCGGGCGATTATGGGCGTTTCCTCCATGGCCCGGACAGTGCCAACACCACCCCGGCCAGGAGGAGAGAGATTTTGGACATCATCACTGACCAGGTGAATTCAGCGGGGGAGGGGGAGACACGGAACCGGTCTGGGATTGATAAAAAGATTAATGACCTCCGGCGTCTGGTCAAAAAGAAGCTGGCCAAAATGCTTGCCCATGCCAGGGCCACAGGAGGGGGCCCACCATGCCGTGTTAGGCTGACAGCGGAGGAGCGTGCGGTGGCCCTGACCTTTCATCGGCATGAAGTGGAGGGCCTGCCCGGCTTTGACTCAAGTCCGGAGCCCGTGGTGCAAGGTAAGTTTTTTTTTTTATATCAGGTGTGTAGCATGTGTGGGGGAGGGGGTGAAAGGGAATATGTGGAAAGTGTGTGGATCCTCCAACCTGTGAATGTTTTGTGTCATCCACAGATGTGCAGGAGGGTGCAGGGCCATCTGGCCTGACCGCACCATCCCCAGGACAGCAGCCTAATGAGGCCCCCCCGACAAGGCCGGAGTCCGCGGAGGAGGTTGAAGAGGAGGAGGAGGAGGTTGAGGAGGAGGAGTTTGATGAGGAGGAGGAGTCCATGTCAGGCACTGGCCTATTGTTGTTGGAGGACCGTTCCCCTCTGGCTGGCAGCAGCCAGCCCTCCCTAAGGGGGAGCCCCCCCTCCTCCCCCAACATGGCTCCCCTCCCAAGGGCCTCCCCTTCTCCTTGGCCACAAGCATCAGCTGGAGGCAGGAAGGCGACCCAGAAGACCAGGGGGGTGGCCGATCTCCTGCCCGCCACTCTGAGAAGGGACCAGTTCCTCCAGACCCGCCATCTGGGACAGGTCAGCCAGACATTGGTGCGGATGGAGGAGAGCATGTCCTCCATCAAGGATATGCTGGGGAACCTGGACTGCCACTCCCGGGCTTTCACAAACTGCCCTAACGACCTGCAGACTACATCAGCAGGCGTTGGGCAGGATGTGAGGGCCCTCACCCAGGCTATCCAGGCCAACACGGCAACACTAGGTGGTGCCCTGGACAGAATAGCCGTGGCCTTGGAGGGCTGGCCGCCAGGTGGGCAGAGATCAGGGGCTGCTCCTCCTTCCCCGGGTTTCCCCCTCCCCCATGAGTCTCCCCTGAGGAGCCGGGGCCGTGGCCGGGGGCGCCCCAGGCGTGGCTCACGTCAAGGGCACTAATTTGTTTTTCCCTTTTTTTTTTGGCCTTTTTTTTTTTTTGCTGGAAATTTTTTGATTTTGCTGGTAATGTTTTTTTTTTTTTTTGGGTTGTGAATGCTGTTTGAATGTGGGGGTGACATTCCTGCCGAAAAAGGGCTGTCACCGTCAATTTTGGTGGAGTAGGGTTCCCCAGGACCAGGGAGAAGTGATCCCCAGGTCCGTGTGCATGGTGTATGAATGTACAGTGACATAATTGGAGCCTTGGCGTGGCGTTGCTGCTCACAAGTCCTGCATGGTGGACTGGTGCCAATCCAATTTGATGAGGATGTGATGTGTCTGTGTTAGGGACCACAGTGGTGTGCATGCATGCATTCTCATTGTGCCATGATTAATGTGTGTGTTTAACGTGCAAAAATGCCCAATGTGAGCTGTCTCCTGGCTTCTCTTCCCTCAGAAGACGGAGGACCCTCGGTTAGGGGGGGATTGTCTGGTTCAGGGGTCAGGTCATCACGTAGGTCAATCTGCAGGCCCTTTCTTACTGCAAAGTTGTGCAGCATGCAACATGCACCGATGATATGGCACATGAAGTTTGGGGAATACAAGAGGGTACCCCCAGACTTATCCAGGCATCGGAAACGTGACTTCAGGAGGCCAAAGGTGCGCTCCACCACTGCACGTGTTTGGGCATGTGCTTGATTGTATCTTTCCTCTCCTGGGGTTTGGGGGTTCCGGATAGGAGTCATGAGATGGGGTCCCAGTGGATATGCAGAGTCACCTGTAAGGGAAAAGACAGGAGGATGTTAGTCATGCATGTGCCCCTTGTGATGTCAGCATCATGGGGGGGGGACAGTCATGCCTGCCACCCATGTCACTCACCAACCAGCCAGGTGGCCCCATACACGTTCTGATCGAATTCCATTTGGATGTGGCTTTGATTGTAGATGTAGCTGTCATGGCTGGACCCAGGATGTTTGGCACAGACGTGCCATATGAGGCCTTGGGCATCGACTATCACCTGTACATTGATGGAATGCCAATGCTTCCGATTGCGGTACATGTGCTCTGTCTCATGGGGGGGCTGGAGTGCCAGATGTGTGCATTCAATGGCCCCGATGGTGTGTGGGAATCTGGCAATTCTGTAGAAATCTGTCATTGCCTTCAGCCGCAGCTCCTCAGTGGTGGGTTTGATGATTTGGTTGGCCATGGGTCTGAGGATTGCTGGGACAACCTGGTGCACACATCTGCTTATGGAGGATTGTGACATCCCAGCCACTAGTGTTGAGCGGAATACGCTATTTTCGATTTCGCGATATATCACGAATATATAGAAGAATATTCGAGAAATATTCACTAAAATCGAATATTCGTGATATTTTGTCCAAATAACAATATTGCGAAATTTCGCTAATGCGTGGGTAGCTATGTGCTGCCCTTGGCGGCTCTTCCATACATTCTACGCCATGGCCTGTGTTGACTTTGCAGAAATCAATTCCAAAGCTCCCAACTGTCCCTGATTTTAAGGGATCCTTGTTTTCTGGGGTCCCACAGCGGCTGTCTCGTCTCCTTCCCGCCTCAGATAACCCCTCTGGGAAGCGCTCTCCCAAGGGGGTTACTATGTGTCCTATGCCTATATACTTTTGCTAATAGGTGTCCCTCAATCCCATCTCAAAAAGTTGGGAGGTATGCCATCCCTATATATAAACTGTATGTTTTTCTTCTAAAGTTTGTAAAGTAATAACTGGTTTGTAACAGAAAGTCAACGTGCACATTTATAAAATAGAATGAAAGAGAGAAAAATAACATCAGTACATTTAATGATATGTCACACCACAAGATATAAATATCGCTCTATCTGAAATTTGACCTTCTTGAAAGCAAATATAAAAGAAGACAGGTGTTGCTTTATTTCTTATACTAAAGTCTTTACAAGAAACTTTAGGAGTTTTATTCTTAGAACAGTACCTGTTTCTTAAGTTGTGTATGGTGATACTTATTAAACAAATGCATTTTAAATGTGGAACAAAAAGAGATTGATAGAGCTTGTTAGATAAAACCGTTTTTAGGAATCTGGGGTGTTGACCTTGAATAAAAGAACTTATTAATATTAAAGTAGTATTAAAGGGGTTGTAAAGGTTTGTTTTTTATTTTCTAAATAGGTTCTTTTAAGCTAGTGGATTGTTGGTTCACTTACCTTTTCCTTCGATTTTCCTTCTAAATGTTTTTTTTTTCCTTTGTCTGAATTTCTCACTTCCTGTTCCTCCTCAGTAAGCTTGCTTCCATCATCCGGGCCTTTCTGGCTGGGGGTTAGTCAGTGTGCTCGCACCCTCTTTTGGGACTACATCCCTGTGGGAGATGCTGTGAACACGTCTCCCCGCAAGGATGTAGTCCCAAGGGATGGGGCGAGCACGCTGACTAACCCCTTTCCAGAACGGCTCGGATGATGGGAGCAAGCTTACTGAGGAGGAATAGGAAGTGAGAAATTCAGGCAAAGAATTTTTTTTTAGAAGGGAAATCGAAAGAAAAGGTAAGTGAACCAACAATGCACTAGCTTAAAGGAACCTATTTAGAAAATAAAAAACAAACCTTTACAACCCATTTAATACTACTTTAATATTTATAAGTTCTTTTATTCAAGGTCAACACCCCAGATTCATATTGCAATTGCGATTGCAATATTACCTAGTAATTTTTTTCATATTTTGTTCCAAAACATAAATTCACAGCCCCCGCTTCAGGTCCTCAGTGGCACTTCCGCCATATGCACAGTACAGCAGGGACAGCACAGTCTCCATATACTGTCAACCAGCAGCTTGAAGGGGGAGCAAGGGAATGGTTTTACTGCTGCTGCCACTGGGTGCCACTGGCACTTAGGGCAATAGTCATGGGAGCGGTAAAAATGTTGGGTTTATGCATATATTTATCCCCTCTGGCAACCACTGAGGCCGCGTACACACGATCGAACATGTTCGCTGAAACTGGTCGGCGTACCAGTTTCAGCGGACATGTTCGATCGTGTGTATGGCCTTTCGGACCGTTTTCCAGCAGACAAAAGTTTCTAAACATGCTTAGAAACCTGTCCGCTGGAAACCTGTCCGTCGGACATGTTCGATGATTAGTACACGAAATCAGCGGATAAAAATCCTGCGCATGGTCAGAATCAAGACGACGCATGCTTGGAAGCATTGAACTTTGTTTTTTCATCACGTCGTTGTGTTCTACGTCACCGCGTTCTGGTCCGAGGGGATTTTTGTCCGATGGTGAGTATGCACATCAGACCAACAGACAACTTCAGCCTGGTCCGATGAAAACGGTCCATCGGACAGGTTTCCTCGGACATGTCTCATCGTGTGTATGCGGCCTAAGAGGTTCATGACCAGTGGTGCATGTTGGGGAAAGGTATATGTGTTTGGGGAGGGGCCTGGTGAGCTCTCTGTGTGCAGTTCTTTGTGCTGACTGGGCCAGAATCCCGTTTGGGCCTAGCAAAGTATTCTCAAGTTGCCTTGCCTGGTCAAGGAGGTTACTACACCAAAGATGGAGATCCTATTGGAGGGGGATGCAGTCCGCACTGAAACATCTGTAAATGATTAAAGGGACTGGCGCCCTTTGTTGCAACCCTCCACAGCTGCCATGGATCTAGGCTAGCACAAATGCCCTGTGTTGGGGGTTCTTCTTTCCCCAACTGGGGGGGAAGGGGCTACATGTACATGAAAATATATATATACACAAAGACAAATGTACATCATTGTTACCAGAGTTTTTTTGATTGTTATAACCCCACTGACTGTACATGGTTACTTTTTCTAATGCTTCCCCTAATGTGGAATATATTGTCAGTTGTACTTTCTTTGTTTATCCCTGAAAATCAATATAATGAGATTTAATAGAATTTATTGTTCACAGCATCCGCTAAAATACCAATGCTTTTTGTTGTTTTCAAGGACAACTTTCATTATGGTTTTACATTCTTAGACTATATAGATTCAGATTACAGAAAAAATAAAAATACAATTGGAATTTGAATTTGAGAGTACAAAAGCCTAGTCCAGTCCAAAGCGGAATGAGGATATGAAAAAACAAAAAAATATATATTTTTTTTTTAAAGTGCATGAAATATATCTCTAATTTACTCCCTTTTGATATATTAAACATAAAAAAGTTTAATATATTAAAAAAATACCTGTTAATGTCAAAATGAAGGCACATATTCTAATAAAGGAAATTGCATGTAGTAATGAGTGACAATTTTACCATACTGCATGTTTACAACAATAACCCAGTCTTGAAGAAGTGGAACATAATGACCTCAACTTGGGGATTGTGTTTATGTGTGGGTTGTATTTTTTAATAATTATCAAATTTTAAGTAATGTATATATTTAATAACATTTTATACAATTTTTTATATATGTGATTTTGATGGTTGTCCCTCATTGCCACATTCAAAGTCCCTCTCATTCCTTTGTAATAATTTGTACTGAGTATTTTGGTATGGTAGCATATGTTACCTCATGTGTTATCTCTTCATATGTTAAACTTGATTCCCCATCTTTTTTTTCCTATCAATTTTCTGATGTCAAAATAAAGGTAACAAGCATTGTTCAAATCCCTTCAGGTGCCGTACACACGGCAGAGAACCTCGACGGGCAGAACACATCGTTCCGCCCGTCGAGGTTCTCTCCCGGCCGTCGGATTCGGCGACCCGCCCGTCGGGAATGGCAACCAGCCATTCTTCCAGGCGGGCCGTCGAGGAAATAGAGAGCGTGCTCTCTATTTCGGCTCGACAGGCTTCCCGACGGGAAGCTCGCTGAGACCGTACACACGGCCGAGGTCCTCGCTGGAATGTGCATTCCAGCGAGGTTCTCGCTGGTTTTCAGCGAGAACCTCGGCCGTGTGTACGGGGCCTCAGAATCTGCATGACCATTGACTGCCAAATTACCCCCCGTTCGGTTCGCACCAGAACTTTCGAACATCGCCAAAGTTCGGAAATGAATAACGAACCCCATTGAAGTCTATGGGACACAAACTGGAAAGTGCCCATTTTAAAGGCTTCTATGCAAATAATTTGGCATGCAATGATTATGGGGGTCCAGGTACTGCCCTGGGGGACATGTACCAATGAAAAAAAAGTTTGTAAAAAAACGTAATTCTTAACTGCTTGCCGACCTGCCGCCGTAATTTTACTGCGACAGGTTGGCTCTCCTTGGCGAGAGCCCGTAGCTGTACGTCGGCTCTTTTCGCGGCCACTAGGGCCCCCGCTCGCCCCCGAGTCCCGCGTAAACACAAAGCTCCCGGTCCTGTCAGGGAGAGAAATGCTGATCTTCTGTTCATACAATGTATGATCGGAAGATCAGTGATTTCCCCTAGTGAGGCCACCCCCCCATACAGTTAGAACACACCCAGGAACATACTTAACCCCTTCCCCGCCCCCTAGTGTTAACCCCTTCACTGACAATGACATTTTTATAGTAATCCAATGCATTTTTTATAGCACTGATCGCTATAAAAATGCCAATGGTCCCAAAAATGTGTCAAAAGTGTCCGAAGTGTCCGCCATAATGTCACAGTACTGAAAAAAAATGCTGATCGCCGCCATTACTAGTAAAAAAAATATATTAATAAAAATGCCATAAAACTACCCCCTATTTTGTAAACGCTATAACTTTTGCGCAAACCAATCAATAAACGCTAATTGCGATTTTTTTTTTTTTACAAAAAATATGTAGAAGAATACGTATAGGCCTAAACTGAGGAAGACAAAATGTTTTTTTAGATATTTTTTGGGGATATTTATTATAGCAAAATGTAAAAAATATTGAATTTTTTTCAAAATAGTCGCTCTATTTTTGTTTATAGCGCAAAAAATAAAAACCGCAAAGCTCTATTTGTGGGAAAAAAAGGACGCCAATTTTGTTTGGGAGCCACATCGCGTGACCGCGCAATTGACAGTTAAAGCAACGCAGTCCTGAATCACAAAAAGTGCTCTGGACATTGGGCAGCAATATGGTCCGGGGGTTAAGTGGTTAAATGAGTAGTGATTTATTGATGCTTAAAGTGAAATCATAAAAATAAAAAATTATTTTCAATATAGTGCCTGGGGGTCCCCTTAGTCTACATGTAAAGTGGCACATCTCTACTATGTAGAGATCATCTGTAAGATGCTACAGCAGTAATTGTGTTTATAAAGCCCAACAAAAATGTAATTTTCCCTGCAAGCTTTCTTTATTTTGTAAGCAACGGCTTGCGGAGCCAGTCTGTATGATGAGGCCACAATGTAGTGCACTGGGAACAAGATTGGAGATTTTTTCGAGAGTCTTCCACAAACTTTGTATAGAAGTAACAGGTGCGGAAAAATTGGTCTTAGGGTTTCGGTGGCCCTGATGTCCAAACTACTGCAATTGTAACCTGAGGAGACTATGGTCGCAATTAAAGTGACTCCATACAGCAGGGCTCAAAATTTCAAGTCCTGAGCTACTAGCCAGGCCTCAAGAGTTACTCGCCACCAGTTGCCCCACCTAATTCATAATTGCACCCATAAACATGCCCTCGTAGATTATCTCAAGGAATGACAATGTTTTATGCAGAATCAAGTTACAAAATTAAATATTACCAACAACAACTTTAACAAAATGGGACAGGGCACTGGGGGCAGACCAGAGGGATAGGGCACTGGGGGCAGACCAGTGGGACAGGGCACTGGGGGCAGACCAGAGGGACAGGGCACTAGAACTGGGTCTCTTCCCCATTCTCTTGTTGTCTCCTCTGCAACTCCCATCCTCTCTCTCTCTCCTATTCATCTCATCATCAGGAGCCTGTGTGTGCGGCTCCACGCTTGCATGTCCCCACTTCCACCTTTTATTTAGGCTGGTAGTGAGGAGAGGAGCTGCAGCACAGCGGGAGGGAGTACAATCCAGCGCTGAGATCCACACAACTGCACAGCCATTGACACCATAGCACAGCGCACACTGACACCGCACAGCACACATTGAGACCAGTCTGTTCACAGTGCTCAGGCTGAACTGTTGGGACACTTACGTAGAGCACAAGGAGAAGAAAGCTGCACAAACTGGAAGGCTGCCGCTCTCATGTCAGGGCAACTTTCAGTGAGCGCTGCACCGGAGTGGTCATTTTCGCAATCCTCCACCTCACTCATTACTTTCTGCTCTCCAGCTACATTGGTCGGGGGGAGGGGGCAGGCTCAGAGAGGTCATACTGTTAGGTTCCATGGCTTAATGAGGATTGTAAGGAGAGCACCTGTGTACTGCTCTGCCTGTGCGCAGCTCACCAGACTACTTTTCCCGAGCATGCACCTTTTCTCTTCGGCCACCAATCTCATCGGGACTCTAAGTGTAGGCACAAATTGGAGGGAGATTGGTCATGCAGCCCTGTCATCACTCGCCCCCAACTTAAATCCACTCGCCAAATGCTAGTAGGCGAGTGGAAATTTTGAGGTCTGCAATACAGACCTATAAGCACAATGTATTGCACTGGGAACTAGATTAGAGATTTTTTCGAGAGTTTTCCACAAATTTTGTATAGAAGTAACAGGTGCGGAAAAATTGGTCTTAGGGTCCTTTCACACGTGCGGTCCGTTTTTCGTTTTTCGGTCCGCTCCGTGTGTCCGTCAGCTCAGCGGGGGGGTCTCCGCTGAGCTGTCGGGCGGACAGGGCGGTCCCCGCACAATGTGCAGGGACCGCCCTGTCTCTCCTCCGCTATCCCCTATGGGGAATCGGATGGAAACGGACCGTCTGTCCGTTTGCATCCGATCCGTTTGGCCGGACGGAAGAAAAATAGGACATTCTTCCGTCCGAAAAAACGGATGCGGTTCTAGCGGACGTTAGCGGATGCATCATCCGCTAACGGATCCGCTCCCATAGGGAAGCATTGAGGTCCGTTACCGGACGTCCAAAAAACGGACAAACGGAACGGACGTGTGAAAGGGCCCTTAGGGTTTCGGTGGCCCTGATGTCCAAACTACTGCAAACCGTGACCTGAGGAGACTATGGTCGCAATTAAAGTGACTCCATACAGACCTATAAGCAAAATGCTTTGTTAAAGGGCAGCAACCAACCACCAGTCATCTATCATAGGTTTGGTTGTCCTAATTTGAAGAAAGGGGACATGTGATTGGTTGTAATGTAACTGTACCTTGCACATTATGACAGCTATTTTCTGTGTGTTAGTGAGACGTTCACTAGGGAAGGTTTATTGCAGAAAACCCAGAAGTTAATGTTGTTCCATTCCACTGAGAATTACAGTTACAATAAATAAGCAATTCTTTATACACTACTGTTTGGATTGCTTCAAGTGGCTAAATAATTGAAACATTATAAAATCTCCATATTCCAAATCAGTTCTGGACATAGTTACATAGTTAGTCAGGTTGAAAAAAGACACAAGTCCATCCAGTTCAACCACAAAAAAATAAACAAACAAAATAAAAAAACACAGTACAATCCCATACATCCAACTCCATACCCACAGTTGATCCAGAGGAAGGCAAACAACCCCAGCAGAGCGATGATCCAATTTGCTACAGCAGGGGACAAAATTCCTTCCTGATCCCCCGAGAGGCAATCGGATATTACCTGGATCAACTTACCTACAAATCTTAGTACTCAGTTATATTGTACATTTAGGAAAGTATCCAGACCTTTCTTAAAGCAATCAACTGAGCTGACCAGAACCACCTCTGGACGTAAAGAGTGCCCCCTTGTCCTCAGTGTTGATCGTAAAGTGAATAACTCAACACCAAGTTCACTATATGGACCTCTTATATATTTGTACATGTTGATCATATCCCCCCCTTATTCTCCTCTTCTCAAGAGTAAATAAATTTAGTTCTTCTAATCTTTCCTCATAGCTGAGCTCCTCCATGCCTCTTATCAGTTTAGTTGCCCTTCTCTGCACTTTCTCCAGTTCCCCGATATCCTTCTTGAGAATTGGTGCCCAAAACTGGACTGCATATTCCAGGTGAGGTCTTACTAATGATTTATGTACAGGGGGGCAAAATGATATCTCTCTCTCTGGAGTCGATACCTCTCTTAATACAAGAAAGGACTTTGCTTGCTTTGGAAACCGCAGCATGGCATTACATAAAGTAAAATAACAGCATTGAAAGATATTGCTTTAGAGCAGGGGTCTCCAAATGTTTTAAACAAAGGGCCACTTTACTATGCTTCAGGGAGGAATAGTGCCCCCATTGGGGTGGCCCATTGTTGGTGTCAAATGTCAATGGTAGGTATAGTGCCCCATTGTTGGTGTCAGTGGGGAAAATAGTGACCCATCATAGGTGTCAATGGGAGGAATAGTGCCCTGTCGTTATCAGTGAGAGGAATAGTGCCCCAAGTTGCAGTTTGGAGACCACTGTTTTCGATAATAAAGACACAGTATAAGCTGAGGCAGCTAATTTTACTACAAAAAAATGGGAAAACGTATTGACTCAAGTATAAGCCTAGAGTGTCCATCTGCATGCCTCACTGTGCCTCACTGTGTCCATGAGCATGTCTCACTGTGCCCATGCCTCACTGTGCCCATGCCTCACTGTGCCCATGACTAGACTGACGTTTAACATGGGAGTCTTAGGAAGGGGTGCCCGGCTTTGAAAAATCGGTGCTCCCCAGCTATAGGTCCCCCAGGCAACAAACTTTGCACACTTGTAGAGGGAGAGTATGGCAACATGTGTAGGCTGGTACTGGCTCTTCAAAGTTCAGGAGATCAGGCGCAAAAAGTTGACTCGAGTATAAGCAGAGGGGGGTATTTTCAGCACAAAAATGTGCTGAAAAACTTGGCTTATACTCGAGTATATACGGTATATTATTTAAAGGAAAACTCCAGACCAACAGCTTATGAAACAGTTTACATACAGTGAGGGAAAAAAGCATTTGGTCCCCTGCTGATTTTGTACATTTGCCCCTTGACAAAGAAATGATCAAAATTATATAATTTTAATGGTAGGTTTATTTTAACATCTGAATCATTCAGAGGAGAACTGGGTGAAATCATTGTGATCAAATGAGACCAAATTCGAGCTATTTGACCTCAACTCAACTCGCCGTGTTAGTAGGGATGAGGAATGCTGCCTATGACCCCAGGAACGCCATCCCCACCGTCAAACATGAAGGTGGAAACATTATGCTTTGGGGGTGTTTTTCTAAGAGGACAGGACAACTTCACTGCATCAAAGGGACGTTGGACGGGGGCCATGTATTCTTAAATCTAGGGTGAGAACCTCCTTCCCTCAGCCAGAGCTTTGAAAATGGGTCGTGGATGGGTATTCCAGCATGACAATGACCCAAAACACACGGCCAAGGCAACAAAGGAGTGGCTCAAGAAGAAGCACATTAAGGTCCTGGAGTGGCCTAGCCAGTCTCCAGACCTTAAAGGGGTTGTAAAGGTACAATTTTTTTCCTAAATAGCTTCCTGTCCTTTAAGTGAGGATTTCTCAGAAGAAATAAGGACATTTAAAAACAAAATCAAAAGGATAAGGTAAGTGAAGGAGGACTGCACTAGGGCAAAGGAAGCTATTTAGGGAAAAAATTGTACCCTTACAACCCCTTTAATCCCATAGAAAATAAGTTTGAGTTACCAAACGTCAGCCTCAAAACCTTAATGACTTGGAGAGGATCTGCAAAGAGGAGTGGGACAAAATCCCTCCTGAGATGTGTGCAAACCTGATGGCCAACTATGCCAAGAAACGTCTGACCTCAAGGGTTTTGCCACCAAGTACTAGGTCAGTGATGGCGAACCTTGGCACCCCAGATGTTTTGGAACTACATTTCCCATGATGCTCAACTACACTGCAGAGTGCACAAGCATCATGGTAAATGTAGTTCCAAAACATCTGGGGTGCCAAGGTTCGCCATCACTGTACTAGGTCATGTTTTGTGCAGGGGTCAAAAACATATTTCACTCATTAACCACTTAAGGACCACCTCCTGCAGATATACGTCGGCAGAATGGCACGGCTGGGCACAAGCACGTACCTGTAAGTCCTCTTTAAGTGCCCAGCCGTGGGTCGCAGATGCGCACCCGCGACCCGGTCTGAATCTCCGTGACTACGGCCGCGGGACCCGATCGCCGCCAGAGTCCCACGTCCAGTCCCCGGAGCTGAAGAACGGGGAGAGCTGTGTGTAAACACACCTTCCCCGTTTTTCACAGTGGCAGCTTCATTGGGCGTCTGTTCCCTGATATAGGGATACACGATCAATGACATCACACATCCAGCCCCGCCCCCTACAGTTAGAAAAACATATGAGGTCACACATAACCCCTTCAGAGCCCCCTTGTGGTTAACTCCCAAACTGCAATTGTAATTTTCACAGTAAACAATGCATTTTTTGCTGTGAAAATGACAATGGTCCCAAAAATGTGTCAAAATTGTCCGATATGTCCGCCATAATGTCGCAGTCACGAAAAAAAACGCTGATTGCTGCCATTAGTAGTAAAAAATAAATAAATAATAAAAATGCAATAAAACGATCTCCTATTTTGTAAACGCTATAAATTTTGCTCAAACCAATCGATAAACGCTTATTGCGATATTTCTTACCAAAAATAGGTAGAAGAATACGTATCGGTCTAAACTAAGGAAAAAAATATTTTTTATATATATTTTTGGAGGATATTTATTATAGCAAAAAGTAAAAAATATTGTTTTTTTTTTTCAAAATTGTCGCTCTATTTTTGTTTATAGCACAAAAAATTAAAACCACAGAGGTGATCAAATACCACCGAAAGAAAGCTCTATTTGTGGGAAAAAAAGGACGCCAATTTTGTTTGGGAGCCACGTCGCACGACCGCGCAATTGTCAGTTAAAACGACGCAGTGCCGAATCGCAAAAACTGCCCAGGTCCTTTACCTGCATAAAGGTCCGGGTCTTAAGTGGTTAAAATGCAAATCAATTTATAACTTTTTTTAAATGCATTTTTCTGGCCATTTTTTTGTTATTCTGTCTCCCACTGTTAAAATAAACCGACCATTACAATTCTAGACTGATCCTTTCTTTGTCGGTGGGCAAACATACAGAATCAGCAGAGGATCAAATACTTTTTTCCCTCACTGTACATATATGTACTGTAAATATTAAAGCTTGTTTGTGATAGGTGAAACTCCTGCGCTGAAATGGGTGAAAAGGGATTGGACCGTGGGAAAGGGGCCGTGGGAAAGGGGCACGGGAGGTATACTGCAGCAAACAAAGAATAGGTCTATCCAAATGGACAATAAAAGGTATACAACAAGTGATATTGTTTGCGCTGTGGTGGTGATGCCTAAAGGGTGATGGGAAAGGGGAAGTGAAGTAGTAAACTAGGTGAATACAATAAGTGACAAAAATGTATAAATATATAGAAAAAATTCTATAAAACACAATGTGAACAAAGTAACAGTAAATAACAGTGACCGTGTCATCTATAAAGATGTGTGGTGGACATAATAGAATGCATGGTCAAACTCAGTCCTGCAGACAAAACCAAATAAAAGAAGAGAGTCCAACTTAATCATGCAACTCGGTGCAGCAAGTGAAATCTGGTGTGAAGTCAAAAGGAGATGTTCCAGCAGCCAAATGAGTGAAGGTGCAATGGAGGATTCCAAAACGTGCAGCCCACACCTCTAGTGATCCTATCAGCTTACCTCAAGGCTATCTGATATAGCCAGAAAGATAGGGCATCAAACTCTTGATGAATGGAAGCCTCAAAACCGATGGTGCATGGAAGGGGAAAGTACAAAAAAACAAACATAGAGTAGTCCTGTCACCACTGGAGGGATTCCTGCTAGCAATCAAAAGATGTGCACTTACACAGAGTGGTGAAAGGGGGTGCCTATCTCCACGAGCAGCGAGCTCGTCAGGTGCTGCTCTGCTGCCGCTGTTTGGCTAGATGTTGATCCGCCGATACTCAAACGATGGTGTTTGAAATCCACGAGCAGCGAGCTCGTCTACCGTCCGTCAGGTGTAAAGGGTCCAGTGCTTACACCTGACGGACGGTAGACGAGCTCGCTGCTCGTGGATGTATGACCGCCTCAGCTGACTTTATGTGAGTTTTTATTTTGTGCTTTGTTTATTAAATCTTTATTTTGCGGTATTATGCGATGTGCCCTCCTATTTTTGTTTCAAACACCATCGTTTGAGTATCGGCGGATCAACATCTAGCCAAACAGCGGCAGCAGAGCAGCACCTGACGAGCTCGCTGCTCGTGGAGATAGGCACCCCCTTTCACCACTCTGTGTAAGTGCACATCTTTTGATTGCTAGCAGGAATCCCTCCAGTGGTGACAGGACTACTCTATGTTTGTTTTTTTGTACTTTCCCCTTCCATGCACCATCGGTTTTGAGGCTTCCATTCATCAAGAGTTTGATGCCCTATCTTTCTGGCTATATCAGATAGCCTTGAGGTAAGCTGATAGGATCACTAGAGGTGTGGGCTGCACGTTTTGGAATCCTCCATTGCACCTTCACTCATTTGGCTGCTGGAACATCTCCTTTTGACTTCACACCAGATTTCACTTGCTGCACCGAGTTGCATGATTAAGTTGGACTCTCTTCTTTTATTTGGTTTTGTCTGCAGGACTGAGTTTGACCATGCATTCTATTATGTCCACCACACATCTTTATAGATGACACGGTCACTGTTATTTACTGTTACTTTGTTCACATTGTGTTTTATAGAATTTTTTCTATATATTTATACATTTTTGTCACTTATTGTATTCACCTAGTTTACTACTTCACTTCCCCTTTCCCATCACCCTTTAGGCATCACCACCACAGCGCAAACAATATCACTTGTTGTATTAAAGCTTGTTTACCTGTCACAAAGGGTTTATGTTTCTGTTCAGCTAGTTTTGTGATCCAAAAAGTACATAAAACAGTAGTGCCAGACCCATTGTTGAGAGACCCATAAAGAGTATATCTCATTATAAAATGTTATAATTATGAGCCAATACCTTTAATGAGTTCTAAAGGCCCCCCGCGTCAGTAAAAGTCCTTTCTGATGTAAGCATTGAGAATGAATTACTTAATTGCCCTTACAGCTACAGAGGTCAGTTGGAGCATGCATTTTCTGCTTGTTTTGAATGTGTCAATATTTGAGTGAGTGAGTAAGAGAGAAACGTATATAGCACAACACATGCGAACTGAATCGCCTCTGGGCGCTTGGTATCCACTACTTAACCACTTAAGGACCGCCGCATGTAAATTTACGTCGGCAGAATGGCACCGACAGGCACATCAACGTATATATACGTTGGTGCCTTGGGGGGGTTCGGGGTGTCCGCGCTGAGCAGAGCGCATCCGACAAGAGTCGGCTATGAATCGTCTTTTGTCGTCGCCCCCTCCGGATCTCCCATCGCTCCCAGCCAATGCGCGCACCCGCCCGCCCTGTCACAGTGTCACTGAATGCAGTAATCATACATGTATTATTACTGTATTTAGTGTCAATGTGACAGGCAGTGTGACAGTCAGTTAGTGTTAGGTCCTGGGCAGCCCCCGTACCCCCCCTAATAAAGTTTTAACCCCTTGATCACCGCCCTAGTTAACCCTTTCACTCCCTATTGCCAGTGTCACTAAGTGATCATTTTTATGATCGCTGTATTAGTGTCGCTGTTCCCGCTAGGTAGCTAATTTTTTTTATTGCGATTTTTTTTTTTACTAAAGACATGTGGCTAAATAAATTTTGGCCTAAATGTTTGACTAAAATTTAGTTTATTTATTTTTCTTATAACAAAAAGTAAAAAATATTGTTTTTTTTTCAAAAATGTCGCTCTATTTTTGTATATAGCGCAAAAAATAAAAATTGCAGAGGCGATCAAATACCACCAAAAGAAAGCTCTATTTGTGGGAAGAAAAGGACGCAAATTTTGTTTGGTAGCCACGTAGCACGACTGCGCAATTGTCTGTTAAAGCGACGCAGTGCCGAATCGCAAAAACCCCTTGGGTCATTTGGCAGCATATTGGTCCGGGTCTTAAGTGGTTAAAGTGGAGGTTCACCCTCAAAAAAATTTCTGACATCACATTCTGTCGAGTCATCCTACCGACAGAATGCCGGTGTTTTTTTTCTTTTCTCAGCACATATCTCGTAATCCAGATTTTCACCCCCCCGGCTCTCCCGCGGGACTGGGCGTTCCCAATCACTGCCTGTGATTGACAGGCTTCCGTCCGGTGCATACTGCGCGTCACAGATTGCCAACAGAACCTGAACGTCGTTGCGCAGGCGCCGTATAGAGCCGCACCGACGTTCGTGTTCTGTCGGCAACCTGTGACGCGCAGTATGCGCCGGACGGAAGCCTGTCAATCACAGGCAGTGATTGGGAACGACAAGTCCCGCAGGAGAGCCGGGGGGTGAAAATCTGGATTACGAGGTATGTGCTGAGAAAAAAAAAAAACACCAGCATTCTGTCGGTAGAATGACTCGACAGAATGTGATGTCAGAATTTTTTTTGAGGGTGAACCTCCACTTTAAGTAAGCCTCAGAAGAGATGGGTTTTGATTTTTCTTCTGAAGGCCAGGTGGTTCACCTCCAACCGGATGCTGGTTGGTAGAACGTTCCATAATCTGGGTCCTTGGACTGCAAATCTACGTTCTCCTTTGGACTTGTATCTGGCTTTGGGTATCTGGGGTAGATTTTGGTTGGTGGATCGCCATAATGTGGCCAAAATTGTATTTAATGACATTGAAATACCCTATTGTATTATTGTGTTTTTGCATAAGGAATGATGGAAAGTGTAACCTTTTTTTCTACTGAACCACTAATGCATAAAATGACCATCTAAGACAAATATTTTAGTAAACTATAGTATGTACAATATTTAAATATTTTGCCCATGCTGTATATGTATAGTATAAATGAGCTGTTTTATGTGTCTATGAACTTACAATGTAACAAGAAACGTGGGATAATGTCATTGACATTTAGAGTGCTATGAGCCGTTATTAAATATTAATCATTAAATATAGCCTCTGCTTTACATGCTTATATGCGTTTTATTCTTTGCTCTTCTATTTCATATTGTTTAAATAGAGAAAAAAGCTGCTGGTCAAGTTGTACAATAAATAGAAACTTAGTGATAAAGAAAAAAAGTCAAATCTCTTGGGGGAAATAAAACATATTTAGGATTATAAACGGCATATAGATAAAACGTCAAGAATTATCTATTTACTACTGAAGTGTTTTTGTGCCAGCAGGAGAGCAGCTTTAAAAAAAAGTGCCTATTACTGCTTTTGAATCTACACTGGAGTCCCAATAGTGGCAGATAAATGATTGGCAAATCGATTATTTGGCACTTTTTAACCACTTCCATACCAGGCACTTATACACCTTCCTGCCCAGGCCAATTTTCACCTTTCAGGGCTGTCGCAATTTGAATGACAATTGCGCGGTCATGCTACTCTGTACCTAAACAATTTTTTTTAATTATTTTGTTCCCACAAATAGAGCTTTCTTTTGGTGGTATTTGATCACCTCTGCCATTTATTTATTTTTGCGCAACAAATTAAAAAAGAGCGAACATTTTGAAAAAAAAAATAAGTTTTTCTTTGTTTCTGTTAATTTATTTTGTAAATAAGTACCTTTTCTTCTTCAATGACGGACACCGATAAGGCGTCACTGATGGGCACTGATGATGGGCACTGATAGGCGGCACTGGAATGCGGCACTGATGGGCACTCATAGGTGGCATTGATGGGCATTCATAGGCGGCACTGATGGGCACTCATAGCTGGCACTGATGGGTACTTATGGGTGGCACTGATAAGCGGCATGGGCGGGCACTGATAGGTGGGCACTGATGGGCACAGATGGGCATGGATGAGCACTGATAGGTGGAACTGATGCACATTGGTGTGTGGCACTGATGACACTGGTGGGTGGCATTGCTGGGCATCACAAATTTTGTTGTGCCATGATAATGCCAGTCAGTGCCCATTTGTGGGCACTGATTGGCATATGTTATTTATACATTTGTACATGTGGATGGCCATGGGGACTTACCTGGCCATCCACATGTTGGGTGCTTCCCTGGTGGTCCTGGGCAGCATCCTGGTGGTCCACGCCGCTCTTAAGAAAACACAGGGGCAGACACGCCGACATTCCATACTCCACATACATGGCTGGATCAGCTTGGTGCCAGCTCAGTGGCACCATAACATGTGAGTTCAATTACATATTTTCTTACTTTTTAATAAAACATTAGTTACATACTACACCATGATGGCCACCCATTTATGTGTCTTATGAGAAGCTATAAAGCAAGAGGTGAGGACATCCAGAAAGTGGCCATGATCTTGATGAAGCAACAAAGATGTTGGCAAATATGGTATATATGAAGCCAAATGTTTTTTAGAGAGATTTATTCTCATTTTATGTTCCATTGACAATTCTTTCCCAGACAGAAGGGGGGGGGGTAATTTGCAACAGGAAGACAGACAGATATAAGTTTTACAAAGGGATGTAGCATTCCTCTACTGTAAACCCTCCCAGATAGGTTGCTAGTTAGGTTAGACAAATGTATTTCTTGAGCAGGGGCGGCTCTAGGATTTGTGAGGCCTTAGGCAAAACTTGACATGGGCTCGGCTCATGCCGCCAATGATGGGAAAAATTATTTAAGGACAAAAGCCTCTTCCCCACAACCCTGGTCGGTGGTTGTGGGGGTCTGTGGGCAGGGGGCTTATCGGAATCTGGAAGCACTCTTTAACAAGGCGGCCCCCAGATCCTGCTCTTTAACAACTATGGGGTGGGGGCCACCCGTGATGTCACCTGGTGAACCTGCCCCTTGTGACGACATTGACTGAGAGCATGCTGGGTCATTGATGTCACAAGGGGTGGTGTCACTGATATTCATTGGTTGTTATGAGCCCTGATTGTTATGAGTCCCTACGCTGGCGGCCCCGCTCGAGTCAGGGCTCATAACGCTGCCTGAGCACAGCAGCGTTAAGGTTCCCTGTCCCTCAAAACTGGGGTAATGCATTGGGCAAGTTAGGCGGCCGCTAGACCCCTGTGAGTGCGAGGCCTTAGGCAACTTCCTAATTTGCCCAATTAAAGAGCCGTCTCCGTTCTTGAGACTCCCCTGTAATCAGTAGAGCAGCTTAGAGCTTTGCTTAGAGATCACCTTTAAGGGAAACATGGAGGTTGTCATTGCAATAAGTCCCTCCCTGGTTCTCTCTCACCTTGAGTATTGCAACTCCCTCCTCATTGGCCTACCTTTACACTGGCTATCCCCCCTTCAGTTCATTATGAATGCTGTTGTCAGACTAAGCGACGTCTGGTTCTCAATTTATTTATTTTTGGGGGGGGACGCAAACAAACTGAATAATTCAGAAAAAAATAATCAATTGCAGCTACTGTGCCATCAAACGCAGCCAATTTGTCCATGAATTGCAGCCACTGTGCCCATCAAACGCAGCCACTGTGCCATCAAAATGCAACCACTGTGCCCATCAAACACTGTGCCGGTCAAATGCTGCCACTGTGCCCATCGAATGCTGCCATTGTGCCATCAAATGCTTCCACTGTGCTATGCATGAATCTATCTATTGGTCATAGAGGGGGTGGGTGGAGACACAGGGCGGTGCTCGTACGCCCTTATGGACGCACTGCCAATGGTCAGACTGATCCACCTTACCAACCACTCATGTTCACTACCACTCTCTGCCAATCCCTATACTGGCTTCTGCTCACCCTACCACAATCTGTCTATATCCTACTCTGTCCACATCTTTTCAGTAAGGACTATCCCACCTGTAACTAATAAACTGAACTTTTACTTACTTCATCAGCTCATCCTGAAAGTGGTTGTAAACCCTTGTTTACAACTTAATGTTACAGGTAAGCCTATATTAAGTAGAGGTCGACCGATATATCGGCTGGCCGATATATCGGCCGATATTTGTCGTTTAATTAATCGGCATCGGCCGATTTGTGCTGTAAGAAAGCCGATTTTAAACTTCAGCAGCGCGACTTGCAAAAAGCTTCTGTAATAGAAGTCAATGCAAGTTGCCTGAAGTTTCCTTCTCTCTCCTGGGCAGCCTGCCAAGTTTTGAGAAAAGATATACATTGGCCCAGATTCACGTACATCTGCGCATTATTGGACCGGCGTAGCGCACCGCCTTTACGTTAGACTTGCGCAATTTTGCCGTGTAATCACCCTATTCTCGTAGCTTTTGCGCAGGAAATTGCGCATACGTAACGTTTTTCCAGAGGCGTAAGGAGGAGTAATACAAATTGGGAAGGACGTGGGCGTGTTACATTGAAATGAGCCGTGACCCCATGCAAATGAAGGGCCGGCCGGCTCGCGCATGCGCGCTTGAAGGAGACCATGGTCAGCTCCGCTGTGCGCATGCTCACAACTCGGGAGCGGCGCAATCAGTGAAATTGGAAATGGACTAGGGCAACTTTGTGAACTACGCAGACAGCATAAATAGACACACACAAATGCACTTCCTTTGCAAAAGTACATCCCTTTGTATCCCTCCCTCTACAGCAAGGTGCTTTTGTTTGTTTGTGACGTGTCTTTGAGATATTTGGGGACTGTTTTGCAGAGTGATTTTTGTCTTTTATGTGTTTTCTTTGTTGTTATTTTGTTTAAATTATATTTTTGCTGGGCATTTTTTTTTTTGGCTCGTCATTTATTTAATTTTTTTGGTTCTGTTTGTGTATGATTTTGGAATGTGGGGGTGATATTCCTGCGGGAAAAGGGGTGTCACCCTCATTTGTGGTGGAGAAGTGATCCCCAGGTCTGTGTGAATGGTGTATGAATGTACAGTGACATAATTGGAGCCGTGGCGTGGCGTTGCAGCTCACAAATCCTGCATGGTGGACTGGTGCCAATCCAATGTGATGAGGATGTGGGGTGTGTGTGCTAGGGACCACAGTGGTGTGCATGCATGCATTCTCATTGTGCCATGATTAATGTGTGTGTTTAACGTGCAAAGATGCATAATGTGAGCTGGCATGAGATGGGGTCATGAGATGGGGTACCAGTGCATATGCAGAGTCACCTTGAAGGGAAAAGACAGGAGGATGTTAGTCATGCATGTGCCACTTGTGAGGTGTGCATCACGGGAGGGGATAGTCATGCCTGCCACCCATGTCACTCACCAACCAGCCAGCTGTCCCCATACATGTTCTGTTCGAAATCTGTGGGGATGGGGCTCTGATTGTATATGTAGCTGTCATGGGTGCCATGGGTAGTGTCATGTGTTGGGCTGCTGATGTCCTCCTGCAAGGTTGTGGTAATTCCAGGATGGCATGAGGGGTGAATCTGAAGATGCGAGACACCTCAGAATCACTCATGCCAAAGATGTCTATGCGTGTGTGATATATCAAGTGAAGAGTGAGGGGCTTGTATCAGATAAGAATATTGTATTAGATTAGATTAAATTGTAAATTTTATATAAGCAAATAAAAAAAATAAAAAAAACATCTCCCGTGCCCTCCTTAGTGCCATCCTCCGTGCCCTCCTCCTTCTTTGTTCATCTAAAGTCAGTAGTATAGCTATGCGCGACGATGCCCCTGGCATGTTGGCATACAGATTGTTGAGCAACACGTGTGACTGCTGAGCTCCTCACTAACAGTGTTGCTTTATCTAACAAGTAGACTTTTTTTCTTTTTTTAGACCAGCTTTTATCAGCTCTAATTTTAGACAGGACATTTTGCTGTTGCGCACACTGCGTAGCCTGCTCTGCCCCAACGTTGTTTTGTGGATCCCCGTAAGTCCCTCATTAGCATATTTGACTAGCAAATCAATGGTGTGTCTATCGCACTTTTGCGCGGACGGATGCGCCAGTCTAACGAAATTACGCGGGACAAAAAAAAGTCGATTTTCTGCGTATCTCGTTCTGGGGATGCCGCGCAACGAAACGCACGCGCACATTTAGAATTACGCACGCGCATCTCCTGTTGCGCAGGCGTAATCGCTCTGTGAATCTGGGCCAATGTTGCTACTTATCAATTAACTGAACTCTGTGTAGGAGAGTTCTCAGTTTAACCATTTAAAGGCTAAATCTTTTTTGACACTTGGTGCTTACAAGACCCTAGGAAATAAAATAGCGATTGCTGCAATATTTAATATTACACAGTATTTGCGCAGCGCTCTTTTAAATGCATTTTTTTTTGGAAAAAATATGCTTTAACAAATAAAAAAACTAAACAGTAAAGTTAGTCTATTTTTTTTCGTCCAAAAGTTTTCATTACCTTTTTTTGTGTATTATATTTTTATATATATATATATATATATATATTATAAATAATATAATTTTTTTTTATATCTGAATTACACATACAAGTGCACTGATTTTCTGTATTACTTAGCAGGGCAATAATGGAACTTCCGCTTTTCCGAATCCTCCCCCGAATCCCCCCCCCTCTGGTGTCACATTTGGTACCTTTCAGGGGGAGGGGGGGGCAGATACCTGCGTAATCCCAGGTATTTGTTCCCTCTTCCGGACATAGATCACTGTGGTGACTGTGGTGACCTACACCACATCTGGTGCTTAATCTGCCCCCAGCTTTCTTCTGGGAGACACACAGGTTCCAGAAGACAGCAGGGACCAGTGGGATTGCGCAGCGCGTCTCGCGCATGCACAGTAGGGAACCAGGAAGTGAAGCCGAAAAAGCTTTACTTCCTGATTCCCTTACCAAAGATGGAAGCACCCGAGGGAGAGATCAGCTTCAGGTGCCAGCATTGCGGGCACCCAGGACAGGTAAGTGTCCATATATTAAAAGTCAACAGCTGCAGTATTTGTAGCTGCTGACTTTTATTTTTTTTCCCGCAGAACTCCGCTGCCTAAACACTGGACCATCATTCTAGCAGCGCTATTTGGCTGCTAGCGGGGTGCTTATATCCCAGCTAGCGGCTGATTAAGGGGTTAAATGCTCCCAGGTAGCGCCACTGCAGAAGCGCTTTGCAGGCATTCATCTCAATGGGCAGGAGTGGTGGAGGAGCCGCTCCAAAGATGCTGCTTGCAGGACTTTTCTTTAATGTCCTGCCAGCGCACCGCCTCAATGTGAAAGCACTCGGGCTTTCAGACTGAGACTGCAGGGGAGCAGTTTTGCAGGCACTTTATAGGTGCTATTTTTAGCCCAAAAGTGCCTGAAAAACGCCCCAGTGTGAAAGGGGTCTAACTGTTCGATTTTATGAGATGAAGGGGGTGGGGGGGGGGAATCGGGATTTGAATCCCTTGCCAGTGCTGGCATCCTTTTCTAGGTGCCATCTTCATTGGCTGGTGCAGGAAAACGTCACTCCTGTGCTGTTTAAAGGCACACTAAAGATCTCCTTTCTTTTTGTTTTATGCCCTGTTTGCCTTACTTGGCTCCGGAATCGGCCATTATTGAGGTTGAGCTGCTGCATCTGTATGCTGTGCCTTTGAGAACAGGAGGTTCTCTATCTCATGCTCTGTGACCTATTGTTGGTCGAAGTGTTAAGGTGAGAGGCCACTCCTGCTATTTGGTGGAAGTTTCTTCTGGAAATCACTCTTCGGATTGTGCACCTGTTTTTTTCCATTTTTGGATCATTTAAACACTTGAGCACTTTTATGGACATTCTGATTCTCACTAATTGTTTATTATATTTTATATTTTATTTAATTATTTTTTGTGTTGCGCTGAACTCTCCTTAATGATAGTTGTTTGGCTGCCATAATAACTTACTTATTTCATTGTTCTGGGTGACTGACCCAGAACCAGTCTACAGATAAGACTCCAGATTTTTCTTTGACTTTCTTTGATACCATCTTTTAAAACTGGGGTCTCCAAACTGCAGCCCATCGCAGGTGTTTATCTGACTCCCTGCTGTAAGGGGGGACTTTGATGGGGTTTCTGATGTAAGGGGGGACTCTAATGTAATGTGGACCTCGATGGGGACTCTGTTGTGTGAGAATCAAAAGTCAGCAGCTACGCAAACTGTAGCTGCTGACTTTTAATAAACAAAGCAAAACAAGCAAAGTTCTACTTTAAGGGGGTTCTGATGGGCCCCGATGTATAGGGAGACTCTTATGGGCTCAAGTACATTTTTTTGTTCTTTTATTTGTTTTCAGATTTTTATGATCCAAATTATATCAAATTGATAAAAAAAAAAAAAATCAAAGTAGGACCTATTTATTTAATCTGATTCATTTCTTTGCCTTTGAAAATTTGTGAAATGTACAATGTGGCTCTCCTACTGAAAAGTTTGGAGACCCCTTTTCTAGAAGGTGTATTCTCCAATTTCATTACATTTTTTTTTTTGCTGACATCATGCAGACCAGGGGTCGGGACTAGGCAGGGGCAAGAGCGGGGCTTCATTCTCGGGCGCAGTGTGATAGCGAGTGGGCTACTACAGTGTGTCGGCATTTGCTGACATCTCCTGCGGGGTGTCCCCGGGTTCCCAGCGCAGCGATCGCAATGGCCAACACTTTAGCAGCTCCCAGTCCCATCTGTCCCAGCCGGCTGCCTGTTAGCAGTGTCAGAGTGCCGGGAGATCTCCTTCGAGTGTGTGTCGGCATTTGCCGACATCTCCTGCGGGGTGTCCCCGGGTCTCCAGCGCAGTGATGGCTGACACTTTAGCTCCTCCTATCTGTTCCCAGCCAGCCGCATGTCAGCCGTGTCAGGGCGCCAGCAGATCTCCTTCCCAGGTTCCTCCCCTGCTTTGGCGGGTCTTCTGATGGAACGGGAGGAGGATCTCCTGGCGCCCTGATACAGCTGACATGCGGCTGGCCAGGAACAGATAGGAGTTGCTAAAGTGTCAGCCATCACTGCGCTGGAGACCCGGGGACACCCCGCAGGAGATGTCGGCAAATGCCGACACACATTTAAAGGAGATCTCTTGGCGCTCTGACACTGCTAACAGGCAGCCGGCTGGGACAGATGGGACTGGGAGCTGCTAAAGTGTCAGCCATCAATCACTGAGGACCTGGTAAGTCTTCTGCTGAGGGTGGCTTGGTTGGGGAATAAGAGAATTTGGGCAAGAAGAAAGGTTTAATATTGTGCTCGCGGGGGGGGGGGGTCTGTGCAGGGAGGGGGGAGATGGGGTGATTATTTGTGCTGAGAGGGGGGTCTGTGCAGGGAGATGGGGGATGATTTATACTGAGGGGGATCTGTACAGGGAGATTGGGGGATGATTTGCGCTGAGAGGGGGATTTGGGGGGTAAAATAATTTGTATAAGAAGGAGGGATTTGGGGGGATTTATACTGGGACGAGGGATATGGGGGGCATTTTGTACTGAGAAGGGGGATTTGTGCTGAAAGGGGGTATATGAGGGTGATGACTTGTGCTGGTAGGGAGAAATGGAGTAATGTGCTGAGAGGGGGTATTTGTACTGGAAGGGGGCATATGGGGGTGAAGATTTTTAAGAGGGGGAATATTGGGGGAGGGGGGATTTGTGCTAAGAGGGAGGATGAGGGAGGGAGAAAGAGGAATTGTGCTAGGAGGGGGTATATGGGGAGGAGGGGCACTCTGCACATAGTTCTTTAGACGATGGGGGGAGGAGTGGGGTGACACCATGTTTTACCGCACCAGGTGACACCAACCCTAGTGACGCCACTTGTAGAGTTATAATGGGCTGCTCCTGTCTATCACCAATGTGAATCTTCACACTCAGGCATACCGAGTTTTACTAAATATTTCTAAACGTGTGACATACGACTTCCTCTGTACTGGGCGCATAAAGCAGTGAGAAGGTTCTCCAGCAATTTGTGTAATCTGATCAAGTATTGATCGGTACGGATCGATAGAACACAGAGAAGTCTCTGCTTCCTGTGTCACTAGATGAGAGATGGATCTGACCTATGTTCACCTCATCTATTATCACCAGCTGTTTTGCGGCAGGTAGCCATTTTCAGTTATTCTTTCTTCATGTACCCAACTAACATTCAGTACATTTCTCCTGCATTGCCCTTGAAAATCCCCTGAAGGTTATTTATAAAGCAGAGCTATGGACAAAAAATACAAATATGTTGGATTTAAAGTGGTATTAAAGTATTAAACCAAAAACATAAATGTAATATACTGTAGTGGTGGCTGCATTCGTTTTTTGTTTTTTTATTATTATTATAGAGCTTTTTTCTTTAATTTTCACCTGGTGATCCAGCAAATAACATAGTTCCCATCTTAAAGCGGAGGTTCACCCTAACAAACAACTATGTATCATGCCATCCAGCATACTAGCGTCAGCTACAGTATGCCCTTATTTTTATTTTTTGTGCTGTACTTACAGTTTAATCCTTTAGTTTCGTTTCAGACCCCCGCAGGGAGTAGGCGTTCCTATGAAGAGGGGTACATGATTGACGGCCGGCTATGGCGCGTCACGCGTTCCGAAAAGAGCCGGAGGAGGACTCGGCTCTTCACGCCGTTATACGATGCCTGCGAACAGACTAGGAGCTGACTGCGCAGGCGCCATATTGATCCGAGTCCTATTTCAGCTATTTTCGGAACACGTAACGAGCCATAGCCGGCCTGTCAATCATGTTCCCCTCTTCATAGGAACGCCTATTTCTCCGCCGGAGTCTGAAATTAAACTAAAGGAGTAAACTGTAAGTACAGCGCAAAAAAAATAAAAATGAATGCATACTGTAGCTGACGCTAGTATGCTGGATGGCATGGTAGACCAAGATTTTTTTTTTTTAGGGTGAACCCCCGCTTTAAGGTGTCTCCACTCCAGCATTGTCAGTCTAGGTAGAGGGTAATGTTAGACTAGCAGATTTAGATGGATTAGACTAACCGATAAAGCCAAACTCCAACTACCACTTTATAAGCTGTAATAATTTATTTTTCCTTTTGGGATAAAGGTTTTACATATATGAATACAACACTGATCTTTGTAAGCACCACTGTCATTGTTAAATTATTTTTCTCATCCCTCTAACACAGTTTTTCTCAACCTTCTTTTAGTCATGACACCCTTTAGGATTATGGACAATCTTGAGGCATCCTATTCTAAAAAAAAAAAAGAAGGAAAATAATAGCTTTACATTGGGGTTGCACCGATACTACGTTTTTTTTTGTAACTACTAGCAGCCAATAATAACCACAGGTATATACCAGTACCAAGAAGATCAGAGGCTCAGAGTATGGGAGAAATGAAAGTACCCCAGATGATGATCTAGTGATCGAAACGCGTCGGGACCCACTGACCCTACTGCTAACTTTTTTATATGCCTGACTGTATCTACTGAAATGTGAGTGTAACTCTTATTATTTACTGCTGAGTAAAATTTATTTATACAGTTTCACACTATGGGCATCCCTTCTCTTCTTTTTATTTCTCCCATACTCTGAGCCTCCGATCTTCTTGGTACTGGTATATACCTGTGGTTATTATTGGCTGCTAGTGGTTATCCTCTTCCGTTATACCATATACTACATCTGAGTGGATATCTACCTCTTGTCTACCATCTGAGGAGCCTTGGAACCAGGACGCCGCCACCTTTAAGCTCAATTGACCTATTAAGTATAGGCTAAATTAGGTCCATTTTGTCTTGTAAGCCTCCTATCTACTTTGGTGGTGGATCTACTATCAAAATTCATGCACTTCTTTTCCTTGTCTCCACAGCAAGGGCCAGATTCTCAAAAGAGATACGACGGTGTATCTCAGATACACCGTCGTATCGCAGTTTTTTTCAATGGGTATCTATGCGTGTGATTCTTAGAAGCACTTACGCATAGATACACTAAAGATCTGACAGGTGTAAAGCAATTACACTGTCGGATCTTAGATGTAATGACAACGCCAGCCTCAAAGGTGGCCTTTACGTTGTTTTCTCATTTGCCTATGCAAATGAGCCTAATACGCCGATTCCCGAACGTTTTTACGCCACCCCGTCGTCGTTTACGTAGGTTGCGTTCGCGTAAGTTTATCCCTGCTGTATGAGGGGTATGTTTCCGAAGTGCTGTCGTTGCCATGTTAAGTATGGCGTCGGGTCAGCGTCGTCTTTTTCCGTTGGTTACGTGGTTTTACTAAGTCGTTCGCGAATAGGGAATTGCGTAAGTGACGATCACGTCGTTTTAAAGTCGATTTCAACGACGCTTTCCGACGTGAGCTGGAGCATGCGCACTGGGCTTTTTTCCCGGCCGCCGCATGCGCACTTTGTTTGACGCGTTGGCGCGCTTAATTTAAATACAGCACGCCCCCTCCTCCAGTATTTGAATTACGCGGGCTTACGACGCCGCATTTACGCTACGCCGCCGAAAATTACGGAGCAAGTGCTTTGAGAATACGGCACTTGCTCCAGTAATTTGCGTAGACGTAGTGTAACTGCAATACGATACGCAACGCCGCCAGATACGCCATTTTTTGAGAATCTGGCCCTAAGTCACTTTTGTTGGACATATTCATTTAAATTTTTTGGACTTTGTATTTTCAATTATATATTTTCCAATTTTTTTACCATTATTCACTGACTTTTTTTGAGCATGTATGGTGTCATTACCACATGATTTAGTGATGCATATATTTAGCGCTACACTTTTTTGTTTTCTATGTTTCCTAGCCTGCAGGATTGATCTAGTCCTGTGGTGTTGGCTGCCATTTATATGCTTATGTGGGTAGCGCGGTGATTTCTATACATTGGGCCAGATTCAGGTAGATGGGCGCTTCTTTACTTTGGAGTAACGTTTCTCATTTACGTTACTCCGCCGACACTTTCGGCGCAAGTACTGTTATTCACATAGCAGTTGCGCGTAAACTTGCGCCAGAGTAACGATAATGCGCTGGCGTAATCCGACGCAAGTGGAAGTGGGTGTAATCATATGTAAATGATGGGCGGAGCCCAGCGCAGAGGCTTACGTTCAGCGCATCATCCACGGAGCATGCGCAGTAAGTGAGGCTTCACTCGGCCCCCTTGTGCGCATGCTCACAACTTCCGTCGGCACCACTTCATGGGAAACGTCAGCGCAATGCGTTCCGTTGGGCGTTTAAATGCGCCCGTAGATGCGCCATTCCGGCACCAAAGTATATCCTGTTCCCCCTCCCCGCAGTGAAGTTACTTTTGTTCTGAGATGGCTGCTCCCGTTCCCCGCAAACACACAGGAGAAAGCTGAACTCTAAAGGCCAGGAGCTGTCAGCCGTCATCTCGGCTATGGAGACCTATGTCTTCCTTCATGGCTGTAAAAGTTGACAGACAAGCATGGACAGAGGTGTTGTCCTGCAAGTGGGGGTGCTCAGCTAGCTCTTATCGTCGGTAACGCTGCTGTAGCTGCTCTCCTGCTGACCTGTGGCCGTCTGGAGTAAAGATAAAGCAGCTATTTGTAGAAATAACTTTGCGACGGACGGACGAGATACGCGCGGCGCATGTAGCCGGCGTATTGTGCTAATCCGTTCGCGAATCGGGAAATCTCCCTCATTTGCATATTTGCAGGGGAAATCAATAGGTGCGACTGATGCGCCCAGCGAAATAATGCGCTGACGAGACTCTGGCGTCGGAAAGTTAAGCCGATCAGAAATGGCCCGTTTTCTGTCGCATCTAGTTTGGTGGGTACGGCCACATAGAAACGACGGCGCATCTTCACAGTTACGCGGCGCATATCGAATTACTCCAGCGCAACTCTACCTGAATCTGGCCCATTATTTGTATATTGTTTTGTATATCCGGGGATTTCTGTATTCCATGTGTTATTTTCAGTGAGACTTGACCTCTACTGTAAGTTTCAGTTTTTTATTTATTTTTTGTTATTTGATAACCATTTCCCATATGAAAACACTTTTTTAAATCCTTTTTTTTTTTTTGCTATCACTAGAAAATTTTATGTTTCAGTAGTCCACAATGCATTAACTAAAAATAGTGTTATACTGAATATAAAATCAGCTAAAGCTGCCCGCATGGCAGATAAGGATAATATATGCTTGCCACATATTCATTATAGGAATAATTAAATGTTATTGTTATAAATGCCTTGTGCTGACTCTGCATTTGTTTTGGTCTGTGATGTGTGCTTCATATCAGAATGTACAGACCCTGACACTGATTAATGTTATGTGATATTCACAGTACTGGCTCCCGTCTTCCTTGTGTACTTATCATTTTTCTACAAAGGAAAGAGCAAGGTCTTTGTAAGCACTTTTTATTTTCTACTAAACTGATATTTCAGCTTGACTTGGGTGCCTGTGGATAGGATTACTCCTAAATCTCCTGCAGACTTCATATATAACATCTCTGCATAGGTGTGAGCAGCCTATTGCATTAGGGTGTGCACCCCAAAACTCGAACACACACGTGTGTGTGTGTGTCTCTGTGTGAATATATATATATATATATATATATATATATATATATATACACATAAAAAACTTAGAATTTAATAAAACATGGACAGTGTCAGTAGAGCAGTGGATGGTGTCAGTAAGGCAGTGAACGGTGTCAGTAGTTTTCTATTTATTTTTGAATAATTTTTTTACAATTTTTTAAGAACCCAGTTGAGGTGTTTGGATGAAATATCAGCAATCTGCGCCACATGGGATGATTAGGGTGTTCCCAGGCACACCCCCCTGCGCACGCCTATGCATCTCTTAAATTGTGTTCCCAGCTACACCTACCTACAACAGCTATTAGGAAGTGCTGTCACTGTCCATGCTTTCATATTACCTGGCAGAAAATACGGCTGAAATATGTTACCTTTGGAGTCAATGAGAGATAATAGACAGTAAATGCTTAAAGAGGAGGTTCACCCTAAATATACACTTTTCCAGGTGATCCAGCATACTGGCGTCAGCGCCAGTATGCTTTTTTTTTTTTTTAAATGCCCCACTTACTATATTATCTTCAATTTTGATTTATCTCCCCAGCGGGGGATGGCGCCTGTAAAGCCTGTCACTGGTACCGAAAATACCCAATTTAGGACTCGGGTATTTCCGGCGCAATATGGCGCCTGCGCACAGACCTAGGAGCTGACTGCGCAGGCGCCGTATTTCTCGGAGAAATACGGCGCCTGCGCAGTTAGCTCCTAGGTCTGTGCGCAGTCGACCGTATTGCGCCAGAAATACCAGAGTCCTAAATCGTGTATTTTCGGAACCAGTGACAGGCTATACAGGCGCCATCCACTGCGGGGGAGCTAAATCAAAATTGAAGATAATACAGTAAGTGGGGCATTTAAAAAAAAAAAACAGCATACTGGCGCTGACGCCAGTATGCTGGATCACCTGCAAAAGTGTATATTTAGGGTGAACCTCCGCTTTATGTTCTCAGCCATACATTTGGTGGGCTGAACCGTTAAAGATTAAAGTTACTTATACAAAGGTTGACAACTGGCCAATATGGAGCACAGAGCTTTCTCTCTAGGCTTGTTACCAGGGTATAGAATGGTTTGTCGGCAAACAAGGATCACACGAGGCCAAGGTAGATGAAAACAGTGTATTTACAGGAAGTGCCAACAAGCTGCAACCAGGCCAGGTGGGTAGGCACAGCCAATCCGGTGCCACTTACAGAATCTGCAGAGAATAGCTTTATTTCGTTGAATGCCGACAGCCTCTGCAGCAAGGAATGGGAATATGACCTGGACAGTCCACAACCAACTGGGAGGTACCCCAAGCAGAGGATAGGCATAGTCCCCTACTCTGCAGAACCTCTACTTAGCACTAAACACTTTCCCTAGCGGACAGGGAAACTGTCCCTACACTCAACACTTGAAAAAATGTGCCCTGAACCCAGGAGCGAGTGTTTTACACTGTCCTGGCCCAAGATGGCTGCAGGGTCAGTCAGGGCACCAGCATCACCACTAGAGAAATAAAGTTCCTCACCCCTTCTTTCCTTTTCTGCAATGCTGCTAGAGCCTAGCTCCACCTACAGAAGGGAGTATAGACTGCACCTGCCTACAGGCTCTGTAGAGCAGTTCATCCTCAAAGTTCAGAATATTCAGAAGCACTGAACATATTCTCCCAGCAGCTCAGCTCCCCCCATTACTTTCTTCCCAGAGCTTCTGCTCTGCATTTACGTTAGCTACTAAAATTCTAGAAGGCTGCCAAGCCAGTGCTGGCAGAGGAGGGGGGGGGGGTAAGGGGAACTAAGCTGCTGAGTCACTTCCTAGAGGGAAAGCAGGGAGAGCTGAGCTGCTAAGTCACTGTAGGAGGGAGAGATGAGCTGCTGAGACACTGCTGGGAGGTAAGAGGAAAATGTGCTGAATTGCTGAGCCACAGCTGGTAGGAGGAGCAAGGGTCACTGAGATGTTGAGCCACTATTGTGGAGGGTAAGAGCAAGAGGAATTGAGCTGCTGAGCCAATACTGGGAGAAGGGATCAGGGGGAACTAAGTTGCTTAGTCACTTCAAGGAGGGAAAGCAGAGACAACTGTGCATTGTAGGAAGGGGGAGCAGAGTTGCTGAGCCACTGCTGCAAGGGAAGAGCAAGAGAATCTGACCTGCTGAGCCACTGCTCGGAAGAGAAGCAGGAGGAGCTGAGATGCTAAACAACTGATGGGAGGGAGGAACAAGAGAAGCTGAGCTGCTGAGCCACTTCTGGGGGAGGAACAGGGGAACTGAGATGCTGAGCCACTGCTGGGTAGCTCATATGCTGAGTCACCAATGGAATGGGGGAGCAGGGAGGGCTGATTCTATGTTCAATTGCTTCACAGTGGTGGCAGCTATGGAGGCCAGTGAAGGCTTGTTTTATAACGTATTTACTGTTTGTTTTAAATATGAAAATACTTGAATGTCAACCTGGTGGCCACAATCTACTATACTTAACATAAGCAAAACACACAATTTTAACGTATATAATATTATATAATGTCCACTTCACTTAGCTGGGGTTGTATAAAATAGTAGATGTGGAGCTGTAATATTTTTAATAAATTGCTATTCAGTCAAATTTTGTATATGTGTGGCATTCATTCATTGCAAAATACTGACTTTTTTTGTGAAAATTAAGGAGACCACGGTAACCAGTGGCAGTGTCTATTAACATGAGTTTGGAGTTTCCAGCTCTGCTCATCCATCACATCCAATACTAGGGCCACTCCCCCCAGTAGACTTATACATTTACATGATACAGAATGCAGCTGGAATACTGATCGTTATCAGCTTTGGTGGGACTCTGTAGTGTTGTGGGCGGACTGAGAACTCATGGGGCCCCCAGGCAATAGGAGATTATGGGGCCCCCAGGCAATAGATTATGGGGCCACACAGTATACATACACAGTATACACACAGTATACACACACAGTATACATACATACAAAATACACTTACACACACTGAAAAGGTATAAAGAAAAACACAAAAGGTACTGGAGAGGCGGGGCAGCTATAATCTTGGGATTTTTTTTAAAACACAGATTTTTACATATTGTCCCTGGTTTTACCGAGGATTGCAACCCTGATGGGGCCCCCTAGTGCCCTGGGGCCCTCGGGCAGTGCCTGAGAGCCCGAATGGTCAGTCCGCCCCTGGGGCAGAGTTTGGAAATACAGCAGGGAGATCTTACCACTAAAGTCCTCCATTGATATCAGAAATCAGCCTGTGATATAGCCCTCCCCCACAGCTGAGATATCAGTTTTGGGTAGATTGACCCTTTAAGTCTGGGCATGAATCCCAGCATCAAGTATACAAGACTGAAAGTGAAAACTGACAATTAGACTTCTAATTAGCTTACAGCAGAGCTGAACCCAGTCCAGAGTAGCACATAATGATGTGTGAATAACATCCCTTTTCTGTCTCCATGCATGAGAGGCAATAACAAATGTTGGCTTTATTGTGAATTTAACAACCACTTAACCGACATTTATCTCAACCTGTATAATTATTGTTTAACTAGAGTGTAAATAACATGTATTTAACATGCAGAAACAATTCTCCCAGCACCACGCGGCCAAAGAGGGCCAAGCACTTTCCAGCTCATTCAGCATTCCCACAAATGTGTTATTCTTTTTTATTGTCTCCACGTGATTCATATGATTTATGCCTAAAGTGCTGGGTTGGAATCTTTAAGTAAGAAGGGGATATCATTTGTCTGTAAACAAGCGATGCAAACGTAGAGTCTTCCTAGTTAGGTTGATAGGAACATGTTGTTTATGGCTCCATTGTAGTGAGTAGTTGTAGATTGGTTTGGTCTGCTCAGGGTTCCTGAGCTGATAACTTGATTGCTTCACACTGCCCATGGAAGAAGCTTCCTAAGTAGACACAATGCCTTAACAGATTGACCTTACCTTGTCAGGGAGGGTTACCGTGCTCCTGGGGCTGCTGCCCCTTGGAGCAGAATCACTAAAATAAGAGACTACATTTTGGGTCTCAGCAGTAGCTGGGCTGAGGGCCTCATGAGAATTGCTGGAGAGGCATTCCTGGTCTAGAGAAGGATTTTATTTCCCTCATGAAAGATCTACCTGTGGAGGCTGTGGAGGCTGGGTGGCAGACATCTCCAAGGACACTGTAAGTAAAGATCTTACTAGGAACTCATAGCTGAGCAAATAAGAAGAGATCAGTGGCCAGAGATTGCCCTTTGGTCTGCAGCCGTGGGGCTTTAGACATTCCAACCATCCCCTGCTACTTTCTGAAAGCAGATTTTGGAGACAAATAGAGAAGTTTGACCCTAAACCCCTCTCCTGTTCTTCAGCAAAAACATCCCTAGACTGAGATGTGATGCCGCGTACACACAATCGGAAATTCCGACGAGAAAACCATGGATTTTTTTTCCGACAGGATTTTGGCTTAAACTTGTGATGCATACACACAGTCACACAAAATTCCAACAGTCAAGAACGCGGTGACGTACAGCACTACAACGAGCCGAGAAAAATTAAGTTCAATGAATCCGAGCATACTTTGAATTGATGCTGAGCACGTGAGTTTTTTTTGCGCGTTGGAATTGCATACAGATGATCGGAATTTTCGAAAAGAACTTTTCTTGTCAGAAAAATTAAGAACCAAATCTCATTTTTTTGCTGTCAGAAATTCCGACAGAAAAAAATCTGATGGGGCCAAAAAACATGCTTGGAATTTTCGACCAGAAGCTCACATCGAACTTTTCCTGTTGGAAATTTTGATTGTGTGTACGCAGCATATGTGTCAGTGTGATTGTGTGATTGGTGGCCTCTGTACTACTCAGGGAGAACCTATCTGTTTTCAGCGGCCCCTTCTAGGGTGAACGCTACACATATACAGTATATACCTATACACTATATTGCCAAAAGTATTGGGACACCTGCCTTTACATGCACATGAACTTTAATAGCATCCCAGTCTTAGTCCGTAGGGTTCAATATTGAGTTGGACCCACCCAGCTATAACAGCTTCAACTCTTATGGGAAGGCTGTCCACAAGGTTTAGGAGTGTGTCTATGGGAATGTTTGACCATTTATCCAGAAGCAAATTTGTCAGGTCAGGCACTGATGTTAGACAAGAAGGCCTGGCTCACAGTCTCCACTCAAATTCATCCCAAAGGTGTTCTATCGGGTTGAGGTCAGGACTCTGTGCAGGCCAGTCAAGTTCCTCCACCCTAGGTTCCTCCAATTCAATGCAGCCCGTGAAGGTCAAAAGGTTGGAAACCCCTGCTCTAAACAATGAAGAACCTTTTTTTTTTTTACTTTTTTTTTTATTAAAGTAACATCTTTGTGCCATTGAGAAGATTGGGCACTCTGGTTCTTTCCTTGGTTTGCCTCTACAAATGTTCAGTATTAGAAAAGGTTCATTGGGCTGACAAGCCCGCTGATCACAGGAATATGTGTCTGTCACTCAGCTGTCCTCCCTGTCACTACACTGCCACTAACTTGTATGTAATGGCACCGGGGAGAGGGAGCTAAGCCATTCAGCTACTTTCCTTACAGCCATCGTTCTGTACCAGATAATTATACCGCTGTACTTTGTATTTCCACCTCTCATTATATCCACCCAGAGGAAACAAAAAGAGCACCAGACATGAAAGACCCCCGTCTCTTTATTTTCCTTCTTTGTGGTGTTTTATCCAGCTGGGAGAAATGGTGGCCGTTCATTATCAGAAATGTGTGCAATTCAATTAGTTTATCATAGCCTTTGTTGTTAGGCTATTAGAATCTACAAACTTATGTACCAGCTATTGTATACATAAATGGAAAACCCTCTTTGCTGCTTCCCTGCCTGTGCAGTAGAATCAAAACCAGTTAGCTGGTAATTGTTTACTTTTAAATGATTAAAGAGCAGTTCCAGCCAAGCATAATCAATAAGGGAATTGGTAGTGCTATTGGGTAACCTTATAATCATACTAAAGTCCATAAGCTGGGTTCACTTTCTGGTGCAGTGTGCTGCTTTAATGCTTGTGTGTTTACACTCTTTTTTTTTTTTCCGGCATTAATATGTGTTGGTTTAAGGCAGCTGGCAACACCCCAAACGGGCCCTAAAAAATAGACATGCATCATTTTTGACAATAGAGTGCACCACAGTGCATAGTAGTGTGTTATTATGCATTGTGGGGCACTGCAAGACATGCGCTAAAGCTGTCTTAGTGATTGGGGTGGCATTCAAAATTAATGACAAGGTTATGCACTAACATAGGTGCGCACAGGGTGTGCCAGGTGTGCCTGGGCACACCCTAATCACCCCATATGCCACACATTCCCCTTATTTTCAAAAATGATTAAAAAAAAAAAATTAATTGTAAAAAATAATACAAAATAAAAAATAAAAAAAACTACTGACACCTTTCACTACCCTACTGACACCAATTTATACCCTACTGACACCCTACACTTGTCAGATGTACTCCACTCCTCTTGTAGCTGAGCGCACTCTACCCTGGAGGTGATACAGAAGGTGGAGGACATGGAGAGGCACTGGCCAGTCACCAGCAGGTTTGGATGGAGTTGATCAGTGATCACTGGGAAGGAAGCTGGAACACCATGCTGTGGTCGGCTGGACACCAGTCTGATGTGAGAGGCCTGGCTAGTGCTCAAACACAAGAAGACAAGTAGAATAGTCCTAGCCAGGGGTCAAACACAGGAAGCAGGCAGAGTAAAATGTCCTTTAGGCAAGCCGGGGGTCAAACACAGGAAGCAGGCAGACTAGAGAAGTCCTTTAGGCAAGTCGGGAGTCAAACACAGGAAGCAGGCAGAGTAAAGAAGTCCTTAGGCAAGCCAGGGTTAAAAAACACAGGAGACAAGCAAAGTAGGTTGAGGACAATCCGGGTCACAACGGGTAGTCACAAGATAGCAGGGTACTGAAGCAGGAACTCAGGAAGCTGAAAGACAAACCAGCAATCATCCACAAGACTAAGAAGCTTTTTATAGGCCTTTTATAGTCAGCTGAATCGCGCACCCGCATGCACAGTTGCGATATCCTACTGCACATGCGCACAAGAAAGTTCCAATATTGCCAAGTGCGGTTCTTGTTATTTCTCCGACAGTGCCCCCCCTCAAGGGGCAGCCTACGGACGCCCAATTTGACCAGTGCTCCTGGATATTTTCTGTGGAAGGCTTGGACCAGACGTGGGACTTGTAGGTTATTTGCAGGTTCCCAAGAATTATCTTCTTCTATTTTATAAGGTACTGGACTTGTCCACCCCTTTTCCTACAGTCCATTATAGCCTCTACCTCAAACTCGTTTTCGCCCTCGATTTCGACTGGAGGAGGAGGCAACTCTTCTCTTCCTGCAAAAGGACTGGTTACCACTGGTTTCAACAATGATACATGAAAAACAGATGTATCTTGTAAGAGCTAGGTAGAGCTAACTCAAAAGCAACGGAATTCACTGCTCTTTTAACCTTGAAAGGGCCGATGAATTTCGGTCCCAATTTTCATGACGGACATGGTATCCTAAGATTTATGGCGGATAGCCAAATTTTGTATCCAACATTGAAGGCCGGGCTGTTCCTTCTCCCCTTGTCATAGTACTTTTTGTAATTATCCTGAGCGTTCTGCACAGCTTCCTGGATCTGTTGGAAATTTGTATGAATAAAGTCGATTCGGTCTTGTACTGCAGGGACTGAGATTTGGGTATAGAGTCAGGCAAAAAAAAGGGTGAAACCCATATTTGGACCAAAAAGGGGTTTGATTGGTAGCTGTGTGTATGGAATTGTTGTAGGCAAACTCTGCACATGGAAGAAGAGGGGACCAGTCGTCCTGGGAGCAAGTTCTAAAGTTTGGTTTGTCCTCTCCGTTTGACCATTCCTTTGAGGATGATATGCAGAGGAAAGGGAGACTTCGATGTATAGTGATTTGCAGAGATCCTTCCAGAATTTGGAGGTAAACTGAACTCCCCTGTCTGACACGATATTGTTAGGTAGCCCATGAAGCCTCACCACTTCTTTGATTAAGTTATTTGCTTTAGGGGGGGGCAGAGGGGGTGCCAACCATGGACAAAACCCTTGTTCACAAGTAAACCCTTGTTCACAGTGTCTCACCGCAGAGATGTAGTCCCAAGGAAGGGGGCGAGCATGCTGGCTAACCCCCAGCCAGAATGGCTCGGTTGATGGGGGCAAGCTTACTGAGGAGGAACAGGAAGTGAGAAATTCAGACAAAGAAAAAAAACATTTAGAAGGCAAATCGAAGGAAAAGGTAAGTGAACCAACAATGCACTAGCTTAAAGGAACCTATTTAGAAAATAAAAAACAAACCTTTACAACCTCTTTAAGTGAGTTGCAGCTCAGAAGGAAAAATAAGCATTTGATCCTCAAGAAAAACATAATTAAGTACTTGGTGGAGAAACCCTTGTTGGCAAGCACATAGGTAAGATATTTCTTGTAGTTGGTTACCAGGTTTTGGTCCACTCTTCTATACAGATCTTCTCTAAATCTTTTTAGTTTCTTAGCTGATGCTTGGCAACTTGAAGTTTAAGCTCCCTCCATAAATGTTCTATAGGATTAAGGTCTGGAGTCTGGCAAGGCCACTCCAGGACCTTATTGTGCTTCTTCTTGAACCACTTATTTGTTGCCTTGGAGGTATGTTTTGGGTCATTATCATGCTGGAAGACCCATCCATGACCCATCTTCAGTGTTCTGGCTGAGGGAAAAAGGTTCTCATCCAAGATTTTACTAAATATGGCCCCTTAATGCAGAAAACTTGGCCTGTACCCTCTAACAGAGAGACAGCCCCAAAACATAATGTTTCCACCTCTGTGCTTGACTGTAGGGATGGTGTTCTTAGGGTCATAGTCAGCATCTGTCTTCCACCAAACACGGCGAGTTGAGTTAATGTCAAAGAGCTTAATTTTGGTGTCATCTGACCACAGCACTTTTTCTCAATCCTTCTCTGAATCATTTAGATGTTCATTGACAAACTTCAGACTGGCCTGTACATTTATAAAAATAAATAAATCCGCGCCAATATTATATAAGGTGGACTGAACCTTATTCAGTGGAAAATAAAGTATAATATATATATATACTCTAGTAGTATGCTGCACTCTGCACAAAGAAGATTTCTGCATTTATTGTTTAACAGTTGGACCAATCTATGTTTGTTAATTACTATACTAGAGTTAATTTTTGTATTATTTCACCCAGGAGAACTATTAGTTTTATTCGTTTTTGTTGTTGTATTCACCATATACACAGTATCTTATTAGTAACTGTTTGTTTCTAAGGATTTTATTGTCTATTCCCACATACTCACCATATGTTTCACATTGTGTTAGTTAGACACCGTATATAGCTCTACCAGCGCCCTCTATCGTCCTTCATTGGCCTGTACATTTGCCTTCTTGAGGAGGGAGGCGCTGCAGGATTTCAATTTATGGCGGCGTATTGCTTATTATAAATACTATACCTATGGTGCTGATGTTTTTCCTCCATCCTTCTTTAGTGGATTACCCAACATGTCCCCACACCCCTTTTACAAGTATGGCTCCAAAGATGTCAATAGCTTGCATTTACTTTACCTATGGATAACTAACAACACATTTTATCACATTCCTCTATATATATAATAGTCAACTCACAAATATAATTTGGAATTGACTTGAGTTCCTGACAATTCATCTGCCAAACCAAGTCCATTTCTTTGCTTTAATTTCAAGTTTGAAAAAGATTTTTAATTATTCAGAGATCCAGTCCCATCCTCCCATCATTTGGTATCCATACCCCCAGTTAAGAACCCCTGTTTTAATTCTTCTCTACTGACAACTTACAAATTATTATTGGGCAGTTCTCCACAAAACTGACACCTCTTAAAACGAGGACAAAAACACAGAGTTGAGAAACCACATACTGTATATACATTCCAATGAGAGTTCCAAACAAACATCTAATGCTGCGTACACTCGGTTCGAATTTCCGAAAACAAATGTTCGACGGGAGCTTTTTGTAGGAAATTCCGACCCTGTGTAGGTTCCATCAGACATTTGCTGTCGGAATTTCTGACTACAAAAATTTGAGAGTTGGTTCTCAAAATTTCCGACAACAAAATCCGTTCTCGTAAATTTTGATTGTGTGTGGACAATTCCGACACACAAAATTCCACGCATACTCTGAATCAAGTACGAGACGGAAGCAATCGGTCTGGTAAAACTAGCGTTCGTAATGGAGATAGCACATTTGTCACTCTGTTATGGACTGAAAAGCACGAGGCTGAAAAGCGCGAATCGTCTCTCACTAAACTTCTAATAACACAACTGGTATTGAACTTCCCTTTAATAGTGCCGTTGCACGTCTTGTACATCACCGCGTTCTTGGCATTCAAAATTTCCGACAACATTTGTGCGACCATGTGTATGCAAGACAAGTTTGAGCCAACATCCGTCGGAAAAAAATCCACAGTTTTGTTGTCGGAATTTACGATCGTCTGTACGCGGCATAAGAGTCCAAAGTTTTTAGTCATAGCAGAAAAAAAGCCAATATGTTTCAGCGACCAAACAGACTCCCCCATCATCAGGGCTCAGGATATTTGACTGTGCCACTGTACTGATATATAAAAACAAACCATTAAGTACAAAGGCAATCAAATTTATAGCAAGGTTAAATTAAAGCAAGTACCCGTAGATTTGTACTGTAGTTTTCTGTTTAGAACAGTTTGAAAAGTCAGGTTATGCCAGTGTTACCAAGTGTAGCATGGGGGGGGGGGGGGCTGGATGCTGTTGACTTTCGGGGCTAACAGATACTGGATCAATCCTCCAACAGTCAGGATATAAGATGTGATTCACCGAAGAGACCACATCAGCATTGTTGTGACGGTAACTCTTGAAACAAATAGAGAGATGAAAGAGTATAGGGGAAAGTTCCCCAACTGTGTAGTACTTCAAGACTGAAATTTTCAGACACTGTATTTAATGCAGATGAATATGTTTTACTCACATCTGGGAAGGTTGCTTTAAGCCAAATACATGATCCGCAACCCAAACACTGGCTTCACTCACAGCATTTTGCGCTGGTGCTTTGCTAGCCAGCTGCGTCTCAAGTGGTGACACAGCCAATCTAATATAGTGGCCAACTGCTTGTTATTTGGTGTAATGCTGGCCTTACATTAGTAGAATTTTGTTCAAAATATTTCATTTTAAGAACATTCATTCACTTGTAATCGTTAGTGGGGTCAAATCGACATCCAGTTTCAACCTTAGTAATAAAAAAAAAAAAAACAGGATAGAACATCTTTCTTGAAGGAATGACTTTCTAACATTGTAAAAGGTTGTTGTCAGTTAGGTAGCAACTCATACGATTGTGCCTTGTCCAGAGCTGTACGATTTGCTACCTCACTAACAACAACCTTCTTGTCACCTATAGTTTGGCTTCAGCCCACAACATTACACTGAAACTTCCCTTCTAAATCTCACTAATGACCTACTAACTGCTAAAACCAATGACCAATAATTCATACTCTTAGGCCCTGTACACACGATCAGACATGTCTGATGAGACTTGTCTGACGGACCGTTTTCATCAGACAACTCTGAACTTGTCTGATGGTCTGATGTGCGTACACACCATCGGACCAAAATCCGACGGACAGGTTCCATCAGACAGGTTTTAAAGCATGTTTTAAACTTTGGTCTGACGGACAACGGTCTGATGGGCCGTACACACCATCAAACTGGTCTGATGAAACTGGTCTGCAGTTTGTACAGGGCCTTAGACCTTTCTGCTGCCTTTTACACAGTTGACCATCCACTCCTCATCAATAAAAATTGCCTCTGCGACTCTGCTCTTTCCTGGTTCCCCTCTTATCTATCTCAGCGCACTTTCAGTGTAACATACAATGCAATCTCATCCGCTCCTCTTCCTCTTTCTGTTTGGGTACCCAAAGGCTCTGTCCTTAGGGTATCCCCTCCTATTCTCTTTCTACACTTCTTCCCTGAGCTATTTGATAACCTCCCACGGCTTCCAATACCAACTCTACATCAACGATACCCAGCTCTTTCTCTTTACTCCTCAGCTCACCTCTTTGACCTCCTCACGTATTCAAATTTACAGTAAATTTATATCAGTATGAATGTCACACCACTTCCTCAAACTCAACCTGTCTAAAACTGAGCTTGTAATATTTCCTCCTCCCTGATCTCCTCACGACTTTACCATCGAGATCAACAGCACAATTACTGTTCCCCTCATGCATACCAGGGTGATAAACTCTGACCTCTTCTTAGGGCCCACATCCAAATCAATGGCTAAATCTTGCCACCTTAACATTTCTAGAATTCACCTCTTCCTGGCTAATGACACCACAAAACAATGTACTCACTCACTCCTTGGTTATAGCCTGCCTTCACTACTGCAACTTTTTCCTCACTGGCCTACCTTTACACAGGCTACCCCCCTTTAATCTATTATGAATGCTGCTGTTAGATGTATACACCTTACTAACCTCCCATTCTCTAGAACTCCCTACTCCAGTATGCCAGCTCCTACCCTGCCCACATTTAGGCAATTGTTAAAAACAAATTTATCCATGAAAGCCTAGCCCCACTTAAAAACTGTACCCAGGTCACCTCCATCTGATCTTTCCTCGGGACCTATTACCTTTTGTACTACCTCCTCCTCCCTTTAGATTGTAAGCTCCATGAGCAGGGCCCTCCTGTTCCTTCTGTATTGAACAGTGTTGTAACTGTACTGTCTCCCTTTATATTATTATATATAATATTAATTATAGTGCTGTGCAAACTATTGGCGCTACATACATCCCTCATAATAACAATATTAATAATTGTATGTGGTTTACCTATAGGAAAGTCAGTTTGTTCTGAAATCAAAAATCAAATGATATTTGGAAGTAGTTTTGAATGACATACGTCAAGTCATCAAATGTTCCAAACAAAATTTCCAATAAATGTTCACACAAGCGCTACTATATGGCTAGCTTTAAAATGACAAAGAATCCTCTATTGTAGACCCAATTTTTTAAAATGTATTATACTAATTGGATACAAAATCCCCTTTTGGAGCTTTTTTTCACTTTCTTTACATTGGCTCTCTTGCGCCAAAATTTGAGAATCTGGTACCCAAACCGAAAACCTGAACCTGAAGATATGTTTATTGCCATCCCCTGCCATATTCCTTAATAATATTGCCATTTACAGACAAGATGGAAAATTTCAGGTACTCCAAATTGTGTACTTTTGCTTTAGAGAATTGGAAGGGACCCATTTCATGGTCTCAGGACCAGTCTCACTTATGTCTAAAGATAACTCTGAAGCCGTGTCCTACACATTTAGAGTTAAAGATTTAAGTGGAAAGCAGCTGCATGTGGCCAGAGCACCTGACCTATTTTTATTTAAAAAAAAAAAAATTACTGCGGCACATTTTCCTCCCCTGTGCTGCTCGCGGGGAAAAATAATGATATCAGTTTTCAGAAGCCATGCTGAACTTTGAACCCAAGATAGCAAACACCACTAAGATTGAATATGTGGAAGGTGCCGCACTGAATCAGATAAATTGGAAACCTGTCGGTGTGCCATTGATTTCTATCCCTCTTCTTTCCTTATAATTGCATTAAGCAGAATGGAAATGTAGATTTAAAAAAAAATAAATTCTAATAATAATTTTTGTGGGTTGGCAGAAAGAGGGTGGCCGGAATAATATGAGTAGCCGGACGTACAGAAAATTAATCACAAAAAAAGACTTGGATCAATAGGGTGAAAACCCACTAAGCTGACAAATGATCATCTGTCAGTAACAGCGAACTGTGGCTGGCAGCAAGCTAAGATCAGCGGTTCTGGTTCATCTTATCCTTATCCACTCCCGAACTACTTAAAGTAGATGCAACCCCTAAATGAATACCATTAAATTGCCAAAGCTCCGTGCATAATAAGCAATTGCCATTTTTCTTAAATTAAATATTTGTTTTCTCTCTTTTTGCACCCTTTATTATGCAGGATGTAAAGAGTTTGCGCAACACTTTAATTACTATTATATATAATAATATAAAGGGGGACAGTACAGTTAAAACGCTGTTCAATACAGAAGGAACAGGAGGGCCCTGCTCATGGAGCTTACAATCTAAAGGGAGAAGGAGGTGGTACAAAAGGTAATAGCTCCCGAGGGAAGATCTGATGGAGGTGACTTGGGTACAGTTTTTAAGTGGGGGTAGGCTTCCATGAATAAATTAGCCTCTCTGCAGTCACTTCCTATCTACATACACTCCAATGACGGCTACTTGGTATTTCTCAGGGCAGCTTTCTGGAGGACAACAATGGGCCATGCTTTTGTAATGTGTGTTAAAATGTGTTAAATGGGAGATTCAGGGGGGAGGAGGTTATGGGTGGGCCGTCACCAATTGAAATAATCACCTTACACAGGTACACCTGGCATGCTCCTATTTAGTCTGCTTCACAGGCTACATTCCCGGCAGACCTGTCTTCCTTCCACCCATGTAGGATTGATTCCGCATTGACTGGGTAAGATCATTCTCAACCTTTACATTTTACATTTTTCAACACATCAATAATTCTGTCACCAATTCATTCTTTATATTTTATTTTTTATTTATATTTCCCTTTGCTCTTTAGATTGAGGCGCTACGATTTTATTACTTGGGATCCTGGCTATCCCCTTAACACTTTATCTATATTCAGGTATCCTTTTACATTCCTTCACCTTCACTTTCCACTTTCCCCCTATCTCCCCCCTCTTTTTTCCTCACTACCTCATCCCCGTTACACTTTTTTGCTCCCTCTCATCACCTATTCACTTCCTCATTCATTTGTTCACTTAGCTCACTTTTTCCCTTTCACCTATCACACCACACTTTAATTCACCTACATACCCCCCACATTAGTTACCCCGCATCTCTGGCATGCTATCAATTAACTCTTTATATTCATATACTATTACACTATGCTCCTCCCAGTCAATGTGAAACTTGGGGATGCCATTTGGTGTACCTGCTGCCTTTCTATCTTAAGCTACAGACTTTTTTACACTTCATTACTATTTACACTAATTGATCCTTTTTTACATATATATTGCCTTATTAGGTGTCGATTTGGTGACTACCCTCCACCTCGGTCAGCTCCCCCTCCAGGGTGCTTTCCTTTCCCCCCCCCCCCCCCCCTTGTTCCCCTCATTGGGAACCCACCTTTTGCTCCACCCACAACTGTGAGTCCTTGTAGGCCCCCCCTCCACGTGCCTCGGGGGTATTTGGCGGAGAGCTGGCCCCCCCCAGTCTCGGTGGTACCCACTCAGGAACTCGTCTGTGGATTATTCTGGCTCTGTATACCAACCAAACAGCATACTGCGAATGGGTAACTATAATTGGATGAAGATATATATATCAACGTGAAAAATAGATTATTATTATGCCTTACTGTTATAATTGTTGTTACAGTTGCACCTTATTCTCTGAAGAAGACCCATTGAAGGGTTGAAACGCGTCAGAATACACCTGACTCATCAGTTGACCATTTATGTTTATTGTTTGTCATGGTTATTTGGTGCATACCCCATGTGCAGTTGCTTTTCATGTACACATTACCAGAGCCAATTTGTATTTTATAAATTTTATCCATTAAATACTTTTTCTACTCATATAATACTTTGTTGAGCACCTCATTATCTGTTTTTATCCCTATGATATAACCACCTGATTGCTGCCTAAAAACCCCAACGGGGAACTCCTTTCTCTTTTTCGCCTATTCCAGGGGTGAGCAGCACTTTCCCCACCCCCACTGTGTCTTATCAACTTTTTTTCAAAATGTGTTAAAATGTGTGTTAAAATGCCCACTGTGGACCCGCTTCTCCACCACAAATGGTGTCCCCTCTTGTGAAGGTGCCATTAGCTTGCCTCATGACTATTCAATGGCATTGCCCATATGTAAGATAATGTCCCCTGAACCTGGTACGCTCCTCTTTGGACCACATCTAGGCGTTTTGCAGGAGGAGGTTTGAAAAAGGCTTTTTTGGCCCCCTCCTCTGCTGTGGGCCAACAGGACTAATGTGTGGTAGACCTACTGTAACAATTTTGATAACTACCAGAACAGGCCCATCGTTGGGTTAGTCTGCTATGGCATTTAATTGCTCTGGTCAGTCAGTATACCTACCGGGCTGCATTTATTTTCTTAGTGGGATTGTTTCTCAGATATGTTATGTTATACTTTGTACTCTTGTATTCTGTACAATTATATGTGTTCCTTACTTTTCTTCATTTATGGATATGTTTATGATGACATATTATAAATGGTTACTGTGTGCAGCTTGAGCAGGGTGACTATGCAAATCACAATTAGCAGACAGGGATAGAGCACTGCTGCCCTATAACAGGAAGCGCCTGAACAAGGACCTTCATGGCAGGATCACTTGATTTTATTTTAATAAAGCTTGCATGTAAAAATATGTAAAATAGCTTTTAATGTTATGTTAAAGAGGGACAGATCTATGGAAGCTGTGCCCAAAAAAAAGGCAAGTGGAGGGCAAATAACTAGTTACCAGTATTTTCTGTAGTCTCCTTGTAGCTGAGCTTTTCCTCATTACTAACTTACTATGCCTTGTTCTGTACTGTGTCTCTGTGTGCAGGCAGCCATCTTGCTAAAGGCAGGGCTTTGCTTCCTCCAGCATTGCCTTAAATCTCACACAGTAGATACAGTATATAGCTATGTTGCTGCAGGAACTGGTGTGCCTAGGCACACTCATATTTCGGGAAATACACTGCTATTTTTTAGGAGGAATCCAAGAAATGTATATTTTTCATATTTTTCAAGGTACTGCTTTTGTAGAATTAGCATTTCTAAATGTTCCATGTAACCTAGTAACTCTTCACAAGTTCAGGCTTGTTTTAACATATTAAAGCTTTTGAAAAATGAAAATTTATTTAAAAAAAAATTGAAAAATGAAAATTATTAAAATAATAATAATTAAAAAAAAGTGAATAATAAAAAAAATTACATGAGAGATGGAGAAAAAAAATTACAAAACAAAATAAATAAATAAATAAATAATCAAAGGTTAGATTAAAAAAATTCAAATAAGAGGCTTATCCTCGAAAATATACATATATCAAGGTCCTCTATAATTTTCCAAATATGACCGTTAAATCTTTGGCCTTGACCACATGGCTAAGGCCAAAATACCGGCCAGGCTTCCATGCGGCCTAGTCCATGTGGTCTCAGCATAGGCCTTCAGATGATAGGTTCACTCCAGCATTCAAGCGAATAGAGAGAAGAAAGTTCTCTTCCAAACTCCTTTTACCAAACCTCACTCATTAAACATTCGCAACGCCTCCCATGTTGCCTGCCCATATGATGTTCAACCAATCGTTGCATTTCATGACTCCCATCCTTGTTCATTCCCTACCTAGCTACTGGGATTCCTTTGATCCTTGTCGTAATCAATGTCTTTTGTTTGTTTGTGTGCGGAGACTGCCCAACAGCTGTCCTCCTCCTAGACTCCCTGGAGACAAGTTTACTCATCCCATTCCTGGGGGGGGGGGCAGGTATCCTGGCTTGTTTGACTGGAATCAGAGGATGGTCAGAATTCATACATTCATATTATTTCAACACCCGTCGTCGTAGTTTACGTAGTTTGTGTAAGCGTAAGGTTACCCCTGCTATATGAGGGGTAACCTTGCGTAGGTTCGGCGTACGCCATGTTAAGTATGGACGTCAGGACAGCGTCGTTTTTTTTCGTCGTTTACGTTGTTTGCGTAAGTGACGTTCACGTCAGTTTCATTGACTTTTAGCGACGTGATTTGGAGCATGCGCACTGGGCTACGTTTAAGGCCGGCGCATTCGCAGTTCGTTCGGCGCAGGGGGCACGCTTAATTTAAATACAAAATGCCCACCTCCTTCCTACTTTGAATTACGCGGGCTTACGCCGGCCCATTTACGCTGCACCGCCGCACGTTACGGAGCAAGTGCTTTGAGAATATAGCACTTGCCCGTAAAAACTGCGGAGGCATAGCGTAAATGGGATACGCTACGCTACGCCAAAAATACGCCGATCTACGAGAATCTGGCCCTCTGTCTTTGAAATTGCCCCACGCCCTGTTCAAATCAAATCCGGGCTACTGTCCTCAATCCGGCTACTGTCCCCTGAAACCGGGGATGTCTGGTCACCCTATGTAAGGTAGTACAACTCTCCAGTATCTAACATACATTACAATATCAGTTTTGGGTGAACTGATCTTTTAAGGAATAACTGCTTCTCTTGCCATTAAAGCCCCGTACACACGACCGAGGTTCTCGCAAGAAACCAGCGAGAACCTCGCTGGGAGCTGCATTCCAGCGAGAACCTCGGCCGTGTGTACGCTCTCTGCTCGCCCCGCCCGTCGGAAATCCCGTCGAGCAAATAGAGAACAGGTTCTCTATTTGCTCGATGGCCCGTCGGGATGAATGGCTGGTTGCCATTCCCGACGGGCGGGTCGCAGATTCTGACGGCCGGCAGAGAACATCGACGGGCGGAACGATGTGTTCCGCCCGTCGAGGTTCCCTGTCATGTGTACGGGGCTTCACAACGTTTTGAAGTTATTTCTGTGGACCCTTTAAATGATAGGGCCCTCCACACAATTTACGTTCCTTTCAACTACGTCTAGCCCTATGTATTTCCAACACTGTACAGTTCTCTATTTTTCTGGCACCTATAAGTAACACTTTATAATTACTAGTGTTGGACCTTTTCTAATTCTTCTTAAGCATCATGCCATTTGTACAGATGTGATTCTGATGAACAGTGTGAACATTAGTCACACGACTATAAAGAAAAATAATTACTGGTCTGAGTTCTTACCCGCATGGACACTGGTAACCATTTAGAACTGTATGACCTGCAATTTGTCTTCTCTGACAGTCTCTCCAGAGGAGCATTGCTAATGTAGAGCATTGAATATGTAGGTGCACAGGAAACTGAGCTGATTTCTGCAGCAAAACACAAAGAAAAAGGCAAAGGATCAGGTTTATATGGTCTGGATTTGCTTGTGCGTGTAGCGCGCCTGGAAAATTGTCATATACTGGTATGGTAGGGAAGATGTTAATCCAGGATTTTAAAGGCTCTGTCTAATGAAGTGTTTGCAATTTTAGGTAGATTTGGAAGGTAGATGGAAGAAACTAGACTTAGAAGAGGCTCTAAAGCTGAAACAATAGCTTACACTGAATGCCTGCAAGAGTTTAACATGACCTTGGATGAAACATGATATTCCACCAATCTAATCCTCCTCAATGCCTACTCAGGATTGTAAAGTAATAGAATTGTGTAAAATATGTTTGCTGTGGATTTATGTCTTAGTGTAAAAAGCTGGGCTCAGCCAATTCCATATTCAGCTTGGTCTAAAGAATGCCAAATTCTTATGCCAGACTAGTTCCAACAGAAAAACTGGTCTACTGGCCATGTGTGCTGCGTATTGTCAGCTCTGCCTTTTTACCCCAGTGAAACGATGCATTGTGCATCCTGCAAGATGCAGTTACATCTTAGTGGATCATTTCATCATTTCATCATTTTATTCTATAATATGATTCTTTCTAACATACCAGTGTCTGAAACATGGCTGTGTTACCAATCTACACAGTCTCTCAGACATGGGTATTGTCTGATGCATAGTATTATTTAAAGCTCGGTGGTTTCCCTCACATGGCTGAATCTCTTCCATGTGCTGTCAACCATTGTTATTGTAGGTTACAGTAGGTTGCAGTTTATAGGAGAAATGAAAAGATTTGTAAGGTAAAGATGAGAAGGCTTTTAACTGTTAAGCCTCGTACACACGACCGGTTTTCCCATTGGGAAAACTGCCATGAGAGCTTTTGGCCAGGAAAACTGCTCCATCGCAGTTTTCCTGTGGAAAAAAAGAGAACCGGCTCTCTTTTTTTCCCCGCCGGGATTCCCGGCAGTTTTTAACCCGGCAGTTTTCCTATGGGAAACACTGCGGTGGAGCATACACACTCCCAGGATTCCCGACCAAAGCTCTCATGGCAGTTTTCCTGTTGGGAAATCTGGTCATGTGTAGGGGGAAAAAGTTACAGAGTGGGTTCTCAGTTTTCCCTTCGGGTCTCCCGGCAGTAAAAAGTCAGCCTGGAAACCCATACTTGTGTATGAGGCTTTACTCATGGAAGACATTAGATCCCCTTTTGCGCAAAGTATGAAGGAGCAACCAATGTTTTACAGGCCCTTCACAAGAGGATACATTTTGTTGCATTGAAACGCCTGGGTTCTATGTCCTAGGCTTACATTAACAGTGGATTGGCACATGAACAGGAACATCCCAATTTCAGACAGCCTGAAACCAGGAAGACAGTCTAACAAATGAGGTGCCTGATTAGAACACAAAGCTACAGTTTATATTATTTTATTTTGTGAGGCAGTGCGTTGGCAAGGGCTTCCTTTGTTTCCAAAAGTCTGCATTCTTTTCATAAATGACTAGGAAAGAATTAAAGGGGTTGTAAAGGAATTTTTTTTTTCATAATAAGCATCCTTTACCTGCAGACATTCCTCTTTTCACTTCCTCATTGTTCATTTTTGCTCAGAAGTTGCTCTATTTCTTCTCTGTTCTGTTCACTTCCTGCTTGTCTGATTGTACGGACCACCGCAAAGGGAGACTTTACTGCGGTGGTCAGTAACGTGCTCGCCTCCTCCTGAGAACTACATCTGTATGGCAGGACGCTCTCTACGTGTTAGGCCCCGTACACACCATTAAATAAATCTGTTCAAATCGGTCTGACAGACCGATTTGATCAGATTTGTCTGCTGGGCTATTTTGGTTTGATCGCTGTACACACGATCAAACCAAAATCCCCGTGGTGACGTGGCGATGACGTTGACGCCACCACGTCACTGCACCAGGAAGTAAAACACTTCTGCGCATGCGTCGAATCCATTCGACGCATGTGCGGGCATATATGTCTGCTGGTTAGCGTACTAACCAGCAGACATATCGGACGGACGGATTCCCAGCCGACAGATTTTAAAGCATGCTGAGGTGATATAGATGAAGGAATTTAATAGGTATTTACTTGTTTGTTAACAGAATCATTACACTATTCTGTCTGTCTAACTTGCAGACATTAATTTTAGGCAAAACATTTTTTTCCTTTACAACTCCTTTAAGAATGAAGATAATATAATTAGGTGGGGAAGTTGGTATTGATGTTGGGGCTTTGTGGCAGGCATATACAGTAGCAGTAGCGAGGTAGCAGAGGAAATAAAGGTTTTGATGATCACAATGAGTAGACTGGAGAGAGTGGTGTGCACCAGACAGGCCTGTAATAGAGAAAATAAAGCAAAATGGTTATGGTAAATGCAGGGGTCAAGTCCTGGGGAAAAAAGCGTGGGAACTCCCACCCACTATCCACTCCCCCACCAAATAAAAATATACGCTCATATGCATTATTACTAAACTGCATGTTTTTTCAAAATCCTGCGATAACTCGTGGCAGACCTCCTAGGATAGGGTGACCAGACGTCCCCGATTTCCGGGGACAGTCCCCTGATTGAGGACACTGTCCCCGGACCACGTCTGTCCCCGGATCTGTCCCCGGATTTAGGGGGGTGCCTAAACTTCTGCTGACAGCCTAGCCCAAGCAGGATATGTGGCAATGAAAAAAGCCATCCAGCCTGGTTTGGATTGGTGGGCAAGCCGGGAGCGAACGGCCAGCAGGGACACTGACAGTGAGTACAGCTGTCAAGTCCAGGGTCTGATGTCGGGGTGGGCGGGCCGATATGCAGAGCTCCGCCCCCTCTGTCAGACAGCGTTTATGCACATTCGCAGGCGGGGAGGAAGGTGGCAGGCAGCAAGACCATTTATAACTAGAGTATATGTGTCCACAGCGGTGTATAATTCCGGTTTATTATACACAGCTGTGGGTACATATACACTAGTTACAATTGGTCCTGCCCTCTGCAAGCTTTCTCCCCACCCACCAATGCATAAACACAGGCTATTTGTCTGTGCACGGGCTGTCTGAAGAAGGGGGCGGAGCTCCGCATATTGGCCCCGCCCATCCCGACATCAGGCAGTCTTTGGAAACCCTGGGGGGTGTCATGGATGACCAAATGAAAAATCAACATGTCTGTCCAGCATCCTTCCTGGGGAGCTACTGACCTCCCCCTACAGAACAACACAGACCAGCTGTACCCACCAATGGCTGCACCCAGGCATAACACATCCTGAAGAGAGAAGGGGGAGCAGTGCAGTCACCAAGCAGAGACACAACCTCTGAAGGGTGAAGACAGGTTTGCTCTTCTATCAAAACTCCAGTCCTCAGGATCTCTGGAGCACTCACAGATTGCATGCTGCATACCTTGGCAAGTTGGCATCCCCTCCCCCTCAGACACTGTAAGTAAGGCTACTCAGCTACCTACAACTTTCCGTTAACTAATAATGTACCAGAACAGTCTTTAGGCCCCTTTCACACAGACCAGTGGAAGTGCGGTGGCGGTGTAGCAGTTTGATTTTTAGTGCCACTATACCATCGTATTTACCGTCGTATTCGGCCACTAGTGGTGCAGTTTTAACCCCCCCCCGCTAGCGGCCGAAAAAGGGTTAACACCACCAGCATTGCCGGCGGTATTACAGTGGCTTCACCTTGATTTCAATGGGAAGGAGCGGTATAAGAGGGGTAAACACGCCGCTTCTATATCGTTCCAAGAATGCGCTAGCAGGACCTTTGAAGCGGTCCTGCTAGCGCATCGCTTCAGTGTGGAAGCCCAAAGGCTTTCACACTGAAGACCACAGGGCACAATTTTTTCAGGTGGTATAGCAGCGCTATTTTTAGCGCTAAACCGCCTAAAAAACGTGTCAGTGTGAAAGGGGCCTAACACTGGCTGCACTTACAGAAGTTATTAAAGCAGAGTTCCGCCAAATTTTTTTCCTTTTAAAAGTCAGCAGCTACTCATACTGCAGCTGCTGAATTTTAAAATCAGGACACTTACCTGTCCATCGCGCCCGCGATATCGTTACCCAAAGCCAACCTGTCCCTCGGGTGCACCATCTTCGGTAAGGTAATTAGGAAGTGAAGCCTTGCAGCTTCACTTCCTGGTTCCCTACTGCGCATGCGCGTGTCGCACTGCACGATCGGAATGGTCCCTGCTGTCTTCTGGAACCTGTGCGACTCCCAGAAAACAGCAGGGGGGAGGGGGGAGTGGCGTAGATAACCGCAGATAATGTGGCTATCTATGCCCAGAAGTTTGTTCTGCACTCCTAGGACTGAAGTATTTTTTTTCTTTAATTTGTGATTTTTTTTCTGCACCTTGCACTATGTAAGTATTGTACTCCTAAACCTTGCACTCTGTACAACGCACTCCTGAGTTTTGCACTCTGTATGTAATGCATGCCTGAACTTTGAAGTCTGTATGTAATGCATGCCTGAACCTTGAACTCTGTATGTAATGCATGCCTGAACCTTGCACTCTGTACGTAGCATCCCCCTGAGCCCCGCACTCTGTACGTAGCATCCCCCTGAGCCCCGCACTCTGTACGTAGCATCCCCCTGAGCCCCGCACTCTGTACGTAGCATCCCCCTGAGCCCCGCACTCTGTACGTAGCATCCCCCTGAGCCCCGCACTCTGTATGCAGCATCCCCCTGAGCCCCGCACTCTGTACGCAGCATCCCTCTGAGCCCTGCACTCTGTACGCAGCATCCCTCTGAGCCCTGCACTCTGTACGCAGCATCCTTCTGAGTCCTGCACTCTGTACGCAGCATCCCTCTGAGCCCTGCACGTAGCATCCTCCTGAGCCCCGCAGCCTGCACGTAGCATCCCCCTGCACGAATCCTACTCCTGAGCCCTGCACGAATCATCCTCCTGAGCCCTGCACGAATCATCCTCCTGAGCCCTGAACATAGCATACATCTGAGCCCTGCACCCTACACATAGAATCCTCTTGCACCCTGCACGTAGCATCCTCCTGAGCATGCACCCTGCACGTAGCATCCTCCTGAGCCCTGCACCCTGCACGTAGCATCCTCCTGAGCCCCCTATGTAGCATCCTCCTGAGCCCTGCACATAGAATCCTCTTGCACCCTGCACGTAGCATCACCCTGAACCCTGCACCTAGCACCAGCATACAGGGGGTACACTGACCACCAGCATACAGGGCCAGTGGTTACCAGTATGGAGAAGTAGTATAGAGAAGACATAACAAATCAAGTAAAACCACAGCCATTCAACAACAACAACAAAATCTCAAAAGCAATAAGAGAATCTTGTTAGCTGGTTCCCTCATCTAACACAAATCAATAAAAAGCAAAGGATGCAGCACTGCCCTACACTTCATCTATTAAAGTATACAAATGAACTTATAAGTGCAATGGTAACACCTATAAATGAATATCCAGTGCAAATCAATGTATTGTAATATGAATATAGTATCACTGGTGTCACCCCCTCTGCAAAAGGTAAGAAATATTATAGAATGTGCAAATAGTGGTGAACCCCCTGATATATAATCATAATAAAATGTACAATTGATGTACAGAGGGATATTGCAATTTCTCAAAATATTTTTGCAGAGGGGGCGATACCATCACTATTACTTTATAGGTGTTACCATTGCACTTGTAAGTCCATTTGTAGAATTGTATAAAAGAAGGGGAGAGTTGTGCTGCATTTTTTGGATTTTTATTGGTATACAGAGGCCAAGGCAACTTGCTGGCCACGCCCACAGGTAGCGCACCACATTAGCACCCTCACATTTACCTCAAGCACCACCATAGCAAAAATTGTCTGGAGCTGCCCCTGCCCACATGGTTTTTCTGTAGCTTATCTTCTTAACCACTTAAGACCCGGACCAATACGCTGGCAAATGACCCAAGGGGTTTTTGCGATTCGGCACTGCGTCGCTTTAACAGACAATTGCGCGGTCGTGCGACGTGGCTCCCAAACAAAATTTGCGTCCTTTTTTTCCCACAAATAGAGCTTTCTTTTGGTGGTATTTGATCACCTCTGCGGTTTTTATTTTTTGCGCTATAAACAAAAATAGAGCGACAATTTAAAAAAAAATGCAATATTTTTTACTTTTTGCTATAATAAATATCCCCCAAAAATATATAAAAAAACATTTTTTTTCCTCAGTTTAGGCCGATACGTATTCTTCTACATATTTTTGGTAAAAAAAATCGCAATAAGCGTTTATCGGTTGGTTTTCGCAAAATTTATAGCGTTTACAAAATAAGGGATAGTTTTATTGCATTTTTATTAATTATTTTTTTTTTTACTACTAATAGCGGCGATCAGCGATTTTTTTCGTGACTGCGACAATATGGCGGACACTTCGGACAATTTTTACACATTTTTGGGACAATTGTCATTTTCACAGCAAAAAATGCATTTAAATTGCATTGTTTACTGTGGAAATGACAGCTGCAGTTTGGGAGTTAACCACAGGTGGCGCTGTAGGGAATGTGTACCTAATGTGTGTGTTTACTACTGTAGGGGGGTGTGGCTGTAGGTGTGACGTCATCGATCGCGTCCCCCTATTACAGGGATGATGCGATCGATGCTCCGGCCACAGAGAAGCACGGGGAAGCCGTGTGTACACACGGCTCTCCCCGTTCTTCCGCTCCAGGGACGGATCGCCGCACTGCAGCGGCGAGCGGGTCCGCGAATCCCGCGGTCCCGGTCCTGGAGCTTCGGACCGGGTCGCGGGCGCGCGCCCGCGGGCGCGCGCCCGCGACCCACGGCTGGGTACTAAAACCAACGTATATATACGTTGATGTGCCCAGCCGTGCCATTCTGCCGACGTAAATCTGCAGGAGGTGGTCCTTAAGTGGTTAATATTTCCCCAAAAATTAAAAATTAGTATCTTTTTTTTAACTCGTGGAGGAAGTGTGAGAAACAACGTGTATATCATACAATCATTCCATAAACATACCACATACACTGCATATGTCATTTAGGAAAATATGCTTATAAAATAGGTTACCATTTGCCAATAAATTTTTTTTTTTTTAAATGTCCCCGGATTTCATTTTAAAAATCTGGTCACCTTATCCTAGGAACAATGACAAAAGCTCCCAGGAGACATTGCGGCATCGAGGAAGTGACAGAATACCCGCACACTACCCAATGAATCCATATACAGGAAGTGGCCAGTAACATAAAGGATTACTAAGGTTCGCCTGCCCCTGACAGTGACTCAAACTAGGCATCGCCGCTTAGTGAAGGATTGGCTCGGGCAGCTCGGCTGCTCTAGTGCTACAAAGGGAACTGCGTTCCTGCTGTGAAAAAAGTGCAGGGACTCCGTTCCCACGCATTCCCACAGGACTTGAGCCCTGGGTAAATGGCACCAGTAATTAGGGCAAAAAAGAAATGCAGAGAGGTGTACAACTCCCATTTACCCTAATCCTCTGCCGTGTCATCATCTCCTTTGTAACCCTTGAATTTGTTACTTTAACCTGACCACCACTTCATACTAACTTTTGTGATTGTGCCTCCGCAGAGGCAGATTGTGTGGCATGTGGTACTGTTTGTCCACACTCACTTTAACCAGATCAAGAAGATAGTACAGCAGTGCCACCACCCTGCTGGGGCTGCAGACAAAATTGCAGGAGATTGCCGAATTCTCTGCAAAGCAGAATTTTGCTGATAACAGGGCAACAACAGTAATGAAAAATAGAGCTGTTATGTATATTTGTATGCGCATCAAACTTGCAAATGATTGTCTGCTTCTCTGCCAAGTAACAGACACAAAATAGTCTCCTATCCTGCAACAACAGCCACACTGCCTCACCAACCTTCCTATTTCAGCCATACACAACATGTAAACTATTCTTTGCTGTTGGAGAATGGTTCATACATGCTGGAGACCGGTTAGTGCCAAGCAGGACATATCAAAGTAAGCATTACCAGACCTACTGTAAACTATTTTAATGTTTTGGTATCTTGTGGTCATTACAAGTACCATTGTTAGTCTTCTAATTGATCTCTTTTTCACTTTGGGGGACCTTCTTGGGTTCTAGGTCTAGGCTATATATGGGATATTGGTCTTTACCCAAGTCAAGAATATAAGTAATGCCCTCTTCTGCTGCCAACACCCATCTCCCATTAACCAACTGTCAAATGCAAGCTTCTAGTGAAGCTCTGCAATTTTACAATTGAACATTGGGTTGTTAAGTATTGGGGGACAGGACTTAAAGTGGAGGTCCGGTTTAAAAAAAAAAAAGTCAGCAGCTACTAACACTGTAGCTGCTGACTTTTAATAAGGAGACTTACCTATCCAGGTTGCCTGTGATGACGGCAAACACTCGGGTCTAGGCTGCCCTGCCGCCATCTTCGGTGAGGGAATCAGGAAGTGAAGCCTTGCGGCTTCACCGCCCGATCACCCAACTGCGCATGTGCGAGCCGCTCGGCAAAACGTGAATGGGTGATGTCTCCTGAGAGACCGTTCCCCCATTCCACAGGAGGCAGCCAAGGAGGAGAAGAAAGAAGGTGGACTGTGGATCAGGAAGTGGCAGATTAGGACGATCTGCCTAGCAACAGGCACTTTAGGTATGTATAAATAACGATATATATATATATATATATATATATATATATATATATATATTTTTTTTTTTTTTACAGCATTTTTTTCTTTTTATAAAAACGAGCAAACATACTGGCAGGCGCCACAAGGTACATTCACTTTAGCAGTGTGGTAACCTTACACCAGATCAGGTTTGCTTTTAGGGTCAAAACTGGTAATAAACTCTTTAGAGCCAGTTCACACAGTGCCGACCTAGGATCCGACTTGAAGTCTCCCCAAGTTGTCCCAAGTCGCGTGGTTGAGAAAATGAATGGAAGTGAATGGGAGCCGTCTAAATGTACACTACTGAAGTCGCTTCGACTTCAGAAAAGGTTCCTGTACTACTTTAATCTGACTTGTAGGCAACTTGTATCCATTGATTTCAATGGAAGTCGCCTCAGAAGTCGGATCACTGTCTTAACTGAAGCAACAATACAGGAAGATAACATACATTTCTCAGGCAAACCCCTCCCTCCCCCAGAGCTGATTGTTGTTTGATTGGCCACTGGAAAGCCTCCCGTCCTGGAGGCGACTTGAAGTTGCCTTGTAAGTTGCCTGATGATTCATACTCAAGTTGTGTCAAGGTTGCCCCCCAAAGTCATGCTAGAAGTCATGTTGCCCTTGTGTGAAGCGACTCCAATGCCTCGTTTCCACTGAGCGGATCAGTTCGGTACGGTTCGGTTCGGTACTCTATTTTGGGTGTTTCCATTATGAAAGTGTGCCATAAAACCGAACCGTATCAGACCATTCTGGGTCCTGCTCCAGATGTGGGGCCATAGAAAATGGAACGGTTCAGTTAGGGCGGAGCTACAATAGATTCCACTGATTAGTGGCCACCTAATGCATTTTTTCTAAACCCTGAATGGCCCGGGACAATCCGACTTGCAATGGAAACGCTCACAAGAATAGACCGGACCATTCTATGCGCTCCAAACTGTACCGCCCTGAACCGTTTAGTTCAGTGGAAACAAAGCACTAAATACTCTTGTTCTAGTAGTACATGTGGGTATGGAGTTGGGTGTATGGGATTGTACTATGTTTTTTATTTTGTTTGTTTATTTTTTTGTGGTTGAATTGGATGGACTTGTGTCTTTTTTCAACCTGACTAACTATGTAACTATGTATCAGCTGAGGCTCTGGCTGATGATTAAATTCCAACAGAATAAATACACAAATTCCTAGGATGAAATCCAGGAAGCCGTAACTTTAAGCAGAGTTGCCCTTTATGCTGTCTCTGTGCTTGCTTTTATAAATTCCCTAAATACATTACATTTATAATTAGTGAATCTCACCAAACAATAGAGATAAACCAATTACTCCATCATTTTCATGTTGCTGGCTTCTCTAAGCATCAGACCACAAATCAATAGATAGTAGATTGTGACACAGCTGGAAGTTTCCACACCATGCTAGTAGATGATATTTGCTCTTGTCTGAAGGTAATATTTAAAGTATTCCTTCACCAATCACGTACAAGTCTCTAGCCTATATTTACCAAATGCCCTTGGGGTGTTTTTTTCCTTCCAATGACAGCTGCATGACTTAAAGGGCCTCCATCATCCTAATAGTATCTTTCAAAGCCCACGTTTCACCCTTTTCATATTGCGATCTGTAACATATTTGCTGTATTTTCTGTGTTTCCAGTCTTTATTTAAGAAAAGATGCCCTCAGGTGCTAAGGGGGATGTTGGGGGGAGATTTACTAAAACTAGAGCGTGCAAAATCTGGTGCAGCTCTGTAAGGAACCAATCAGCTTACAGGTTTTATTGTCAAAGCTTAAAGGGTCACTAAAGGAATTGTTTTTTTTTTTAGCTAAATAGCTTCCTTTACCTTACTGCAGTCCTGTTTTTATGTCCTCATTGTTTGTTTTTGCTATGATGTTGCTGTTCCCTGATAACCACAGTACTGGGAGCTTTCTCACTGTGGTCACTAATCAAGCAGGTGTGATTACTCCCCCCTCAGCACCAATACAGTTTCGTTTTACAAACCATCACTGCCCTCTATTGGCTCTCTGGCTCTGTACATCAGAGAGACAGGAAACAACAGCAAAAAACGAAACTAGAACTGTAGGTGCATTATATGATTGATTTTTTTTCCATTTTTAATCATTTTTAAAAGGAATCAGTTAACTATTATGTCTCTATACCCTGTAAACAGTCATTTCAGCCCAAAAAATGTTTTCCTTTACAACTTCTTTAATTGAATGAGCTGAAGTTAGCCGATTGGCTAGTCATGTTTAAAACCAAACAAAACCAAAAGATATGCCCATATGAAAAACATAACACAGATCTAAAGAGCTCCTTTAAAGTTACGCAGCAGTTTTATGGTAACAATTATTTTTATGTAATAACTTTTTAATGTGATCATCACTGGGGTCCCCAGTTTAAATCCCAGTTAGGGCATACTTTCCATAGAATTTGCACACTCTCCCTTTGCTTACTCCAAAGACATGCTGCTAGGATAATTGTCTCCTTGCCAAATTGGCCCTAGTATGTATGCATGTGAGATAGGGACCTTAGATAGACAGCAGATTTAAATTTATATGTTTTATAAATAACAACCATGTCATACTTATCTGCTCTGTGCAAAGGTTTTGCACAGAGCAGCCCTGATCCTTCTCTTCCCTGTTACCCCACCAGTGCTCCAGGTTCCTACCCCTGCCGAGTGCCCACCCTTAGCAAGTCCTTTGGTATGGGGCATTCATGCAGGCTCGCTGGCTGTGATTGACAGTAGCGGGAGTCAATGGCTCCCATGGCTGTCTCTGAGCCTATGAGGAAGGAGAGACGAGAGAGACGCTGGTATCATTAGACATGTGCAGACTGGAATATTTTGTTTCGTTTTTTCGTTTTCGTTTGGAAAATACATTTATTTAGTTACTCCCGAAAATCGTTTTGATTTATTTAGTTTTTCGTTGGGGAATAGCTTTCGTCCGAAAATCCAATAATACTTGGTTGCTGGTGAATGAACAAACGAATATTCGACGGAACGTCGAATCTTTACGTCTCATAGATCGAAATCTATTCTCTGTAATGTCGAATCTATTATTTCTATAATGTCAAATCTTTTCTCTATGATGTCGAATCTCTCTATATCGAATTTTTACCGCAACGAAAAAGAAAATAAAGCACTTTTTATGTCAGATCTTTCGGTTTCCGGAGAGTCAGGACGCTCTCTACATTGCATATAGAGAAAGGAGCTGTGTGTTAGTGGGTGTCCTGACTCTCCTGCTAACCCCCTCACCCCCGCAAGCATGACAATCCTCACCAGGGAGAAAGCCTTGTATTACTGTGTGGAGTTACAGACAGAAGAACAGGAAGTGAGCATTTCTCAGAAGAAATAAGGACATTTAAAAGCAAAATGTAAGGATGAGGTAAGTGAAGGAGGACTGCACTAAGGTAAAGGAAGCTATTTAGGATTTTTTTTTATCTTTACAATCCCTTTAAGTTAAAACTCTCAGAAGATCTGAAATGAGGGGAAATGAGGGGAAGCTCTGCTGATTTTATCATCCAATCATGTGAAAGCTAAAAGGCTGTTTTATATTTTCCTTGCATGCCCCCCTTAGATCTACAGCGACTGTACTTCCAAGTGCACTTGTAGTGCAAAGTGGGTTTGCCTTTAGTAAACAACCCCCATGGACTAGCTATCATAGCTCTATGGCAGCCATAGGTGTGCGCACAGGGTGTGCCTGGGCACACCCTAATCAATCTGTGTGGTGCAGGATGATTCCCCCTGTTTAGACCCCTGATATTTCACCAAACCCCCATACGAGGCGATCATTTTTTTTTTTTAAAGTAATAAAAATGAACTACTGACACTGTCCACTGCCCTACTGACACTGTCCACTGCCCTACTGACACCATCCACTGCTCTGCTGACACCATCAGTATACTGTATACACACACGCAAATATGTTTAAACTTTGGGGTGCACACCCTAATGCAATAGGCTGAGTACACCTATGATGGCAGCCTTTCTCACCCAGGGTTGTGGGGAACTCTAGGGTTTCTCTAGGGGGTTGCTAGGGGTTCCTTAAACAATGAGCAACATTTGCCACTCATATGACTAACTGTTGAATTCAATGATCTTTTTAGCTATCTGTAAGGGGGATTCTTCCTACTGACCCTAATTGTAAGGAGCATTCTTCCTTTTGACCATTACACCAACGTATCAAGATTTGTAGATAAAGTAATGATTAGCGGGGGTCCCCTGAGACCAGAAGGGTATTTCAAGGGTTCCTCGATTTTAAAAGGTTGAGAAAGGCCACTTAATGCCTCATTTCCACGGATCGGTTCGGTTCGGTACTTTGGGTGTTTCCATTATGAAAGCATGCCATAAAACTGAACCGTACCACACCATTCTGGGTCCTGCTTAAGATGTGGGGCCATAGAAAATGGAACGGTTCGGTTAGGGCGGAGCTACATTCCACTGATTGGTGGACACGCTAGGCATTTTTTCTAAACCCTGTATGGCCCCTGACGGTCCGACTTGCAGTGGAAATGCTCACCAGAATAGACCAGTTCATTCTAACCATTCCAAACTGTACCGACCCGAACCGTTCCGCTCAGTGGAAATGAGGCAATAATGCAGTCAAAAATGTATGTAGCAATACCCCCTCTCGAGCCGCTGGATAGATTTGGGATCTGCGTGTCACCTCTGTAGCATGTCTAGGGGTGTGATGAAGAATAGATGATGTGAGCAATGATAGAATGTCCAAACAGCAAGGTGTCGTTTTCTGTGCTTTTACTCTTGAGCCCAACACGGCAACAGGTAACTTCAGGTAGATAGAGAAAGATGGTGAAGAAGAGGAGGAAGTTGCAGATTCAGGCCTTAACTATTTGTGGAAGCAGTCATGCTTCAACAGTACCTTTAATTCGTCGCCACTCCAGGCGGAGTGGGTATAATGCACCTGGACAGTCTGTCTCACAGAACTGGCAACCGGAATGTCACTAAGAATCTTGAGAAGGAAAACAAACCTCTGCCACAGACTTGGCTCAATGGAAATAGGAGTGGTGCCTCTGCCACAGGCCCTTGCTCTGGAAATGCAGCTTAATGGAGCGATTCCTTCTCAATAGAAATAGTCGCCTCAATCTCCATCAGGTAGTTCTTGATATAGATGACCAACTAACAGGTTGCCATCAGACAAACTCCCAATGTACGGCACCTCGATCCCTGATGGTTCGTCTAGAACCTTTTGGATCGCCTGCCTCCGGGCTCTCCTCAGACTAACTCCCCACCAAACAGCACAACTCGCTTGGGATCCTCTCTTGAGTTGGAGGGACCCAATGAACCACTGGGTCTCATTGCAGCTTCAATCGCTTCAGGCCAGAATAGCCACGGAGCCAAAGTCAACGCGTAGCACGTGCGCCCCGGCTTGGTAGCCATCTCGCCGGGGCCCGTGATGTGCGCACACCCTGAACATGGGTGCTGCACCCGGATCCAACCTTGAACTCTCTCCCCCACCCAAAATGGCGCCTGACAAGAAGTACCCTCCCCTAGCATGCCCCGCGAGGGAAAACCTCATCTGAATGGCTGCTGGCCAGAAGGCGCTCCCACTCTTTGGAACACTGAATGAAACGACAGCACAGCGTCTAAATTGGCATGAATCACATGGATAAGAGCTAAGTAACTCTTTTACCCCCCTCTAAATTTAAACAGTGTCCGTACTTAGAAGTACAGGGGCGCTACACATAATAAACCTAAATCTGTGCCCGTATAATATGAATGACAAAAATGCTGGCATTAATAAACCTATTCGGAAATGTTCACAGCATATGCAAATGATCCAAAATAGGACACTTATTAGAAGGCTTTAGAAGTTTTGTCACTACACCTGATTTTTTTTTACATCTTTACATCTCATAGATTAGTGACACAGGTTAATATTTCCTCTTGTTGACTGATGTCATTCCTAGTTTTCTATGAACACATATTTTTATTCTTTTTTTTTTTTATATGTAACAAATTCATATCTGCTTATTTCGTTCCTTATCAAAAAGACTTGTCTGCTTTCATTTTTACCATCAAGTGAAGGCAGTGTTATGAAGTCACAGAAGAAGACCTGTTTCACAACACTTTTAAGTTAATCAGGACTTGGCACAAAGAGGGCAGCTTGGCGGACATGCAGGGACAGCTCTGAAGATGGCACAAAAAAGGCTCTTTGGAGGAAAAGCTTGCAACGACATCATTTTTTTTCTCCCTCCGCCTGGTATTGCTAACCTTTCCATGGAACATTTTCTGTAGCCGAAGCCACATTTCAAGTGTGAGATTGGTTGTAATAGTCTATCATGATGTGATATTCACACACAAGGAATTAAGGCCTCTTTTGCAGTCGAGGTTTAAAGTGACACATTAAAGAGAGCCCACTCTTGGTGCTGTGCTGCTCAAGCAGGTAATTAGTTTACATTTACAGCTTGGTGAAAGGCTTGCTGGATGGAGCTTCCTTGTAGATCGCACTACTTGCTTATAATTGTCAAAAACTGTGCAGAAATGTGCATGTACTGACATTGCTCTTTTTAATTGTACTGCCATACTGCCACCGACCAATAGGTCATTACTGGAGCTTAAAGCGGAGTTCCACATAAAAATGGAACTTCCGCTTATCCCACTCCTCACCCCCTTACATGCCACATTTGGCATGTAATTTTTTGGGGGGGAGAAGTGGGGGCTTCAGGAGGAGTTGGACTTCCTGTCCCACTTCCTCCTTCCGCCGAGGGGCTGGTAAGGCGATTAAGCTTAATCGCCTTATTGCAGCCCCTCCCTGTAGGCGATGGCCTAGGACACTGACAGGTCCTAGGCGATCGCCTGTCCAATAGGACGGCACAGCGCCGGGCCGCGTCGCTCACGCGCAGTGCCGCTCGCGCATGCGCAGTGGGTGCCCGGCCGTGAAGCCGAAAGCTGTCATGGCCGGGTGCCCAGAGTAGCAATGAGGATGCCGGGGTGGGAGGGGGGGAGCGGAGCGGAGCCCCGGCCGGCGCGTCGCTGGAACGCTGGAGCAGGTAAGTGTATGTTTATAAAAACCCAGCAGCTACACTTTTTGTAGCTGCTGACTTTTAATAAACATAACATTTGGCTGGAACACCCCTTTAAAGGTAAATAACAGTATATTTTTCATAAGTGTACTGTATATTATTGCAGTATTTACCTTCATTTAATTTGGCTTTTGTATTTCAGCCAGCTTAGGCTTCATATTTTTGTGTAGACATTTTGGGCCGGATTCAGATACAAATGTGTGTCTTTCCAGCGGCGTAGCGTTTCCTCTTTACGCTACGCCTCCGCAAATATTATGGGCAAGTGCCTTATTCAGAATGCACTTGCTCCATAAGTTGCGTCGGCGTACCGCAAAGTGCCTGGCGTAAGGCCGCGCAATTCAAATGTTGAGGATGCGGGCGTGATTCATGTAAATGAATCATGACCCCACGCTCATGACGTTCTTTCTGAACGGCGCATGCGCCCTCCGTGGACGAATCCCAGTGCGCATGCGTCAAAATACGTCGCTATTTGTCAATGTAAACGACGTTAACGTAACTTACAACGAGCCCCATTCCCGAACGATTTACGCAAACTACGTAACCGACGCTGTCCCGACGTCCATACTTAACATTGGCTACTCCTTCTATAGCAGGGGTAACTTTACGCAGCAAAAAGCCTTACGCAAACGACGTAAACTACGCCCCCCGTCCGCAAGTACGTTCGGAAATCGCTGTAACTCCCTAATTTGCATATTCGACGCGTAAAACGACAGAAGCGCCACCTAGCGGCCAGCGTAAAACTGCAACTAATATACGACAGTGTAACAGACTTAGGCCGCTCGTATATAAGCAGAATTCCGCCATATCTTCTTTTCTGAATACCAAAAAAAGATACGCCGGCTATTCTTAGTATTTACACGGCATATCTCTAGATACGCCGACGTAAATACTTTCTGAATCTGGCCCTTTGTATTTTAGCCAGTAGAGCAAGCTATTGGGGGCTTAGTGGTGTCACTTTACTTCCTGCCTGATGACTTCTGTGATAAAATACCAGCAGTGCCGGCCCAAGACATTGTGCTGCCTGGGACCCCCCCCAAAAAGAATTACGCCCACCAAAAAGCCCACACATTCATTATTTTATATCATGATAACTAAAGGGGACACGTCATGGCTCTATGCATGTATATAGGAATATAAAGAGGACCTGTCATGGCTCCATACATGTATATAGGAGTATAAAGAGGGCCTGTCATGGCTCTATACATGTATATAGAGGACCTTTAATGGCTCTATACATGTATAAAGAAGTATAAAGAGGACCTGTCATGGCTCTAAACATGTATATAGTAGTATAAACAGAGCCTGTTATGGCTCTATACATGTATATAGAGGACCTGTCATGGCTCTATACATGTATAAAGAGTATGTGTCATGGCTCTATACATGTATCCGGAAGTATAAAGGTACCTGTGCATTGCCGGCGGCCACAATGTATTTTGCACAAACTAATCAATGTACGCTAATTGTGTTTTTTTTGGTACCAAAAATATGTAGAAGAATACATATTGGCCTAAAATGATGAAGAAATTCATTTTTTTATACATTTTTGGGATATTTATTATAGCAAAAAGTTAAAAATATATATATATTTTTTTAAATTGTCGTTTTTTTGTTGTTTATATTTTACATTTTTTGACTTACCCTCCATGCTGCTTTCTAGTATCTAGCTTCCTGCTGCACCTGCTAGGGCTGGGTCAATGTTCAATGTCGACGAGCTGACCACCCCCCCGCCCGAGTCCAGGCCAATCACATTGCAAGACAATCTAGCAGCAGGGAATCAAGAGGAGAGAGGGGGATTCTCTGGCTTGTTTAATGACACTCTAATGATGCTTGCAGCAAGGCAGGGGCATCTTTAATATTAACTGGACCCTAAGCAAACATTTTCTTGTGCCCCCTTCATGCAATTCCGCTCTCCACCCCCACATCATAAAAAACAAACCCCTTTTGGCCTGTGATAAAAATCCCCCCGGTGTTCTGAGACATACAATAGATAGCAGCTAGACTTAAAATCAGTTTATAGCAGCAAATCAGGCAGCTACCACAATTGGTTGCCAAAGGTTACCGCTCACTGACTGGTTGCTAGAGGTTACAGCACACAATGTGGCTCCCTGATTCATTGCTAGAGGCTATGTTATGTGTGCCACAGCGAAAAGTGGTCATGGTTAAAGTGGTAAATACAATACAATTTGAGATGACTTACATTTTGTAGACATCATGAGATTTGATGTTATGCCGCTTCTAATTCCAAGGCTAGCCAGCAATGGACTGGCTGGAATTCTGCATTGGGGGGCAACCCCCCCCCCCCCCAGGACAGGTCTGGGGAAGTAAAGGTGAGATATGAGAGAGAGTGAAGAGAAGGAGATAGAGGAAGGAGGGAAATGGAGAGAGACAGAGAGAAGGGGGGGAGGGGAAAAAGAGAGGGCGGCTAAAGAGGAGAAAGATGAAAGAAAGAGGGGGGAGAGGGGGGGAGTGTTGGGGTTGGTGGGGAGAGAAAAAGAGAGAGGGGAAACGAAAAGAGGAAGGGGAAAATGAGAGGAAAAGAAGGTGGATGAGAGAGAGGAAGGGGAAGAAGAAAAAAAAAGCAGGAGGAGAAAGAGAGATATGGGAACAAAAGTGAAAGGGGGGGGTGGACGACAAGCTGGAGGGAGGTAGAAGGGGCAAAGATAGAGAGAGTGAGAGGAGGGGAGAAAGAGATGGGGGGTAGGAGAAAATATATGGGGGGAAAACGATGGGGAGGAGGGAGAGAAAGTGAGCAATAGAGGGGGACGAGAGGTTGAGGACTGAGGAAAAGGAGTGAGACTGTTGGGGGGACCATGGTGTGGGGGGAGGAGAAAAAAAATAGAGGGAGCTAAAGACAGGAGATAGGAGGGAGGAAGAGAGGTGGAGAAAGATGGGAGAGAGAAAGAGGATGAGAGAAAGGTAGATGAAAGAGTGAGAGGGGAAAAAAGAATGGGGGGGGGGGGCGAGAGAGTGAGAAAAAGAGGTATGAGAGAAAAGGGCAGAGAGAGTGTGTGTGTGTGTGTGTGGGGGGGGGGGGTAAGAAGGGGAGAGAGGGCGGGAGAAGGGGGACAGAGCAAGTGATAGTGGGGGCAAAAGGATTGTTCACCATTTATTGCCTCCCCCATTCAGACTGCATCCCCTTGGGTGGCTTAGGCAGCTATACTTGTATTAAATCTCCCGCCCAGCTGCATGTAGATCCCCTTTCATTGCACACTGCGGGCAATGCAGGGAGTAGGAGTGGGAGGGGTTAGGCGGATCCATATGACAGCGCAGTGTGGGATTAGACAGGCGGACACAGTGAAGTGAGGAAGGGGCAGGGGAAAGGTAGTGACAGGACACGGAGTCAGCGTTCTGGCAGGCAGCGGGCTCAGGATAGGTACTATGGCATCTCCTTCCAGCCAGTGGGGGGGGGGGGCGGGTGCTTGTGAAACTTTCTCCTCTCCTCCTCTATAGCGCCCGAGTGCCGCGAGCGGCAGGTTGTCAGCGGCGCAAGTACCGTCTGATGGCGGCGCAAGTACCCCCCTGATGGCGCCCTGTCAACACCTGTTGTCCTTCTCACTTGCTGACTGCTCCATTCCGCTCCTCAGAGGCAGCGGAGTGGGCGGGCTGGCTGGCTGGCTGGCGGACGTCAGAATGCTGCCTCCCTAAAAATGTGCCGCCTGGTACCAATGGTACCACCCGGTCCCATCATAGGACCGGCCCTGAATACCAGTGTCACTGTTAGGGGTCAGGCTCAGAGACAAGTAGCTATAGCTGTAAAAAGGCTCCCACCAACCAGCTGGATAAGCATTTAAGCAGGTCCCCCTGACCAATGACATGGGCTTACACCAGGTGTGGGGTCTAACTACTAACCGGTATTAAAACCGGCTCTGAGGAAGAAGGGATCTCCCCTCGATACACATCAGCCATCTGGAAGGCCTTTCGGCATGCTGGACATGGACCTGGTGACCTGGTCACTTTGTGTCCATTATGGACTTTTAAATGTTTTTGCGATCGATTCGTTTGTGAGCATACCAAATATACTCGCGTATAAGCCAAGGCACCTAATTTTACCACAAAAAAACAGGGAAAACTTATTGACTCGAGAATAAGCCTAGGGTGAGAATGCAGCATCTACTGTAAGCAGAAAAAGAGGGTCAACAATGCCCATTTGCAGCTTCGCTGTACCCATTTGGAGCCTCGCTGTGCCCATTTGCAGCCTGACCTCACTGTACCCATTTGCAGCCTGACCTCACTGTGCCCTTTTGCAGCCTGACCTCACTGTGCCCATTGCAGCTCTTCAACTCGACCATCCTCTCACCTACATTCTCTCTACTGTTTTTAACGTTAAGGAATGTGCCATCACTGTGGGGATGTGAGTCTCCCTGGGTGTACTCGTAGTATGGCAAGATCTAGGTCCCATTACCATAGCACCCATGGTATTTCGCAGCCTGACCTCACCGTGACCATTGCAGAATCCGATCTGTATACCCGAGTCCGTGCAGTGTTAAAAACTTGCGCTCCTCCTTGTGCTATTCCGTGATAGGCAGAACACTTGGTTTCCCAGCAAACACTGTGTTCAGTGTTCCACCTATCATGGACACCCTCTCGTACTCTCGTCTATCATGGTCAGACTCACAGAGCTCGGCAGTGGGCGCATGCAACCCCGGCCTCAAAGGCAACAGGAATATACGTCGATCTGCACAGCCGCGCCATTTTGAAATGTATATAGCTGTGCAGCGGTCGGCAAGGGGTTAAAGCAAGATCATATTGCAGACAAGTAAGTGCAACGTTTTGGAGTCATGCAGGACCCCTTTGTCAAGCACCTTGGCAACTTGAAGATCCACGATGTGCTGGCAAATATATTTATTGTGGCTTTCATGATCCAGTCTCCAGCTGGTGGTTGCTGCAGCACCCAGTACCCTAGAGCTTTCTCCAGGAATGTGTGCATTGGGAATATGGATTATTGCTTTTAGATGATGACATTAACAATAAACATGGTAAGCTGGTAATAATTTGGACTTGCGCTATCATGTGTGTATGCAAAAGGGTTAAATGCATAGTTTACCTGCCCCAGTGGCTACCACTCATAGCGGGCTAGTGCTTAGATTGTTGTCCCACAAACTGGAAAATCATTGTGTATGGTGAGTCTGAGTGTGTAAGGCCTCTTACACACGACAGTTTTCCTTGGCAAAATCCATCAAGAAAATTGGTGGCAGAGTTTTTTTGCCGGGGAAAACGGTCATGTGTATGTTTTTATCAAGAAAGCTGTTGTGGATCTCGACGAGAAAAAAAGAGAACATGGTTTTCTCGTCGGGAGTCTCAATTTCCTTGTCCTGTTTCTCGTCGGGCTGGTTTACGACGAGAAACACGTTTGTGTGTATGCTTAGAAACCTGTGCATGCTCAGAATAAAGTATGAGACGGGAGCGCACCTTCAGTAAAAGTAGCGTTCGTAATGGAGATAGCACAATCATCACGCTTTAACAGACTGAAAAGCGTGAATCTCATCAAACTTTAACTTAACACGCAGTAACATGAGATTAGCAAATGCAGCCCCAAGGATTGTGCCAGTGGAATTAAACTTCTCCTTTATAGTGCCGTTGTACGTGTTGTACGTCACCGCGTTGGGGAACATCAAAATTTTGTCTTGACAGTGTGTATGCAAAGAAAGCATGACAAGAATCTCGTCGAAGAAAGCAACGTTTCATTTACGATGAGATTCTCGGTCGTGTGTACGAGGCCTAATAGTCACAGTATGGTCACATTGGGCCAGACTCTCATAAGAGATACGACGGTGTATCTCCAGATACACCGTCGTATCTCTGTTTCTGTGCCCGGGTATCAATGCGTCTGATTCCTAGAATCATTTACGCATAGATACGGCGTAGATCCGACTGGCGTAAGTCACTTACACAGTCGGATCTTAAATGCAATACTATGCTGGACGCTAGGTGGCGTATATGCAAATGATCATGATACACCGATTCCCGAACGTATTTGTGCCACGTCGTTGTAGTTTACGTTGTTTGCATAAGCGTAAAGTTACCCCTGCTAGGGGTAGTTTTACGTCGGTCCGCCGTATGCCATGTTAAGTATGGACTCGGTCGTTTTCCGTCGTTTACGTAAAACGTTCGTGAATAGGGCTTTGCGTAAGTGACGTTCACGTCGGCTTCATTGACGTTTTCCGACGTGAGTTGGAGCATGCACACTGGGCTACTTTTACGGCCGGCGCATGCGCAGTTCGTTTGGCGCGGGGGGGGGGGGGTTAATTTAAATACAAGCCGCGCCCTTTGAATTACGCGGCCTTACGCCGGGCCATTTACACTATGCCGCCGCAAATTACAGAGCAAGTGCTTGAAGAATACAGCACTTGCTCCTGTAAATTGTGGCAGCGTAGTGTAAATAGCTCACGCTACGCTACGCCAGAATCTACGAGAATCTGATCCATTGATTATTGATCAGAGCAGTAGTAAACCCCCTTTCGCATCCTAGATTGATTTATTATCTGCAGTCAATTTTGTGAATCCTAAAACTCAATGGACATGTGCTTTTAAATAACTAGTTTAACTATGTTAAAAGGAGCTTTTCTGCTACAGGCAAAGGGAAAATATTTCAATGTAGGAAAATTAGAATAGAAATGAAGAAACCAATTATAGTAATGAAAAAATATGATATTATGCTGCATTTTTCTCTAAAAACATAATCAATTCTATTTTAAAAGCTATGCCTCTCCCTCAACCTGTACAAAACCATAAAACACCCTGAGCAATTAACATATAAATGTCACTTACCGGTAAATATTTGCCTTCAGGTGCTTTCAATAATAACTCAGAATCAGTATGCACCGAATACACTTTAGTTTTACTCTAAATCCTAATTCCAGGATAGAAGTGATGGGAAATCTTCTTAATGGAACAACAAATAGCAATAAAAATCTAAAGGAGGTTATAGTATTTTCCTTTTCCCAAAGTTTGGTGTGTAGCTGGGCTTTAAAATAGAAGGCAGCAAAAATGAATTACAGTTTTGGATGGAGTAGGGAAGGGATACAAGTTCTGCTATTTTTTTATTGCTGTGACTCTGTCACAAAGAGGATAAATTCCACCATAGACAGTTGTCTCTAAAGTGGGGTACACTTTATGAGAAAAGGGGAAGAAAACTTCCTTAGGAAGGACGATCGTTCAATTTTCATATAGTGTTTACACAACTTTCAACATCCGATTCAGATTTTCCAAGCGCAGATTTCCAAAGAGACAAGCTCCAAAATTACTTGTACGTGAACAGAAATAAAGATTTTCATTTAATGTGTACTGTTTTCATACAAGAAAAATTAGATACAAAAATCTGTGCATGATCAGAAACAATAAACAACAGTAATGCCGCGTACACACGACTGTTTTTCGGGTTCTAAAAAATCATGTCATTAAAAACGATCGTGTGTGGGCTCCAGAGCATTTTTCACGATCTAAAAAAATGGGCATGAAAAATTTCGAACATGCTCTATTTTTTCACAACGTTTTTAACGTTGTCGTTTTTAAGGTTGTAAAAAATGGTCGTGTGCGGGCTTTAACAACGTGAAAAAAATGTGCATGCTCATAAGCAAGTTATGAGACGAGAGCGCTCGTTCTGACTACCGTTCGTAATGGAGCACATTCATCACGCTGTAACAGACTGAAAAGCGCAAATCGACTTTTACTAACACGCAATCAGCAAAAGCAGCCCAAAGGGTGGCGCCATCCGAATGGAACTTCCCCCTTATAGTGCCGTCGTACGTGTTGTACGTCACCGCGCTTTGCTAGAGCATTTTTTTTCACGATCGTGTGTAATGATCGGGTTGAAAAAAACTTATTTTTTTCTAGAATCTGAATTTTTTATTTTTTTTATTTTTTAGAACCCGAAAAACGGTCTTGTGTACGCGGCATAAGTCAAGCAAAAACATTGTCATACGAGAATTTTCATACAATTACATCCTCGGTTTCGACTGTGAAACATTGAGGAAAACCAGACAATCAATCACCCGATTTGCTTATAGTGTGTACCCAGCTTAACCCTATTAATGAAACTTTCCCTTTTTGTAGGTCCAGGTAACCCTAGTCAACCTTGCCCCCAGAGGTGTCAGTAACAGCTGCCCTGTCCTATGTGGTGCACACAATTCCACAGAGCCATTTTTATCTGGATGAGATTCATATTAATATTGTGAATTTTCATATTAAGGCAGTCTTGTCTTTAAATTTTTCAGGCTCCACTTAAACTGGAAATCCATGCAAAATCTAAAATCCCTCTATCTATAGACACCAAGGCCGGTATTCAGATACATTGGCGTATCTTTGTGCGGGCGTAGCGTATCTTCTTTACGCTACGCCGCCGCAACTTAGAGAGGCAAGTGCAGGTATCTCAAAGCACTTGCTCCGTAAGTTGCGGTGGCGTATCGTAAATTGGCCGGCGTAAGCCCGCCTAATTCAAAGTAGGAAGGAGGTGGGCGTCATCTATTTAAATTAAGAGTGACCCCATGCAAATGAATGGCCGGTCGAACTGGGCATGCGCGCGCATGCTCAGAATCACGTTGCATATACTCACTAAGATACGTCGGCGCAATGCCTACGACGTGAACGTAACCTACGCACTGCCCTATTCACGTAGTACTACGTAAATGGCGTACGCAGTGTAAAATTCGACGGCGTCGTTCCCTGGCCCATACCTTTGCATTAGCTGCGCCTGCTATAAAAGGGGTAACTTTACGCTGGACGTAAGCCTTACGCAAATCGCGTATATGAAGCGGACGGGCGCATCTACGTTCGTGAATCGGCGTATCTTACTCATTTGCATATTTATAATGGGAACGCCATCTATGCGCCCACGATACGCCGGCGTAGGCAAGTTACGTTGGACAGCTGAAGCCATGTTTTTCAACGTATCTCGCTTTGTGAATCGCCGCAGAGATGCAACGGCGCACATTTGGACTTACGTCGGCGTATCTGGAGATACGCCGACGTAAAACGTTTCTGAATCCGGCCCTAAAGATCTAACACTAACCTCTCTCTGCTGTGCTCCCTCTATAGAAAGGCCACAGTTAACTGTAAATATTGTGTCATAGGTGGACCCTAAAGCCCCGTACACATGAGTCGAATGGAGGGAACAATGGGCGATTTAAAAAAAAAGTCAGACATTCGGCCAGTGTGTATGTCGGACTGTCCGACAGAAGCCGGCCGTTTTGGCTGGGTTCTGTCGAACATGCATGCTGGGAAACCAGCAGCCAACCGACTCCCAATCAGCGCTCTCAGCCAATGGCAGATAGCACTAATCAGAGTGTTCTAGCGGGGGGCCTCCCCTCTGTCAGAACACAACAGCTCAGCGGGGATCACTGAACTAACCTTGCACGTATTTACAACGATTCCGACCGGAGCTGTCAGGTGTTTTTTCGTGCAATCCGCGAGGTTGCACAAAAAAAAGCTGTAGTGTGTACCAGGCTTTACTAACATTTTCTAAACTGAGAGAAAGAGTATAACAAACTGATATAAAACAGTTTAAGAGGCATTAAATAGATTAGCGTAAAACAAGTATTAAGGCTTGCTGTAGGTTAGCCTGTATTTGTGGGAGGAGTCTGGTGAGTACTTAAGGCTCCTCCCCACAGCAGGTTCAGGTTGGCGCCATTCCATACTCGAAGACTCTGACCACAATTATAGTTTTTCTTTTAAAAAAAGCATTATGCATTGAGCTTGCTTGAGGCTTAAAGCGGATGTCCGCTGAAAAAAAAATATTAAAAGCCAGCAGCTACAAATACTGCAGCTGCTGACTTTGTATTTTAGGACACTTACCTGTCCTGGATTCCAGCGCCGTCCGCAGCAGAGGACGAGTGATCGCTTGTCACTCTGCTGCCCCCCCCGCCATCCTCGGTGAGGGAACCAGGAAGCCTGCCGATTAGGTCCCGCTGTGTACTGGGAGCCGAGTGTTCCCAGCACACAACGGGGGGATGGACGGATGTTGACGTCATGCCCACAGTCTGCTCGAGACTGCTGGGCCTGAAAGGTGTCAAATCAGTGTGAGTTCCACTTTAGGGTGAAGCTCCGTGTAACGGTCACCACCGCTTACGACCTTCCATCCAACCACGACAAGCTTATCCGACACTCCACAATCCTGCATACACGATCCAAATCATTTCCCATAATCAAGACGAGACTCATCTCCGTACTTGCTTCCAAAGATATGAACCATTTATTGATATTTTCTCAGCTTCTTATACAGTTTCAAGCATAATGCAGTTAATCACAGGACAATGCAGTCCCCACCCCCCTATTCACTCCATGGGGGGCTAATTATCTAACCCGTAGCTAGACATCTTGGCACTGCATCATCAATAGAGTTCAATTAACCTTTAACATAACACAGACATCTAGTTGAATAAGTTATCTAGACAGCTTTATCACACAATGGCAGAGTCTAGTGAGAGTGGGTGCAATCAACACCTTTTCAACGGAATGTCTTTCACATGAATAGCCAACACCTCAAGATATTTCAATAGCCTATTAGAGGTATAAGTCACTGTCTGGTTGACCTGGTCAAGTCATCATGAACTCCTTGTGATATTTCAGTCCTGAAATATGAAGTATTAATAATGTCCCATCTGTTAGTAATATATGACTTATGATTCTTTGTCACCCTATGGCCCTAGTGGACATAAGGTGACCCTAGACATAGGAATATCTCAGTCTGTCATGGTTCATTCCGTCACATCTCTCCCCTTTCGGTGGGAGACAGACACAGGTGGGAACCCCAAACGGGTTGACTCCGAAGTCCGTCAGTAGTTCCAGTCCTCCAATGCTGGTATCCATACTGTAACCCAAATAAATGGCTCCAAACTGAGCATTACTCACCCCGCCAACCTCTGCCTCTCTCAGAGAACACGCCTGCCGCTGGGGAGAATGCAGGGTGGCTGGGCTCAGTCCATCATGCTGTTGGGGGTCTGGGCCAACTGCCCCCCCTTCCTGGGGTATACCAGTGGAGACTGAAGTCCCACCCACTGGTGCTTGCAAAGCAAAGCCGACATCCTCCTGTCCCAGTCCTGTACCATTTTCTGCGGTTGTGCCAGTGGAGACTGAAGTCCCATCCACTACCCCAGGAACCCCCTCTTCTGTTAGTGAGGAGCAGAGGCCTGGGGCACTCTGCTCTGTTGCCAGCTCTTCCGCTGGGTTGCTGTTAGTGGAGACCATAGTCCCATTCACTACCACAGGGACCCCCTCTTCTGTTAGTGAGGAGCAGAGGCCTGGGGCACTCTGCTCTGTTGCCATCTCTTCCGCTGGGTTGCTGTGAGTGGAGACCACAGTCCCATCCACTACCACAGGGACCCCCTCTTCTGTTAGTGAGGAGCAGAGGCCTGGGGCACTCTGCTCTGTTGCCAGCTCTTCCACTGGCTTGCTGTGAGTGGAGACCACAGTCCCATCCACTACCACAGGGTCCCCCTCTTCCGTTAGTGGAGAGCAGAGGTCCGTGACCCTCTGTTCTGTTGCCAGCTCTTCCGCTGGGTTGCTGTGAGTGGAGACTACAGTCCCATCCACTACCACAGGGTCCCCCTCTTCTGCTAGTTGGGAGCAGAGGCCTGGGGCACCCTGCTCTGTTGCCAGTGATTCAGCTGGGGGTAAAAGCTTTACTACCTCAGCTTGTTGCTGGAGGGAGGGGCCAACCACCCCGGCTCTCTGGAACTCCACACCATCCGCTTCGGCTTTAGGGATGAAAATCTCCATATTTTCCACTGCCGATTCATCAGCCATGATTTCACAGTTATCTGACCTTTCCTCATAGTCCCAGGCAATGGGAGCCCCACCCTGCTGCTGAGCCGAGTCTAGCAGCTGTCTGTAGGCGACCTCCAGCTCCCATTCTTGAATGGCCAGAAATTCTAAATCTTCCTGTGACCAGTGGCCTCCCGAGACATTCAATTTTTCCTCTCTGTGCTCCATTATGTCCTCCAAGCGCCACTCCCGATCATCCCCGAAGTCGGGATCACTGGACATCCTCCAATACAACAATCCCAGGCCATCATAGTCATAGCCTTCTGTGGGGCTGTCATCCGCTGACCACGGGCACTCTTGGGCTACATACCACCGGAGGGCTCTGTAGCTCTCGTCTAGCTGCATTTCTGCCCAGATCAGCCTGCTTAACTCTGCTATCCACTCCTGCTTCGGTTGTTTCCCCAACAACAGCATTCGTACGTCATACTGCGGCCAGTACCTTGCATAGATGGAGGGCAGGACCTTTCCTTGGTGTTGCTGCTCCAGAGCTAGTGCTTCCTTCCAGAGTTGGCACCGAATCACATCCGACCATCCCAGCAGGACCTCCTCTGATACTGGTCCTCTGTGCTGTATCCGCATCTCTTGTAACCTCCTTTGGAATTCCTCTTCCATGGAGACTGGTATCTGCACCCCTCCTCTCTCATTAGTTGGTGCTGCTGTGACTTCAGCTGCTGCAGCACTTCTTTGCTGTCGCAATGTGGCATCTACAGCGGTATAACCCGGTCTATGATCTCCGGTGGAGGATTAGGACCATATTGTGCCAGTCCATGTTTAACAGCCCGATCAAAAAATTCTTCCTCAGGTGTCCTGTCTGTTACGCTGGGCCTCTTAGCTCTATTCCGTACCTTTTCTTACGGTTGCTGGCCAGTCTGCCCCAGCTCTCCAGTAAGTCCATGAGGGAAGAGAGCTTCATCCGTTCATACACCGTCTCCATTGTCATGTGTCCTTGTAGCCGTCCTTCTGAGGATGGAATCATCCCACTGCTGCCACCAAATGTAACGGTCACCACCGCTTACGACCTTCCATCCAACCACGACAAGCTTATCCGACACTCCACAATCCTGCATACACGATCCATATCATTTCCCATAATCAAGACGAGACTCAGCTCCGTACTTGCTTCCAAAGATATGAACCATTTATTGATATTTTCTCAGCTTCTTATACAGTTTCAAGCATAATGCAGTTAATCACAGGACAATGCAGGTCACCCCCTATTCACTCAATGGGGGGCTAATTATCTAAGCCGTAGCTAGACATCTGGGCACTGCATCATCAATAGAGTTCAATTAACCTTTAACATAACACAGACATCTAGTTGAATAAATTATCTAGACAGCTTTATCACACAATGGCAGAGTCTAGTGAGAGTGGGTGCAATCAACACCTTTTCAACGGAATGTCTTTCACATGAATAGCCAACACCTCAAGATATTTCAATAGCCTATTAGAGGTATGAGTCACTGTCTGGTTGACCTGGTCAAGTGATATCTCAGTCCTGAAATATGAAGTATTAATAATGTCCCATCTGTTAGTAATATATGACTTATGATTCTTTGTCACCCTATGGCCCTAGTGGACATAAGGTGACCCTAGACATAGGAATATCTCAGTCTGTCACGGTTCAATCCATCACACTCTGCTTTAAGCCTCGTACACACAATCAGTTTTCCAGACAGGAAAATTGTGAGGAGAGCTTTTGGCCGGGAATCCCTCACACTTTTACCAACGGGAAAACTGCCCAAAGGCCGCAAACAAAAAAAAATGAACCAGTTTATGGGAAAAACTGCGATGGAGCATACGCATGGCCGGGATTCCCGGCCAAAGCTCTATCGCAGTTTTCCTGTCGGGAAAACCAGCCATGTGTAAGGGAAAGACTGAACCGAGTAGGTTCTCGGCTTTCCCCTCAGGATTTTCGAAGGGGAACTTTTACCGTCGGAAATCCCACACGTGTGTATGGGGCATTAGAGATGTTCTTGCTTGTGCTATAGCACACAATAGAATTTTGGATTTTTTTTAAAGTGGAGTATGATCATTTTATTTGGACTAAATGACAAAAGTTTTAAAATAATGTCTCCACTCCAATAATTTAGGTTTGAAATAAATGAAGCTTGATGATAACAGTCCAGTTTGAGTTGGTCATAAGACTTTAATCCTGGTGTGGTATGAATGGAAATCAGCAGCAGTTGGTTGCATCAAACAATCCAAATAGTTAACATTTTTTTAAGTTCCAAGCCATCCAAGAAGAAAGTCATGAAGGGGGTTATACCTCTGGGTCCATTGACTCTCCTGTAAAAAAAACTGCAAGTTTTTGATGTTTCCAAGAATTTCTTTGATTTTTTCTGCTGCTCCAGTCATGAAAGGCTGCACTCTTCCAGGTTTATTCTTTTCTAGATGACATTTAATGGCTTTCCTATAGTCTTTAATATATCGTTTGAATGCATCCTTTGTGAAGCCAGTTTCCTGAAGATGATGGTTCATCACAATGTCAACTCCTGATACTGATACACCCTCGGCCTCCTCCTCCACGCACTCAGCAGATGCGTTTCCACCAATAAGAGCATCATTAATGTCACCTTCTCTTCATGTGATGGTCTTTCCTTCAACTTCAATACACAGTCCATTGCAGACTTCTTTTAGTCGATAGATGTCTGAGAACATTTCATCATTGCTGATGACACACTTGTAGATGATCATGGTGACGGTGAATTGGGAGTCGGCGTTCCGGAGCGACGTACGGGAGCTTCAGCTCCAGCTAAGAGTGGGGAGTAAAAAGGCGAATTTTGTATTTTTCACCATTTTGTTATTATTATTAATTTATTTTTCCTTTATTATGTCTGGCACTAATCTGTGAGACTTGTCTGTTGTTGTCACAACATACATTTTTGCCTGTAGTATCATTTTGCACTGACATAATACACTTAAAGCTTAAAAAAATATTAATAATAATATGCATTATTTCCTAAAGAGAATCAACATTTCACTGATGAAATGTCCATGATTTTATCTTTATAAATGTTAATCCTTTTGTAGTTCCTCCACAAGTCTAGAGTTCTCCTTTAATAAAAACACATTTCCCTTTGCTCCCATATCTTATGTTTTGTAGCCCAATCATATTAATAATAATGGTGAGCCAGGCCATGAATTATGATTCAAGTGTGGAAAACATGCAGGATTAATTCTATAATTTAAATTTTAAAGATCTCCTATTATGGAGTCTTTGTGAATATAATTATTTGGCCCACAAATAGATTGAAGGATAGAGAGATCTCTGCTTGTATAAAGGAGCTGCATTTAAATAGGTTGGTTAATATTTCACATAACAAAAAAAAATTATCTCCGGGGATGTCATGTGTCTTTGGTGTAACCGTGACACATAGTTTTCTCTTCTATGGTTTTGAAAGGTTATTTAATGACAATAAAATGGTGTATGACTGGAAATAACACTGTAAAATTGTCATTATTATCCTGTACATTCTGATAAGCAAATTAAATTCTGTCTTTCATCTACATATATTGCCTGGGATTAATTTGCTCATTCCAAGCAATTTCTATGAGGTGCAGAATAGATAGGAATTAAAAGAGCTCTGGCGCTGCATTTTTATTTTCCCTTTGTATTTGCTTGAATATTAGAAAATACAAAAGACATTCACCCATGCATAGCCATGTCCACATTTAGTTTTTTTTTGTTTATGCACTTTTGGGGGGATGTGGGGTGTTTGCTAATGGGAGTGGAAATTGGTTTTCTTGGTGGGGAAGGGGTTGTGATGAACGGGATGGAAAGAGTTTATCTTTAGGAGGAGGAATTTTATTAGGAGGGAGAACATATGTGCTGGGGGTAGGATTTTTGCTTGGGGAAGTGAGTGGGGATGATTTAATAGGGGGTGGGGGGGTACATACTCTTGAACCTGTACTCTTTACATCACATACTCCTGACCCCTATACTTTATACCATGGCCCTCCAAACTGTGGCCCACAGGTGGGATGTGGCCTCTTGCTTGCCTGTACCTGGCCCATAAGGCATTATTGCTCTCACTGACAGCAGAGATAGAGAACTAATTCTGTCACTGACTCCAATGATGGGGCACGATTTCTCCCTCTGACCCCATTTTTTTTTACTCCTGACACCAAGCCTATGGCATTGTTTACTCCCACTGATGCCAGGGCATTTTCTACTCCCACTGGCTACAGTCCAGTACCAAAGTTTGTAGAGCAGTTAGCTGTTTTGATAGTTTGTTGACATCTGCTCTATACATTACATACTCATGACCCTATAATCTTTACACTACATACTCCTGACCCCTATGCTCTATACAATTCATACTTATGACCCTGTACTCTTTACATGACATACTCCTGACCCCTATACTCTATATACTACATATACTACATTCTCCTGACCCTATACTGTATAAATTACATACTTCATAACCTGTATTCTTTCAATTACATACTCCTGACCCTATACTCTATACCCTATACTCTATACCACTTCCTTTCTGCAGATGCCCAGCCCCCACAAATACTTCAGACTGTTAAAGACATGCTTACGACTTCCGCACAGTCAGCTTAATCTGGATGAGAAAGAGTTGCTTGAGAGAATCCTCCCTGTGCACAGTGAATTGTGTTTCTTATTTTTTTTAGGTGATAATGTTTTCTGTATTATATAAGTATATAAGATCAGTGAGGAGTATGGAAGGGAAGCTCAGTCTAGTGTCTTTGCAGTATGATCTGCACTCAGATCCAGATTAACCTACTATGCTTGGAATGGAGAGAGTATACCAGTAATGGTGAACCTTGGCACCCCAGATGTTTTGGAACTTTATTTCCCATGATGCTCATGCACTCTGCAGTGTAGTTGAGCATCATGGGAAATGTAGTTCCAAAACATCTGGGGTGCCAAGGTTCGCCATCACTGGAGTTGTTGAAAGAGTATCTCTTCCTCTATAGCAGTGTTTCTCAACTCCAGTCCTCAAGCCCCCCCAACAGATGAAAATGCTGTGGGAATTACTAAGGCAGTGAAACTGATCAAATCACCTGTGCAAAATAATGGAAATCCTGAAAACCTGACCTGTTGGGGGGGCTTGAGGACTGGAGTTGAGAAACACTGCTCTATAGTAAGTTTTCTTATTCTTCTTTTTCATTGCAGTTAAATAATGGATTCCAAGCAGGAGCAATGTGCTGTCATTGAGTTCTTGATGAAGGAGGAGTGCAGACTGTCTAACATCCACAGAAGGCTACAGAATGTTTATGGAGATGACACCACTGACAAGATCTTCTTGATCTTTCTCTTGTCAATGACGTCATCTCCGTAAACATTCTGTAGTCTTCTGTGGAAATAAGACCGCCTGCACCCCTCCTTCGTCAAGAACTCAATGCCAGGACATTACTTTTGCTTAGAATTCTTAATTTACCTGCAAAGAAAAAGAAGAAGAGTTACTATAGGGGAAGAGTTACTGTACTTTTCCAACAAGTGAAATGGAAATGGCCTATTTAAGGTAATAAAAAAGTTATGCCCACTTTTGTATTACTTTATGTACATCCCTCGTAAATTGCTGTAGATAGCAGTTCTGATTTAGCAAATGACCACAACACATTTCACACTATTGGATTGACTTCCTTTGCAGCTTTTTGAATTTAATTGTATAACATCTCAAAGCCACAGCAGATGCTGGAAGACCAATACACTATAGGGAGCAGTTGGCTGTATAACTCCCAGCAGTTGTCACTGATTGCTGGTCCCGCTCTGAATGAGCACACAGTTGGGGAGTAATTTCATACAGGGCCACCCTGCCAAAATATATTTGTTCTGGTCCAGGGAAGCAAATGCCCTACTGCCCCCCAGCCCAGTACTCCCTTGGGCTCCAAGTAAGTAAAGGTGGAAAGATTTCTGCACATTGCCAACTTTATAAACTGCGTTTGGACAGTGACAGAAAAGGATTATGCAACACAGGGTTAACAGTGGCGTTTTCCTTTAGCAGCATCATTAACAGCTTGTCTGAGAACTTGTAAGAAGGAAAAAAAGTTCTGAAATATGTGCTGACATTTTGACAGTCTTGTTTGCAGTCACATCTTAAATTTTGATCTTAATTTGTGAAGCTAAAACATTTCTATTAATAATGTAAATTCTAGAAGTCATAGCACACTAATTATACTCCTCGGCGGCGGCGTTGTAATTCATATTATCCCTCTAAATCCTCTCAGTTCGGATGCTTTTTCTGTAGAGAAATGATTTTCGTCTTTTAATTGATACCGGAGCGAATGATCTTTACAGCAATATCGGGGTCACTTAATAGTTTCTCATACAGGCCAAATGAGCTTTGCAAAAAACAAGTCTTTTTTTTAAAAAGAATTTGGAATGACGAAGAAGTGATTATGTTCTTACTCAATCTCAAATTGAATAGAATTGTTTTTTTTATAGCATTGGACATAATATTTGGATCAAAAAATTGCCTGATTGTTACAGTAGATTCAAATTCTAACTGAGTGACATTTAGTTTATCAAAGCACTGCTTATAAAAAAAAAAAAAAAAAAATTAAAATATAATACTGTTTTCATCTTTTGTTCACCCTATATTGGACCTCAGTACTACTGATCTCCTGTGCCCTCTATGCAACCACTTCTAAACTACGTGCACTCCAGTGACGGCTGCATTGTAGGTTGCATGATGGTGACAATATAAGGAAAGAAAAATGGACAGCCGCACTCCAATGGATGAAAAGACTTGAAAATAGTGCCTGTTTATTCCAGTCAAAAAACTAAAACAGCAAAAACAGCAAACAGTGGGGTAACAAAAGCTGACGCGTTTCACATCGACAACCGATGCTTAGTCATTAGAATCTGCAATGGTGATGGTGACAACCATGGATAATGCCCACATAATATGGTCAATTTAATAAAGCTGGAGAGTGCAAAATCTGGTGCAGCTGTGCATGGTAGTCAATCAACTTCTAACTTCAGCTTGTTCAAATAAACTTTGGCAAAAAGAACCTGGAAGCTGATTGGTTTATATGCAGAGACGAACCATATTTTGAGTTCTTAAAGTGGATGTAAACCCACTCTTATCCTTTCCAAACTACTGCCATAGTGGTTATCTATAAGGATATACATGGCTCCTGCATGTATCTTTACCTGTTAAATGTCTCCCCTCTGTCTGTTATGAGACCCAAAAAACTGCAGATTCTGTGGATGGGTCTGTTGCCCTGCGCTCGGTGGGTGGAGTCGTAGACTCCTGTTAGGAAAGGTTCCATCCGCTGGTAATATCTATCATTTGGCATGCAGTACTGAGGTCCACCAGCAGGTGTCTCCTGGCAGTTTTGAACTGTCAGGGGAACTTCTCCCTGCTGGTGTTATGTCATCCTTGGTCCGCAGTACTGGCATCCACCAGCGGATGGATCCTGGCAGTGTGGAGCAGACAGCACCTTTACGCTCAGATGTGACTCGAGGCCAATTACAGGTATTCCCATAAATACCCGGCAAGTGCAAACATACCTTGCCCTGGTATCGTCCTCATGCCCTGATCTGTACCTGCTGCCTGATTATCTGAACCTGTTCCTGTCATCTGCTACCTGAGTTCCTGATCCTGTCTCCCTGTCCTGACCATCCATCCTCTCCTTGTCCTGTGTTCCTTACCCCATCTGCTGATCTCCCTGTGTATGACCTTGGCCTGGCTAACGTTTATGTTTCTGGAATATCCCTTTGTCCATCTGCTGTGTATGGCCCTGGCTGTTGTTATTTGTGGGTCTCTGTCTGTTGGTTGGTTTGTTGCACTGTGTCATATTGGAGGTGGTTGTATTTATATTATTCACTTACCTAAATAAATCATTATATTTTCACTTATATGTGTTTGGTGTTCCTCTGGTGCTAGCCACACAGTTCTGGTCACACCTGGCACATGACAACTCCCCACCCACCTCTACACTCTATTTCTTACACTGAACTTTTGCTATGATCACTAACATCCAGTCAACACCCAGAAAAGTCATCACATGAATTCAGCATGCCCAATCATGCTGAGGTGTGGGGCAGCGAATCCTGGAAGAGCTGGAGATGGAAGGAGGAGGGGATCTAAAATACACAGAATGTCACTCATGCATGAGATATGTAAATCACCTATCACTCACAGCAAAGGGGGAGAAACAGACTCCTATTTATTTGTCTGTCTGGTTTTATCTCACTAAAAAAGGATAAGAGGACTGCTCAGAGCTGGATTATCTCTTTGTGGCAAGACTGGGCACAGATGACATGCAATCCTGTACTGTACAAGGTGCAAGCCTTAATAAAAAATAAAAAAAATCTGGTTTACATCCACTTTAAGTTTTAAGTAAATAAACCCCAATGTGTTTTGAAACAGACAATTGTAGTCTCCATTGAAAGCACATGCGATATACAGAATGTGGCTGAACAAGGACCTTCACGGTAGGATCACCAGGTATAACTACAAGTCTGGGGACCGGCAGATTCTGATACTGCAAAGCAGCAAAACAACAGCAACATTCTTTTATGAGTTGCATAGTGTTTTGGCCATATGACAATTGACAGAAATACAATTTTTACGGCTTCTCATTAATTCCTTCACATAATACTAATCAAAGAAGTATTGGGTGCTTACTATGCATTGGGTATAGTACCGGAAATATGTTTCTCAGTTGGTAAGAAAATGTTGTTGGCTTTCAGGTGATATGGCTATCATGAGACAACCTCCATGCTGGGACAGGTTGAAGCTCGGTGTACAGTGTGGCTTTGATGGCTGCTGGCTGAAAGACAGTTGACGGCTTTGTCCAGGCAGCGTTGTTGCCGCTTTTGGTAGGGAGACGTGGAACCAACCTGAAGGGGGATGATGGTGTAGGTGTCCACTGGACAGAGTCTGCCATTCGAATAAAGAGAAAACAGAGCATCAGGCACCTCTTAGTAAGTCTTTTTAAAAGTTATAGCCAAATGCATTAAAACACTCACATTTAAATGGAAAACTAACATTGCACATCACCCTGAACACACCATCCCCACCGTGAAACACGGTGGTGGCAGCATCATGTTGTTGGGATGCTTTTCTTCAGCAGGGACACGGAAGCTGGTCAGAGTTGATGGAAAGATGGATGGAGCCGAATACAGGGCAATCTTAGAAGAAAACCTGTAATGCAGCGTACACACGATTAGTTAAACTGATGAGGATGGTCTGATGGACCGTTTTCACTGCCTGATCTGATGCAGTAAACCGATCGTGTGTGGGTGCCATCGGTTATTTAACCATCGGTTAAAAAAAAGCCAACTTGTTTTAAATTTAACCAAATCCACACATGCTCAGAATCAAGTCGATGCATGCTTGGAAGCATTGAACTTCATCTTTTTTAGCACGTCGTTGTGTTTTATGTCACCGCGTTCTGACACGATCGTTTTTTAAACCAATGGTGTGTAGGCGCGATGGACCATCAGTCAGCCTAATTGGTTAACCGATGAAAACGGTCCATCAGACTACTCTCATCAGATGGACCGATCGTGTGTACACGGCATTAGAATCTGCAAAAGACTTGAGTGGGGTGGAGGTTCACCTTCCAGCAGGACAACAAATCCAAACATACAGCCAAGGCTACAATGGACTGGTTTAGATCAAAGCATATTCATGTGTTAGACTGGCCCAGTCAAAGTCCAGACCTAAATCCAATTGAGAATCTGTGGCAAGACTTGACAATTGCTGTTCACAGATGCTCTCTATCCAATCTGACAGAGCTTGAGCTATTTTGCAAAGAAGAAAGGGCAAAAATGTCAGGCCGCGTACACACGTACGAGAACCTCGTCGGGCTAAACCCATCGTTCCGCCCGACGAGGTTCCCGTTGAGCGGTCGGAAAAGCTTGTCAAGCCAAAGTCCTCATTGAACAACGAGGAAAAAGAGAGCGTGTTCTCTTTTTTGGCTCGAACGAGCTTCCCGACAGGGCGCTCATCGGATGTGTACACACGACCGAGAACCTCGGCAGAATATGGATCCCAGCGAGCTTCTCGCTGGATTCTGCCAAGGTTCTCGGTCGTGTGCACAGGGGCTTCACTCTCTAGATGTGCAAAGCTGGTTCGAGACATCCCCAAAAAGACTTGTATTGGTAATTGTAGTGAAAAGCGGTTCTACAAAGTATTGACTCAGGGGGGCTGAATAAAAACGCACTACACACTTTTCACATATTTATTTGCAAAAAATGTGGAAAACCATTTATCATTTCCCTTAAACTTCACAATTATGTGGCACTTTGTGTTGGTCTATCACATAAAATCCCTATAAAATGCATTTATGTTTTTGGTTGTAATATGACAAAATGTGGAACATTTCAAGAGGTATAAATACATTTTCCAGGCACTGTATGTACATAAATATATTATTTTGAACATTTGGTACATCTATTTATATGCACTGTGCACTTATTTTGCTGCTATAAATAGTTATTGAGATTATACTTTAATTCAGATCTGTTACTTCTTCTTAAAACCTACACAGATTTTAACCGGAATTATACCTATATAGCAAATCATGGAAGTTTTTTCTTTTGTGTTTTTTTTTGAAGAATGTTATTCCTGTTTGCAAATTTATATCTAATAAAAGCTATCCATTGAAAGATGCCACGTGGTTTGCAGACCAGTCTTTCTCATTTGGTCCAGGCTGTGTGGCAGTTGAAGAACAGTCTTTAACGTCAATACTGAAGGAGCAGAGACACACTGATAAGTCATAACTACTGTCTCTCCCTCTCCAAAACTGAGTGCTGCTGTAAAGGGATTACAGGATCCTGCTAAGAGGGCTCTTACTCAGTACGGGTACCGTACAGGGAACAGTTTGAATTTTCTCGATGAATGGACCAGAGCCATTGAAGGCAGCTCCAGAGACCATCTGAACAGCGAAACCATATTTGCCATACCGCTGCCACTGGTCAGAGGGCACTGCTGCTATAGACCTTGTTGCTGCTAGTAAGGACTGAGCACATAAAGACTGGACATTTGACTGGCAGCCCTTACCACTGTATGCAGACTATATATGGACTGTATTTGTGTGCACCACCATAAAAACTGTATCACAACATAAACCGGCTGAAGAACTGTTCGTTAGAAAGCTGCTCTATTATGACTTCATATGCTGCCACAAGTAAGAGGAGACTACTACAGTAATGCCGTGTACACACGGTCGTTTTTTGCGATGAAAAAAAACGTTGTTTTTTAAAACGTCATTTAAATTGATTGTGTGTGGGCAAAACGTTGTTTTTTGTCTTAAAAAAAACGACCAAAAAAAAATTCCAACATGCTTGAATTTTTTGTGTCGTTTTTCAAAACGTCGTTTTTTGTTTCACAAAAAGTCACCGTGTGTAGCAAAAATGTCGTTTAAAACGACGTTTTTCAACCCGCGCATGCCCAGAAGCTAGTTATGAAGCGAGCTTCAATGGAAAAGAGTGGTGAACGTAACCTTGCTTTTTGTGAAAAAAAACGATGGTGTGTATGCAACATCGCCTTTGAAAAGTGACGTTTCAAAAACGTTGTTTTTTACTTCACAGAAAACGTCGTTTTTTTTCATCACAAAAAATGATCGTGTGTACGCGGCATAAGACCTGGGTCTCAGCATAATTATGTCTAGTGTACACTGGTTACAGGAAAGTTAAGTAATAGCATTATTCACCATTGTAGTTATCGTCATTAGACATGTGCACAGAAAAAAAATCGTTTTTTTTTTGTTCTGTTTCGTATCGTTCCGTTTTTTCGTTTTCGTTCGTTTTTCGTAAGACGCCCGTTTTCCTGTTTGTTCCCGTTCGTTTTTCGTATGACGCGATTTTTTCGTATTCCGATCGTTTCGTATTTTCGTTACTGTTTTATTTTCGTACATGCGGGATGGTTCGTTATTCTGTTTAATTCATGTTCGTTACTTGTTAGACAATAATTTTCGTGAATTTTCGTCAATGATTTGCAGTATCTTGAAACCCTTTTTTTTTGCTATTTTCAGTCGTATGTTCATATGACATCTATAACAAAAGATTTGCATTCTGTATTTTAAATTCCTTTTTTCTGTTGGTATTTTGGATTCAAAATACAGCATGCAAATCTTTTGTTATAGATGTCATATGAACAATGAACATAGGACGGAAAACAAACAGAAAAAGGATTGAAACAAAATACAGCATGCAAATCTTTTGTTATAGATGTCATATGAACAATGAACATAGGACTGAAAACAAACAGAAAAAGTATTGAAACAAAATACAAAATGCAAATCTTTTGTTATAGATGTCATATGAACAATGAACATAGGACTGAAAACAAACAGAAAAAGGATTGAAACAAAATACAGCATGCAAATCTTTTGTTATAGATGTCATATGAACAATGAACATAGGACTGAAAACAAACAGAAAAAGGATTGAAACAAAATACAGCATGCAAATCTTTTGTTATAGATGTCATTTTTGTTCTTTTGCTGTTTTCATTTTGTCGTTTTTTTTTTTGTCGGATCATTCGTTCGTATTTGCGGTTGTTCGTTATGCGGCTCATTCGTAATCTCTTAGTTTTCGTATTTTGGTGCTTTAATTTTTTCGTATATACACATTATCCTGCGGGTACGAAAATGAACATTTTCGTACGAAAATAACATTCGTACGAACGGGAATGCACATATCTAATCGTCATTCATACCATTGCTTTGTGAAGAGTTGTAGGTTACCAGGTATAGATTACCTACCTACCTAGGACTCCACACCTTCCTGCTATAAGTTGGTAATCATATTGCTTAGTGACTCATCTCTCTGTTTACTGCTTCGGTCAGAATATTCCCTGTCAATATATGTGCATGCAGCAGAGCAATATCTGCTCCTAGTGTTGTCTCTACCTTTCCCGAACTGAGTGCTTCAGCACAGGGATTACAAGAGGGTGCTCACTCAGCATGGGTGCCATACAGGGAACAGTTTGCATTTTCTCAATGAATACACAGCATTCCCTGATTGGATAAAGTGAAAAATCAGAGCAGTGAGGTCATGATCTCTTCCTTGTCTTATCTATGAGCCGTACCCACCAAACTAGATACGCCTGAAAATAGGCTTCCTCCGACCGACCTAACCTTCCTTCTCCGGCCTATCTTAGGTGCATATTTAGGCTGGACGGATCTGGTTCGACCATTGATTTCCTATTAAAATATGCAAATGAGGGAGATATGCCGATTTGCATACGTATTTGTGCCAGACGCTAGCTAAGTGCGCCGCGTGTAAGTCCTAAGTCCGGCGCAAAGTTATTCCTACAAATAGCTGCTTTATCTTTACACCTGACGTGCACAGGTCAGCTGAAGAGCAGCTACAGCAGCACCATTATGGACGAACTTAGCAAGCTGAGCAACCCCACTTGCAGGACAACACATCTGTCTGCCAACATGCCAGGCATAATATATATATATATATATATATATATATATAATATTATTATTATTATAGGGTCCAGAGGTCCCCAGGGCACCCCCCGATGCCAACCCTTTTTTATACAAATGTTTTACTTTTTTTTTATATTATTTTATTTCTTTTTTTACATTTTTTTTATATATATAGATATATTTTTTATTAAAGGGCTCAGAGGTCCCCAGGGCCCCATGTGTCAAACCCCCTTTTTTTTAATAAATGTTTATTTTTTATTTTTATTTATATATATTTATTTTTTATTAAACGGCCCAGAGGCAAATTTGCACCGGACGGGCGCATGTCTGGGCTTATTTTTAAGCTCGGCAAAAGTCGGTTGGGCCGGCATATCTCAGGAAGTTGGGCCGGGGTAGTTGTGAGCATGCTCACAGGGAAGCGTTCAGACACCGAGGTCACTGAGCATGCTCCGTGGATGATAGGCCAGGCGTAAGTGTCAGATCCAGGCTTAGACCATCATTTGCATAAGGTCACACCCACTTCCACTTACACCTACTTGCGCCTTCACATTTAAGTTACACCGGCGCAAACTTAGAAACAAGTGCTTGGTGAATACTGTACTTGCCTCACTAGTTTGCATCGGCGGAACTTAAATGTGCTGCGTTATGCCGGCACAAAGATGCGCCCATCTACCTGAATCTGGCCCTTTGTATTTATTGAGAAAATGCAAAGAAATCTCTGACTGGTGCAACTTCAAGCATTCACAATGCAGCAGAGCAGTTAGTGGAGTCGCAGCATCTACTACAGCGATTTCCAGCTTCCAATGGGATCCCACAGGTATAGAACATACATACTTACATTGGTCTAAGCTGGATCAGTGTAACTGTATAAAAGTTTCCATACCTACACTTCAGCTTTAAAAAGGCTGACAGGTTTATTTTAGTATAGTAGGAATGGAGAGCAGTAGCTTCTTGGAATGGAGGAGATGGTTTTGCTTGGAGGGATGAAAGAAATTAAAGGCAAGACTGATTTACAACAGAGGTGTACCGGAGGATATTTCAGAATGTACTTCACAGGTCAGACTCTTAACAGAAAGCCAAGGACAGATGCTTTTTTCATTCAAAAGGAAGCTCTAGAAATAACCGCATGTTAATGGTGGATTTTTAAAGCTGAACTCCAAACAAACAGCTAAATTCACGAATGAAATACATGCGTAGTGCTACCCCATTCAGGAGCCGCTGGTTGTTTTTGGGATCGGCCTATTAAGTTACCCTTGGTGGCTTCTCTAGGGATGATGGTAGTGAGTACATGTAGTGAGCGAATGTCCAGTCAGCAATGGAGTTTTCAAATGCTTTATTTCCAAGGCCCAACACGGCCAACATCAACACGAAATCTGATAGGAAAGGTTGATGAAGCAGAAGAAGAACATTTGCAGTATCAGGCCCAGGATAGATAGGGAAAGTAGGCCTGCTTTCATCAATAGCACAGTTTGTCGCCACTCTAGTCAGAGTGGGTCAAGCGTCTCCGGACAGACTTCTGTCACGAGCCTGGCAGCCGAAGTGTCACTTAGGTTTCTAGGGGGGAACAAACCTCTGCCACAGGCCTGGCTCGGGCCTCTGCCACAGGCCTAGTACTTGGATGAGCTAAATGGATTCTTGAGCGAATCATCCCAGTAAATTCAATCAGGGTCACCGGTTGAAAGTTTGAAGTGTACCTGTCAATCTCCCGGTCACCAGATCCCTGATGGTTCGTTCAAGCCCTTTTGGATCACCTACCTCCGGGTTCTCCTTAAGCCGATCCCCCACCGAACGGCATACAGCCTGGGATCCCTTTTAGTGTAGCTGGGGACCCAGTAAGTCAATGGGGCCCCTTTCAGCATCCGCATGGAACTCTGCGTAGCATATGACCCCGGCCAGGTAGGCCATGATGCCGGGGTCCATTGGATGCGCACACCCTGAAGGAACCCGCGAAGAACCAAAGAAAATTGGCAAACGCCACGGATATACCCTTCCCCAGCATGCCCCACGAGGGAAAACTCCTCTAATTGGCTGCTGTGGAAAAGTGGCTCCGTCAGAACCCCTCTAGCACCACCTGCCGCCCAGGGGTGTGAACATCACCCCTGGAGTGCAGATTGGCCCACAGGACAGTTCTGAATGAACGCAGCCCAAATTTACATAATTATGAATGGGAGCAAAATAACTCTCCCATTCCCCATTAACTTTAGCGTAGCGCCCATACTGAAAGTAGGGGGGCGCTACACATATATGGATTTAGGGCCGGGACAAGGGGGGGCAGTAGGAGAAGCTGCCTTGGGCACTGTGGTATCATGTGAGAGGGCCGCAAGGAGATGGGGGAGAGGGGATTTGTGTTGGAAGGGGAATTTGGGGGGGTGGCAGGAAGTAAGCATTGTTCTAGGAGGGGAAATTTGGGAATGGGGGGGTTCCAAGAGTTGTGATTTAGGTAGATTTGTGTAAGGAGGGGGGACAGTGGAAAGAAGATTTGTATTAGAAGGGGGGATTGGGGAGTAGGTTGTGCTGGGAGGGGAAGTTGGAGTGGGGAGGGGGGAAGGTGTGGACTAGGGGTAGAGGATTTGTGCTATGAGGATTTTTTTTGAGGGGAGTGGGCATGACAACCCTGCAGTCTGTGAGACCAGACTCTGAGGGCCAGATGAATTGCCTGAATCTCCAGAATGTTGAAAGGCGGGAGCTGTTTGGCTCTGGACCACCTTCCCTGGGCAGATGCCTTTTCCAGCACTGCTCCCCAACCTATAAGGCTGGCGTCTGTGGTTACAATTTTCCAAGTAACCAGAATAAAGGTTTTTCCTTTTAGCAGATTTTCGGGTAGCAACCACCAATTGAGGCTCTGGCGAACCTGTTTAGACAGGATCATTGGAAGGTCCAAGGCCTGGATTCTTCTCTTCCAAGTGGACAGGATGTTTCCCTGCAACGGCCTTGAGTGAAACTGGGCATAGGGAACAGCATAGGCTACCATCTTTCCCAATAACCTCGCACAGACGGATGGAAGGTTTTGTCTTTGCCTTTATCACTCGGACCAGATCCTTTATGGCTTTGGCTTTTGGCCTGAGTAGGAATACCCTGCTTTGGGACGTGTCTATAATCATTCCCAAATATTCCACCATTTTTCAGGCTGTAAGGAGGATTTTTCCAGATTGAGGACCCAGCCTATGTACTCTAAATACTCCACTGTGCTGCGCACATTGTGGTCTAGGAGTGTTACGGACTGATCCATGAGCAACACATCGTCCAGATAGGCTGTTACTGCTATGCCCCATGCCCTCAGCTTTGCCAGAGGGGGGCCTAGTAACTTTGTGAATACCCAAGGTGTCGTAGCCAGACCTAATGAAAGGGCCACAAACTGGAAGTGGCACTGATCCACCACAAACCTTAGAAATTTTTGGTGAGCGGGAAATATTGGCACATGAAGATATGCATCTCTGATGTCTATTGACGCCAGGAATTCTCCTCCCTGAAGGGTGGAGACTACTGAACGGACAGACTCCATGCGGAAGGAGTGAATGTTCAGAAACTGATTCAAGTCTTTCAGATCTAGGATAAGTCTGACATCCCTGTTTGGTTTTGGAACCGTAAAGAGGTTTGAGTAAAACCCTGAGCCCCGATCTTCTGGGGCTACTTCCATGATTACCCCTTGGGCCAATAGGTGTTGCAGGGCCAAGAGCAATGGCCTCCTTTTTTCTGGATTCTTGGAAATCCTTAACCTGCAACAGTGTAGACTTGCCTCCGGTAATCATCCCCAAATAGGCGTTCCCCATAGAATGGGAACGCCGCCATGTATTTTTGCAAGAAACCTGAACTTCCCAATGCTTTAAGCCTCGGCAAGAAACAGCGAGAAAACTGCTGGCAGAGCTTTCTTGCCGAGAAAACCGTGCGTGTGTACGAGGCTTTGAGGTTTCTCATCAAGAAAACTGCCCAGAATCTCGACGAGAAAAATAGAGAACCTGCTCTCTATTATTTCGTTGTGAGGTTCTTAGCAGTAGTTTTAAACAATGTTGTTTTTCAGGTTGTAAACAATGATCGTGTGTGGGCTAAAACGACATTAAAAACCTGAGCATGCTCAGAAGCAAGTTATGAGATGAGAGTAAGCACATTCATCACGCTGTAACAGACAGAAAAGCGTGAATCGTCTTTTACTAACACGGAATCAGCTAAAGCAGCCCAAAGGCGAATGATACTTCCCCTTTATAGTGCCGTCGTACGTGTTGTACGTCACCACGCTTTGCTAGAGAATTTTTTTAAAGCGATGGTGTGTGGGCAACGTCGTTTTAATGATGACGTTGGAAAAACATAGGCTCGGATTCACAAAGCACTTACGCCGACGTATCTCGAGATGCGCCGCGTAAGTGTAAATATGCAACGTCGTATCTATGCGCCATACCCACAGAACAAGATACGCCTGAAAATAGGCTTCATCCGACCGACGTAACTTGTCTACGCGGCGTATCGTGGGCGCATATTTATGCTGGACGCATCTGGCGCTCCCATTGATTTTCTATGCAAATATGCAAATGAGGGAGATACGGCTATTCACGAACGTACGCAGCAGCACCGATACGGACGAGCTGAGCAACCACACTTGCAGGACAACACATTTGTATGCCAACATGCCAGGCAGGGCCGCCATCAGGAATTAAATATAAATAAAAATATATATAAAAAAGGAACTAAAAATAATAATAAAAAAAATCAAACAATATCCCACATTTTTTTTTTTTTACAAAAAAATAAAAAAAAGGGTGCTTGCCACCTGGGGTCCTGTGCTCACACACACCACATCCACCTCACATTGGATTAGCCCAAGTCCACCATGCATGACTTGGGAGCAGCAACTCCATGCCAAGGCCCCAATGATATTCCTGTCCATTCATACCACATTCACACGGTCGTGGGGATCACCCACATTCACACACCAGTCACACTGTAGCCTGCACTTCTAACTGTGTGCAGTCACTACAAAACAAAAAAAAAGGAACATGCCATTGGCCGACATGGCATGGCCTTACTGGAGGACGGCACATACCTCTGTGCACGTCTCTCAAAAAAAAAAAAACTCATAATCTGAGCACACCAGCAAAAAAACACCACTCATTTGCCCAGCCATGGGCCAGGCATGGTGGCACGGCTCCGGCTCCTCAGTTGTCTGGGGGGAGCCTTGGGTGGGGGGGGTGGGGCATCAGGAGTAGGATCATCCCTTCCTCTGTCACTCTTGCCAGATGCTGGCTGCCTGCCCTCCAGGGCAAGGCCAATGCGGTTGAGGAAGAAGTTGGTCCGAGCCTGCATCCGCAGCTGGCGGGTGGTGGTGTGCCGCTGGTGGTGCCTCGTCTGCCTCCCCTCCGCCTCGATGGCAGCAGTGTTGGCCTGTACAGCCACTGCCAGGCCCCTTAACTCCATTACAAGGCCTGATGCTGTGACGATGGTGACCTCCTGGAGGATCTCATCTTTCCTGACCTTGCTGGTCATTCGACTCTGTGCGCCATGTAGGTACACGTCGTATCTCGAGATGGCAGAGATCAAGATCGCCCTCTCCTCTTTAGAAAATTTTTTTTTCCTCCTCTCCCTCTCAGTCACTGGAGCAGACTTCACTGAGATCGCAGTACCTACACCAATGGTAGAAAAGCTGCTGGTGTACTTTTGCGCTCGACAGGCGCATGTCTGGGCGTATTTATGCTCTGGGCGTAATCCGGTTGGCCGGCGTATCTCAGGAAGTTGCGCCGGTGTAGTTGTGAGCATGCGCATAGGGGTGCTGACCATACACCCGCGTCACTGAGCATGAACCGTTCAGGATACGCCGGGCGTAAAGCATTGCCCACACGCTCGGACGTTCATTTGCATAAGTTCACACCCACTTACACTTACACTGGCTTACGCCGATGAAATTACATTACGCCTGCGCAACGTTAGGAGCATTTGCTTTGTGAATTTCATACTTGCCTATCTGCGTTGCGTCGGCGTAGCGGAAAAGAGATACCTATGGCAGCATATTTTTTTTTACATACCGAAAACGACATTCTTTTTCATGGTGAAAAATGATTGTGTGTATGCTGCATCAGTCCTCAGACTGCACCTGATCCTCATCTGCAGATAGGGATTTTTCACCCTCAGAATGCTTATCCGATGGGAGAGCCAGAGCAGATAAAGGGGACCTTCCCCACTTTCTGCCATCTTTTAATGAGGTTGCAATTAAAGGGTCACTAAAGGATTTTTTTTTAGATAAATAGCTTCCTTTCAATTTTACAGCAAAAACGAACAATGAGGACATGAAACCAGGACGCCAAGGTAACTTAATGTGCCGATCCCAACAATCATCCAGTGCCTCCTTCGGGGGTAGCGCTACATATTTTTAATCATTTTTAAAAGGATTCAGTTAACTATTATGTCTCTATACCCTGTAAACAGTCATTTCAGCAAAAAAAAAAATTCCTTTACAACTCCTTTAATGTAGCAAGCCTTCCTTCTAAGCCATCCAAAGCAGCTTTTAAAGTGTCCTCATTGACAAATACAGGAGCTGCAACATTAGGAGAGGCTGCAAAGCCTGACAGGGGTACATGTTCATCCTGTGAGGCTGCTACCAGCAGTGGCGTAACCAGAGTTATGGGCACCCGGGGCAGAAATCTTTTTTCTCCCCCCCCCCCCCCTTTCGTATAATCATCCACTGGTTATAACTTATAAGGATAATTAAACACGTGTAAAGGGCATTACATTTTAATGGTGGTAAAGAGCAATACATATGACCGACCCTGAAACTTGCTTGTTGTGCACTGAGATTTGGGCCTTTTTTAACTTTAAGGGGCAATTTATAAAAAAATGTTCGGAGCTACCTGGAAAACTGCATGTACATTTGTTCACATGCGAATGGAGGCAGGCAACAATGGTGATGGCATTGGTGCCTGGTGGCAACATGGAGGTCTGAGTCACCTCCTCTCTCCCCCAACTAGGTGCTGCTGGTGCGGTGCCGAGTGTCAGTGACAGTCACTGACACTCGGCACCGCACTGCCACCACACACCAGCAGCACCTAGTTGGGGGAGAGAGGAGGAGACTCAGACCTCCATGCTGCCACCAGGCACCAATGCCATCACCATTGTTGCCTCCATTCGCATGTGATAATCCATTCCTGCTAGAAATATCATATGACCCTGAAACTTGGATTCAATAGCTGTTAGTTAATTTTACACGGAGGAGTACTCACTGTACCATCAGTGACGCAACGCAAGTCTTGTTGTTGTCATTACCTGGCAAGTGGCAACTGTACTGTAGTATATACAGTACACACACAAAGCCCAGGGGAGGGAAGCTTGTGCTCCACTGCACATCTGCGGCACTCAGGGGCAGGCGATGTCAGTGTTGTCAGCCAGGGACTGGGAGGGAGATTCTTCTCTCAGTCAGGAGGAGGAGAACTGGCGCTGCGGCTTTATCCAGAGGGAGAAGCGCGGGCGGGACTCCTCTAGGCCAGGGCATGGATTGGCCAGATCCGGCACGCTGAGCAGTGAGGTAGTGAGCACATGACCAATACGCCCAATCACAGGGCGGGTGCCGCAAAATGGTGGCCGTACACTACTCACCTCGGGACATGACATGTCTCCCATTGATTTTAAAAAGTGACACTCACTTTCCCGGACCCGGTCGGACGCCAGGATTTCGCCCCCCCCCCCCATTTTTCGCAGGGTGCGACAGCCCCCCCTGCCCCCCCCCGCCATACGCCAGTGGCTACCAGTCTGTCAGGGGGGTGATAATCTGCAGGCATGACTAGATCCCCTAGCCCTAGGCGTGGATCTCTTAGGCCGCGTACACACGATCGAACATGTCCGCTGAAACTGGTCCTCAGACCAGTTTCAGCAGACATGTTCGATCGTGTGTACGACCTATCGGACCGTTTTCTAGCGGACCAAAGTTTCAAAACATGCTTTGAAACCTGTCCGCTGGAAACCTGTCCGTCGGACAGGTTCGATGGTTAGTACACAAAATCATCGGATCAAAAACCTGCGCATGCTCAGAATCAAGTCGACGCATTCTTGGAAGCATTGAACTTTGTTTTTTCATCACGTTGTTGGTTTCTACATCACCGCGTTCTGGTCCGATGGAATTTCTGTCCGATGGTGTGTACGCACATCAGACCAACAGACCACTTCAGCGTGGTCCGATGAAAACGGTCTGTCGGACATGTTTCATCGGACATGTCTGATCGTGTGTACGCGGCCTTAGTGACGTTTTTACTTTCCCCTGACCCCCTTTTACTGGGAGACATAGTTCTTTAAGCTGCAAAGTGGAGGTACTAGTACAGGTGCAATCACTGCTGTGATAAAAAGTCTTACAATATACATATATCAACTTACTGCACAACCTAGGGAAAGGAAGCGCCACCTAAGCGCCACCTAAGTGCAGTATTAAAGAGGTTCTTTTAATGACACATTGTACAAAACACACTTACAAGAAGGTAAGGAAAGAAGGCTCATCTGTAACATCCTGTAGTCCTCGTCCTGGATCCATGGGCTGCTTAGAAGTAAAGATAGCAGAATGTGTTGGGTCTTCAGGCTTGTCCTGTGGCCATCAGGATGAGGCCTGTTCCAGCCTCACGGGTCATGTGACAGGTCACGTGGTTACTTCCGAGGAACACTTCCAGGAGGAGGGTCAGACAGGGAGGACAAAGGCTAATTGGGCTACGCGCTCGGAGCCACTGCTCCTTCAATTGGAAGTGTTCCTCAGAAGTAACCATGTGACCTGTCACGTGACCCGTGAGGCTGGAACAGGCCTCATCCTGATGGCCACAGGACAAGCCTGAAGACCCAACACATTCTGCTATCTTTACTTCTAAGCAGCCCATGGATCCAGGACGAGGACTACAGGATGTTACAGATGAGCCTTCTTTCCTTACCTTCTTGTAAGTGTGTTTTGTACAATGTGTCATTAAAAGAACCTCTTTAATACTGCACTTAGGTGGCGCTTCCTTTCTCTACCCCTCTTTTGTTTACCACAGAGTCAGCTCTCTGAGGACAGCAGCCGCCATTGAACAACAAAATCACCTGCATTTTTAACCATTGAACTGCCTGTTACTATTACTTCTAATGGACTAATCACCATACCCCTACCATACATGTACTTTGTATCTGCGCTGACAGTTACCTTTCCTATTGTATCACTGCACAACCTGATGCCTAGTAGTTGTCTTAGGTTTGCCTGGTCTGATCCCCTGGGATGCTTACAGCCCACAGCTCTGTTCCACGCCGCTTACAGAATGCTCTGGTGTGCTGGGCTTTTAAACACAAACCTCTTGGCGTCTGCACATTGGAGAGCCGTGCACGCGCACAGGCAGTAGCAACCACGCCCCCCTCCTTACCTTGTCATCTGACAGTCCAGAGTGCGCTTCCAGCACGCGCCGCCCATCATGGTGGTGGCCAGGGGTGAAGGGGAGAGAACAGACTACTGGGGCTTCTCGAGACCCCTCTTGTGCTTATGTGGCAGAGCCTGCAGCGGAGGAGGTGAGTGGTGTTTTAAACAGACCGACTTCAATGAGTGTGTCTCTGGATGGCATGTAAGAGTACACCAGGTATGTAACTTAGTCCTTGGTGGCGGAAACCAGGTAAGACATGCCTATTCACAGAAGATAACATTCAAAAAAATTATCTTCACTTACTTTATCCCCGCTGCAGAAAAGCTGCTAAAAATAGCAGATCCAGCCTTCACCTATCACGGTGGGTAGTGTTGTGCCAACCTTCTGGTTCATGGGTTCCCTCTTACAGGATCCTCTTACCTGGACATGTAGAAGACTCTGCCAGAACTTTTCGTGCCACTGTTGTATTAGTACACCAAAGCCTGGATCCCAGAGCCCAGACCTCCGAAGAGAGACATTACAGGTAAACCTTGATTCTTCGTTACACGAGGCCCGGGAACCATCCATTTTAAGTGTTTAGTATTGGCCTGAGGTATGAATCCAGTTGTATAGCTCCTAGTTCTCCGCAGAAAACCATCAACAGAGCTCTTTTCTTAGCACATGTTCAACGTGACCAACCACCTTAGACACTGGCAAAAAAACTGAGGTGCTCTCCATATGGGAGGGGTTATATAGGGGAGGAATCTGCCTTGTAATTAGGGTTGCCAGTGTCCAATCACCTGTGGTGACTATCTAACCCACTAAGTAATTATCAATGGCTCTGTGTCCTGTGATGTATGAACAAGAAAAAAATTTTTTGTCATTCTGAAGCTTACCTCCAACCACTTTGCATATTATATTATGTATACTGTGATTCTGTACATGCCAAATATTCTGAAGAAATCTCCCTCCACTAAGTCTGGCTGCATCCATTTTAATCGTGGGCAGCTGAAGCTGCTGCCTGTTCACTTCCTGGATTTACACAGACACACCTCCAGCTCTACAGCTCTTATTGGCCCTCTTATGACTCACCCCCCCTTCCTAGCAAACGTTCACGAGAGTGAGAGAGAGAGAGAGAGAGAGAGAGAGCTGTGCATGATGTCATAAGCCTAGGCTAATGACCAGACAAGAAACGGGAAGTGGCTGTATAAGGTATTTACTGGTAGGAAAAAAAAATACTATCCAAAGTTAAAACAAGGGCAAAAGATTTAATAGATGGAAAGATTAAAAATGACTGAAGGTCCTCTTTAAGACTGAATGACACTCAACACGACTTAACCCATAAGATTGAGGACTCTACTGTGAATGCAGGGTGTCATGAACCCACCCCCTAAGAGGGTGTCACCAAAGAGCCCTTCACGAATTGTAATGATTTAGACATAAGGGACCATTCTCTTCATTATCAAGAACTGCCCACCACTGGGACCAGACCAGACCTGACCCAATGAATTATTCAACCAACCTTAGACAAAAGCGTAGGAAAAAAGAAGGTACCTGGAGAGGCCTTCACGTGGGTGATTGAGGGGGGGTGGGGCTAAGCCCAGGTTTGGGTTTAAAGGTTAGAGACATCCAGGTCATAATCTTTTTAGAAATCAGCCAAAAAGTGCAGTCTACATACTTCCCTCCGTAAAGGTTTATTTAGTGAAACCAAATGGAACACAGACTTCTAATGAAATGCTATATAAAGCTTTAATGATGGAACTCATACGAAGGCGCGGGATGAAGACGCGGTGTGACAGCCCGCTGTGGACGTAATTCTCACTCATTAGAAGTTATTGGCCACTTTTTAATAACCTCTTATGTTAATATAGTACAAAGGAGTACATCAGTCTAATTCAGCTAGTTATCTGCTTTCATTCGCGCCCTATACATCTCGAGATCATTCGGATTGATTCTGAATAGCTGTATTAACAGATGATAAAGAGATAGCATTAGTTCCGTACAAAAAGCCTGGTTGAATACGTAGACTGTGGTGCTTTTTTTTCAAGTGTAATTAATTATTCAGAACTCCAGCGAGTTCCATTAATACTTTGATTATAATATATGCCTTTATTCCTGCACTTTCTGTTCTGCTTTTTTTTTTTTTGTCTAAAATGAACAGCAAACATGTCTGCTTTCAGAGAATGCTCACTTTGAGTCATTGTTGGAAAGGTTGCCTTGAAAGAAATGACGGCCCCTGTTTGTCATATTTGGGTTATACACTCACCGGCCACCAGGGGCGGACTGACAACTCATGGGGCCCCCGGGCATTAGGAGATTATGGGGCCCCCGGGCAATAGGAGATTATGGGGCCCCCGCGCAATAGATTATGGGGCCACACAGTATACACACACACATACAGTATACATACACACAGAATACACATACACTAAAAAGGTACTGAAGAGGCGGGGCAGATATAATCTTGGGATTAAAAAAAAAAAACACAGATTTTTACATACTGTCCCTGGTTTATTAGGATGGCAACCCTGATGGGGCCCCCTGGTGGCATGGGGCCCCCGGGCAATGCCCGAGTGCCCGAATGGTCAGTCCACCCCTGCTGGCCACTTTATTAGGTACTCCTTGTGTAGCGGTACCCCCATAGGGGCTGCTGAGTGATGTGGCCCACCTGTCACCCTGCCCAGCCTGGCATTCACTTCCAGACACTCCAAGACAATGAACAAGTCCATCAGCTTTGTTTTTTTTGTGTATTTTATTGAGGGATTAGAACTTGGATGGGGTTAAGAAACTCATGGGATGCCCAGAAAATGATTCTTGCATGGTATGGGACAATTCATATATTTTCCTTCTGCACAACACTTCCTGCAGACTACCTCTCCTTCCCCCTCCTGCACAGTTCTTTAGGCTCAACTAGCACATGGTTAGTCCAACCTCTGGTTTGGGACAGGCTTCAGCAAAGTTCCCTATTACAGGCAGGGACCACGGACCCCTTCAGTGTAGCGACAACAATAAGAAAAATCTTTAATGCTAGCTGACCTTTTTGGTGGACTACTGATTACAGTCAGCCCTTTTCAGATCCTGACAGCTCTCCCAGCTGCAGCAGCCCGGATTTGCCAGTAACATCACAGTCTCTCCCGCGGGCTCTACATCCATCTCTGACTGCATACTCCCAGTCCTCTCTGGTTTGCCTGTCCCAGCTCTCCCGACTGTGCCTGCCACTCACCGACACCTGATGGATTCCTCCTAAAGACTTGCCCAGCAGTGTTCCCTGCTGTCCTTCCTCTACTGCTCCTGTTCAGGACACCTGTTGGGTTGTGTTGAGATCCTTCACAGCTCCGAGCCACTGGCCCAAGGTCAGCCACCCCCCTCCTCCAAGGCCCTGACAGCCTAACACTCCATCTCCAGTTCTTCCACCCGAACAACTCCTCCCCAGCTGGATAACTCCATTGGTCAGGTCTCCTTAGAACGCCACACAGAGCTCCACCTCTCTTCCCCATCTTCCTCTAGAAGCAGAAGGGAGGTAACCGAAAGATGAAACTAGCTGTAAGTCAGCAGCCGCTGGCTCTGATAGGCACTTCCAAAGCCAACCAGCTAACGTTATTCAGATGGCCGGCGCTCTCCAGGGAGCCGGCCATCCCAATAGAGGGCCACAGCAACAATACATGGATTCATGCTATGCATGAATCTATGTATTGTTGATCACTGGCGGTGCAGGAGAGAGAGGGGGCGGCGCTCCTGATCCCTCTATGGATGCACCGCCACTGAGCCTGACTAACTATGCAACAATCTAGTTCCTTTAATTTTCCATTTCTCTACCCACCTTCCATACTCCTTAGCATTTTTTAGATATCAACCAAAGTTTTGAGTTTAGGCCTGCTATGCAAAGTTTTAAAGTGGTAGTATACTCTATACTACCACTTTCACTTACAGGTAAGCCTATAATAAGGCTTACCTGTAAGTATAAAGAATATCTCCTAAACCTGTACGGTTTAGGAGATATTCCCCCCGCAATGCGCCACTGATTGCAGCGGTGCATGCGCAGCGGGGATCCTCAGCGAAAGGACCGGCAGCCCCAGGCCTTGCCGAATTGAAGTCTCCCGTGCGCATGCGCGGGAGTGACGACATCGCAGCTCCAGCTAATCACAGCGCTGGAGCGGCGATACCCGGAAGACACGCCGGAGCAAGATGCCATCTCGCTCGGCGTGGAACAGGTAAGTGCTCTTCACCTCGTTCCAAGGTAAGTATTTCATAATCAGCTAGTATGCGGTGCATACTAGCTGATTATGCCTTTTGCCTTTCAGGTGGGGGAATTTTTTTTTTTTCAATAGCGGGTATGCAACCGCTTTAATGCCCTGTACACCCAACCGGTTTTCCCGTTGGAAAAAAAAACTGATGGTTTTCCCAACAGAATGCCTATCAAGCCTGCCTTGCTACACACGGTCACACGAAAGTCCGGTGAACTTTTGACTGCCAAGAACGTGGTGACATAAAAGACTAAGACGAGCCGACAATATTAAGTTCTATGCTTCCGAACATGCGTCAAAGTGTTTCCAAGCATGCGCGTTTTTTTTCCCGTTGAAAAAGCATACAGACGCACCGTTTTCCCGCTAGGATATTTTCCTGGTGGGAAAAAAAGGTTCGCTCTCTTTTTTTTTCCGCCAGTTTTCCCGTCTAAAGCATACACCCGGTCGGAATTCCCGGCCAAAAGCTCCCATCGCAGTTTTTCCCGATGAGAAAATTGGTTGTGTGTACGAGGAATTAGAGTAAAAAAGAGGGACCGCCACTGGATTTATGGGGAACAAGATCAGTTCTTCTTCCAGACACCCTGAATGTGGCTGGCTGTATTCGTGAAGAGAAGCTCCGCATTGTTCCTTGCGGCATTGCGCACATCTTGCAGGATTTGGCAGGCAGTTGTTTGTTCTTATTGGAAATGGTGGCGCGTAAATCAGAGCAATAAAACGAGCTGTACTAATGAACGTTATTTTATTGATTTGTCAAATTATAAGAGCTTGAGCTAAGGCATTTAAATTGCAGCACCTTCTCTTTCCTTTCTTTCTTTCTCTTTTTTTTTTTCTCTTTCTCTGAGACAAATTCTGATTTACCATCTGCCCGATGTTTCATATAAATACCAAAGAAGAAATAATACTCTCAATAATTGGCACATTAGATCTGTTTCAAGCCTGCCATGACAACCGAACTGCGCAAAGTAGCAACAAGGGCTTTTCACCAACGTAAGGAAAATTTCCACTGGAAATTGGCAGACAACGTGGAAAAAGTCAAAGAAAAGAAAAAAAGAATAGCCGTGGAGTCTGCAGCAATGAAATTTAAACTTGTGCTAAGATGATCTGTTAGGGAATAAGGAAATACCAGCCTGGTTACTTTCTGTATTCCTCACAGCTCTTCAGGCAGCCTTTCCTGCTAATAGGCTAGCTTTTTAGATATGGGCGGTCAAGCATTATCTAACAAGTATTTGTTCTTTCAAAGAAGAATAGTGTTGCTCACGAATATTCGTATTGCGAATATTCGGCTCGAATATGGCATATTCGAGTATTCGCGATATATTCCGAATTTCGTGGTGAATATTCGCTATTTCGAATATTCGTATTTTTTCAATTTTTTTTTAGAACAGATCACATCCTAGAGATCCCCATCGACGTCTAAAAGCATTGCTGGTATGATTAGAGACCTTGGGCCGAGTAGCTGCAGCGATCATTTTATATTGCCGAAAAATCGCAATGCGATTATTCGGCAATAGCGATATCGCGCGATTATTTTCGAGAAATACGCAATATTGTTTTTAGCTAAAATAACACATATATTCGATTTCAGAGTGTTACTGTCGAAATTCCGCAATCAATTTCTCATTCGCATTTTTGCGAAATTACGATAAAATATCAAGAATATTCTGAGCCAATCAGAGTGCTCCTTCCGCATTTGCCGAATATTCGCAATTATTTTGTATTGTAATATATCACGAATATTCTGAGCCAATCAGAGTGCTCCATTCCGCATTTCTCGAAATTTCGCAATTATTTTGTATTATAAAATATCACGAATATTCTGAGCCAATCAGAGTGCTCCTTCCGCATTTGCCGAATATTCGCAATTATTTTGTATTGTAATATATCAAGAATATTCTGAGCCAATCAGAGTGCTCCATTCCGCATTTCTCGAAATTTCGCAATTATTTTGTATTATAAAATATCACGAATATTCTGAACCAATCAGAGTGCTCCTTCCGCATTTGCCGAATATTCACAATTATTTTGTATTGTAATATATCACGAATATTCTGAGCCAATCAGAGTGCTCCATTCCGCATTTCTCGAAATTTCGCAATTATTTTGTATTATAAAATATCACAAATATTCTGAGCCAATCAGAGTGCTCCTTCCGCATTTGCCGAATATTCGCAATTATTTTGTATTGTAATATATCAAGAATATTCTGAGCCAATCAGATTGCTCCATTCCGCATTTCTCGAAATTTCGCAATTATTTTGTATTATAAAATATCACGAATATTCTGAGCCAATCAGAGTGCTCCTTCCGCATTTCTCGAAATTTCATTCGCATTCTCAATTCGCATTCGCATTCGCATTCGCAATAGCGAAATTTCGCAATCATTTCATTTCTAAAAAATATCGCGAATATTCGCATTTAACGAATATATCTCGAATATTCGACTATATATTCGAGATATATCGCGAAATCGAATATGGCATATTCTGCTCAACACTAAAGAAGAACTCCAGTAAAAAAAATAACAGCTCATTAAATATAAAATATTTAAAAACACAGCTTTTGCTGCAATACTGACCATAGATCTGGAGCTGTCACCCACAGTACTTGTTTTTCGCCGCTAGATGTCCTCAGTCCTTTGAGCTGAATGATAGCTAGCACAGAACGACTCTCCTTCTCTGAGCCCAGGCTGTATGATGCTGCCACCCCCCAGGGGGCGGGACTATGACAGCCAAGTTTGCTTATGCGGGATGTCGTTCAGCCTGGAAGACTGAGGACATCTAGTACTGGAAAACAAGTACTGTGGTGGACAGCTCCAGATCTTTTGTCAGTACAGTTGAACCTCAGATTACGAGCATAATCCGTTCCAGGAGTATGCTCGTAATCCAAAGTACTCGCATATCAAAGCGAGTTTTCCCATTGAAGTCAATGGAAACGAAAATAATTTGTTCCGCATTGAATGCGGCCAGAGGTGGGGGGCACCAGAGAGCGCCGACAAGGTCAGAGGACACTTCGGCTTGTTTCCTGTGCCCCCGTACCTCAGGCCAAATGAGGTACTGCAGGCTAATGTTTGGCTTTTCTCAGCTCCTGCGCCCCCGTACCTCAGGCTAAATGAGGTACTGCAGGCCTATTCAGCTTAAATTCTGCTTGTCTTGGGAGTCAACACTTGCAAACCGAGTCAGAATTAAAAAAAAAAAGTTGCTCGCAAATCAAAACGTTCTCAAACCACGTTACTCTTAAACCGAGGTTCCACTGTATTGCATCTGTCCCCCATACTCTTTGCCGACACCAGACATCTTCAGTCTGGGTTGAAACTCATGTCCACTGAGGTTAGGCTATCATAGACCCACCCTCAGGGGGGTGACAGCATTATGCAACCTGGGCTCATGCCGCGTACACACGATCATTTTTCAGCATGACAAAAAAAATGTGTTTTTCAGCATGTCCAAAAAGCAAACTTTTTCCAACTTCATCATTAAAAACGACGTTGCCCACACACCATTGTTTTTTAAAAAACAACTGTGGATGTTTTTCAGAAGGAATTTTGGCTCATACTTGAGTTGCATACACACGGTCACACAAAATTCCGACCGTCAAGAATGCGGTGACGTACAACACTACAACAAGCCGAGAAAAATTAAGTTCAATGATTCCGAGCATGCGTCAAATTGATTCCGAGCATGCGTGTTTTTTTTGCGCATCGGAATTGCATACAGATGATCGGAATTTCCGTCAAGAACTTTGCCCGTTGTAAAATTTGAGAACCAGCTCTCAAGTTTTTGCTGTCGGTATTTTGGACAGAAAAAGTTTGATGGGGCCTACACACTCACATCAAACTTTTGTTGTTGGAAATTGCGACCGTGTGTACGCGGCATTAGACTCTGGAAGGAATACTAGTCAGTCGCCATCAGCATAGAGATCCTGTGGAACTTTCCTTATTGTACTGTGCAGCCAGAAAGCTGAGGAGTCCTCAGTTTATACAATTCTCCAGTTTATTGGGGTATCCCATGCTCCCTATCCCAATAACAACAAAAAAAAAGAAACCCATAGACTGTTCTTTGGAGCCAGTGGAACAGTGAGAAAAATGCTGGGTGCCTGGCTGTGTGTGCTCTAAGTGAGTTAATAGAACTGCATTCACCAATGGCTCCTATGGGTGCCCTTATAAATCTTCATAAAAATCTTAAGGTACGTTAACCACTTAAGGACCACCTAACGCCGATATATGGCGGCAGAATGGGCACAAACACGTACCTGTACGTTGCCCTTTAAGTGCCTAGCTGTGGGTCGCGCGTGCGCCGCCGGCGGAGCGCTCTCAACCCGGTCCAAAGCTCTGTGACCGCGCCCGCGGGACCCGATCGCTGCTGGTGTCCCGCGATCAGGTCACAGGAGCTGAAGAACAGGGAGAGTTGTGTGTAAACAAAACTTCCCCGTTCTTCTCTGTGGCTTGTCACTGATCGTCTGTTCCCTGTAATATGTGTTATCACACATCCAGCCCCGCCCGCCTACAGTAAGAATCACTCCCTTACGGCACACTTAAACCCTTAGCGCCCCCTAGTGGTTAACCCCTTCACTGCCATTGTCATTTTCACAGTAATGAGTGCATTTTAATAGCACTTTTCGTTGTGAAAATGACAATGGTCTCAAAAATGTGTCAAAAGTGTCCGATCACGCAGTCGCAGTCACGAAAAAATCACTGATCTACACCATTACTAGTAAAAAAAAATTATTAATAAAAATGCCATAAAACTATCCTCTATTTTGTAAACACTATAACTTTTGCGCAAACCAATCAAATGCTTATTACGATATTTTTTGGGGGATATTTATTATAGCAAAATGTAAAAAATATTGTTTTTTTTTTTCAAAATTGTCGCTCTATTTTTGTTTATAGTGCAAAAAATAAAAACCGCAGAGATGATCAAATGCCCCCAAATGAAAACTCTATTTGTGATGAAAAAAAGGATGCCAATTTTGTTTGAGAGCCACGTCGCACGACCGCGCAATTGTCAGTTAAAGCGACGCAGTGCTGAATCGCAAAAAGGGGCCAGGTCCTTTACCTGCATAATGGTTCGGGTCTTAAGTGGTTAATATGCAAATTTAAAGGATTCCCTGTCCACCTACTTTCCTATTGACTCATCACTAAAGCCCCGTACACATGATCGGATCCGATGGAAATTGTCAGACAGAGTGTATGCCCCATCGGAGAAAATCCATCGGAAATTTCGATGAATTCCATTCCAGAGTTTAAATATAGAGGCCCGGATTCACATACATCGGAGCATATATATGCCGCCGTAGTGTATGTCTTTTACGCGACGCTGGCACAGCGCAGAGAGGGAAGCATGGAATTTACAAAGCAAATGCTCCCAATGTTGCGTCGGCGTAACGTAAATTCGTAGGCGGAAGCTGGCCTAAGTCAAAGTAGGTGGAAGTGGGCTGGAAATGGGCGTGATACATTTAAATGAAGCGTGACCCCATGCAAATGATGGGCTGAGCTTCACACAAGTACTTAAAACGAACTGCGCATGCGTCGTACCTTGGACGCATGCCAGTGCGCATGCTCACAATCATGTCGAAACAACTGCCTAAGATACGTCAAATCACTGCCTACGACGTGAACGTAACCTACGCCCAGCCCTATTCACGTACAACGTAAACTACGGAAAATTCGACAGCATTCGTTCCCTGGTCCATACCTTTGCATGAGTTGCGCCTCCTATATGGGGAATAACTTTATGCCGGACGTACGACTTACGCAAACCGCGAATATTATGCGCCAGTATGTTCGTGAATCGCCGTATTTGCCTCATTTGCATCGAAAATCAATGGGAGTGCCACATGCGTCCAGCGCAAATATGTGCCCACTATACGCTGGCGTAGGAAAGTTAAGTCGGGCGGCTGAAGCCTATTTTTCAACGTATCTTGCTTTGTGGGTCGGCACATAGATACGACGGCGCACATTTGTACTTACGTCGGCGTATCTGGACATATGTCGGCGTAAGTGCTTTGTGAATCCGGGCTAGAACATGTACAGTATATTTACTCCGATGGAATTCCGTCAGAATGTGCTTTTGGTCGGGCAAAAGCCCGATCGTGTGTAGAAGGCATAAGGTTCCAGGCTCACTAGCCAATTGGTGGATGGAGAGGGTTGTTCATGTTTCGACACTAATAGGAAGTGTCAATATTTGCATGTTTGAAGACTTTTAAGAGAATATTTAAGAGTATATTCAGACTGTATAGTACCTGCACATCAATTCTAGGACCATTAAGAAAAAAATAAATACATTATACAATCCAATATATTAGTTGAACATACTGAGGGCATTTTATATTGTCCAGAGTGATTTATTTTGTGTTATTTGTGGAATGGTGGAATATTAAGCGCTCATGGAAATTAACACGGGCATTTGCATTTAATGAATCGTTGACCTTTAAATTAGGTGAATGTGGGACAATGGTGCAGTGAAGGGTAGCAGCCATAAGAACAAACCCGGTTAACAGAACAATTTCTGTGACCTTTATGGGTTGTTTCCTATGCCTCATTTATTTCACTTATCAGAGAATTATTTTTCTACTTTAATCATTTTTTTCCAGTACAGATATAATTAACTCACAGGTTTTTAAAACAATATCTTCCTACTAATCCTTTTTACAGGGGAATTATGGTCTTTTATTTTTATTAGCTGTACAGGCAAAGCAGATCTGCTTAATGTATGTTCTAAATGATCTTATCAACGTCTGTTAATATTCTAACACTTTAGATCAGGGGTCTCAAACTCCCGGCCCGCGGGCCAGTTGCGGCCCGCAGACCAAGATTTTGCGGCCCACTGTCAAGCCCTTCCCCCGGACAGTGTCATACTTTGCAGCGCATGCAGCAGGGCCGGTACAAGGCAGGGGCGGGAGGGGCGAGTGACCCTGGCGCTACCAAGTCTAACAGGGGGGGGGGCGCAATCAGCCGCGGCCGCCAGATCAGTTGGATTGTCTGTCACTCACTTTCACTGAGTGACAGACAGCGCAGGCAGCGGCTGTGGCACACTGTGTGCCGACTGCGCTCCTCTGTCCTGGTCCTGGCTCCCTTTCATTTTTTGCGTTGCCTCTCGCCCCCCCCCCCCATGAAAGCTGGTATATTCCCGACGTGCGCCGTCACCGCGTGACGTCACGCCGGGGGTGAGAGGTGACTGAGGCAGAGAGGAAGGGAGGACTCGCGCGGAGCTGTGTCTGGAAAAAAAAAAAAAAAAAAGGAGGACAAGACACGAGGAGCCTGCTGCCTGCCTCAGCCTGCTACTGTCTGGAGTGGAGTGTGTGGAGTGGACTGTCTGCAACAGAAGAAGAAGTGAACTATAAAAAAAGTAAGAGACAACTTAAATTAGTCTGTATTGGGGAGGGGGGAGGGGGGATTGGACTGAGGTGACCATCATATTTTTAATTAAAAAAAATGTCAGAATTATTTTTTTTTTGTGTTATTTTAAGCTTGCCTTCCTTGTCTGCATAAAAAAAAAACCTTAATTGCAGCCTCACTGTGCCGTCACACGCAGCCACTGTGCGCATCACACGCAGCCACTGTGCCCATCAAACGCAGCCACTGTGCCCATCAAACGCAGCCACTGTGCCCATCAAACGCAGTCACTGTGCACATCAAACGCAGTCACTGTGCCCATCACACGCAGCCACTGTGCCCATCAAACGCAGTCACTGTGCCCATCAAACGCAGCCACTGTGCCCATCACACGCAGCCACTGTGCCCATCAAACGCAGTCACTGGGCCCATCAAACGCAGCCACTGTGCCCATCACACGCAGCCACTGTGCCCATCACACGCAGCCACTGTGCCCATCACACGCAGCCACTGTGCCCATCAAACGCAGCCACTGTGCCCATCAAACGCAGCCACTGTGCCCATCACACGCAGCCACTGTGCCCATCAAACGCAGCCACTCAGCTGTGCCCATCAAGGTGGCTGTGTTTGATGGCACAGTGGCTGCGTTTGATGGTCACACTGGCGGCAATTGATGGGCAAACTGGCAGCAATTGATGGGCACACTGGCAGAACACACTGGCGGCAAACTATTATTAAGATTGCATCAGTTGTACATTTTAAAATTTTGGTCCAATACTTGATGCGGCCCAGCCTCACCCAGCTTATACCTCCAGTGGCCCCCAGATAATTTGAGTTTGAGACCCCTGCTTTAGATATACACTATATTACGAAAAGTATTGGGTCACCTGCCTTTACACACACACATGAACTTTAATGGCATCCCAGTCTTTGTCCGTAGGGTTCAATATTGAGTTGGCCCACCCTTTGCTTCATTTGGTGGAGGGGTAATTATGGTGTGGGGTTGTTTTTCAGGGGTTCGGCTTAGTCCCTTAGTTCCAGTGAAGGGAACTCTTAAAGTGTTTAAGTCTAATATTTTATTCACTGCCAGCCCCCCTATTAGAGGCTGGCATGCCACACTATGCAAGTCCTTTGTAAAAACAAGTGTTCTAAATACCTCTTTAGAGCTGTCTTCAGACCGGTAACATGACTCGCGGCCACTTTACAGCCCCGATACATTGCTTCTGTGGGAGGGGCCGTGTTCTCCCTCTGATGTCACCCAGGGAGATCACGTGACCTCCCGCAGAAGCAATGTATCGGAGCTGTAAAGTCATGTGACCGGCCTGAAGACAGCTTTAAAGAGGTATTTAGAATGCAAATTTTTACAAATGATTTACGTAGTGTGGTATGCCAGCCTCTAATAGAGGGGCTGGCAGTGACCAATGTAGGGTTTTTATTTTTTAAAGTAGCAGCTGGGCGGGGGGCAGGGCGGAGAAAAAGACACAGAAAGGGAGCTGACAGGCAGGAAGGAGGGGGTGAGGAGGAGAGAGGAGAGCAGAGAGAACAGCTACGTATGATAAAGGGATGCACTCTGACCACGGTGGTCAGGGCTAAGCAGCCCGGGTTATCGTGGTCAGTATAGAGAGGGAATGCAGGATCAGGGAGTTTTTTTACAGTTTAGACGGGAGCAGATTACACAGCACTATGCAGTGTAATCTGCTTTACCAGAATCAACATTTTTTTTGTGTAATATTCCCATAGACACACTCCTAAACCTTGTGGACAGTCTTCCCAGAAGAGTTGAATCTGTTAAAGCTGCAAAGGGTGGGCCAACTCAATATTGATCCCAACAGGCTAAGACTGGGATGCCATTAAAGTTTATGTGCGTGTAAAGGCAGGTGTCCCAACACTTTTGGTAATATAGTTTATTACCCCAAAAATATTTGGCCATACTTCTCTTTTAAATGGTGTGGTTAGGAGGTGGTAAAAATGCACCTCAACTATCAATTTTTACTACTCCTAAACCACAAGTTTAAATCAGCCCTGTAAGGCCAACAGGGGGTACTAATCCTAAGTACAGTAAAACCTTGGTTTGAGGCCGCGTACACACGGAGGGACATGTCCGCTGAAACGGTCCGACGGACCATTTCCAGCGGACATGTCTCCTCCGGATTTTGGTCCGATGGCGTGTACCCCCCGTCGGCAGACAGCGCGGCGACGTGGGGGTGACGTTGACGCCGCCACGTCACCGCACCAGGAAGTAAAAAACTTCCACGCATGCGTCGCACCTTACCGACGCTTGTGCGGGCAGATATGTCTGCTGGTGAGTGTACTAGCCAGCAGACATATCCGACAGACATGTCTCCGGCGGACAAATTTTAAAGCATGTTTTAATATTTGTCCGCCGGTCAGACATGTCCTCTAGCCCATACACACGATTGGATTTGTCTGCTGAACTGGTCCATCAGACAAGTTTGAACGGACAAATTCGATTGTGTGTACGCGGCCTTAGAGTAAGGCCCCGTACACACGGCAGAGAACCTCGACGGGCAGAGCACATCGTTCCGCCCGTCGAGGTTCTCTGCCGGCCGTCAGAATCGGCGACCCGCCCATCGGGAAAGGCAACCAGCCATTCATCCAGACGGGCCGTCGAGCAAATAGAGAACCTGTTCTCTATTTGCTCGACGGGTTTCCCGACGGGCGGGGCTCGCCGAGAGCGTACACGCGGCCGAGGTTCTCGGCAGAATGCGGCTCCCAGCGAGGTTCTCGCTGGTTTCTGCCGAGAACCTCGGCCGTGTGTACGGGGCTTAACTTGGTTTGAGAGCGTTTTGCAAGACAGGCAAAACTTTTTAATACATTTTAACTTGATATACAAGCGATGTCTTGATATACAAGTAGCGTCATGTCACAACTGAGTATACAAGAGAAGAGAGGTGCCTCTAAGGCCTTGTACACACGGCTGAATATATCCGCTGTGAACGGTCCCCGGACCGTTTACAGCGTATATTTACGCCGGGGTGTTTTGATCCGATGGCTGTACACACCATTGGATCAAATTCCCCGCCGGCGGACAGCGCGGTGACGCGGCGGTGACGTTGACGCCGCCACGTCACCGCACCAGGAAGTAAACACTTCCGCGCGTATGCGTCGGATCCATTCACAGGATACGACGCATGTGCGGCAAGATATGTCCGCTGGTTTGCCGTACTAACCAGCGGACATATCTGACGGCCAGCTATCCGGCGGAATTATTTCAAAGCATGCTTTGAAATTTTTCCGCTGGATGAATCCGGCAAAAAGCGTCCGTTTGCCCCTACAGACGAGGGGATTTTTCGGCTGAAATGTTCCGCCGGACCATGTTCAGCGGAAATATCCCCTCGTGTGTACAAGGCCTATGTGTAGCAATATGGTTACATTTAATGAAGGTACAACATTTAGCAACATATTACTACACTTAGAGGTGCCTCTCTTCTCTTTAATACTTTTTTTCTTCTAATCCCCCTATGGAAGCTTCCATTTGTAGATGGACATTTTATGGTTACACAACCCATAACATCTCTATAATATTTTTATATGGGATATAAACTGAAGGACCTATGAATAAATGGTTGTGGAACAAATCATTTGAGTTTGCATTATTTCTTATAGGGAAATTTGCTTTGATATACAAGTGCTCTGGATTACAAGCATGTTTCTGGAACGAGTTATGCTCGTAATCCAAGATTTAACTGTACTATATTTAAAACAAAGAAAGTTTTGACTTTAGATACACGTAAACGATGGGGAGATGGATGAGTTCCAGAACAGAAGTCTAAGCACTTCTCTATAGACATCTCATGTAATAACTGACTCAGGGACTTTCCCAGGTCCTCAGTATAAAGAAAACAGCGGAAATGTTTGTCTTAACTGCTGCCGTTGAGCTGTTCTACCCATCAATGCTAAAATCACAGGACTCATCGATGTAGAAGTACAGGCTGAGACCTGCCTCCCTACACCGGTCCCTCTCTTTCACCGACGTCCACTGTGTTCAATGCCTTGTATCAATACGTTTCCTTTTAGGCCAAAACTTAAGCTTTTAAGCCAGGAACCCTATTGAGTGGAGCACATGTTGCTGTTCACGCCTGAGCTGTAATTGAAGAGGTTATGTAGCAGGCATTCAGTGTCAGAACTGGAAAAGATTTCAAAGCAAACATTTCGTTGAACTCTGCTTCAGGTGGGAATGATTAGAAGAGATGGAATATAATTGTGGAGAGGGACGTCTATGGGATGTACGGATAAAGAGCACAGATCGGCTCTTTTTTTTCTTTATCCATGCTTTTTGAGAAATTTTTAATAGAAAATTTGTTTACTTTATCTGCTGAGTACAAACTAATAATTAACCCCTTCCCGACCAGCCTGCCGCGCGTCACTCGAATTTGGCGCGAATGACCCATTTTGTTCGAATTTCGACGTACGTACAAACAGACAATGTTCGAGTCGAACATACGTTCGTCTCGAACGCGGAGCTCATCCCTAGTCGTGTCCCGGAAATCATCTCAGAACCTATACTGTGCCCTCCTGATCCCAGTATCGTGCCCTCCTGATCCCCCGTACCGTGCCCTTCTGCATTCCCCCTGATGTGTCCTTTGTGTTGACTAGTCTTTGATTTATGGAATGTTTTCCTTTTGTAAAATCGATTTTATTGAAAGTACTAATGAATATAGGTTTAATTCTATCAACTATTTATACTTTATTTCTTGGAAGTTGGTGTGCAAATTGGGGCAAGCTGGTAGGGGCCCTAGTGCATTACTTTGTCCAGGGGTCCATGATGCTATTAAGAAGGCCCCGAGTGAGGAGTGCGATCTGTTATTCATACTAAGTATGAAAAACGATCGCTCTCACTCAGGCAGTCCCATCCCCCAACAGTTAGAATCATTCCCTAGGACCCACTTAACCCCTTCCTTGCCCCTAATGTTAACCCCTTCCCTGACAGTGTCATTTACACAGTAATCAGTGCATTTTTATAGCACTGTTTGCTGTATAAGTGCCAATAGCCCCAAAAATGTGCCAAAAGTGTCCGATGTGTCCGGCAATAATGTCGCTGTTCCAATAAAAATCACAGGTCACGTTGGCCGTGAACTTGGTATGCATACACACGCAGGACTTTTTAAGCCAACAAACATGACGGTATTGACGTAATTGCCATCTTACGTGTTTTTTTAGCTCTTTACCGCCACCCTTTTGGCAACTTCTGCTATTGTTATCTGATCTTTAGCATTGGTTCTGAGCATGCGCATTTGTACTTTGGACTTTAGTTCCGATGGACTTGTGTACACACAATCAGATTAGCCGACGTAGGACATTTGTTGCCGGTAAGTTTGTCTGTTCTCACCGTGAACATTTGTCCAATGAAAAAGTGAAAAAATTTGTCCGATGGAGTATACACAGGGCTGGGTTGTCTTTTCAAACAGGTCCGTCAGAGCAGGGCCACCATCAGGGGGGTACAAGCTTTACACCTGTAAGGGGCCCGATGGTCCCAAGGGGCCACCCCCCCCCATTTTTTTTCCTGTCTGACCACCCTTTAGCAACTCGCCCCCGTCCCACCCCTTTTTTTAATTTTTTTTATTATTTTTTTCCACCTGACTTTAGCAACTCGTGGCAGGAGAGAGAAGAGAACACTTGATTTTGATTTGTTCGTCAGGACAAACCCCCCCCCCCCCATCTTGCAGCAGGAGAGAGAAGAGAAGAGATGACACCTTCGTTACCATAAACCCCCTCCCTCCCCGCTTATCATCTCGCAGCAGGAGACAGGAGGACCCCTCCCCCGGTTCTTTGCTGCAGGGGGGCCCTGCCTAAAGCTTGTAAGGGGCCCCAAAATTTGTGATGGCTGCCCTGCACAGAGGTTTGTTGTCAAACACTGACCCCCTTGTAATGCTTACACTAACCCTCCTTGTAACCCTCACACTTCCCCTTCTTGTAACCAGCAGAATAACCTTGAAGCCCAAATCTACTTCTTTGTACTCTACATACATCTTTGGCTTTTTATGCAATTATTTGAAAGGTATGCCATATCCTTTTCATATTACAGTTCCACGCTCGCATGTAATCGTAATGACAAATAATGAATTCCTCATTTGTAGAACTGGGTAAAACATTTATAAAACACACTCGGGCAACAAAAACACTAATTCTTCAAATGCCTCTTATGAATATGTGCGGTCTGGGGATTTTTTAGATAAATGTTTGATTTATGTTGAGTGATCTGTGTTGCTTTTTTATGACTCTGAACAGCTGCGAGTAAGGTTGAGTGAAACTGAAAAGGCCAAGTATGTACAGGAGTTCATCAGGCGAATATCTCTCGATCTTTATAAGAATGGGTCTCGGCACTTTAAACGCCGATGAGACATATTGCCTTAATAAAACATGCCTTAAAGCCATAGAATAAATATTTTCTAAATAAGTAGAGTGCTTTTTAGTATATTAAAACTGCCGACATTTTTTTTATTACATTAGAGAAAATAGGGATACAGTGTTATCTCCCATTAACCAGAAAATGGAAATAAAAAGACACAATCCAGATGTGCACCAGATGTCTGTAGCGTCACTTTCCTCAGAAGCCACATAGTAATTGTATTAAATAGAATAAGATGAATTGTTCTATTTTTTTTTACAATATTACAAAGTGGTTAACTTTTTGTGTATTAGTTTTTGTGTTTTTTTTTCTTTTTTTTCTTTTCCACATCAGTCTAGACACAGAGTAACAGCCTCCCGACAAGCTCACGGTCCCTTCCGCCCTTCGCTTACCTCTGTAGTCTTTGCATCACTTGTGACTTCTCAATTACTTCTTAGGCCGCGTACACACGATCGAATTTGTCCGCTGAAAACGGTCCGATGGACCGTTTCAGCAGACATCTCCGATCGTGTGTATGGGCTAGCGGACAGATTTGTCCACCCGACAGATTTCAAAGCATGCTTTGAAATCTATCGGGTGGGAATGTGTCCGCCCGACATGTCTGCTGGTTAGTACACTTACCAGCAGACATGTCATCCCGCACCGCCGCCGCACCGCCGCCGAATGGATTCGGCGCATGCGCGGAAGTGTTTTACTTCCTGGTGCGGTGACGTGGTGGCGTCAACGTCACCGCCACGTCACCGACACATCAGCGCGCCGTCTGCTGGCGGGGATTTTGGTTTGCTCGTGTGTACACGCGAGCAAACCAAAATCCCAGCAGACAGATTTGTTCAAATCTGTCGGACGGACAGATTTGAACAAATCTGTCCGCTCGTGTGTACGAGGCCTAAATGTTTCTAATTTTTTATTTTTATTTTCCATTCTAGCCAAAGGATACAATACTAGTGGATATTCCTCCCATTACCCCCCTCCCTCCATCTCATGATTCCACTCCCCCCCCCCCAAGTGTCGCCCCAGAATATTGGTCCTGTTCCCTCCCTACAAACTCACGACCCTCTTAGATTTTCTGCAAAACTCCAAGTTTTTTTAAATTCTTTCCATGCACTCCACTTGTCTCGTATATCCACCCTATCCTCCTCCCCTCTGGGTTTCAACTCCTCCCTCCTGTGGGTGTCCTCCACCGAGTCGATACACTCCCAGATCTGGGGGCTTTCCTTTTCCCTCCATTTTTTAGGGATCAACCGTTTTGCTGCGTTAAGGAGGTGGGGTGTCAAAGATTTTTTGTATTCTTTTATAGAATCCACTCCCTCATGGAAAAGCACTACCCAAGGATCTTCTTTCATCTCTTTTCCAGTTATGACCTTGATTAATGAAATAATTTTTCCCAGAAGCTTTTGATCCTTGGACAGTTCCACCAGAGGTGGGCCATTGACCCCCTTGTAGAACAACCTCTCCAGCAGTCTGCCGACTGCCCTTCCCTATATTTGCTAATTTTGTCTGGGGTGGCATACCATCCCGTAATAAGTTTATAATTCATCTCCGCCGTTCTCACATCAATTGCTGAGGAATGGGTTAAGTTGATTATTCTTTCTACTGTCGTTTCCCCCCTAGTAATTTCCAGTTCTCTCTCCCATTTTTGAATATACTTAAGCGGCCCCAGCTCCTCCGCCCTCATCAGGAATTTATATATTTTTGAGATGTTCCCTTTTGAACTTTCAGCCAAGCATAGCTTTTCCAATAGTGTGTACTCCTTCTGTTCCCGTAATGGGCCCGGGAGACTCCTAATGAAGGAGGAGACCTGTAGGTATCGCCATTCATTCCACCCTGTGAATTCACTCTTGGCTTTAATCTCGTGAAGTGTCATTAATTTACCCTTTTGAATAATATGTTTAACCTGGGTTCTATTTTTGATCCAGTTCCCACCCTCTCCTTTCAATCCTGATGCAAAAAATTTATTTTCTTTTAAATCTATAAGTGGCGAGTTGTGTTCTAATCCTAACTGTATTCTATCCCAAATCCTTAGTGCTGTCCATGTGATTTCATGTGTAGTTATCTGTAAATTTCTAAATTGTGGTGGATTCCACATTATTCTACCTAATGCCCCGTACACACGATCACTTTTTGTGATGAAAAAAAATGTCATTTTTTGAAATGTCATTTAAAATGATCGTGTGTGGCCAAAATGTCATTTTATGTCTTCTGAAAAATGACCAAAAAAAAATTCGAACATGCTCGAATTTTTTATGTCATTTTTCAAAATGTCATTTTTTGTGTCATAAAAAATGATCGTGTGTGGGCAAAACTACGTAAAAAATGACGTTTTAAACCTGCACATGCCCAGAAGCAAGTTAGGAGACGGGAGGTAAAACTACCATTCATAATGGAGTAAGCACATTCATCACGCTGTAACAGACAAAAAAGCAGGAATCATCTTTTACTAACAAGTAACCAGCTAAAAGCAGACTCAAGGCAAATAGAACTTCCCCTTTAGAGTGCCATCACTTTGTTCATCATTTTCCAAAAATGATGGTGTGTACGCAACGTCATTTTTGAAAATGAAGTTTAAAAAATGTCGTTTTTTTTCATGAAGAAAAATGACATTTTTTTTCATCACAAAAAGTGATCGTGTGTACGGGGCATAACTGTGTCCCTGCCAGTGCACTCTCAATCTTAACCCATCTTTTATCGTTCTTTTCTTTAGCCCACTCTATTATACGGGAGATTACTGAAGCATTATAATACTGTCTTATATCCGGCACTACCTGCCCCCCTTGTTTCTTTTCTTGTTTTAAAACCTGGAAAGATATCCTGTGTTTTTTTTTATTCCAAATATAATTCAATAGCAAGGAGTTAAGTATTCTAAAATAAGACTGTGGTAAGGCAACTGGGACCATTTGAAATTTATACAAATTTATACATTTTCGGAATTAATATAATTTTCACTATATTTATCCTACCAAACCAGGAGATCGGCCGGTTCTTGATTTTATTAATTTCGCCTTTTATTTCATCTAATAGGGGAATGTAATTTAATCTGTATAGCTTATTGGGAGAGTCAGCTAATTTGACTCCTAGGTACTTTATCTCTTTCTGCCATCTAAAGTTATACTCTTTTTTAAGGAATCGTTCTTCATCTTTATTAATGTTTACGTTCAATATTTCTGTCTTAGACACATTCATCTTAAAATTGGAGATCTCTCCATATTGTTTAATACTGGCCGTTAAATAGGGGAGCGTAAATTTTGGGTTCCCCACAAAAAATAGGACGTCGTCAGCAAATGCGGCTAATTTGTGCTCTTCTTCTGCTGCTCTTACCCCCTTGATATTGGGGTCATTCCGTATCATAGCAAGCAAAGGCTCTAGCGTTAACACGAAAAGGAGGGGGGACAAGGGGCATCCCTGCCTGGTCCCGTTTCTCATCTCAATAGATGTCGATAGGGAACCATTGATTTTAACCCTTGCTCGAGGGTGCCGATATAAAGTTTTGATCCTCTCCCTCATCCTTGGGCCTAACCCTACATTTTCTAGTGTTTGCATCATGAGCCCCCAGTCCACCCTGTCAAAAGCTTTTTCAGCATCCACTGAGAGAAGTAGACTGGGGGCTCCATTTTCTTTGATTTGCATAAGGATTAGAAGTACTCTAACCCCATTATCTTTCCCCTCCCTACCTGGTATGAATCCTACCTGGTCGGGGTAGACCAGGGACGACATTGTCTCCTTCATACGTTCTGCCAAAATCTTAGCGTATATCTTTATATCCACGTTCAATAGTGAAATGGGCATAGCGTGTTGTCTTTCCCTTCCTTTCCTATAACCGTGATATTTGCTGTCGACCCCTCTCTACTCAGTTCGTAATCAACCCCTATTTTGTTAAAGTAATGACAGAGTCTTGGTATTAATATAGATCCAAACTTTTGTAGATACCTAGTCGTGAAGCCACCGGGTCCGGGACTTTTCCCTTTGGCGGAATTATTTATAATTCTCCTTATTTCCTCCTCCGTTATGGGTCTCTCTAGGTTTTCAGCTATATCGTTGTCTATTCTAGGGAGGTTGGCTTTTCTCAAGACTTCTTCTATTTTTGCCTCTTTCTCTCCAGGTTTCCAGTTATTTTGTTTTACATTATAAAGGTCCTCATAATAACTTCTAAACTCTTCTGCTATGTCCTTTATTTTATATACTAGGTCCCCGTTCTTTTTCCTTATTTTTTCTATGAAGTTCCTGGCTTTCTTTTTCTTTACCATTCTAGCAAGGGCTTTACTAGGTTTATCCCCCCATATGTATCTCTCCCTTTCAATGCTATTTAATTCTTTCTTAATCTCTTGCTCTGTAAGTGCTCTATACTCATCTTTTAAGTATTAATTTATGCCATGTTTCTATTTTTTGACCTTTTTTTATGATCTTGTTCTAAGTTTAAAATTTCTTTCGCTAATTCCTTTAGCTTCCTAATTTTTTCTTTCTTTTTCCTGGCTCCCTCCATGATAATTATCCCTCTTATATAGGCTTTGTGGGCTTCCCAGAGTGTGGCCCTGGAGATCCCCTCCGTATCATTCTCTCGAAAATACCTTTCTAATTCTCCCTGTATTCTTCCTACTATTTCTTCATCCCCCAATAAGCTCTCATCTAGTCTCCACTCTGGTGGTTTTTTTTTTCTGGTTGGATAGGTTTAGCTTAATAAATATAGGTGCATGATCGGATACTGTAGTGACTTCTATACCGGTCTCAAGTACCCTTTCTAGGAGTCTATGATCTATAAAAGCATAATCTATTCTAGAGTACGTCCCGTGCACAGGGGAATAAAATGTATAATCCCGATTCTTGGGATGTTGAACACGCCATGCATCTACCAACTGGTCCTGATGCAACCTTTGTTTTAATATTTTCAACTGGCTGTCGTTAGTCCCCTGTGCCCGGGACGTACTATCGAGAGCCGGATCCATACAAAAATTAAAGTCCCCCATTATTATCAAGTGTCCGGCCCTAAAATTTCTAAGTTTTATCAAGACTTTATTCACATATTTCACGGCATTGTTGTTGGGGGCATAGATGTTAGCTAATGTGTATTCTACCCCTCTCAGCTTCCCTTTTAAAAATAAGAATCTTCCTTCGGGGTCTGTTAATCTATCTTCCAACTCAAAACACGTGCCTCCAGCTAAGCCTATTGCGACCCCTCTGGCCCGCTTCGTAATTGTATCTCCGTAGTACCATGTAGGATGACCACGGGAATACAATCTTATACAGTATTAGATTCCCATATCAGGTGGGTCTCCTGCAAGAAGGCTACATCCGCTTTATAAAATTGTAGTTCCCTCAGAATTTTATGTCGATTTACCGGGGAATTTAGACCCTTCACATTATATGATAGAAATTTAATTTCTGTCATCTTGTTGTGTTGTAATTTTTTTGCTTGCTTAGTTGTTTCCTTACTCCATCTCTTGGGGTCCTACTTAGGGGGTGACTAACAGAGCAATGTGGAATCAATGAGATGGCCCCCCCTTCCTCACCTCCCTTCCCTAACCCACCCCCCCTCCCCAACCCCCCCTCCCTATCCCCTCCTACCTCCCTCCCCCACTCCCCCCTTGGCCTATTGACGGCCTGGGAGCCGTCCTTGGTTGCCTCCACTCCATCACCATCGGCTCCTTTCCCCTAGGTTGGGCCTTAGAAATTCTCCATGGCTGTCTATCTCCTCTTTTACCGCGTGACCCTCCCCCCTTCCCTTTATCATTCTGAATCCCTCCGTCATCTAAGCTGTCCAATCTGGTAAATCAGGTGCTATTCTATCCATTTTTTGGCAAAATCTTCCTAGCTCGTCTGGGAATCTTAAGCGGGCAGATGCCCCCCCCCCTGAACCCAATCAGGCATGCCGGAAAGCCCCACTGGTACTTGATGTTCTCTGTACGCAACAGGTCCAGTAGGGGTTTCAGGTGTCTTCTTCTTTCTAAGGTTTCTCTTGATAAATCCGAGAATATTTGAATCGCCTTTTCTTTATATTTAATAGGGGATGCCCCCCTCAGCTTTCCCCAAATCATAGCCTTATCTTCATAATTCCAGAAGCGTACTATAATGTCTCTTGGGCCCCTTCTCTCAGCCTGTTTGGGGCTCCCCATTCGGTGAACCCGATCCATTTTCAGGGGCTTAGCATCTGCCGATTTTCCCATCAGGGGCTTGAAGAGTATATTCATGATGTCTCTTAAATCCTCTCCCTGCTCTTCCTCTATCGCCCGTATTCTTAAATTCTGTCGCCTGTTGCATATCTTCTAGTCGATATGCTAGGATTCTTTGATTATCTGTCATCACTTGTACTTGTATTCTTTTTTCCGTCTCCTCCATTCTTTCTAATAGCCCTCCCAGGTCTGTTCTTATCCTATTAATTTCAGTTTTTATTACATTTTCCATCCTCAGAAGCATCTCGTTCATCTCTGCTTTTGATGGTGGTTGTGTGTCCTGTCCTATTACTTCTAATCTGCTTTGCTCAAGCTCGCCTTCCAATGTCATCTCTTTGGACCGGTTCGCCGCGGCCTCTCCTGTTTTCTTTTTATCAGTTTTCCTTCCTAGACCTGGACTTTTAGGGTTAATTTCTTGTGTCATGTACTGCTGTATCAAACTTGTTCCCGCGTTGCTTTTCGAAGTCTTTGAGGCAGTGCCTCTTGTTGACCTGTTCATTTTGATCTTATTTGTTGGTCTGATTCTCTTCTCCAGTTTGCCGTTTGAAGGAATAGGGTACCCAATTACATTCCAACTCTACTAATTCTCTTCTACCTCCTGGAACCTGGGGGTTTCTTACTGGTATAGGCCTGATACTGTATTTTTAAAAATGATCCCTAGGTCCTATTTATATGTTTCCTGTTTGATGTTGTACAGCGTCCCGTTTCTCGCCTCCTTATTTTTAGGTGGCTTATAGGTAGCTTTCTAGATTTATTAGCTTGGATTAATTGATTTAATTGATTTTCCCCTACCTTTTGCCTCTTCTCAGTTAGTAGGTAGTATTTATTCCGTTTTGTTGCTACTTATTCGGTACGCTCCTCATACTAGGGATCCCGTAGACACTTTTTTTTTTTTTTATTATTAATTATTTAATTAATTATTGTAAATAGTCTCTTATGCCCCCATGTGATGTAGGGGCTGCTTTTTGCTTTACTTTTTCAGCCTGCTTTATGCTCCCATATGTGGCCCCAGGACCCGCTATATCCCCTTGATTTATTAGGGGTTCCCCCTGTTCCGTACCACCTGTTTTAGTATTTTTTTCTATTCCTTAGTCCAAATATCCTTTTACAGTCTTAATTGAATGTATGATTATCTATGTTAAGATAATCCCACAAATCCAGGTCCAAACTCTTTCACCTGATTACAACCTCAGTATTTTCTGCTACAACACCACTCATCAGCATATATCCCCAGGGTTCACTTTCTGATATTCTCCACAGGAACACCGCCACTGATCTCCATTGCCCAAGCTGAAACCTACTTCCTTGTGCATTTCATACATTTCATTATCATTTCAAATAGCCAGTGTCATTGATCTTGGTCAATAAATCAATTAATTTACCAGTACTGCTTGATGACCAAAGGATCCCTTTGCAGGGGGGGGGTGGTTGCTGGAAACAGGGGGGGGGGCCCGCCGGGTCACGTCAGTTCTCGGCTCTACTGAGCGCCTCACCAGACCCTTGGCTCTCCACCCGCTCAGCAGCTGTGATGTGCATCTCACTAACTCCTCCGGCGGCTGTACGATGTTCCGATCGGACTCCGCCGCTTCCTCTCCCGGTGGTTTCCCGAGCGCTCGCTGTCCCGGATGCTGGTACAGCCAGGGCCTCTTGGAGTTGCATCTCTACTCCTCCTCCGATCCGGGTATGGACAGTCACGGATGGGCGGATAGGGTCTCCCGTATGGTCCGCGCACCGCCCAGCCTCTCACGCTGAGCTTTGCCCGGCCGTCAATGGATCCTCCGGAGCCTCCCTGCAGTGAGCGCTGCTCGCAGCCATGGAGCTTTCCGACCCCTCCCTCCTCGAGCACGTCATGTCCTCATGCGTGCGCGAGTTTTTGTGTTTTAATATATATATAGTGATTCCTAGATCCAGGGGGAAAATCCAAGTATGATATATCTTATGTATAATTACATTCCAAGCTGTAACTGTAAAAAAAATTCTACACCTGCAATTATTCTTTAACCTCTTTAACACCATCAAAAGTACATACGATGTGTTACCAAAAGTATTGGGACTCCTGCCTTTACATGCACACAAATTTTAATGGCATCATAGCAGTGCACCATTTTGCCAAAAGTTTTGGGACTTTACACGCGCATTAACTTTAATGGCATCCCAGTCGTAGTCGGTAGGGTTCAATATTGAGTTGGCCCACCCTTTGCAGCTATAACAGCTTCAACTCTTCTAGGAAGGCTGTCCACAAGGTTTAGGAGTGTGTCTATGGGAATGTTTGATCATTCTTCCAGAAGCGCATTTGTGAGGTCAGGATGAGAAGGCCTGGCTCATAGTCTCCTCTTAAATTCATCATAAAGGTTGAGATACAGGCCAGTCAAGTTCCTCCACCCCAAACTCGCTCATCCATGTCTTTATGGACCTTGTTTGTGCACTGGTGCACAGTCATGTTGGAACAAGAAGGGGCTATCTCCAATCTATTCCCACAAAGTTGGGAGCATGACATTTTCCAAAATGTCTTGGTATGCTGACGCCTTAAAGCGGAGGTTCACCCTAAATTTTAACTTTCTTCAAATCAAACCACTACCCATCGTGTATGCACAATCCGTTTCTTTTTAAATCATAATCTTTACCTTGCTAATGCCACCTTCAGTGTCGTGTCAGGGATCCTTTCCCCGCGGGAGTGGGCGTGTATTTTCTTTTCCCCGACAAGCGCGATGTCTCCTGGGAGTGAGTAATGAGAATCCCAGGAGACGTGCTGTACTGTAATCCCGCGATATCTCACGGTTAACGTGACTCTGCAAGCTTTTCTATCAGCTGCTCAGTGAGTGTACTTTCTGAGCTATAGCTGAAAAGTTGGATGTCGTCACAAAGGGGCGTGACCTCAGTACACCGGCCGTTGTGATGGCAACTGTGCAGTGTTGACGGCGACACTCACCGTATCCCGGAAGGAAATCCTGGTGGGCTTCCGAGTGCCCACAATCAAGATGGAAACGTCCATTTATGAAGTATGTAAAATATCTTTTGCGGGATAAAGATAATCGTGGCGGCTAGCAGATTAGGACACGTGAGGAACAGATTACTACAGGTAAGAGCGGCAGACGATCTAAAAAAAATAAAAAATACCTGTGCAACCCCCTCTTTAAGAGTTCCCTTCACTGAAACTAAGGGGCCAAGCCGGCCCCTGAAAAACAAACCCACACCATAATCCCCCCTGCATCAACTGATTTGGACCAGTGCACAAAGCAAGGTCCATAAATTATGGGGTGGAGGAACTTGACTGTCCTAACCTCAAAGCTCAAATCATCTCAAACTGGTTCCTTGAACATGAAAATGAGTTCACTGTACCCCAATGGCCTCCATAGTCACCAGATTTCAATCCAATAGAGCACCTGTGGGATGTGGTGGAATGGTAGATTCACATCCTGGATGTGCAGCCAACAAATATGCAGCAACTGCGTGATGTTACCATGTCAGTGAGGACCAAAATCTCTGAGGAATGTTTCCAACACCTTGTTGAATCTATGTAATGAAAAATTAAGGCAGTTCTGAAGGCAACAGTGGGTCCAACCCGGTACTAGCAAGGTGTACCTAATAAAGTGAGTGTATACTATATACTGTGTATATATATGTATATATATATATAGCAGGAAAGGGGATGAGTTCATGGGATTTAGGACCACAATGTACCTGTCTGTGACTAGCTGTAACCTATTGTGCAGCTATTTTCACTGTTGGTGCCTCTTTTTCCAGTAGAATGTGGTTTCCTCTTCCCTTCTGTAGAAGTCCAAGGATAAAAGTGGAAGTGAGTGTCCACCACTGTTGAGTACTTGGGAGATCCAGCAAGAAGTGGACCTTGTCCTCGAGGCAGGGCCGTCTATAAGGCAGGGTAGAAGGGGAAGCTGCCCTGGGCCCTGTCATTGTTGTGGGACCCAAAGCAGCTGCCTCCTACTTGCCAACTATCCCATTTTAAAGTCCCTTGAAGTTTTAGTCATGTGCTAAATCTATCGAAATACGCGATTGGGGGGCGTGAAGCATTTAAATTAAGCACGTCCCCGCGGCGATCGAACTGCGCATGCTCCGTTCAGAAATTTCCCGCCGTGCATTGCGCAAAATCACATCGTTACGTCATTCGTTGTTTGAGTAGCGTTGTTTACGAACATTCCTATTCCCGGACGACTTACGTTAAAAATAATAAAAGACGTCGAAAAATGTAGAAATTCGACGCGGGAACGACGGCCATACTTAACATGGGCTGTCTAATATTAGACCAGCAAAAAGCTGGTATAGTGTTACGCAAAAAAAAAGATGACTAAAGGTGCCGTAAGAGATTGCGAATGAAGATCGTAATTTCGGGGATCGCCGGCAAAAGCTCATTAGCATACCCCGACGCGGAAAACGACGGGAAGTCCACCCAGTGGCCGCAATTTTATTGCAGCGTAGATCCGAAGGTATACGAACACGTAATCCAGTCAAATTGAAGCCTGCAGCCGTCTATTCATGGTTTGAGGCTTCCGACTAGCTAGAAAACGCACGTAATTTGAATTTACTCCAGTCTAACACCAGTTAGACAGGCGTAATGGCTCTGTGAATCTGGCCCTCTGTGTTTACATGGAAATAACCATCATTCATATGTAAGTAACGGGAGCATTCATATGTAAATAGCTGAGGCCGGCAGCATTAATTTGTAAATAAAGGTGGCAGTAAAGCTATGATGTGCTGTAACCTCTAGCAACCAATCAGTAAGCAATATTGCTGTACAGTGATCTCCAGCAACCAATCGACAAGAAGAAATCATGTGCTGAAACCTCTAGCAAATAATCCGTGAGCCGTAATGTGTGCTGTAACCTCAAACAACCAGTCAGTAAGTGGTAATGATATGCTGTAACCTCTGGCAACCTATCGCAATCACTGTCTGATCTGATACAGTAAACTGATTTTAAGTCTATTTTTTTCACAATCTCTTTCCAGCCTGGAGGACAGATGTGGGGTCTTATTGACCCCGCATCCCTCTTTAAAGAGGACCTGTCACACACTATTCCTATTACAAGGGATGTTCAAAAAAAAATGTAAAAAAAGTGTAAAAAATAAACAAATAAGTAAAATAAAAAAATAAAAAAATAAAATTTAAAACGCCCCTGTCCCCGGTAGCTCGCACTCAGAAGCGAACGCACATGTAAGTCCCGCCCACGTATGTAAACGTCGTTCAAACCACATATGTGAGTTATCACTGCGTGTGTTAGAGTGTGTCCAACAATTCTCCTCTGTAACTCTAAACTGGTAACCTGTAAAAAAATCCACAGCGTCGCCTATGGAGATTTTTAAGTAATGAAGTTTGGTGCCATTCCATGAGTGTTCACAATTTTAAAGCATGACATGTTAAGTATCTATTTAATCGGCGTAACATCATCTTTCATATTTTACAAAAAAATCGGGCTAACTTTACTGTTTTGTTATTTTTTCATTCATGAAACCATTTTCTTTCCAAAAAAAAAGCGTTTGAAAAATACCGTGCAAGATATAAAGTTGCAATGACCACCATTTTATTCCCTAGGGTGTCTGCTAAAAAAAAACATGTATAATGTTTGGGGGTTCTGAGTAATTTTCGAGCAAAAGATTGACGATTTGTACATGTAGGAAATAAGTGCCAGAATAGGCGCGGTATGGAGGTGGGAGTAAAAGCCCTGTATTGAAGGGGTTAAAGATGGCCCTGCCTCCAGGATCCCCAGGTCACATTGCTGGTGCAATCCTCACTACTTAGTCATTGAACCAGAGCAATGATGTAGCTGGTGGTAACCTCTGACCTGATACTTGTTGCAAGTCAATGACTTGCTAAGTAGTGAACCCAAGAGGATCAGCATGATCGCTGGGGAACCAGTATTATGAGAAGGAGGTCATAAATGGAAGGAGGTCATAAATGTATGTATATTCTTTCCAGCAGATTCCCAGCAATTAATTAAAAGCTGTCTGCTTAGCTGAACAGCTAATGTCTGAATAGAAAGTATATAATTAATCTTATGTATTTATCTATATAGCTGCTTCTACCTGCACTGAATCATCAACTAGTGATACTATTACTCATGGATGTTAAAGGAAAAAAATTATGATTTTTCACTAAAAGTTCTCGCGTTTATAAGCCAATATTCAGATTTTATTATTAAAGTGATTGTAAACCTGATCTAAAAAAAAAAAAAAAAACTACAAGATAAAGGCATAATGAGCTAGCTCATTATGAATTATTTACGGGTGATTCGAGTTTCCAACCTCTCCAGCTCCTCTTTAGGTATCATTGGGAGATCCAAGCTCTGCAGGTACTCTTGTACTTCTTCCTTACACCCCCTATTCTCTTCCTTTTGTGTAACATTATAGAGCTGGCTATAATAGCTATGGAAGACCTCTGCTATGTCCGGGGATGTCCTTTTATATTTTTCATCACTGATCCTAGGTCAACGATATCAATTTTATTAAAGGAATTGAGTAGATAAGGGAAAATTTCAAACTTTAAAATTAATATATCAAAGTCAGAGATCTTAAATATAACCATTTTTTAAAGAGGAGCAGCGGAAAAAACAACCCGCTTTCCCCTTTTGCTTGACGTAAAATAGAATTAGGATATCGGGGGGGTAACATTTACAGCATCATTGAAGTCCTTATTTGAGGCAAATTATATTCCCAAGTAAAGGAACAACTTAATAATTTAAGACTTAAATCCTTGTCTTGGCTAGGGAGAATAAACGTTTTAAAAATGATTATTCTGTCTAAACTAACATATATATTCCAAATGATTCCAATAAGAGTCCCACAGGAATTTTTTTTTGAATTTAAGAACTCTAACACTAAAATATATTTGGCTGGGTAAACGCCCCAGAATCTCATATGCAATTTTGGCAAAGAGGAAAAAGTCAGGTGGGGTAGCAGCACCAGATTTTAAAAAGTACTATCAGGCAATTGTTATCTCAAGAATAATAGGTTGGACACACAATAAAGACGGGAACGTATGGGTGGAAATTCAAAAAGCACAAAGTAAAGTAGACTTAGGGAAGAGTGTGTGGATTCCACAATGCGAACTGTCAAAAAACACAAACCCATTAACTAAACATTTGCTTAGAGTATGGGATGGACTGGGTAATGTACACCACTGGCACCACAATTCACCTTTAATTTCTTTATGAGATACAAATTATTTTCAACCTGTGTAGCACTACCCCCGAAGGAGCTGCTTGTTTGATTTGAGTAGCACAGTGTGAACCGGCTCTTAGTGTTGTCACATGAAAAGATATAATAACATTGTAACAGAATGGCCCGTGACATTCAGAGACTTTTGAGGGATGTGGGGTGCTCCTGTGCTGGCTTCACCAAGGACTCTTATGTCTAGGGTCACCTTATGTCCAATAGGGCCATAGGGTGACTGAGAAATTATATCCTAAATTACATAAGATGGGACATTAATGATAAATCATGTATTGCAGGATATTTTGAGACAAGTTGATGGTTTATTCTGACCCTACCCGTCAATAAGAGTGACTCATTCCTCTGTATAACAGGCTATTGAGATGCTAAGTGAGTCAGGCTTTTGAAAGACCTTTCATTGTGTGATAAAACTGTTTAAAGCCCATTGATGATAGATATGTGTTGTGAGTTACCAGTTTCCTTTCAGGTGCATTGAATTAGCATGTCAATTATGTTTAGTAAAGGAATGTGACTTGTCAAGCTATATGCGGAGCCAGGCTGTCTGAATAATGCATTCTGTTACAATTAGTAATTAGCTCAACTGGATGTCATTACCTAAAATAATGTGATTGAAGCCCCCCCCCCGTGGTGTGATGTGTGGGTGGAGAGTTCATTGTTCCTGTGATTAACTTTAACATGCTGTACTGTATATAAGAAAGTTAAGAGACCATTAAAGCGTTCATACATTTGAAACCAGAAAGCACAGAGCGTATATCTCATCTCTCTGAGGGAATTGATATGGATCGTGTCTGCTGGATTGTGGAGTGTCGGATAAGCTGTCTTGGGTGGATGGAAGATTGTAAACGGTGGTGACCGTTACAAAGATATTTACAAAAGATTGAGGGGTGTACTCACTTTTGTGTGATACTGTATATAGTGCCAACAGTTTGTGCAGCACTTTATAAAATAAAGGCAGACAGTACAGTTACAATACATTTTAATACAAGGGGAATCAGAGGGTATCTATCTATCTATCTATCTATCTATCTATCTATCTATCTATCTATCTATCTATCTATCTATTCTGTGTAGTTTAGCCTTGCTGTCTGGTGGTATGCAGGTTCCTGACATGTAAGCCGGCCACAATAAGCCTTTGATGTAATCCTTTCTATTAATCACGGAAAATGCCCACGCTGCAATAAAACTCTGCAGATGATTGGCTTTTATTATGGCTCGCTCTTTCCTCTCTTCTACACAAATGAACAGCAGCACCTTTACAATGACTTTGTAATAAATTCCGCTGAAGAACTCTTCCCGGGAATGGAATTTGTCCCCGGTACTTTTGATTAGAAAGGTAGATTGAGTTTGAATCCATAAAATAATCTTCCCATTTATTTTATATATGCGAGTCCTCCTTAATTGAGAAGTTACAATTTGCCTGTGGCACTGGATGCATTAAATCTTGTGATTTACAACTCCGCAGAACTTTGAGCCTACTTCCATATTTTATGTGACCTGAGCTGAGACCTAATCTCTTCTCTGTCCTCTTCATGTAGAATAATTTCGTTAAAGGGTTTTTTCTGCTTTCCCTTGAGAAATGTATGTATTTTTTTTTTTGTTGTTGTTGTTTTGTTTGGTTTTAATCATTTATGTATCGCTGACACTTTTTCCTGCAGTGCTTTAGAGAGGACATTGAATCATTCATAATGGACTCTGCCACTGAAGAAGCTTAAAGCAGAATTCTAGGACAAAATAAAATATTCCCATTTAACTTAGATATTCTTTTAAAATCTCTTAAATTTATTTTTCAATATGACCAGTCTGTCATTGTATTAGCCTCCTGTAGTTACCTAGTTATCAGCATTCTAAAGCTGAGTATACATGTATCTAAATCTGGCTAGTTTAACGGGAACCGGTTGAATTTTAACCACTTGCCAACCGTCTCACACCGGCATACGTCGGCAGAATGGCACGGCTGAGCAAAACAATGTATGGGTAAGTTGTTTCCTTTAAGAGCAGGCACTGACCACCCTCGATGGCGAGCACGAGAGACAGCACAGGGATTTGTGTGTGTAAACACACAAATATCTGTTCTGTCAGGGGAGAGGAGACATATTGTTTGTTCCTACTAAGTAGGAACAGCAATATGTCTCCTCCCCCAGTCAGTCCCATCCCCAAATAGCTATAAACACACAAATCCCTGTTCTGTCAGGGGAGAGGAGACATATCGTCTGGTCCTAGTAAGTTAGAACAGCAATATGTCTCCTCCCCCAGTCAGTCCTATCCCCATACAGCTATAATCACTCACTAGTGAACACATTTAACCCCTTGATCACCCCCTAGTGTCAACCCCTCCCTTACCAGTGACATTTACACAGTAATTAGTGCATTTTTATAGCACTGATCGCTCTGTAAAAAAAGTCAATGGTCCAAAAAATGTGTCAAAAGTGTCCGATCTGTCCGCCGCAATGTTGCAGTACCGCTTAAAATCACATATCACCGCCATTACTAGTAAAAACAAAAAAAAATTACATAAATCTTTCCCATAGTTTGTAGACGCTATAACTTTTGCTTAAATCAATTAATATACACTTATTGCATTTTTTTTTTACCAAAAATGTGTAGAAGAATGAACATTGGCCTAAACTGATGAAGTTTTTTTTTTATATATATATATATATATTTAAGTAAGTAAAAAATCGTTTTATTTTATTTTTTTCAAAATCTGCGTTCTTTTTTTGTTTATAGTGCAAAAAATAAAAACCACAGAGGTGATCAAATACCACCAAAATAAAGCTCTATTTGTGACGCAAATTTTGTTTGGGTACCACATTGCATGACCGCGCAATTGTCAGTTAAATCGATGCCAAATTGTAAAAAATGCTCTGGTCAGGAAGGGGGTAAAATCTTTCCGGGCTTAAGTGGTTAATGTGTGTGTGTGTGTGTATTCCCCTCCCTGGTCAACAGAAGCCAGTGTTCTGTTAATTTAGCCAACCTGTCAGAAACCCCATCCACGTCACTTCCGGTTTCTTTAAACCATCAGTAATTGGAGATTTCGAGGAATTGCTGTTTGGACACAACACTGGCAACTGAATACAGTCCAGTACAGAAAGATTTATCACCTCCTCAGAGTCGGCCATTTTGTTGGCTGGTATCGGAGCGGAGTAACAATTCCGCTCATAATATCGTGCACCGGACTCGGTTGTCAGTGTTGTGTCCAAACAGCAATTCCTCAAATTCTCCAATTACTGATGGTTTAACCACTTCAGCCATGGAAGATTTTACTCCCTTCCTGAACAGAGCACTTTTTACAATTTGTCACTTTGTCGATTTAATTGACAATTGCACAGTAATGCGACGGTGTACCCAAATGAAATGTGCGTCCCTTTTTTTCCACAAATAGAGCTTTCTTTTGGTGGTATTTGATCACCTCTGCGGTTTTTATTTTTTGCGCTATAAACCAAAAAAGAGCGTCAGTTTTGAAAAAAATATATATTTTTAACTTTTTGCTATAATAAATATCCCCCAAATATAAAATAAATAAAAATGTCTTTGTCAGTTTAGGCCAATATATGTTTTTTTGGTTTTGCACAGAGTAGCACAATACTAATTTTCTGGGGTGCCCCAGCAGCGCTCCTGGCTCCTCCTCATCAACGAGTGTCCCACGGAGAACCGCATTCCATGGGGGCACTGGTGCGAGCGCTCTCCCGAGCCCTGCTGCTGCGTCTATTGACACAGACAGCAGGACTCGGCCCTAACCCCTGGCTTCCATGTCACTCCCATGTCACTGGATGTAGCTGCTGGGCTCTTTCTCGTTGTTGAAACGATCGGGTTCAGGTAAGAAAAAGATGGGCTCTGGGGGGCTGCTGCAGCACAGAAGGTTTTTCACCTTAATGCATAGCGTGTATTAAGGTGAAAAACCTTGAGGCTTTACAACGCCTTCAAAGATATTTTACTGAAGTTTCTATAGTTATTATAACTCATAATACAAGAATCACAGTCTCACAAATAATATTCACAGCTTCCTCCGAACTAACTGATCTTGGGCTGCCCAGGCATCCTTTACAGGTAGAGGTCCATGTTTGACCTTGAAGTCCTTGACGGTTGCCACCCTTAGGTTTGTTTGAGCATTGCTCCGGGCTACATCTTTTTCTGGACTGGGCCTTCTTCTCTTTCCATGAGGTCAATGAGCCTGGACTCAAAAAGCGCAGGAAACTGGCAGACACAGAATTAACCCTTTCCTACCTGGGTGGCCAAGAAACTAATACAGCCACACAGCAAATAGGCATCTGCCTAAATGTGTCATACCTTTAAGACTAAAAATGTCTGTAGTAGATATGCCCTACAGTGTTTGCTGCTGGCTTCCAGGACTAGTGCCGAAAAAATACCCTCCAATGGGAAGATTTACTTTCACTTCCTGTCCCAGACCCAAAACAGGCAGTGAAAGAAAATCTACACAAACAAAAATCGAACACCACCTCATATGCAATAAATATTACAGATATTCACTCCTCCTGTATGGAGGTCACCACCATGACCAAAAAGCATATATGGAAAAAAGGGGTTTTTGGTCCTATATAAAGCACTAAGACAAAGTGCCTCTATGGACCTAGCGGTTATCAAGGTAGTGACGGACAATACCTGAATATAAAAATAGTAAATTTATTGAAAATATAAGAATTGTATATGGATAATATACACAAATCTAGTATATAAAAGGTACAAATTCTAAGACCTAAGTATGAAAAAGGTTATCAACTGGTGAAAGCTGGCCAAAGCTGCACCCGTGGAAACAAGATTGTTATGCACTAACCGGTACTGACATAACATGCACGAGACAAAAACAGAGACAGACAAAGACCAACAAAAAATAAAAAGACAGCTGTCCGGACGCTTCTGTACGATATCCCCGTGAGCATTCCCAAAGATATTGCCGTATTAATATGGGGCAATATCATGGAAGTATTTGGGAAATGTTAACGGGGGGACCCCCTGTGAGATGAAAAAAATAAAAATTATATAACTTATCAGAAAAAGGACTGTAGATTATATTAGTATATACTGATACAGATGATGAGTAGGGGTATAAAATATATTATTGCCCCAAAAAACTTATCTAGGAAAATAACTAAATAAAGTCCACCTGTCCAGGAAAACCAAAGTCCAAGTGCTGTTTAAAGCATATATTGCGGTATAGAGAGGTTAGTGATGATCTATATGGCCTACTGATGGCCAAGTAGTGCCAAGAAAATTCAATAATTATATTTTTTCAGTCCCAATATAATTAGAGCGGCTAATGGCATGTGGGCCCACATGTAAAGAGCTACAATATGTAGTAGGGTATTCGTAGTGCTGACACTGCTGTTCAGAGAGGTTCGTCTGCTCTGTGATAGGGCTAGATAATGAGATGGCAGTAGGTGAGCACTAACCCAATTTTTAAACACTGGTGAAAAAGTGTGGAACGATCTTACCAGAGTCCACCTAGTAAGTGATGCCTTTGTTCTCCGTCCCCGAAAGAAAATCCCTGCAAATTAAGAGATTCCTTAAGGCAGGGGTAGGCAACCTTGGCTCTCCAACTGTGGTGAAACTACAAATCCCATCATGCCTCTAGGAGTCATGCCTGTGATTGTCGGGGTCTTGCTATGTCTCATGGGACTTGTAGTTGCAAAACAGCTGGAGAGCCAAGGTTCCCTACCCCTGCCTTAGGGGACTTCCAGGTCATTAGAACTAGTGTCCCCATTAGAAGAGTTCCCTTCTATTATTTTTCTGGGAATAACCTAAAATTTGGGATTTTCTTTTACTTTCACTTTCAATGATAACGGTAAACAGGACAAATAGAGAGCATGACTCTCCCTAACAGGAGCACAGGCAGCAATAAAAGTTGACAAGCATTCTAATCCATCTCCACACTATCCAAAACTAAAGAAAAAAGTTATACTTTTTAGTTATACTGTAAGGCCTCGTACACACGATCAAATCTGTCTGCTGGAAACGGTCTGCTAGACCGTTTCAGCAGACAGATTCGATCGTGTGTACGGGCAAACAGACGGATTTGGCCACCCGACAGATTTCAAAGCATGCTTTGAAATCTGTCGGTTGGGAACCCATCCGCCCGACATGTCTGCTGGTTAGTACGCTAACCAGCAGACATGTCTTCTCGCACATGCGCCGAATGGTTTCGACGCATGCGCGGAAGTGTTTTACTTCCTGGTGCGGTGACGTGGCGGCGTCAACGTCACCGCCACGGCACCGACACGTCAGCGCGCTGTCTGCTGTCGGGGATTTTGGTTTGCTCGTGTGTACACGCGAGCAAACCAAAATGCCAGCAGACAGATTTGTTCAAATCGGTCGGACAGACCGTTTTGAACAAATCTATTTACTCGTGTGTACGAGGCCTAATAGATGCTCCATGGTATCAATAGTGGAGCTAGACTCACCAGCCAACATTTCATCCATGTGCCAGAGTTCCACTAATCTGAAACCCTCTAGGCGCCACCCTTTCTCTTTCTGTGTTGAGCTAGTACAAAAGCTATACCTCCATTAAATTATGGTATCTTCCACAGTTCTATCGGAAACGTTTCTTTTAAGAAACCTTCTATCAATCTTACTGGGATTAAATGTTGGATACAACAACTCGTGGCTATATTTAGGATCTTTGCATAAAGGGGCATCTCGTCCAGTCAGCACCTAGCTTCACAGTCAGTCCTCTGACATGTTATCTTAGACACTACGGCCCGGATTCACAAAGCACTTACGCCGACGTATCTCGAGATACGCCGCGTAAGTGTAAATATGCGCCGCCATATCTGTGTGCCGTGCCCACAGAACTAAGATATGTCTAAAAACAGGCTTCAGTCCATCGACGTAACTTGCCTACGCCAGCCTATAATGGGCGCATAGTTACGCTGGACGCATCTGGCGCTCCCATTGATTTCCTATTTAAATATGCAAATAAGGCAAATACGGCGATTCATGAACGTACTTGCGCCCGGCGCATAATATACATGGTGTGTGTAAGTTGTACGTCTGGCGTAAAGTTATTCCCCATATTGGAGGCGCAACTCATGCAAAGGTATGGACCAGGGAATACAGCCGTCGTATTTTATGTTTTTTACGTAGTACGTGAATAGGGCTGGGCGTAGGTTACGTTCACGTCGTAAGCAGTGTTTCGACGTATCTTAGGCAGTTGTTTCGACGTGATTGTGAGCATGCGCACTGGGATGCGTCCAAGGTACGACGCATGCGCAGTTCGTTTTAAGTACTTGTCTGACGCTCGGCCCATCATTTGCATGGGGTCATGCTTCATTTGAATGTATCACACCCACTTCCAGCCCACTTCCACTTACGCTGACTTACGCTGACTTACGCCAATGAATATACGCTACCGGCGCAGAGTTGGGAGCATTTGTTTTGTGAATTCCGTGCTTCCCTCTCTGTGCTGCGGCGGTGTAGCGTAAAAGACATACGATGTATGTGAATCCGGGGCCCATAATTCCAGGCAACCTTTTCCTACACCCAACCACATTTGTACCAAACTTGATGACCAGTCTCCATCGGAGGAACTTCTCGCACCAGTCACTGGCCAATTCAGAATCCTTCATAACTGGGGAGCTGCTCCAGACACACAAGGGTTACATAAGGCACTGTAAAGGAAAACAGTTCATCCTAAAACTAAGCTAAGACTAACCTATCTAGCCCTGTAAAGCAAAAATTGCTATACATCCCTTTTCTAAAGCCGCTCCAGTCCCACACTGAGCTGTCTTCCATGTGTAGGCGTGTGCAGAAAAGGCAGCCAACAACGAAAGCCCCATTGTAACTCTAAGGCCGCGTACACACCATCGGTCCAACCCGATGAGAATGGTCCGACGGAATGTTTTCATTGGTTCACCGCTGAAGTGGTCTGATGTGCATACACACCATCAGTCCAAAATCCGATCGGGTCAGAACGTGGTGACGTAGAACACAACGATGTGCTGAAAAAACGAAGTTCAATGCTTCCAAGCATGCGTCGACTTGATTCTGAGCATGCGCATCCTACGGACGACGATCCGATGGGCCGTACACATGCTCGGTTTGGACCGATGAAACTGGCCTTAAGGCCAGTTTCATCGGACCAAACCGATCGTGTGTACGCGGCCTAAGGGTGATGTCACTTCCCAGGCATTTCCCAGTCACTGTCGACTGTCCAGACCAGAGCAGTTTCAGAAAAGATATGTTTAGCGATTTGTGTTTTACAGGGTTAGATAGATTAGTCTTAGATTGTGGCTGCCAGTAGATCTTTTTATTTTCGTTTTAGGCTGAACTTCCACTATAAATTCAGTCTCAAAACACCTTCAAGCTCAAATTTTAGGCTCCGTTCACACCTAATGCCGATGCGGCTCCCAGCAGGGGTCCAGTGCATCTTGGTTCACCAATTCAGGTCCGATTTCAGCCCGAATTTTGGGCTGAATTCGGCCTTAAAATGGACCAAAAGACGCATTGGGCTCCTGTGCAATTTCGCACCGGAGCCGCATCGAAGATATGTGAACCTGGCTCCATAGAGCCGATCACATTCTCCTGCTATTGCAAATTGGATGCTGGGATTCCGCATCCAATTCACAATAGTGTGGACCCGGCCATATTCACAATCTCCTCCCTAACGGCACTATTCACTCTGATAGATCAGTAAAGCCACAATCATGTTGGTGAACCTTGATGGTTGAGTTGAACAGACACATTTAGGGTGATATACTAAAGGCACTTTGCTAGGCAATGTTCCTTTAGAGCTTAGTGAATGTGGTGAAATATATCTTTGTAAAGAATATCCAATCAAATGAATTATTTGGGATAGATGATGGTAGTCAGCAGAGCTTCACAAAATTTGCTAAGCTCTGGGGAAATGCCCTTGCAAAGTTCAACTTCCCTTGCAAATCGAACCTTTGCCTTAAGGAAATAAACTCCATTGTCCATCTTCTCTGGCTATCTATTGCCATCCATACACACCTTCTGCCTTTCAATTGTAAGATTTCAAGAACTGAACTATTTGTTGGTAGAGAAACAAGACGTGCCACGGGCTGTGCGATTCGCTTGCTAGATAAAGTTATTCACCCTATTTAATGAAATTAAGTTTGTTCATTTAGCTTGTTCAAGTTTGCATCATTATATGTTAACCTAAGTTTTCACCTGACTGTCTTGAACTCCCGCACACACACAGCTTGAGAGATTTTTCTATGCCGCCGCAATGTACTTAAAGTTTTTATACAGCAGTCACCTCACCCACACTGATAATGACAGCGCTCACTTAAGTGACAAGTAATAATTCAGTACATTAGAACTTTGCGTTCCTGTGTGAATGGAAAAGGCTCATTAGCAAGTTCCATTTCCTCATTGTTTAATATTGCATATATAATGACATCCCCAGATTCACTGTCTCAGGCTTGATGTGCAATGCTGTCTCTGTATTACATTTTACCAAAATGAGCTAAATGGCATGACATGTGACAATAGAAGTGATATTACTTTAATGTCGGTAAATGTGTCTCATTTAGTATATCAGAATGGCATAGATAATGTTACTGTTAAAGAGAAAATGCATTAAGAAAAAATATATTTTTTACCATATAAAATGGCCGCTCCCCCAGACCTGGGTTCACCAAGCACGTGTTTTTCTACATTTAAATCTGTACTCCAGGCAAGGAGGTGAATACACAATTGAAATGTGAAATGTGTCATCTGATAAAAAGATTTTAATCCAGGATAGTGGAAAGATAGCATTGGATACCTAAGGTTACCTTATTGGTATTCCTGTCTTAACCACTTGACCTCTAGACATCGGTGTGCACACAGGGTGTGCCAGAGGTGTGCCTGGGCACACCCTAATCACCCCATGCTGTGCCAGTGTCCCCTGTTTACTTTGCTTCAGTTTTTGAACATGAAGCCGCTCAGCACAGAACACTTACAATTTGTTCACTTACAGTATATAGAAACGAAGTGTACGCTAAAATTTCATCACCCAATATGACATGGTTGCAAAAACAGTATGTAAATATACGATGTGTGAACACAACAATAACCTACATAAAGAAAAATGGACAAAGTGAAAAGCCCAATGAGGACACCTGTATAGTGAACCTCACTGGTTAAGTGTCTGTCAAAAAAGTGATTCAGAACCCTCTAGGAAAAAAGATTCTGATGGGTGAAATGAAGGCGTAGGCTGGTCATATGACTGTCACAAAATAAGGTGTTCTTCTATCAGGTGTATACTTTTACCGGACCAGGTGGACACACTTATCAGATGGCAGTGGGTCAATTGAGCTTGTTTTGGCCACAGGCCTGAAGTTCCAATATTGTACCAATAAGGATAGGATTGAAATCTGAAGAAGGGTTGGTCCGGGGGCGATGGGTCCATTTATCCACGTTAATGGACCAATATGGCTGAAATCTGAACTGTAACCCAATAAAAAGTCTGTCTGGAAACTTTGTTCACTGTCCATTACAAATCAGGCTGCAGGGACTTTCTTTGTCTCAAAAGTGAGACATCAAGGCTCTATTTAGACCCTTGATATTTGAACAAAGCCCCCCAATTGGGCCCCAAAAAGAAATTGTAAAAAAAATTATGGAAAAAAAACTACTGACACCAATCTCTGCTCTACTGACGCTGTCCACTTCCCTGCTGGTATACACACATGTGTGTTTGTGCTTTGGGGTGCTCACCCTAATGTAATAGGCTGTGCACACTGATGCCTCTAGAAGACTCAATTGTGCAGTGATGCAATGCTGTATTCAAATTTAATTTATATAACTTCTTCACACAAATAGAGCTTTAAGATACAAAAAAAAAAATTGTGTGTGCATCAGCCCCCCTAATACTTACCTGAGCGCCATCTCGATCCAGCGATGTTGCACGAAAGACTCGGATGTCCGGGACTCTCCCTACTCAATGGCTGAGGCACAGTCGGTTGCTGTCAATCAAAGTCAGTGAGGAGAGAGAGGAGGCAGGGTTGAGCCGCGGCTCCATGTCTGAATGGATACACAGAATAGCAGATTGGCTCAGGTGCTCCCATAACAAGCTGCTTGCTGTGGGGGCACTTGGCAGGAGGGAGGGGCCAGAAGCACCGGCGGGGGACCCAAGAATAGGAAGATTTGGGCTGCTTTGTGCATAACCACTGCACAGAGCAGGTGAGTATAACATGTGTGTTATTTAAAAAAAAAAAAAAAGACTTTAGTATCACTTTTAAGTGATTGTAAAGTCTTGTTTTTTTTTATATAAAAATAACAAACATGTTATACTCTGTTATACTTTCTCTTTTACAGTTGATTTGCACAGAGCAGCCCAGATCCTTCTCTTATCAAGTCCCTCTTCTGGGCTCCTGGCCCCTTCCTCCTGTTAAGTGCCCCCACAGTAAGCAGCTTGCTATGGGGGCATTAAAACCGAGCTTCAGGTTCGGCCCCGCCCCCTCTCTCTCCTGATTGGCTAACTGACTTTTATTGACAGCAGCGGGAGCCAATGGCGCTGCTGTGTCCTCAGCCAATCAGGGGGGAGAGTGCCAGATGGCCGAGAAACTTGTGGACATCGCTGGACAGAGAGCGACCTCAGCTAAGTGTTAGGGGGCCTGAGGGAGGCTACTACACACAGAAGGCTTTTTATCTTAATGCATTGAATGCATTGAGCCTTGAGTTTTCTTCAGTGGTGCCTTGGCAAAATGTCTAATTGCCCCAAAATTGTATACAAGCCGGTGGGAGGATGAAACCTGCTTTTTAGTTACACAAAGCCACAGATTTTTATTGTACACCATTACAAACTTCTAGCTGCCTACATCCGAGCGACCAATGACATCATCAGTTGATAAGGAGGATGTCAGTTTGCCTGCATATCATCCTTGTTTGACCCTCCCTTGCCTCTATCCATCAGCTTTGGGGTCTCAAAACTAAGGGATAAGAAAAACTTTGGAATACTAGTCACTACCAGAATTAATCACCTCTAAGGCCACGTACACACGAACGAACATGTCCGCTGAAACTGGTCCGCAGACCAGTTTCAGCAGACATGTTCGATCGTGTGTACGGCCTATCGGACCATTTTCCAGCGGACAACAGTTTCAAAACTTCCTTTTAAACCTGTCCGCTGGAAACCTGTCTATCGGACATGTTCGATGGTTAGTACACAAAATCATCGGACCAAGATCCTGCGCATGCTCAGAATCAAGTCAACGCATGCTTGGAAGCATTGAACTTCGTTTTTTCATCACGTCGTTGTGTTCTACGTCGATGGTGTGTACGCACATCAGACCAACAGACCACATCAGACCAACAGACCACTTCAGCCTGGTCCGATGAAAACGGTCCGTCGGACATGTTTCATTGGACATGTCTGATCGTGTGTACGCGGCCTAACGTTCGGTGTCCTCCGTGATTAATGTTGCTGCATTATGTAAAACTATCAGAATAGTTTTTATATTTTAGAATAGGGAGCTTCAAGACTGTACATCATTTTGGAGGGTGTCTCAGGATTGCCCATAATTTTAAAGGGTGCCTTGACTGAAAATAGGTTGAGAAACACTGACTTGAGGGTTCCTTCAGGGTAATAGGAGTTGCAACAACCTATCTGCCAAAAACTATACAATGCATGTAAATAAACGATTTATTGCATTGTTTTTTAACACATTTTGGAGCATTTTTAGCATGTGCCTAAAACTTTTGCTTAGTACTGTACATTCCCAGCAGTCTCTGACCACTGACACCCGTCAGTACTTTAATGTCCTATGTATTGTTGAAGCACCTGTCTCACCCAATCCCATTACACTAAAGATGACACTATCACAGCTGCAGGAAGGAGAGACTGCCAATGTGATGTTGTGTCATTCCCTCCTGTCCATTTATCCATTTCAGCAGATGTTGCCGTACAAAAAAATGAATCAATATAGCAGTGATATCAGCAATGCTTCAGTGAAGATTTATTGTATATTATGTTATTGAAATTTTTACATTTGCCTGCAGATCACAAAAAAAAAATGTATATTCTGTGCATTCTCTCTGGGTCATTTGAACCATTTCTATTAACATTCAGCATTTTTAAAAATCTTTAGCTGAAAAGCTTTAGGAACAAGTTTAGTTATTTCTTTATTTTTTTTCTTAACCACTTAAGGACCTGACCAATATGCTGCTAAATGCCCAGAGGCGTTTTTACAATTCGGCACTGCGTCGCTTTAACAGACAATTGTGCGGTCGTGCGACGTGGCTCCCAAACAAAATTTGTGTCCTTTTCTTCCCACAAATAGAGCTTTCTTTTGGTGGTATTTGATCACCTCTGCAATTTTTTATTTTTTGTGCTATATACAAAAATAGAGCGACATTTTTGAAAAAGAAAATATATATTTTTTACTTTTTGTTATAGGAAAAATCGAATAAACTAAATTTTAGTCAAACATTTAGGCCAAAATGTATTCAGCCACATGTCTTTAGTAAAAAAAAATCGCAATAAAAAAAAAATTAGCTACCTATCGGCAACAGTGACACTAATACAGCAATCAGAAAAATAATCGCTTAGTGACACTGGCAATAGGGGGTGAAAGGGTTAACTAGGGCGGTGATCAAGGGGTTAAAACTGTGTTAGGGTGGGGTATGGGACCTAACACTAACTGCCTGTCACAGTAACTGTCACACTGACACTAAATGCAGTGATCAGTACATATATGATCACTGCATTCAGTGACACTGTGACAGAGGGGTGGGGGGGTGATCGGAAGGGGTTAATGTGCCTACATGTCCTGGTGTCAGTGTAGTGTTGTGCAGACTCACTTGTGATGTCTTCTCTCCTCAGCAGCGGTTGAAAATACCGCCGAGATGAGAGATTACATCACTTCCCCCTTCCTGTGTTTACACAGGAAGAGGGCGGGTGGTGGACGCGCATTGGCTGGGAGCGATCCGGAAGAACGAACAGCCGCCCCCTCATCCCGGATCGCTCGTGCAGCAAACCGGACCGCCGCAAGTACCGGGGGGGTGGTCCCAATCGGACCCCCGACCCACGTCTAGGCAGGGGTGTACAGGTACGCCAATGTGCCGGTACGTGCCATTCTGCCGACGTAAATGTACATGCAGCGGTCCTTAAGGGGTTAATGAGCACAAGGGATTGATGTTTGGTTTCTGGTAAGGGAAGGGGTATTGCCATCAGGCAACTCTTTGCAGGACATGTACCATAAAGTAGCTCGTATCTCAAACACAGCTTTAGACCCCTTTCACACTGGGGCGTTTTTCAGGCGCTTAAGCGTTAAAAAAGCGACTGTAAAGCACCTGATAGAAGCTGCATCTGCAATTCCAATGTGAAAGCTTGAGTGCTTTTACACTAAAGCGCCTGAAAAATGTCCCAGTGTGAAAGGGGTCTTAGGCCTCATACAGGCGACAGTCTTCCTCGACAGAATCCATCAAGAAACTTGATGGCAGAGCTTTTTTGCCAAGGAAAACGGCCGTGTGTATGTTTTTCATCGAGAAAACTGACGTGGAACTCGACGAGAAAAAAATGCTCAGAATAAAGTGTGAGACGGGAGCGCACCTTCGGTAAAAGTAGCGTTTGTAATGGAGATAACACATTCGTCACGCTGTAACAGACTGAAAAGCGCAAATCGTCTCTCACCAAACTTTTACCTAACACGCAGTAACATGAGATTAGCAAAAGCAGCCCCAAGGGTTGTGCCAGTGGAATCGAACTTCCCCTGCCATCGTATGTGTTGAAGTCACCGAGTTTAAGAACGACAAGCCTAACAAGTTTCTCGACAAGCCTAACAAGGAACTCGTCGAGGAAAACGATGTGTCTTTTATGACCAGTTCCTCGGTCGTGTGTACGAGGCCTGAGCGTTAAAAAAAGCTCCTTTAAAGCGAATGAAAGAAGCCTCATCTGCAATCCCAATGTGAAAGCCCAAGTGCTTTCACACTAAGGTGCTGCGCTGGCAGGGCGTCAACAAAAAGTCTTGCAAGCAGCTTCTTTGCAGTGCTTTTGGAACGTGGATTACACCGCTCCTAAAGCGCCCCTTCCCATTGAGGTGCTTTTTTTAACACCATAGCGCCTGAAAAATGTCCCAGTGTGAAAGGGGTCTTAGCAGAGCTTTACCAGCATTTTTCGGGTGCTGGCAGTGTGAAAGGGCTCTGAAAGCACTCAGGCTTTCCCATTGGGATTGCAGATGTGGCTTCTTTCAGGTGCTTTACAGGCGCTTTTTTTAACGCCAAAGCGCCTAAAAAACGCCCCAGTGTGAAAGGGGTCTAAAAGTTGGAAAGTGCCAAATAGGAGATGTGTCACAATAAATGTATCCAGAGGATGTACACAGTAAAACCTTCCAAAGTGTTTCGGGGTGTTTGGAAGGTTACAATCCATCAGGGATAAGACTAATTATACAAAGGATTCAATAAATAGCCAAGAACTGGGGGGGAGGCATCATTGGAATAGAAAGGCCAAGACAACATTAAAAACTTTCATGTTCTAACTCTTCCACATTCTACTAACAATGTGTTTTTGTATTAAAGGTTCACGTTTAAAAAAATAAAATAATAAACGTGTTATACTTACCTCCACTTCGCAGTTTGTTTTGCACAGAGTGGCCCCAATCATCCTCTTCTGGGGTCCCACGGTGGCTCTCGCAGCTCCTCCCTGCAATAGCTAACCCCCTCTGGGAAGCTCTTTCCTGAGGGTGTTACCTTGCGGGCGCGCTCCCGTGTGATACAATCGGCATCCATAGCCGTCGATTGTATGACTCGGCCCCACCCCCCAGCGGCCGTGTCATTGGATTTGATTGATAGCAGCGTGAGCCAATGGCTGTGCTGCAATCAATCTATCCAATGAAGAGCCAAGAAGCCATGGTGAAAACAACGCGTGGTGGTGCCCATGGATGTTCGGGGCTCAGGTAAGTAAAACGGGGGCTTGGGGGGGGGGGGGCGGGAGAGTGCATAGGATTAAGTGAAAAAACACGAGGCTTTACAACCACTTTAAGGCAAATTTCTGGGGACACAAATGAAAAAAAACTGGCAGCGGATCTTACCGTTTTGTGCTCTACCCAAAACGAAATAAATAAAATGTGTTTGACGTTTGGCTTTAGTAGTATGCAACCCTGGCTCTCAACATGTGGCCTATTGGCACTTATTTTGCAGCTCTTGGGGTGTCTTGCAGACAGTAGTCTGGGTTTTCTTTACTCTACGTAGTGAAGGAAAATATTCTTTAAAGTGTCCAATATTAAAAAGGAACTGCAGTCTGCTCACCTAATTTGTATTAAAAACCATTCTGAAGCTTCCCTCCAACCACTTTGCATATTATTTAATACATACTGTGATTCTGTACTTGGCAAAAATGCTGCAGAAATCTCCCTCCAATGAGTCTGGCTGCATCCATTTAAACTGTAGGCAGCTGAATCTTGCAGAAATATCAAATGTGGTTCAAGTAATTTTAAGGGGGGGGGGGGGGGTTGCATGGAACACATATAGGACTATAGATTGCAAAGGGAATGTACTGTAATAGCAGTAATCTCTATCAGTCTTGTGTAATGTGCCTCCATTTTATGACTGTCTCCTGAAGCATGTTCTAAACTTCCAACCATCTCTTAGGCCGCGTACACACGATCAAATCTATCTGCTGGAAACGGTCGGCCCGACCGTCCCAGCAGACAGATTCAATCGTGTGTACGTGCGAGCCGACGGATTTGGCCAGCCAACAGATTTGAAAGCATGCTTTCAAATCTGTCGGCTGGGAACCCGTCCGCCCGACATGTCTGCTGGTTAGTACGCTAACCAGCAGACATGTCTTCTCGCACACGCGTCGAATGGTTTCGACGCATGCGCGGAAGTGTTTTACTTCCCGGTGCGGTGACGTGGCTGCGTCAACGTCACCGCCACGTCAGCACGCCGTCTGCCGGCGGGGATTTTGGTTTGATCGTGTGTACACGATCAAACCAATACGTCCCCAGCAGACAGATTTGTTCAAATCGGTCTGTCCGACCGTGTGTATGGGGCCTTAATGAACACTTTAGTATTTAGTATTTTACCATTTACTATAGTCATTGACCATCTCTTGTATTCCTTGACCACCTACAGTGGTCTTTCACCATCTCTTGTAGCCATTGACCATTTCCTGTAGTCTTTGACCATCTCTTGTAGTCTTTCACTATGTACTGTTGTCTTTAACCATCTCGTGTAGTGACCATCTCCTGTGGTCTTTGACCATCTCCTGTGGTCTTTGACCATCTCATGTAGTCTTTGACCTTTTTCTGTAGTCTTTGACCATCTCTTGTAATTTTTTGACCATTTTCTGTAGTCTTTGACCATCTCCTGTGGTCTTTGACCATCTCATGTAGTCTTTGAACTTTTTCTGTAGCCTTTGGCCATCTCTTGTAATTTTTTACCATGTTCTGTCATATTTGACCATCTCCTGTAGTCTCTGACCATCTCCGGTGGTCTTTGACTATCTTGTGTAGTCTTTAAACATGTCTTATAGTCTCCTGTATTATTTGACCATCTCCTGTAGTCATTGACTATCTCCTGTATTATTTTACCATCTCCTCTAGTCATTTACCTTCTCCTGTAGTCATTGACCATTGTCTGTATTATTTGACCATCTCCTCTTGTCATTTACCTTCTTATGTAGTCATTGACCATCTCCTGTAGTATTTGACCATCTCCTGTGGTCATTGACCATCTTATGTAGACTCTGACCATCACATGTGGCCTTTGAGGATCTTGTGTAGTCTTTGACCATTTATTGTAGTCATTGACCATCTCCTGTATTTTTTTATCATCTCCTCTAGTCATTGACCATCTCCTGTAGTCATTGTCCATCTCCTGTGTTATTTGACCATCTCCTCTAGTCATTGACCTTGCCCCATTGTCATTGAACATCTCCTGTATTATTTGACCATCTCCACTAGTCATTGACCTTCCCCTGTAGTCATTGACCATCTCCTGTATTATTTGACTATCTCCTCTAGTCATTTACCTTCTCCTGTAGTCATTGACCATCTCCTGTATTATTTGACCATCTCCTCTAGTCATTTACCTTCTCCTGAAGTCATTGACCATCTCCTGTATTATTTGACCATCTCCACTAGTCATTGACCTTCTCCTGTAGTCATTGATCATCTCCTGTATTATTTGACCATCTCCTCTAGTCATTTACCTTCTCTTGTAGTCATTGACCATCTTCTGTATTATTTGACCATCTCCTCTAGTCATTTACCTTCTCCTGTAGTCATTGACCATCTCCTGTATTATTTGACCATCTCCTCTAGTCATTTACCTTCTCTTGTAGTCATTGACCATCTCCTGTATTATTTGACCATCTCCTGTAGTCATTGACCTTTCCCTGTAGTCATTGACCATCTCCTATAGTAAGTCTGCAGTCTCAGATAACTTCCTGTAGCATTACATTAGCTGATTACTGTGGACGCTCGAGGCCGTCTATATAAAAAAAAGTTGACCACCACTGGTATACACCTTGTTATTTCTGCTCTTAAGATTTTGCCTTCAAAAGCTTAATATGGCCGACAAGTTCTTTGTTAATGAGATTTTTTGCTACGCTATTTTACTTTTACCATAGTTGACCTTTGATGAGACTTGTAATGCTTATACAATGATCTTCTGCCAAACACCTTAATTCTGGAATCAGGGCTCCATGCTTAATATATTTAAACCATGTTAATTATTAGGCATTGTCAAATACGGTGGATCGAGATATGTTGATTTCTGCCATGTAAAAATTAATTAAAGTGTGCAAAAATGCTTTGTCTTGTCAGCTTTAATTTGATCTTCATTCAACATGCTGATTTTACTTATAATTATACGTGGGTGTCAGAAAATCTTGTCATTACATGCGAAGATAAGAAAAGAGAAAATCAAAATGTTTTTTTTTTTATTATTATCCCTTTTGTCTTTCATCTGATCCCCCCCCCCCCCCCCCCCCCTAACTACCTTACAATGATTTGTTGTCACAGCGTGAAAAATCTTCCCTGTTCCTCTTAATGTTATAATTCCCTCTTATGACGCCAATGAGGGCAGCATAGAATTTATCCTAAGCTGTAATGATTGGGTAGCCTGGACCAATTTTAGGTATTAATGATTAGATAGGAGAGCTGAGGCTAAGCCAAATTGTTCCTATTCCAAATGAGCATTAAAAATGGAAAATGAATTGCCTCCGCTAAGTAGTTTCCCTAACCTTTGCTGTTTTTCCTTGGCAGTGTTACCGGTTGCCATGGCAATTGCATTGATGTTTTTGGAACACAAAATTCATTGAAAAACTGTAACAATAGTAATAATCATTGTTTGACCTGAAATATAATTTATGTGTGTGATAGCAAAGCTGGCAATGTAAATAAAAATTAGTGTGTGTGTGTGCTGTTTGCACATCAAGCGTTGCATTGTGATTATCTGGCTAATTTTAGGTTATTATTTTTACTATTATTATTGTTATTATCAGGGTTGGTCAAATCACACAGCAGCTTGGCACAGCATGTGTTTTTATGTTAGAGTGGAATTCTAGGCAAATTGATTTAAATAGAAACTTTTATGCAAAACTTATGACAATTGCTGCCAATTACTGCTAGTATAATTACCCAACTTCTGCCTTTATAGTAAACCAGAACAAAAACCTCCTATCCTTTTTAATCAAGGAAGCTGTCATCTAAGGCAGGCCATAAACGGGTCGAATTTCGAAAGAAATTTCTTAAGAAAATCTTATCTAAGAATTTTCGCTCGTATTTTGCACCATTAGTGGGCTGCAGCAACAGCCAATTTTCATACGGCCATCAAATTTAAATAATCTAACCTGTTGGAAATTTTTCAAAAAACGAACGATTTTCTAATCAATAATGGGAGAATCGTACAAGGAATGTTATCGAAAAAGAAATGCGCATGTGCAAGAAAAGAAAATTCCCAGAAAGAAAAGAAGATTTCCAAACACGAAAATTATTTTCTGTAGCATCATGAATTGAAATTGAAGGCTTGGTTGGTTGAATTTTGAAACCAATGGTGGCATCATCGGATTAAAAAACGCAAAAATGTTCTGATTTTCAAAAGAAAATTATTTTGAAATTCAACCATGTAGCTTCTGTTTGAACTTCAACTGCTATGGTGCTGCACATGTAATTAGTTATGACACCAGTCATTTGGATGGTTTGACAGTTTGGTTGGGTTCACAAGCATATGTGGCAGTTAGCATTCCGGGAACCCCGGGAATGTAACTGTTTTTTTAAACCATGAATTCAATGGGTGTAGTTACGCTTTAAAGTATATTTTTGACTTTGCATAGAGTAGGCTTGTGGGATTTGTTGCAACCTGTGTCCTCTTGAGGAGATTTCAGTTCACTTCCTGTCCTCAATGTCACAACAGAAAGTAAAAACAAAATGCTGTGGATAGTTATTACCAGAACACAATTACATATATAGTTACATAGTAGGTGAGGTTGAAATAAAACCAACTTATGTGTGTAATTATATGTCAGTATTGCATTGTATATCCCCAAATGTTGTGGTCGTTCAGGTGCTTATCTAATATTTTCTTGAAACCATTGATGCCCCCCACTGAAACCACCACCTGTGGAAGGGAATTCCACATCCTTGCCGCTCTTACGGTAAAGAACCCTCTAGGTAGTTTAAGGTTAAACCTCTTTTCTTATTTCAAATCACTTCTTGTTCTGGTGATAACTCTAAACTTTGGATTTCCCATCACTTTCTGCCTCTGTGGCAATGCTCAACAGGACAAATAGAGAGTATGAATCTACAACAGGAAGTAAAAAGAAAATGTTGTAATGTTTGGGGGCTATAGCTCAGCAGGGATTCAGTGCTTAAACCGTTGTTTTGAAGAAAAAGGCTTTTATTCACAGAAAAGAAAAAACAAGGCTTTCTCAGCATGTCAGAAAACTATAACATAAAAGTCCGCTTGGCTCCAGCGTCAACAAAAAGTCTGCTTATTTCCAGCACAAAACAGTGAAAGCAAAAGACATACGGTTTGTTGCAAGACAAGTCTTCATCCCCTGCACTCCAAAAGTCCTCACTGTGCATCTAACAGACTTCCATCTTGTCCTCATCAGGTGCACTCTCCAAACTCACTCACCACCTCCAGCACCACTTCCTGCTTAAATGGGTGGTTCTCTGTGAGAGTTAACGCCTTGTGTGCTGGCTCCCAAGGTTTAGGAGTGGAGGCTCCGTCCCACCCAAATAACACTTTGGAGCCTCCAAAATTCCAGGCCCCAAACTACTTTATAAAGATAGAGAAGACTGCGAGCCAGTCCTCTCTGAATTAGCGCCTGCCTGGAACTTTTCACCCACTTTTGGGTGATCCCCTGAACCTTCTACCTCTATTTAAATGGACCATAGTCCAAATAGTGGAGCCGTATAGCACCCGTCCAGGACCCACCCCCGGTGTCCTGTACATATCCCCCCCCTCTGCCTCAACGCGGAGGTGTTGGAGGCAACAGTAGACACCATACAATGGACTCGGGAGAGGGCATCGGCATTCTGATGCTGTCTCCCGGGTCTGTGCTCTACCACGAAATTGAACTCCTGGAGAGAAAGGAACCACCTTGTTACCCTGGCATTAATGTGCTTATTCTGTCTCATCCAGGTAAGGGGAGCGTGGTCTGACACCAAGCGAAACTTCCTGCCCAGGAGAAAATATCGTAGGGAGTCTAGAGCCCACTTGATGGCCAGACACTCCCGCTCCACCACCGCATAGTTTCTCTCAGCTGCCGTCAGCTTCCTACTAAGAAAAATATATATACATATTTAGATGTATTAGAAAGTAGATAACGTTGAATGTTAACCTTTCTAATATACTTCTGAATGTCTATAAAGGTCCCAAATTTGCTCAGTTTTTTGGGAGGAGCAAACTTGAGACCTCTATCAAGTATGTTTAATTCGGCTTTGGAGAGTACCTTACTACTAAGGTTAAACACACCTCGGCCTGTTACTCTCTTCTTCTCTTTCCCCTTCTGTATTCTCCGCCCTCCTCTGCACCCTCTCTTGGGTTTGGACCTTTTTTCCTTAACAGTGGGTCCTTGTGAAAACCCTGTCCACCATATCCATTAGAGTTGTTATACTGATAAGGTGTAGACTCATAGCTGGTTCCACTATACGATTGTGGATTAGGGCCTTGATGGTCCCTTTGAGGGGTGAATCTATTATAAGTAGAGATAGGGGGTGCATATTGTTGTAAGGGGTTGGGACGGTAATGATCATAATAGTCCCTATTAGGACCAAGAGAGGCTTCACGTGATGATCCACCTCGAGTATATTGGGGGTGGGGACCAGTATGGTTAGAGTTACCCCTAGAGTGTCCTCTACCACCACGTTTACCACGGTTAGTACCTCTGCCTCTAGTCTGGTTGGTAGGGTTATGAGGACCGCGATATGGAGGTTCTGGTTGGGAAGATGTTAAATCTCTATTGTTCCCGTTAGCAGGTCTATTACCAAACTGAGTGGCAGAACTGCTAGGAACCATGGACGGGACAGGTAGTGATGGTAGACCGGCTTCACCCGTTGGAGTGGTATCCATAGGTGGAGCAAGTGTAACATTTTTTTGCCAACCAAAACTGTTTTATTTTTATAGTCACCCACATCTCTGGAATACTTCTTGTGCTTTTTCGTTCTCTGGTCACGATCTTCCTTCTCCAAATGACTTTGGAGATTGGTTGAAAGGGAGGTGTATTCCAGAGAGCTTTTGTGGGTTACTAATTTGTCTTTCAACTCTTTAATCTCATTGTCGAGAATAGTTAGTCTAGACCTTTTGCGTGAAATGAGGAACCCTAAAAAATGAGTACCCGCCTCATTAAAATATTTATACCACGTATCCAGATCGGGGTCGCCTTGCTGAGGGCTGAACGTAAACTACGTGGCACCATACTCTCAGAAATGTACTGTTCCAGGAAAGCAATATCCCAAAGAATATGTAGTTCAGAGCTCATGATGTTTTTGAGTGTCAGAAAGAGACCTCCTAGTTCGGTGTCATTCCCGGTGATAGAAAAGACACTGTTCAGGTTAACTGTCCTAGACGCTCTATAATCAAAAACATCTATGCTGTCAAATAAACCTGAAATTTAGGATAAGCCTGCAGCAGTGTTAAATATTCAAAAAGGAAACAAAAAGGTATGGTGCATAACACCGTGCTGCTAATCAAAGAGTATTTTAAAGCAGCTGACACGGCTGTGAAATAAAGCAAAAATAGAACAAGTGTATATAAAGTGTCACCCTAAACAAACATAGGAGCTGCATATAATGACATAAAATGCATAAAATCCAGTAGGGCCCTAGCAGGAAGGTGGTTCACCCACACTTCACACTCAAACCGTCCTGCAGCCAGATCAAGATGAGTGGTACACACACTTTGCACATAGAAGGAGCTTCTCCGACCAGTTCCGCACTCCATAGGCTCCTCCTGCAGTGGGCATTGTGCCCGGGTATGCCCCCAGGACCGACATCGCCAACACTGTATGTCTCCCATCTTTGGTACAGGAACCGACCCCGTGGTTCTATGGCAGACGGTGTAGACCTGCGGATGCCAACATCTGGCAAGGCTTCTCTCCTCGGGTGGTGGCTGGTCTGGGTGTCCTTGGCGTGAGTTCTCGACGCTTGGCAGGCCCAAGCAGGTCCTCCACCACGGTGTACCGTTCGACCAGCTCGACCAGCTGGTCAGCGTTGGTAGGGTTTCCATGGCTCACCCAGCGCTGTAGGTCATCTGGCAGGGACTGTAGGTACCAGTCCATCACCACTCGTTCCACCATTTGTGGGCCTGACAATTTTTCTGGCTGCAGCCATTTTTTAACTAACTGGATTAGTTCATGCATCTGGGACCTGGGTGGTTGGTCCGACTTGTACCGCCAGCGATGCACCCTCTGAGCCCGGACAGCTGTGGTCACTCCCAGGCGGGCCAGGATCTCAGCTTTTAGACGATCATAGTCTCTGATGTGCTCAGCTGGGAGGTCAAAATAGGCCTTTTGCGGGTCACCGGTGAGAAAAGGGGAGACAATGCCGGCCCATTGGTCCCGGGGCCACCCTTTTCTCTCTGCTACCCTTTTAAAGGTGGTGAGAAAGGCTTCCGCGTCATCGCTGGGTGTTCGTTTTTGCAAGAAATGGCTGGCTCTCACAGACACTGGGTTGCTAATGGCAACGGCCGATTGCTCTTGTCCCTGAGCCAGCCGCTGTACTACCTCCTGCAAGGCAGCCACCTGTGCTTGAGTAGACTCCTGCTGGGCTGTAAACTGGGCGGCTAGCAGCCATGTGTTTTCCTGCTGCGCAGCTATAGCATGTGCCAGGGCCTGCTGCTGCTGAGCCATCGCTTCCTCATGGCGACGGTTGGCGTCTGCTGACGCTTGCTGCTGGGTCACGGTGGCTTGTGCCAGAACCTTGATGACCTCCTCCATGCTTTTGCTTGTTGCTTGCAATGATTAGGCTGACTTCACCCAAGACATGCCATAGGCACACTGTCCCTTTAAATGTCAGTTTTTAGTTTTAAAAGGTTTTGCGCCTGCAAATGCACTGTGCCCGCATTCTCCACCAATTGTAACGTTTGGGGCTATAGCTCAGCAGGGATTCAGTGCTTAAACCGTTGTTTTGAAGAAAAAGGCTTTTATTCACAGAAAAGAAAAAACAAGGCTTTCTCAGCATGTCAGAAAACTATAACATAAAAGTCCGCTTGGCTCCAGCGTCAACAAAAAGTCTGCTCATTTCCAGCACAAAACAGTGAAAGCAAAAGACATACGGTTTGTTGCAAGACAAGTCTTCATCCCCTGCACTCCAAAAGTCCTCACTGTGCAGCTAACCGGCTTCCATCTTGTCCTCATCAGGTGCACTCTCCAAACTCACTCACCACCTCCAGCACCACTTCCTGCTTAAATGGGTGGTTCTCTGTGAGAGTTAACGCCTTGTGTGCTGGCTCCCAAGGTTTAGGAGTGGAGGCTCCGTCCCACCCAAATAACACTTTGGAGCCTCCAAAATTCCAGGCCCCAAACTACTTTATAAAGATAGAGAAGACTGCGAGCCAGTCCTCTCTGAATTAGCGCCTGCCTGGAACTTTTCACCCACTTTTGGGTGATCCCCTGAACCTTCTACCTCTATTTAACTGGACCATAGTCCAAATAGTGGAGCCGTATAGCACCCGTCCAGGACGCACCCCCGGTGTCCTGTACAATGTCTACAAAATAAGGAGGATTCTTCCCATAGACGGTTTTCACCAGAACAGGGTTTGCCACTGGAGGATTTCCCCTCACCTTTTGTTCTGCTGACAGCCCTAAAATTCTAGATTTCCCATTGATTTCTGCCTCTGTGACAATGGTCAGCAAGACAAATAGAGACTACAAATCTACAACAGGAAGTAAAAAGAAAACATCTACAAATTGAGGGGGATTCTTCTCATAGATAGTTGTCACCAGAACAGGGTTCCCCATTGAAGGATTTCCCCTCACCTCTTGTTCTGGTGACAACTCTAAAATTCTAGATTTATCATCACTTTCTGCCTCTGTGGCAATAGTCAAAAGGGTAGATAGAGCATTTGAATCCACAACAAGAAGTAAAAAGAAAATGTCTAAGAAATGTGGCCCTCAACTGATCTGGTGTGCTATATGTTCTGTGTGAGTTTTCATAAAGGGAGTTCCAATTTGCATCTAAGCTAGTGCCGTATAGTCTTGGTTGGTCACCTATAATATCTGGTCCTTGGCTCCACATTGGAGGAAGCTATAAGCAGGGTGCTGGATGGTTCCTTCACGAACTGATTCATAGCTACTGCTTGTCTTAGCTGTAAGCACTTTACCAAGACTAGAAATGGCAAGAGGAATACAGCAGGAGGGGAGGGAAGCAAGTCGGAACCTCATAACTAGGGTTAGAAAACAATTGGAACCAGGGGGCAAAGTACCACATGTACTTTGACCCTTATGCCGCGTACAAATGGTCAGAATTTAAGACAAGAAAAGTTTGATGTGAGATTTTGGTCGGAAATTCCGACCGTGTGTAGGCTCCATCTCACTTTTTCTGTCGGAATTTCCAACAGCAAAAATTTGAGAGCTGGTTCTTAATTTTTCCGATGGGAAAAGTTCTTGTCGGAAATTCTGATCATCTGTATGCAATTATAGATTCTCTTTAAGAAACAGATGAAAAAAATGAATGTAATGTGCTGCAATATTTTGTGTCTTTTATATCTGCCTGGAGTTCATCTGTAAATGTGTTGTTGTGATCTCAGATGGTTGGGAGGTGTCCATTATTTAATACAGGATTATTCTGTCATTACAGGCTCCACTGAAATGTCTCCGTAATAGAACATCATCAGAGTGAAGGCCAATCCGCCCTTCTGAAAGCGACAGCAAACTTCCACATCTCTTCCACAAGAATATTTTCTACCAGATGTCATTGAGAGGAAAACTGCAGAGGGTCGTTAAGCTGAGATTTCTTGCTGCCTGCTACATTGTGCTTAAATGCTCTGCCTGTTATTATTATCTCTCTCCACCTATATAGCATCACTCTTTGGTGTTCCACTGTGATTAATATGTTGTCAGTTGACCGTTTGCTACATACACAGACACATGTCTATTTGAGACTAGCCATACACAGTAAAATTGTCATTGATCAATCCCACAAAACTGGCTATAGACATATGAAGGTGAGGATTTAACTGCTGAGTGGACTGTCACATAAGCATGTACCCTTAGCATGCCCCAAGCATCCATGTTTATCCAGCAAAGAGGAATAGCAATCTAGCAGGAAGAATTGGCAGGCACCTCATATCATTTTATGAAAAAAACAGTCATCTGACATGGTTTTCAAATCTTTGTTCTTCTCTGGATCAGTTCACTATAGTGATGTCTGCAGTGATACCATAGACATAAGCGTGCGCACAGGGTGTGCTGGCTGTGCCCAGGCACACCGTAACCACCCCATGCACATTAGTGTTATCGCTCTGTGTAGCAACAGGTACATGGGAAAGATCTCCCTCTTACCGGTTCTGCCATAAGAGAAGTGTGTATGCTCTTCTCTTTCACTGTGCCAGCAGGGAGATCAATGTCCCGGGGTCATATATATGTAGATACATACACATGCATGTGTGTTTGAGGGTGCACACCCTAATGCATCAGGCTGCGCACACCTATGGCCATAGACTTGACATTGCCCAACTGAAAGCCATAATCTATCATCTTAACCAATAATTGTACAATGAGTGGGTTTTACCGAAAACATATCCCTTTAGTCTGGCTGTCAATCAAAAACGTACAATATATCGCCAGCTTAAAGGTAAAATCCACCTTTTGAAAAGTTCATACCCCCCCTCCTCCCTCCTCCCTCCTCAAACTGATTCCCCTACCTCCCTTACCAGAATCTTGGGATGCTTCTCCCTGCAGAACCTGTTTTTTTGTTTTTTATAGAGCTACATTATCCATTCCCAGGGATTGATCCCCTCTGCCATTACAGAGCATGCTAGCAGCTGGGCAGTGACATCAATGCACTTGCAGTTCATTGTTTTCTACCTCCAGACCCATACCAAACGGTCCATACAGATGTACACACCTTGGGCTGGGAGTAAACAAAGCAGGAGTCTGCACTTGGGAGGCACTGATTGGGTTTGCAATGCTCTGCAGGCCTAAATGCAAAAAGTTAGTAAATGCACCTTTTTTATTTTATCAAGGAGGGCCTTCCCTGCAACCCCCCATTCTTACATGTTATGCTAGGTTGACCTTGATTCACATACTCACCTGCCTAGCAATCCAGCTTTGTCTTGCTGTGATTCTCTGCACTACTGCCACAAGCCAGGCCTGGCACTGCCACCTTCTTCTCTCCTAGGGAGTGCCGGCAGTTTCTCAGGTTCTTGCAGCTGGCCCTTGATAATGCGCTATAGGGTCACCCATCATTCTCCTGGAAAATATGGTGTGTATATCCTTGGAGGATGCAGGAGCAAGAACATATCATTATCATCTAAACAACACTGGTGGCAGGGAGCAGAGCTTGGGGAAAGTAGGAGGGTATAGCAGTGCCGATCCTGACCTTCCTGGGGCCCCAAGCAAAATAACATGTCACATTAAAGTTGAGAAGCGGGGGGGCTGCAGGGGGCGCTGTCGACAGTGACATGTCACATTAAAGGTTAAAGTTGAGAAGCGGGGGTAGGGGGTGTTCTGCTGTCGGAAATGACATCTTACATTAAAGTGAGAAGCGGGGGTGCTGACTTCTTACCGCTTCCCCCATGCAGCCAGCGAGTTGAGAAGCAGGGTGAGGGGCCGAAAATTACTTCTCACCAGACGGGGCCTCTAGTAATTTGGGGGGCCCTCCGCAACTTTGCAGGGCCCTAAGCAGCTTGCATAGTAGTGAGCCTATAGGGCGGATCGGCCCTGGGGCATAGAGTCATTTAGGGGTGTAAAGGACCGTTTAACGTGGGTGAATTTATTACATTTTTGCAAAAGGTGGACTGTCTTTAGAGACAAATTGCAGCAAAATTGCTTTTGTTTTTCTGTCTGTCTGGGACACATGCTCATCCCTCCCTGTGTGGTTATCTGCTACATATTGATATGTGGTGATAAAAGGTTTAAATGGAAAGCAGTAGCTATAATGTATAATGGACAGCTTTTGTCACTGACTGGGTGTCCTGCTCTAAACAATGTCTAAATGTTGATGAATCTCTATAGATGATTAGTTCTTGCTGGGGACAGTAAATGCCCCCCAACCTTGTCCTTCACTAGTGATTTCTTATATATGGAGATGATGTGATTAAAGCCATAAAAGGGGAGCAGATAGATATTGGCAAACATGTGCCACTGACTGCGTTTCCCGCTCTAATCAATGTCTTTTTGATGAAGAATCTTTATTCATGTACAACATATCTTATTAGTGCTTGTCCAGGGGCAAAAGCCCCCCAGCCCAGTCCTCCCCTGGTGCTTTTTTGTATATGGAGACAATGTGATTTAAGTTGCAAACGATGTACATACTACTATATAATGGCCAACAACTGATTGCAGGTCTCGCACCAATCAATGTCCTAATGTTGAAGAGTCGCTATTCAAGTTCAACATATCCTATTACACTGCGCCCCCCCCTCCCACCCCAAAGCACCCTGTTCCCATGTTGATAAGGACAGGGCCTCTTCCCGACAACCCTAGCCTGGGGGGATGTCGCCCAGCCCATTCCTCACCTGCTGCATTTTTATATATGGAGATGATATGAAACGGTCATAAACGGGGAGTAGGTAGATGATGAATCTCTATTCAAGTCCAATATATATTATTTAAATGGTAAATAGACAGTGCTTGCTCCACTGTTATACTAATCCCTTTTTAGGCTATACCCTTGTTGGATTCCTATGTGTGTCTATATCCTTGGATGGATTTGTTCCCAGTGAATTTATGTTATTTGCATTTGTGCATACAAGATATAAACCAAAATACAGTTCATGATACATTATTATATCTAAAGTGACTATTGTTAAAGTGCATATAGTGATATAAGTGCAATAAAGTCCTTGTTGATCCAAGCAATTGCAAAAAAAAGTGCTGCAGTGCTTCATTAGTCCAACGATATCAATACATCCACCTGCTTAGGGTGGTGTTAAGATCCAAACTCAACAGATGCTGCAAACCGCTCATCCTGGGAGCTCTGGAGCCATAATTGAAGGATATCCACCACAGAGGAGATAGTGGAGGACAACAGAGGATATCACATTGGGTTTGGTCCTCAGTAAATGACCTAAAGCAGGGGTCTTCAAACTACGGCCCTCCAGTTGTTCAGGAACTACAATTCCCATCATGCCTAGTCATGTCTGTGAATGTCAGTGTGTTACAATAATGCCTCATGGGATGTGTAGTTCTACAACGGCTGGAGGGCCGTAGTTTGAGGATCCCTGACCTAAAGGCACAGAAGACTCCTTTTTTCTATAAGGCAAAGGAGCCCAACACATCTGGTGAGTTTAGATATTAACACCACCCTAAGCAGGTGGATGTATTGACACCTTTGGACACACAAAGCACTGTAGCACTTTTTTTGCATTTTTTTTGGACTTTATTGCATTTATATCACTATATGCACATTAAATATTGTCACTTTGTACTGATGTATAATACAGTATTCACTCATGCACTTTAACAATGGTCACTTTAGATATAATGTATCATGAACTGTATTTTGGTTTAGAACTAGTATGCACAAATGCAAATAACATAAATTCACTGGGAACAAATCCATCCAAGGTTATAGACACACATAGGAATCCAACAAGGGTATAGCCTAAAGAGAAATTAGTATAACAAACGAGCAAGTGCTGTCTTTTTACCAATTATGCCCCATCAGTAGGGACAACATTGGACAACAGCAGCCCAACCATACTGATACACAACACCAAGGCGAGAATGTTATCCTATATCAATATATCTTATTAGTTCCTGCCTAGGGCAAATGCCTTCCAGCCCAGACCTCCACAGGTGATTTCTTATACAGTATATTAAGACACTGTGCTTGAAGGTATGAACAGGAAACAGATGGCTATATTAAAAAAATAAAAAATAAAAACTCACCTGGGTGAGAACAAAATGCTGCTAGCCCAAAATAGTAGTAAAATTGAAAAAAAAAATGCTCCCAAAAGGCCTATAGGCAGGTGAAAACTTTAAACTAGATCAAATAGATAAAAAAATAAAATTCTTTATTGCGTACAAATATTTATGGAATTAAAAACGACATGAGCTCTGGTATGCATGCTATTCAAAACACATGAGATGTTAATGTTACATTATATCAATAGCAAGAAATACAAAGTATTTTTCTCAAAACTAGACGCTACTGCTCTAAAAATTCCAACACGTTTCGACTGTATTGTGTCCTGATCTTCCTCAGGGGGGTGAAGACATCTTCAAATTGGAATATCGTGTGTAACCAGAGCCAGCTAAAAACATAACATTGAAATCTCATTTGTTTTGAGTATCATACATACCAGAGCTCAGTTAGTTTTTAATTCATGTTCCACATATATTTGTACGCAAAAAAGAAAATCATATTTTCTTATATATTTGATAGGGTTTAATTTTTCCAGCTGCCTATAGGCCCTATGGAGCATTTTTTTCAATTTTACAGATGTCTATATTATGGCCATTGTGGTCACTGACTATTCATCTCGCTCCAATTAGAGTCTGAATGTTAGCAGGGACACCTGTCAAACATATCTCGTTAGTACTGACCTGGGGGAGCGGTGGCAAATTATCCCTTGTCCCAATACTCCGCTCAGTTGTTCCCTGGTGATTTATTTTATATGAAATGTGGACTGATCATCTAAAAGTAGACCTCTTCTGTTTAGTACAACACAAGCTATAAAACAAAAATACCCGTATATACTTGAGTATAAGCCGACCCGAATATAAGCCGAGGCACCTAATTTTACCACAAAAAAACTCGAGTATAAGCCTAGGATGAGAATGCAGCAGCTACTGAAAGTGGAAAAGAGGGTCAACAATGGCCATCTGCAGCCTCTACTCTGCCCATTTGCCGCTTCACTGTGCCCATTTTCAGCCTCACTGTGCCCATCTGCTGCCTCACTGGACCCCATTTCAGCCTCACTGTGCCCATTTGCAGCTTCACTGTGCCCATTTTCAACTCACTGTGCCCATTTTCAGCTCTATGTGCCCAGATACAGCATCACTGTGCCCATTTACAGCCTCAATGTGCCCATAAGCAGCCTCACTGTGCCCATGTACCTTATCCACCGTCAGTATTGATGAGAAGGGAAGGAAAGCCATAATATGCTGTACATTATCCCCTCAGATTCACAGCACGGATGTGTGTTTAGAAGGTCTGTGTCGTCCGCGCCGTCCACTGGAACAAAGCTCCGCCTCCTCCTCATCAAGGATGGACGAGCAGGAGGCAGGACAGCGCAGACTTCCTATACACACAGCCCTGCTGTGAATCAGAGGGGTGATGTACAGTGTAATATTGCTTTCCTTCACTCATAAAGCCTGACTCTAGTATGAGCCAAGGGGGGCTTTTTCAGCACAAAAAAATGTGCTGAAAAACTCGGCTTATACTCGAGTATATGCAGTAACATAGTACAATTTTACTATACTTATATTATATGATATACTCGATATTCTGCTTGAAATGGACGCCAGCGGGAAATCTGGAGCAGTTGGAGGAGAGCTGTGTATAATGACCTTGCGAAAGCCGCGAGCCGCCGGTAATAATAGCGTCTATTTTTCACACACCGCCTCTTGAATTCCTTTGCTGTTACCTTTTCATATCTTCAATGCTGGATTCATATTTGGTTAGACATGATCACAGAGTCCTGTCACTGATCAAAATGTAAATTTTACAGCACCAAAATGTTTCTTATTGTTATGTTTTTTACTTTGACACAAGTAAATAGAAACAGGGGGTTCCTGTAATCTTTATTTGTGGAGCCTTCACACTGTGAATTCACTTAAAGCACAACTTTAGGTAAACATATAAAAGCCCTATTTATTTCACATATACAGTGGGGCAAACACGAATTTAGTCAGCCACTAATTTTACTAAGTTTTCCCACTTAAAAAGATGAGAAAGGCCTGTAATTGTCATCATAGGTACAGTATACCTCAACTATGATTGATAAAATGTGGAAACAAATCCAGACAATCACGTTGTCTGATTTGGAAATAATTTATTTGAAAATTATGGTGGAAAATAAGTATTTGGTCTCCTCTACATACAAGCAACATTTCTGCCTCTCACAGACCTGTATCTTCTTCTTTAACCACTTAAGGACCGCCGCATGTACATTTACGTCGGTACAATGGCACCGACAGGCACATCAACAAATATATACGTTGGTGCGTTGAGGTGGGTCGGGGGTCCGATCGGGACCCCCCCCCCGGTACATGCGGCGGTTCTGCGCGGCTGTACGAGCGATCCGGGATGAGGGGGCAGCTATTCGTTTTTGTCCGCCCCCTCCGCATCGCTCTCAGCCAATGCGCGCGCCCCCCCCCGCCCAGTCACTTCCTACTCCTGTGTAAACACAGGAAGGAGGAAGCGATGTGATCTCTCCCTCAGCGTTTTTTTCAACCACCGCTGAGGAGAGATCACAACACAAGTAAGAAGAGGTGGTGGGGGTGATGGCGCTGTCACTGATATGTTGTTTGCTGGGCCAGTAACCGAACCCAATTGGGTAAGTGTGGGCTTTAATGGGACAACATTCCCTAAAAAATATACATATATGTATTACACCGTGCAGGAAAAATAATAGTAATAATGGATGTGTGTAGACACTGGTGGTAGTACCTATATATGCCACCGGGGGTGTAGTTACAGAGATGTAATAGTATAATTTGCAACTGTAGCAGGTTAAACTATCCGTGCTTAAGCGTATTACAGTAAAAGCTTATATGAAGATTTCAGTATATACACAAGACCTTAGATATATGTACACATCATCCTGAATAGTACAAAGACAGTAAATATAAATTATAAGTCCATAAAGTATAAAACAGGTGACATAGGTGGTCAAGGTGCTCCTATGTAAATAGGTGGTAGACAGTATAACCAGTGACTTTCGCAGTGGGTCCGGTGTTCCCCCTTATGGGTCCCCACTCACCAGAAGCACTCACCCCTGCTGGGGTAGAATGCGTGTTAGTCAGCGTGTTGCTCCAAACTGCTGTGGGTCCTTTCCTTGGGTTGCACCAATTCCTGGTAGGTCACCTGGGCTCCTGCAGTATGTTCTTGGTATGTATGCTTAGTAGTATGAGGTTCAGTGAGTATTGTTTGCCACAAGACAGGGACTGTAGGTTTGTTGTTAGAAAACCAGAATACTCACTGAACCTCATACTACTAAGCATACATACCAAGAACATACTGCAGGAGCCCAGGTGACCTACCAGGAATTGGTGCAACCCAAGGAAAGGACCCACGGCAGTTTGGAGCAACACGCTGACTAACACGCATTCTACCCCAGCAGGGGTGAGTGCTTCTGGTGAGTGGGGACCCATAAGGGGGAACACCGGACCCACTGCGAAAGTCACTGGTTATACTGTCTACCACCTATTTACATAGGAGCACCTTGACCACCTATGTCACCTGTTTTATACTTTATGGACTTATAATTTATATTTACTGTCTTTGTACTATTCAGGATGATGTGTACATATATCTAAGGTCTTGTGTATATACTGAAATCTTCATATAAGCTTTTATTGTAATACGCTTAAGCACGGGTAGTTTAACCTGCTACAGTTGCAAATTATACTATTACATCTCTGTAACTACACCCCCGGTGGCATATATAGGTACTACCACCAGTGTCTACACACATCCATTATTACTATTATTTTTCCTGCACGGTGTAATACATATATGTATATTTTTTAGGGAATGTTGTCCCATTAAAGCCCACACATACCCAATTGGGTTCGGTTACTGGCCCAGCAAACAACATATCAGTGACAGCGCCATCACCCCCACCACCTCTTCTGTCTTTTTTATATACCCCCTGTGGGGAGTTATATTTAGGGGGGGCTGCAGTCACACATCTTTATTAACCCTATTACCCTCCATCAGATTATCCTAAGCGCAGCTGTTCCTCTTTACACAACACAAGTAAGTCTGCACAACACTACACTGACACACACTACATATAGGCACATTTTACCCCCCCGATCGCCCCCCTCCCCCCTGTCACAGTGTCACTGAATGCAGTAATCATACATGTATGATTACTGTATTTAGTGTCAGTGTGACAGGCAGTGTGACAGTCAGTTAGTGTTAGGTCCTGGGTAGCCCCCGTACCCCCCCTAATAAAGTTTTAACCCCTTGATCACCGCCCTAGTTAACCCTTTCACTCCCTATTGCCAGCATCACTAAGCGATAATTTTTCTGATCGCTGTATTAGTGTCACTGTTCCCGCTAGGTAGCTAATTTATTTTTTATTGCGATTTTTATTTTTACTAAAGACATGTGGCTAAATAAATTTGGGTCTAAATGTTTGACTAAAATTTAGTTTATTGATTTTTTTTATAACAAAAAGTAAAAAATATTGATTTTTTTTCAAAAATGTTGCTCTATTGTATATAGCGCAAACAATAAAAATCGCAGAGGCGATCAAATACCACCAAAAGAAAGCTCTATTTGTGGGAAGAAAAGGACGCAAATTTTGTTTGGGAGCCACGTCGCACGACCGCGCAATTGTCTATTAAAGCGACGCAGTGCCGAATCGCAAAAACCCCTTGGGTCATTTGGCAGCAAATTGGTCCGGTCCTTAAGTGGTTAAGAGGCTCCTCTGTCCTCCACTCATTACCTGTATTAATGACACCTGTTTGAACTTGTTATCAGTATAAAAGGCACCTGTCCACAACCTCAAACAGTCACACTCCAAACTCCACTATGTTGAAGACCAAAGAGCTGTCCAAGGACCAGAAACAAAATTGTAGACCTGCACCAGGCTGGGAAGACTGAGGGCCAGATTCACGTAGAATGGCCGACGGCGTAGCGTAAGCCATTTACACTACGCCGCCGCAACTTAACAGAGCAAGTGCCGTATTCTCCAAGCACTTGCTCCGTAAGTTGCGGCTGCGTAGTGTAAATGGCCCGGCGTAAGGCCGCGTAATTCAAAGGGGGCGGCTTGTATTTAAATTAAGCGCGCCCCCACGTCGATCGAACTGCGAATGCACCGGCCGCAAAAATAGCCCAGTACGCATGCTCCAGCTCACATCGGAAAACGTGAATGAAACCGACGTGAGCGGCGTTTACGTAAATCCCTATTCGCGAATGACTTAGTAAAACAACGTAACCGACGGAAAAAGACGACGCTGACCCGACGTTTGGGAAATGGCGTATTAGGCTAATTTGCATAAGCAAATGAGAAATCAACATAAAGGCCACCTAGCGGCCAGCGAAGTCATTACATCTACGATCCGATGGTGTAAGTGTTTTACACCTGTCGGATCGTCACTGTATCTATGCATAAGTGATTCTATGAATCACACGCATAGATACCCAGTAAAAAAAACAGAGATACAACATTTTTTCCTGTGATACACCGTCGTATCTCTTTTGAGAATCTGGCCCTGAATCTGCAATAGGCAAGCAGCTTGGTGTGAACAAATCAACTGTGGGAGAAATAATTAGAAAATGGAAGATATACAAGACCACTGATAATCTCCCTCGATCTGGGGCTCCACGCAAGATCTCACCCCGTGGGGTCAAAATGATCAGAAGAACGGTGAGCAAAAATCCCAGAACCACATGGGGGGACCTAGTGAATGACCTGCAGAGATCTGGGACCAATGTAGCAAAGGCTACCATCAGTAACACACTACGCCCCCAGGGACTGCAGTGTTAGATGTGTCCCCCTGCTTAAACCAGTGAATGTCCGGGCCTGTCTGAGGTTTGCTAGAGAGCATTAATCCAGAAAAGGATTGGAAGAATGTCATATGGTCAGATGAAACCAAAGTAGAACTGTTTGGTAGAAACAAAACGTGTCGTGTTTGGAGGAGAGGGAATGCTAAGTTGCAACCAAAGCACACTGTACCTACTGTGAAGCATGGGGGTGGCAACATCATGCTTTGGGGAGGTTTCTCTGCAAAGGGAACAGTACAACTGTGTATATGAAAGAATGAATGGGGCCATGTATCGTGAGATTTTGAGTGCAAACCTCCTCCCATCAGCAAGGGCATTATAGAAGAAAATGAAAGTGGATTGGTCTTTCAACATGACAATGATCCCAAACACCCAGGCAACGAAGGAGTGGCTTCGTAAGAAGCATTTCAAGGTCCTGGAGTGGCCTAGCCAGTCTCCAGATCTCAACCCCCATAGAAAACCTTTGGAGGGAATTGAAAGTCTGTGTTGCCCAGCGGCACCCCCAAAACATCACTGCATATTTGTATGAAGGAATAGGCCAACATGCCAGCAACAGTGTGTGACAACCTTGTGAAGACTTACAGAAAACGTTTGACCTCTGTCATTGCCAACAAAATATATATAACAAAGTATTGAGATGAACTTTTGATATCGACCAAATACTTATTTTCCACCATAATTTGCAAATTTGTACTTGGAGTCTCTGCGTGAGACATCGATGTGAACGTGGGAAGAAAACCTGAACAGGACCTGGAGTGTGCCAAAGGTCACGTGGTCGGTACGCCTAAAAGGGGGCATACCCAACATGAAACTGATATATAAAAGGGGTCGGGAGGGTGGGGAAAACCCGGAAGGTCCACCTGCAGGAGACAGGAGAGGGAGGGTAGGTTAAGAACCCCCTCGACTCCTCCTACAAATTCAGGCCCGCCTACGGCCGGCCTTCCTATTTGTACTTGGAGTCTCTGCGTGAGACATCGATGTGAACGTGGGAAGAAAACCTGAACAGGACCTGGAGTGTGCCAAAGGTCACGTGGTCGGTACGCCTAAAAGGGGCCAAAAAGAAGAAGAGGACACAGGGGTAAATGGAAAAAATCATTTATTGACAAGGAAAGACAATTAGTCGGTCAGGTGCATGAAAGCACGAGCCATCTCGACCTGTGGATCAGGAATGTATCTGGTGAAGCAAGCTGAATTCCACCTCCCCAATTTCCGGATAACATGGGCCGGGATCCCTTGGCGGGATGCTGCTGAGGCTGCCCCAATCCTAAATGAGTGACCCGACCGGCTTGCCGGGTTTAACCCCAGAGTGGACCATAATGTGCGGCCATGACTGGTGAACTGGGCCACCGTGAGGGGAGCCACCGGAAAAGGGAGCAAGGGGCTGTCCCTAGGTTTGTCGTGGATCAAAGCCATGAGCTGATCTAAAGCCAACATGGGGCACCATGACCCGCCGGTCTTGAAAAACACCACATCTGTGCCAGCCCCAACCTGCTGGGTTTTGCAAGCTACCAAGTGGAGATTGTAATGATTCGGGTGTCTGACCAACTGGCCGACCGAGAGGATCCGGGAACCAGGGCCGGAACGGCAAAACTCGCCTGGCCTAAGGAACCCGAAAACCCCAAATAAATGGCCGCTTTCAGCACCACACTGAGGAGCCTCCCGAAAGGCAGCCCATCCAGTAAACCAGACATACCACGGAAAATGAGCCCTGTGACCGGGAGACGGCAAGTGGTCGCTGGAGGACATCTCCTCTGGATACCCCTCAATGCAGCCCTGATGATGTGAGCCGAGAAAGGGGAAGGACGATTGGGATCCTGCAGGGATAAGTGGTGCTGTACCCCGGCGAGGTAAGTCCTGATGGCGCCATGTGACAACCTAAGCTGGGTGTGGCAGTGGGTGACGAATGCCAGCAAATAGCGGGTGTCAGGGCTGTCGTCACAGGGGTACAAGGCCTGAAAGACCTGGAAGGTTTTCCAGGCTGTGGCGTAAGCTTTCTTGGTGTTGCTCGCCAGAGATGCCCCAACTAAAGCAGCCGCGTCGAGTAAGAGGGTGTTCAGTCCATCATGAGCAGGGAAGCCCGTGGGGATGGAGTGGGCCGAGCATCGGCATGCGGGACCTGCAGGAAGAAAGATGGAAAATTGAGCCGCGAAAGAGCATCGGCTGCACCATTCTCCACCCCACTAAGGAATCTGCATTGAAAATGAAAATGATGTTGCAGGGATAACCAGATTAACTTGCGTACAAAAGACATGATGACCAAGGACCGAGACCTCCCCTTGGTGATGATCTCCACGGCCGCCTGGTTGTCCGTGGAGAAAATCACAGTCTGCCCAGCCCATAACCTACCCCAAACCCAAGCTGCGGCCACTATGGGGTAGATTTCGAATAAGGCAGAGGACTCGGTGAACCCAGGGATGGCCAAAGCGTCCTCCGGCCAGGGCCCTGCCAACCAATGGGTGCCAAAAATGGCAGCGTAACCCACCGTAGCCGCCGCGTCAGTTCCAACCTGGGGAGAGGAACAAGACTCCCCAGGAACGAACATGGCGACCCCATTCCAACACCGGAGGAACTCGTCCCACATGCGGAGGTCTGCCAACGCAGCCGCATCTAGGATGACTCGTGAGTCCGAGTCTGGTGCTGCTGGCAACAAGGCCAACAACCTGGAGATGAATGATCTGCCCTGCGGGATAATGCGCATGGCAAAATTTAACATGCCCAGGAGAGACAATAACTCCACCCTGGTACAAACTCGAGAGATCGTGAAGCAATGAATGCACTCTCTGATTCTGGTGAGTTTGTCAGCCGGGAGCCTGGCCTGCATGGCTTCAGTGTCCAAGATGACCCCCAAAAAGGTGAGAGTCGGCGCCGGGCCCTCAAGCTTGTTGGTAGCCAGTGGCACATTGAGCGTTGAAAAAACAGCCAGCAGTTTCTGCAAATCCAAAGGAGGTAGTTGGGGACTCTCGATGAGGAGGAAGTCATCCAGATAATGAATGACCGCATGACATCGCTCCTCATGGGTGAGAATCCACTCCAGTGCCTGAGCAAAAACATCAAAAAGCCACGGACTGCTTTTGGACCCGAAGGTGAGTCTGGTGGCAAAGTAATACATCTCCCTCCATTTAATCCCATGCCACTGCCAGAGTGACGGCATGATCGGGAGAAGTTTGAAGGCGTCCGCTATGTCTGCCTTGGACAGCCAAGCCCCCCGCCCAACCTTGATGATTTGCTGGATGGCCTGATCTATGGACGCATATTTGAGGGAAAATTCTTCGGATGGAATTAAAGAATTGAGACTAGGCACAGTAGAGCAATGAGGGGCGGACAAATCATAAATTAATCTTAATTTATTGGAGAATTTCCCCTTTACCAGACCCAATGGGTTGACCCTCCAGGACTGGAAAGGAGACACAGCAAAAGGACCGATGACAAAACCTTTGTCCAGTTCCACCTGGAGTAAGGTGTCCACCGCCCCCAAGTCCCCGGCACATGACCTCAGGTTGGGACATTCGAAGGTCTCCAGTGGTAATGTGACAAACCCTGTGTGGAAGCCTCGGGAAAAACCCTCCACCAGAAAGGGGCCTAGCTCCGCGGATGGGTGGGAGGACAAACAATCCCGCAGGAGCTCCACGTTGACGCGGCTTAGTCAACTATTCTTGTTCAACCTGAGTGAACAGGAAGACTTCGGATGGGCCCTGAAGCATCCTGTGCAGATGTGCAGCAACCGGCACTGAGCATAGTTGCAAACCCCGTGATTAAAATTGTTACAAATGGGGGACTTACCCAAATACTGAATGGGACGACCCAATTTATCAACGGTGGCTGCCTGGGCAGGAGCTGGAAGGGACCCGGGGAAAGCTCTGGAAGTGCCCGGGAGGACCGGAGCTTCCGAGTTGGGGCACCAATAAGCCGTGTGGGATGCTGACTGGCAGGTGGCGCAAACTGGAGACCTCAAGCCCGCAAAATGGCGACAGAAAAGTTCCGTGTCAACACGGCTCCAAACTGCCACCACCTGGTGCTGGGCCAACAAAGCGGCAGCCTTGGCGGAAAAAGAACGGTGATAATCATAAAATGCCGAGCCTCCGAATTTATGACCCAACTCCACCACGGCATACAGGTAGTGGTCCAATTCCTCTCTCCTGAGGGGACTCGCAGAGCAGACTATGTCCCTAAACATGCTGAAGGCCAGCACGAACTCGGGAATGGAGAGTTTTCGACTCAACCTGTGGTCCCTGGATTTAATGATTACCGACACGTCACCACAAGCGTAGGACTTGTTGTCAGCCACGTCATGCGCGGCTATCAGCAAGGACGCCAGGTTGACGTCCTTCCCATCTAAAATGTCCTTCCTGATGCTTGCCGGGATAAAATGGGCTGGGGTGACGGAAGGGACACCAGAGCTGGTACCTGACAGCGGAGGCTCGGGAACTGTGGGAACACCAGGGACAATCGAGACCCCAGGAACAGCCGGGACCACCGGAGCAGGAACTGGGCTGGCCTCCAACACCTCCACTCTGGCTCTTAAATCCTGAAATGAGCCTGCTAGGGAGCTGAGGGTGGAATGGATCTGTGTCAGGGATGAGGCCATGGACCGAAGAGTCACTTGTTCTGCGTCTGAACTGGCAGGGGAGGGGAACAAAAGCCTAAACAGCTCGGCTTTGCGTGCCGAAGCCAGGTGAGCAATGCCCCTGCGCTGCAACTCTGCAACCAATCTTGGAACAGTCCAGGATCTTAGGGAAGGCGTGGCGCCACGATCTGACCCCCTCGCTGACCCCCTAGCTGGAGAAGGGGAAACGGAGGCGAAATCTTCAATGTCCGCCGCTTGAGACATGCCCTGAAACAATAAAACAAACACCATGACAGAAACCTAAACCAGACTAACAAAAGAGAAACCACCATCCCATGCTCTACACTGCCCTCTTGAAGCAACCACCTTAACCTGGATGAGAACGAACCCCAAACCCTCCCAACTAAGAGTGCCGAGCCATCTGCCGACGCAGACAAATTACAAACGAAACACTCAGGCCCCCCCCCTTCCCTGGACCCTGAAACGAGACAGGTCCAAGCTTTAGAAGCTGTTGAGTAACTGAATAAAACTAAAAGAATTTGAAGCGGGTGAGGAGACTTGCCACTGCACAAGCCAATTAACAACGAAACGACTCAACCCGAGAGACCTAAATGAATTAGGCAACCCCCAGTGGTAGGCAGACCCTGAACAACTTGGAACAGATCGGGTAGGTACCCGGGACCCCGGCTTACCTTCCTGAAAGTCCTGCAACTGGCACGAAAGCCTTGCGTCTGGCGCCTGGAAAAAAAAATACAAGGGACCGGAACGAGTCAGACCCCCTCCTGAACGAACCAGGAAAAACGAGTACTATGAATGTGCCACGTGAAGCATGAAAATGGAAAAAAAGAAAGGGTGTCCCATACCAGACGGTTGAGGAGAACTTGCCACTGATCAAGCCAATTAAAGACGAAACATCTCAAACCGTAAATACCCACAAGCGTGGTGGGTGACCTACCCCAGCGGAAAGACTGCCGCCCCCCCTGACGGAAAAGACCGTGCAACTTACCTCACCCCCCCCCCAACCTTGGGGAACCCACCCCCTCCCAAGCCGCACCTGCGTGAAAGCGGAGTGGAAATGGCACCCTGCGTGTATCACCAAATTTAAAACGACATAATAATTGCATAACACTCACTGGAACAGTTTGAAAAGAAAAACCCCTGCTATTTATGTAACGTGACTGCACGATTGAAGTCCTGAAATGGAGAAGGAAAACGAAAGATACACGCATGAAATGAAAAGGACAAGACAACATCTGCTGAAAATGAAAAACAAAACCAATGATATATGAGAAAAAAAAAAAAAAAAAAACTGGAATGGATATTTGCGCCACGTTTAGCGTGTCAAACGGCACCCGCCCGTGCTTGGCTGGCTCACCTGGAAACGTTCCTACCATACGAGAGTGCCTCCCCCCCCCCCCCGGGGAGACCAGGACCTCTAACTGAAACCTGCAGGCTCGACCCAGGAGACACAACCCTGACCAATCCTGCCACCTGGAGGGGATTTTTTTTTTTTTTCTTTTTAAACACTTAACATCTGGTGATAGCATCAGAAAAATAAAACATCCATGCAGTACCTGTTTGCAGGCTGCAACCGAGAGCAGCGACCCCCCCCCCCCCCCCAAGCCCTCCGTGACAAAATTTTTTATTTTTTTTTACCAGGTAGATGTGTTCATAACCATGTATTCCTGCCAACTGCCTTATTTAAAAGATAGACGTGGGCCGTGACCTGTGTAAAAAATATCAGATGACATCCCGGGAGCCAGCCATGAAAGACAACCCCCCCCCCGCCCCGATACCTGTACGAGGTGACCAAGCGAGGAGGCGGAGCCAACCCGAGGAATACGATCGATCGAGGAGCCGAGAAGTCACCGGGGAGCCGTGGAGCCGTGAAGCCGCGAGGAGCCGCCGAGGAGCCGCCGGGGAGCCGTGAAGTCACCGTGGAGTCGAGAAGAAAGATTCGCAGTGGAGCCGCCGTGGAGCCGCCGCGGAGTCGCCTGCTGATGACGTCACGCCGAAAACCCGGAAGGTCCACCTGCAGGAGACAGGAGAGGGAGGGTAGGTTAAGAACCCCCTCGACTCCTCCTACAAATTCAGGCCCGCCTACGGCCGGCCTTCCTATAAATTCTTTCCAAATCAGACAATGTGATTGTCTGGATTTGAATGAATAAATGAATGATAACTTATATAGCGCGTCATATGCGAACTGAATCGCCTCTGGGCGCTTGATTTGTTTCCACATTTTGTCTGTCATAGTTGAGGTATACCTATGATGACAACTAGGCTTCATTTCCACTGGCGTTTTTACAGCCACTTTTCTGAGAGTTTTTTTTTTTTAGCTGAAGCTCAAAACCGCCGCGGCAGCGTTTTTGAGCGTTTTTTAATGTCTGACGTTTTTACAGCTCTATTGCTGAAGCTTCAGTTTTTTTGCAGCTTAAAAACGTCTCAGCCATTTACAGCTCAAAAACTTCATGGTCAGGGCTGGTGCAAGGATTTTTGACACCCTAGGCAAAACCTAATTTTGCCGCCCCCCATTTTTATGTCACCTCTCCACCTATTTTCTCAGCCACCTGCGGCTCTGGAACCGGCCTGAAGACAAAGAGTGGCAATACAGCACCCCTTTGCAATACAGTGCCTGCTTTACATCACAGACCTCTTTGCAACCAAGTTCCCCAATGTCATCAATTACCTCTTTCCCCCCATTACATCAGTGTCCTCAGCCTCATTCCTTGAACCTCAGTCTCCTCCGCACAGCTGCCCCCTCCCTGTATAATAGTCTCCTCCACTCAGCTGCCCCCTCCCTGTATAATAGTCTCCTCCACTCAGCTGCCCCCTCCCTGTATAATAGTCTCCTCCACTCAGCTGCCCCCTCCCTGTATAATAGTCTCCTCCACTCAGCTGCCCCCTCCCTGTATAATAGTCTCCTCCACACAGCTGCCCCCTTCCTGTATAATAGTCTCCTCCACACAGCTGCCCCCTCCCTGTATAATAGTGTACTCCACACAGCTGCCCCCTCCCTGTATAATAGTCTCCTCCACACAGCTGCCCCCTCCCTGTATAATAGTCTCCTCCACTCAGCTGCCCCCTCCCTGTATAATAGTCTCCTCCACTCAGCTGCCCCCTCCCTGTATAATAGTCTCCTCCACACAGCTGCCCCCTTCCTGTATAATAGTCTCCTCCACACAGCTGCCCCCTCCCTGTATAATAGTGTACTCCACACAGCTGCCCCCTCCCTGTATAATAGTCTCCTCCACACAGCTGCCCCTTCCCTGTATAATAGTCTCCTCCACTCAGCTGCCCCCTCCCTGTATAATAGTCTCCTCCACACAGCTGCCCCCTTCCTGTATAATAGTCTCCTCCACACAGCTGCCCCCTCCCTGTATAATAGTGTACTCCACACAGCTGCCCCCTCCCTGTATAATAGTCTCCTCCACACAGCTGCCCCCTCCCTGTATAATAGTCTCCTCCACTCAGCTGCCCCCTCCCTGTATAATAGTCTCCTCCACTCAGCTGCCCCCTCCCTGTATAATAGTCTCCTCCACACAGCTGCCCCCTTCCTATATAATAGTCTCCTCCACACAGCTGCCCCCTCCCTGTATAATAGTGTCCTCCACACAGCTGCCCCCTCCCTGTATAATAGTCTCCTCCACACAGCTGCCCCCTCCCTGTATAATAGTCTCCTCCACACAGCTGCCCCCTCCCTGTATAATAGTCTCCTCCACACAGCTGCCCCCTCCCTGTATAATAGTCTCCTCCACACAGCTGCCCCCTCCCTGTATAATAGTCTCCTCCACTCAGCTGCCCCCTCCCTGTATAATAGTCTCCTCCACACAGCTGCCCCCTTCCCTGTATAATAGTCTCCTCCACACAGCTGCCCCCTCCCTGTATAATAGTCTCCTCCACACAGCTGCCCCCTCCCTGTATAATAGTCTCCTCCACACAGCTGCCCCCTCCCTGTATAATAGTCTCCTCCACTCAGCTTCCCTCTCCCTGTATAATAGTCTCCTCCACACAGCTGCCCCCTCCCTGTATAATAGTCTCCTCCACTCAGCTGCCCCCTCCCTGTATAATAGTCTCCTCCACTCAGCTGCCCCCTCCCTGTATAATAGTCTCCTCCACACAGCTGCCCCCTCCCTGTATAATAGTCTCCTCCACACAGCTGCCCCCTCCCTGTATAATAGTCTCCTCCACACAGCTGCCCCCTCCCTGTATAATAGTCTCCTCCACACAGCTGCCCCCTCCCTGTATAATAGTCTCCTCCACACAGCTGCCCCCTCCCTGTATAATAGTCTCCTCCACACAGCTGCCCCCTCCCTGTATAATAGTCTCCTCCACACAGCTGCCCCCTCCCTGTATAATAGTCTCCTCCACACAGCTGCCCCCTCCCTGTATAATAGTCTCCTCCGCACAGCTGCCCCCTCCCTGTATAATAGTGTACTCCACTCAGCTGCCCCCTCCCTGTATAATAGTCTCCTCCACACAGCTGCCCCCTCCCTGTATAATAGTCTCCTCCACACAGCTGCCCCCTCCCTGTATAATAGTCTACTCCACACAGCTGCCCCCTCCCTGTATAATAGTCTCCTCCACACAGCTGCCCCCTCCCTGTATAATAGTCTCCTCCACTCAGCTGCCCCCTCCCTGTATAATAGTCTCCTCCACTCAGCTGCCCCCTCCCTGTATAATAGTCTCCTCCACACAGCTGCCCCCTTCCCTGTATAATAGTCTCCTCCACACAGCTGCCCCCTCCCTGTATAATAGTGTCCTCCACACAGCTGCCCCCTCCCTGTATAATAGTCTCCTCCACACAGCTGCCCCCTCCCTGTATAATAGTCTCCTCCACACAGCTGCCCCCTCCCTGTATAATAGTCTCCTCCACTCAGCTGCCCCCTCCCTGTATAATAGTCTCCTCCACACAGCTGCCCCCTCCCTGTATAATAGTCTCCTCCACTCAGCTGCCCCCTCCCTGTATAATAGTCTCCTCCACACAGCTGCCCCCTTCCTGTATAATAGTCTCCTCCACACAGCTGCCCCCTCCCTGTATAATAGTCTCCTCCACACAGCTGCCCCCTCCCTGTATAATAGTCTCCTCCACACAGCTGCCCCCTCCCTGTATAATAGTCTCCTCCACTCAGCTGCCCCCTCCCTGTATAATAGTCTCCTCCACTCAGCTGCCCCCTCCCTGTATAATAGTCTCCTCCACTCAGCTGCCCCCTCCCTGTATAATAGTCTCCTCCACTCAGCTGCCCCCTCCCTGTATAATAGTCTCCTCCACACAGCTGCCCCTCCCTGTATAATAGTCTCCTCCACACAGCTGCCCCCTCCCTGTATAATAGTCTCCTCCACACAGCTGCCCCCTCCCTGTATAATAGTCTCCTCCACACAGCTGCCCCCTCCCTGTATAATAGTCTCCTCCACACAGCTGCCCCCTCCCTGTATAATAGTCTCCTCCACACAGCTGCCCCCTCCCTGTATAATAGTCTTCTCCACACAGCTGCCCCCTCCCTGTATAATAGTCTCCTCCGCACAGCTGCCCCCTCCCTGTATAATAGTCTCCTCCACTCAGCTGCCCCCTCCCTGTATAATAGTCTCCTCCACACAGCTGCCCCCTTCCTGTATAATAGTCTCCTCCACTCAGCTGCCCCCTCCCTGTATAATAGTCTCCTCCACACAGCTGCCCACTCCCTGTATAATAGTCTCCTCCGCACAGCTGCCCCCTCCCTGTATAATAGTGTACTCCACTCAGCTGCCCCCTCCCTGTATAATAGTCTCCTCCACACAGCTGCCCCCTCCCTGTATAATAGTCTCCTCCGCACAGCTGCCCCCTCCCTGTATAATAGTCTCCTCCACACAGCTGCCCCCTCCCTGTATAATAGTCTCCTCCACACAGCTGCCCCCTCCCTGTATAATAGTCTCCTCCACACAGCTGCCCCTTACCTCACACAGCAGGTAGAAGACAGAGCATGGCATGTCCGAGCAGAGGGCGGGAGATGTTCAACTGTCCATTTAACAGAGATGATTTGTTGCTAGGACCGCCCCTAGCAACCAATCACAGGCTTTTTAACTTAAAAAGTTTGACAAGCTCCTGCCTTCTGCTCGGACATTGTGTCTTCTCTACCTGCTGGATGAGAGCTGCAGCGGGGGAAGGAGGAATCACACAGGAGAGGAGAGAACACCCAGACAGGCTGTTCTACAGGTTCACTGTCCTCTCTGCACATGAACCCCCCCCTCACCCCCCTCGCTCTCTTCAGCAATGATACTCTGCAGTAAGCGCTGGACCTAGCAGTGCTGGGAGCGCAGTTTGCACAAAAAGCAGCACAAGTTAAACACCCCACTGCTCACTCACCGCACGCAGCCAGCATGCCGCTCCCTACTGATGTGCGCTCTAGGCCATCGCCTAACATCGCCTATTGGTAGCGCCGGCCCTGGTCATGGTGGGCATGAGGCCATAGACTAAAGCCCCGTACACACGGCCGAGGTTCTCGGCAGAAACCAGCGAGAACCTCGCTGGGAGCCGCATTCTGCCAAGAGCCTCGGCCGTGTGTACGCTCTCAGCGAGCCCCGCCCGTCGGGAAACCCGTCGAGCAAATAGAGAACAGGTTCTCTATTTGCTCGACGGCCCGTCGGGATGAATGGCTGGTTGCCTTTCCCGACGGGCGGGTCGCCGATTCTGACGTGGTTCTCTGCCGTGTGTACGGAGCCTAACATGGAGAGCTGTTTTTAAGCTGCAAAAAACACTCAGAAAAGTGGCTGTAAAAACGCCAGTGGAAATGAGCCCTTACAGGCCTCACTCATCTTTTTAAGTGGGAGAACTTGCACAATTGGTGACTAAATACTTTTTTGCCCCACTGTATATTCCTTTAAGTCATTAAACATGTTCAGCTAGTGCAATTAATTTAAAAATATCTTTATATTGAGGCGTAACATGCCAGCTGAAATTAGGCTTGCACTGGGAGTATCAGCTTTATTAGAGGTACTTAAACGGTCACTAAAGGAAAAAAATGTTTTTGCTGAAATGACTGTTTACAGGGTATAGAGACATAAAAGTTAACTGATTCCTTTTCAAAATGATTAAAAATAGATAAAAATCAATCATATAATGTGCCTGCAGGTTAGTTTCACTTTTGAACTGGCTTCATGTTTCTGCAAAGTAGAAATAGACACACAGAACAAAAACAAACAAATCCAGGGCAGTGTTTTGTTTTTAAAATGAATCCGATTGGTTCTGGGAAGTTTTAGACACACAGTAATGACAGCTTAAACCATCGTGAGAAAGCTTCCAGTATGGTGGTTATAAGGAAACAGACAAGCAGGAAGTGTGGAGAACAGAGCAGGATTACAGCAACTTCAAAGCAAAAACGAACAATAAGGACATGAAACCAGTACTGCAGTAAGGTAAAGGAAGCTATTTAGCTAAAAAAAAAAATCCTTTGGTGATCCTTTAAGGTGGCCTACAACAGGAAAAACACACAGGGGACATCTGTGTAAAGACTTTGACCAATGTGCTCTTGTTCACTTTGATCAGGTTTTTCAAATCCATACAGGTCTATGGGAAACAGGTCAAATGCAAGTCAAAAGGAGGTCAACTGCAGGTGAAATGCATCTGTTAATAGAATCTGAATAATCTCAAAAGTGTCTCAAACTGATGACACTAGCCAAAACCCTTTTTGACACAGGCTCTAATGCTCTTCACTAAAGGCCCAAAGAGTGTGTACCCCGTTGTGCACTTAAAGTGACACTCCATCTTGAGTAAAAAATACCAAAATAAAATTATCAGTAAGCAAATAATAGGGGGCGCGGTTACAGTTTTACTAGCTTCACTGACTAGAGGCGCCACTGCTGTTTACACAACATACCGTTTCCGTGAGCCGGGACTCTGCAGTGGAGTGAGATTGTAGCACAAACCTCGCGTCCACCGTGGCCGCCAACCTATCACGAATGTTTGCTGTTGTTTTTATTTGAAGCTGATTTTTAATATTTCACATGTGAGTTTAATGATTGAAGTGTAGCTGTGATTTTGCATTAAACTGGTGTTACAATTTTACACTATTGGAGCACTTCTTTTGTCTTTTATGTGTAAATATCAAGAATTATCACAGTGTTCCAGTTGAGATTTGTCTCTTCGATTTGTGGGATTACACACAAGCGATTTAGACTAACACGAGCGTGAAAGGCAAATCCATTTGGTGAGTAGTGTTGAGCAGAATATGCCATATTCGATTTCGCGATATATCTCGAATATATAGTCGAATATTCGAGATATATTTGCTAAATACGAATATTCGTGATATTTTTTGGAAATGAAATGATTGCGAAATTTCGCTATTGCGAATGCGAATGCGAAATTTCGAGAAATGCGGAATGGAGCACTCTGATTGGCTCAGAATATTTGTGATATTTTATAATACCAAATAATTGCGAAATTTCGAGAAATGCGGAATGGAGCACTCTGATTGGCTCAGAATATTCGTGATATTTTATAATACCAAATAATTGCGAAATTTCGAGAAATGCGGAATGGAGCACTCTGATTGGCTCAGAATATTCGTGATATATTACAATACAAAATAATTGCGAATATTCGTCAAATGCGGAAGGAGCACTCTGATTGGCTCAGAATATTCGTGATATATTACAATACAAAATAATTGCGAATATTCGGCAAATGCGGAAGGAGCACTCTGATTGGCTCAGAATATTCGTGATATTTTATAATACAAAATAATTGCGAAATTTCGAGAAATGCGGAATGGAGCACTCTGATTGGCTCAGAATATTCTTGATATTTTATCGTAATTTCGCAAAAATGCGAATGATAAATTGATTGCGGAATTTCGACAGTAACACTCTGAAATCGAATATATGTGTTATTTTAGCTAAAAACAATATTGCGAATTTCTCGAAAATAATCGCGCGATATCGCTATTGCCGAATAATCGCATTGCGATTTTTCGGCAATATAAAATGATCGCTGCAGCTACTCGGCCCAAGGTCTCTAATCATACCAGCAATGCTTTTAGACGTCGATGGGGATCTCTAGGATGTGATCTGTTCTAAAAAAAAAATTGAAAAAATACGAATATTCGAAATAGCGAATATTCACCGCGAAATTCGGAATATATCGCGAATACTCGAATATGCCATATTCAAACCGAATATTCGCAATACGAATATTCGTGAGCAACACTATTGGTGAGTGCATTTTTTCAGAGGGGAGTTGTCACAGCAAGGTGGTGTGGTGGAAGATTTACAGGAACAAGACGAAAAAAATCATAATTTTTGTCATTTATTTATTTTATGGACTTTATATCACTTGTCTCGTGGTGTTATTAAGTTCATATGTCATTACATTTTTTACAGTATTAGTATAGTCATTTATTTAGTAGCGCTACTATTTTCTTATAGCAATCAGGTTGTTTTGAGCTAAGTTTTTTCTGTTTCACTATTTATTTATTAAGAAACAGCTTTAGCTTTTTTTCACGTTAATATTTTTGTTGGCGCAGTGGTGATAGAGGTTATCCAGGGCACTCATATCCTATATAAACAACATAAAGCAAATTATACTGTATATATTTGGAGTTTTCAGCAAAGTTCTTGCAGATTCCATCCTGATTCTCACCTTTATAAACTTCGCTAAGTAGATTCCTTCAGATAAGGGGGTACTAAGTGGGGCAGCACAGTGGTGTAGTGGTTAGGCACTTTCACCTAGCAGCAATAGGGTCGATGGTCCAAATCCTGTGCTGTGTTCTCCCTGTGCCTGAGTGGGTTTCCTCTGGGTACTCCGGTTTCCTCCCACACTCTAAAGACATGCTGGTAGGTTTATCAGATACTGTCTAAAATTGGCCCTAGTATGTGTATGTGTATGTAAGTGCGTCAGGATCCTACGGGGTAAATGATTGCGCTATATCAAGATGCAACTCAACTCAACTAAGTGGGAGGATTTGTCCGCTGCTATCACATGGTCAGCCCAGGTGTTATGTTTAGGGTCATTGTCCTGCTGGAAGGTGAAGCTCCACCCCAGTCTCAAGTATTTGCAGATTTTCTTCTAAGTCTGCCCTGTATTTGGCTCCATCCATCTTCCCATGAAATTCTTTAAGGCTGCATTCTCACCTGAGCGTAGCGTTTTCTGTGATTTTAGCTGCATTCTTGCGTTTTTTACCGCGTTTTGTCGCGATTCTAGACAGGTCCTAGGGTCATCAATGTTAAAAGCAGAAAAATGCCCAAATCTGCCTAAAAAAAAGTCCCAGGACTTGTTTGAGCTTCAGGCATTTTGGAACTTCTGACTTCAGGCGTTTTGGAGTGGAGATGTGAACCATCTCCATAGAGAATAATATATTTTTCCCCCTCCAGCATTTTGTAGCTTCCGGCTTTAAGCTACAAAACGCTCAGGTGTGGATGGGGTCTTATAACCGCTTCAATACTAGGCTTTTATACCACCTCCATACCGGGCCTATTCTGACACTTCTCTCCTACATGTAATAATCATCATTCTTTTGCTAGAAAATTACACAGTACCCCCAAACATTATATATGTTTTTTTAGCAGACACCCTAGGGAATAAAATGACGGTCATTCCAAAGTTTTATCTTGCACGGTATTTACGCAATTATTTTTCAAACGCTTTTTTTTGTAAAAAAAATTGTTTTATGAATTAAAAAAATAACAAAACACTAAAGTTAGCCCAATTTTTTTGTATTATGTGAAAGATTATGTTACACCGAGTAAATAGAGACCCAACATGTCACGCTTTAATTATGCGCACACTCATGGAATGGCGCCAAACTTCGGTACTTAAAAATCTCCATAGGCAACGCTTTATTTATTTTTTACAGGTTACAGTTTAGATTTACAGAGGAGATCTAGTGCTAGATTAGTTGCTGGCACTCTAACGCACGCGGCGATACCTCACATGTGTGGTTTAAACGGCGTTTACATATGTCGGCGGGACTTGCGTGTGCGTTCGCTTCTGCACGCGAGCTATCGGGGACAGGGGCGTTTTAATTTTTTTTTTATCTTTTATTATTTTTTTTTACTTATATTTTATTTATTTTTACACTTTTTTTCATTTTTTTTTCCACTTTTATTCCTATTACAAGAAATGTAAACATCCCTTGTAATAGGAAATGTGTGTGACAGGTCCTCTTTATGGAGAGATGTGGGGTCAATAAGACCTCACATCTCACCTCCAGGCTGGAAACCGTGAGATCGGTGAAAAAAAATTCACGATCTCATGAATGGTGACTTACAGCCGCAATTGCGGCTTTGTTTACATACGGGGACCCGGGCGTGACGTCATCACATCGCGCCCGGGTCCTCCGACGGTCATAGAGATGACTGGTGACCATCTGGTCACCAGTCATCTCTATGCTTCCTGCCGCCGCCAACGATTCGTTCTCCGGGCCCCCGAAGGTACAGGTAAGCCCGGAGAAGCACCGGATGGCGGCGGGAGGGGGGGATGTCCCCTCCCGCGGCCTGTAAGAACGATCAAGCGGCGGAACCGCCGCTATGATCATTCTTACTTTGTGCAGAATCGCCGGCTGAAGAAGAGGATATCTGGATGATGCCTCTGGCTGCAGGCATCATCCAGATATTCGCCTGCAATACCCAGGCCGTCAATTGACGGCCACTTAGGATGGTAAATCCCATCCCAGGCCGTCAATTGTATATGGCTGGGTATTGAAGTGGATAACCTAACTTTATAACCCTGTTTTAAACTTCTCAATAACTTTATCTTTGACCTGTCTGGTGTGTTCCTTTGCCTTCACGATTCTGTTTGTTCACTAAGGTTTTCTAACAAACCTCTGAGGGCTTCACAGAACAGCTGTATTTCTACTGAGATTAAATTACACACAGGTGGACTCTATTTACTAATTAGGTGTCTTCCGAAGATAATTGGTTCCACTAGATTTTAGTTCATGCCCCACTTTTCAGATATTCATTCATCTTGGAAACCATTTATCATTTTCTTTCCACTTCACAATTATGTTCCACTTTGTGTTGGTCTATCACATAATTTTATTTTATTTTTTTACGTTTTGGTTATAACATGACAAAATGGAAAATGTCAAGGGGTATGAATACTTTTTCAAGGTACTTTATAGTGAAGTCTAGGTCCAAATCTACAAACTTGATCTGAGTCAGTGACTTAAAAGTACCGTATTTATCAGCGTATAACACGCACAGGCGTATAACACGCACTCTAACTTTAAGAGGGAAGGTTTAGGAAAAAAATGTTCCACTGCCCCCTGCGTATAACACGCAGGCACAGTTTACCCTCTATTTTCAGGGTAAAAAAGTTAGTGTTATATGCCAATAAATACAGTACTTAAAATGCACCCAACATCGTACACACGACACGACATCCCATCAGGAAAACTGCCATGAGAGCTTTTGGCTGGGAAAACTGACCATGTGTATGCTCCATCGCAGTTTTCCCGACAGGAAAACTGACAGGAAAAAAAAGAGAACCAGCTCTCTTTTTTCCCGCCGGGATTTCTGGCGGTTTTTAACCCGGCAGCTTTCCTACAGGAAACACTGCGATGGAGCGCACACACGGACAGTTTTCCCAGCCAAAAGCTTACATGGCAGTTTTCCAGATGGGAAACCCAGTCGTGTGTAGGGGGAAAAAGTTACCTAGCAGGTTTTCGGTTTTTCCCTCGGAATTCCGTGGACTTTTTACCGCCGGGAATCCCATACTTCTGTACGAGGCTTAATGCTTCCAGTTATTTATTACCTCTCACAGATATCTTAGTACTACGGTACCTCAATTCCTTCATCTTCTTTTATCTTTTGAAGAATGGAACCATCATTGTTCAGACATAATCTAGAGCAGGGGGTCTCAAACCGGCAGCCCTCCAGCTGTTGTGAAACTACAAGTCCCATTAAGGAATTACAAGGCTCACAATTACAAGCAAGACTCCCAACGTCAGAGGCATGATGGGACTTGTAGTTTTGCAGCAGCTGAAGGGCCGCAGTTTGAGACCCCTGATCTAGAGTCACCATTTGCTTCCTGAACTGAGATGCCAGCTCAGAGATCACACAACGTAAATTATGGAGCTAGTTGTTGACTGTAATCACAAATATCTGATAAAGGTCAGCCCCTGCTGAAACCGCTCACCCTGTAATTTGCTCCAAATTTAAAGTGGCAGTCTATTTATGGATGGAGAAGGGATGGAGAAAATACTTCTTCCTGCCTGCAGCAGATTAATGAAGCCATCTCTACATAGTCAGTTATTTGACTTTGGTGAATTGATTCTTAGTGACAAAAGGTAAAGCTTTTTTAACAATTATATTGTTACTGTATGTTGCGAGATGTCAGGAATTTATCCATGCAGATAACATTAGTGATAGGTGCATTTTAAGGCTTTGAATCAGTATTATAGTCAGGGAAATAGTGTTTTCAGAAGCATAAGTCAGCATGGTAGCCTCTGCACTCAGGGCCGCCATCAGGGGAGTACAGGCATTACACCTGTAAGGTGCCCAAATGTGCCCAGGGGCCCAGTCGCTCCCCGTTAGCAGTTCGCAGCTGGAGAGAGGAGAGGAGAGATAGATGACCTCACTTTCACTCCTTCAGCACCCATGACTCGGCAGTGCCGGCTCTCAGCGGGCTCGGCTGGAGAGAGGAGAGGTGTGATAGTTAACTTGGCAGCACCCCCCCTCCCCGGTTCTCAGCTCGAAGCCGGAGAGGGGGGCCCAGGACTTAAGCTTTGTAAGGGGCCTGTCAGTACTGGACCCCTCTAGGACCCAGCACTCTCACCTGACACAGCCTTGGCTGGGAAACACTGATTGGCCAGCTCTCCTTTAAAACACCTGTGGCTTCACCCAATCGGTGCTCGTGATAGAGTTACTCTGCTTGCCTTGTGTGATCCAGCCTGACCTGTTTATCTGTAAACTTTGTGTATGACCCGGCTTGTTTGACCCTGCTTGTTGCTTCCGATTTGGTACCTTCCGAACTCTGATCTATTCGTGTATGACCTGGCTTGCCTAGACCACACTTTGCCTGACTCCTGTAAGCAACATCCATTGCAGCGGTGCACTACTAGCACCAGCAACACCACCAACATCCACACCTGCGGTGAACTACAAGTTCCAGCCTTCCTGCTCATCACAACACCTACTTCAGCAGTGAACTACAAGTGCCAGCTGTCCCGCTCGTCTCAACCCTGCATCTGTGGTGAACTACAAGTCCCAGCGCTGACCTGCTTCTCAAGACCTGCTCATGGTATGTGCTTTTGTTATTGAACTATAGGCATATTAGCACACCTGAACTGTTGTCTGCTCCTAGCCTGATATGAAAGCTGACAGGGCCCCAAAATATCTGATGGATGCCCTGTCTGTACTTTCTCACTACAGCTCTCCCATAAAGTGGACCTAAATTAAAAAAGTTAATATTTGCTATCATATAGAGAACATACAAACAAGTTAATTGTGCCTAAGCAGTACACTAAAAAAGTACTTTGATGTCTTGAATTCCTCCTGAAATATAGCAGTGCACTTCCTGTGCCTTGAGGTTCATAGTTCTATATCTGAAATGTGAGATAATCTAAAGCACTTCAGTCTAAGTAGATATGAAGTGAAATTTGCTGATGTCTTTATAGTGCTGCTCACCGTTCTCCTTGCTGGAGGGGAAGCTGTTCCTAAGGATTTGCAGTGCAAGGATCTCTCTGCTTCATTCGTTCTATGATTCGTGTTCCTCTCCAACTGCTACTTGATTTAAAAAAAAAAAAAATTAAATCCCCATCTATTAAATCCTCTGCCCTTGTTGTTTATACTTTAGATAGTAAAACATTTTTTTTCTTCAAAAAACTGCCCACAGTTAAAATGGCTGCAGCCAGACTTAGTGGAGGGAGATTTCTGCAGCATATTTGGCAAGTACAGAATTACAGTATATATAAAATAATATGCAAAGTTGTTGGAGGGAAGCTTCAGAAAGGCAAAGATGTTTTTATTACAAATGATGTGAGCAGACTGCAGTTCCTCTTTAAGTAATTATTGTAAATGGAGCACCTTTTTCTAGACCAGTCATAACCTTCCTTTTTTTCGTGTCCAACCAAAGACCAAAATGAAATCACATGAATTATTTTTACTAGAGCTCACTTTCCTTGACAATCTGTTATGCGCTGTATATATGGCTGCTAATTTTAACTATCTGAAACTCCTACTGTTGTAGGTTTAAATGAGCCCCATCTTCTACATTGAATAGATGTGCCTATGGTACACACAAACAAACAACCAAATGAAACACATTTTTGGAGAAGTGTCAATAGCTGCAACTCACGCTGACAAATCCAGGTGTGAAAAGCACCATGTTATCTTCTGTGTATTCACACCAGCTAAAAATGATAAAGAAATCACACACTTTTATATATAACTGCTTCACAGTGTTACAAGGTCATTCCCTATAGCAATCACCGGGTCCATTTAAGTCTTCATAATTTGCTTGGGTAATGAACACTGCTGTCGGTAATGGACTCCTTAGGGTGAGCGACATATATTTATTTAAAGGGAAACAATGGTGCATTTTTAGTAAGTACACATTTTGAGTTATTGTATCACTATTTAGCTATAAATCAATTTTTGAGAAGATTTGCACATTTTTGTTTAGCCTGCTGTTTCCAATTTTGATTAATTAATTTCACTTACAGATTTGTAAATGCTCCCCCTAGTGCCCATCTGTATATAGTCCAAGGGATAAACTTTGTCACTGGGTGAAGGTGGCAAGCTTTTGCAGGCATTACATACAAAAACTCTAGAGGTACTGGCGCAGCCGAATGCTGGTTATCGTGTCTGATAAAATTGGAAATAATAGCAGCTGGGTTCAATATGCAGTGCGGGAAAATGTGCGCTTCTGCACTGCTGATATTATTGCTTCAATACTGTGGCTTTACTAACCCAAACCTCAAAACTCAAGCACTATATATAAGAAGGCAGTTGTAGGTGGAGTGCCCCTTTTACTAGAAAGGTGTTTTCCTGGTGCCTCAGTGACAGCATACACATGGTTGGTTGCTCTGCCCCCAACCAACCCACAGGACCACTTTAACTCTTATAAACGAAAAAGTCAGACCCCCCCCCCCACGTCATTCTTTTTTTTCAACAAAGGGGTTTAGATCTGGATTTGGGGCTGAGAACCCTAAAGGTACAAATATCAGCCCTGACAGACACAAGATGGGCCTCTGATAGAACTTTTTCAGAGGGCATGGGCGTCTGCTCCATAGGGCAAAATCGAGAAGGTGTTGAAGAGTTTTGCGGCCGCGGGCTGTCTGAGCTGTCCCGGGCTGGATGTCACACAGACACAGCGAGCAGAGTGAAGCCGCCTCCCCGCCAGTGTTTATGTGTACACAGGGGGAGGGAACCTGCTGTGCGTGTTCAGTGTTGATGGCTGATCTGAGGTACTGAATGGGATGGGGGAGGGGGGTCCGTCTGTGCTGAAGGGGGAGTTTATGCTGAATGGGGGTCCATATGTGTTGAAGGGGGGTCTGTACTGAAGGGGGGTCCATCTGTGCTAAAGGGGGATCCATCTGTGCTGAATGGAGGGGTTGGTGCAGAATGGGGGGTCTGTGCTAAAGGGGGTCCATCTGTGTCCAATGGAGGGGTCTGTGCTGAAGGGGGGTCCATCCGTGCTGAATGGAGGGGTCTGTGCTGAAGTGGGGTCTGTACATTCTCTAGGCTATATTTATATGGGCATGGAGTGAAGCTGAATTATCTCAAGAGCTATTTCACACTGCCAGATGGCCATATTATCGGCAAAACGGCGATAAAAAGCATCGCTTTGACATCGTTTTAGCTGCGCTATTCGGTCGCTAGCGGGGCGCTTTTAGCATTTCAAGAAAGGGTTAAATGCGACTATGTATCGCTGCTGTATCGCTGCTGCCGAAGCGCCCTCCCTGAAAAAATTTCAGCGGACACCCATGTCAGAGGGAAGTTCTAAAATTAGGATCTCCTATAAAGACTATATCCAGAGTGGGATTTACCCTTGGTACTCAATACTCCTGCAGTTCTTCCTTTTTTTCACCCACTAAAGATTGTGTTCTTTAAGTTGTTACCCTTAAAGATGCCTTTCTAATTGTCATGACCTCAGGCCATAAAGTTTCAGAAATCCAAGCCTTATAGGCTCAAGAATGTTCACCCCGAACAGAGTTGTCCTACAGCCTATTCACCAGTTTGTCTCCAAATTGCTACCTGTTTACCACCTTAATCCGAAACGGGTCTTCCTGTTTTTCTTGGAAAATCCAGTCACCTCAAAGTTACATGAACTGACCGTAGCAAGAACTCTGCAACAGTAAATTGAGCTAACGCAACCTTTTCGCGAAAACCAACACCCAAAACCAACACCCGGTTGCTATTCCTAATGGCGTTAGAAGAGGGATGGCAGCATCCAAATAACCCTAGCAAGCTTGATTGTGCGTCTGATACAAAAGGCATACCGGGCTAGTAGTCTTCCAGTGCCTGAATGCAATCAATGCTCACTCGACTCTGGGAATGGCCTTTTCTTGGGCGGCTTTAGCGTGGGTATTTCAGGAATGATTTGTCATGTGGCAAGTTGCTCTTCCTTTAACACCTTCATGGCTCACTATAGCCTGGAGCCAGCTGCTCTTACTTGCCCCGATTTCGGCAAAAGAGCTTTACAGATTGGCAGTTCTGTAAACCAAATTAAATTATATATTTTTGTAGCCCTCCCTGTGAGCAAATGTTTTACCATGTGTATGCTGCCATGGAGGCACCAGAAAAATGGTAAATTGAATACTTACCTTTCCGTAATTTTACTTTCCTGGTGCCTATTCATGACAGCATAAGCCCTCCATTTCTATAATCCATATAGCTTGAGTCTAGGTACAAGAATGACTGACTCTTTATTTTATAAGAGTTAAAGTGGTCCTGTGGGTTGGTTGGGGGCAGAGCATCCAACCATGTGTATGCTGCCATGAATAGGCACCAGGAAAGGAAAATTACGGAAAAGTAGGTATTCACATTTCCGTTTTGTAAGTAGGTAGACAAGTATTAGGCCGCGTACACACGATCAAATCTATCTGCTGGAAACGGTCTGACAGACCGTCTCAGCAGACAGATTCCATCGTGTGTACGGGCGAGCAGACGGATTTGTCCAACAGACAGATTTTAAAGCATGCTTTAAAATCTGTCTGCTGGGAACCCGTCGGACCGATATGTCTGCTGGTTAGTACGCTAACCAGCAGACATATCTGCCCGCACATGCGTCGAATGGATTCAACGCATGCACGGAAGTGTTTTACTTCCTGGTGCGGTGACGTGGCGGCGTCAACGTCACCGCCACGTCACTGCGCTGTCTTCCGGCGGGGATTTTGGTTTGATCGTGTGTACAGCGATCAAACCAAAACAGCCAGCAGACAAATCTGATCAAATCGGTCTGTCCGACCGATTTGAGCAGATTTATTTGGTCGTGTGTACGCGGCCTTATAGTTATGAGATCTGTTGGGCTTGGAAATGATTGCTGAAAGCCTGAGGACGCCTTCAGTTGATGATTTTTACATCTTTCTCTTTCTTGCTAAATATTGGTGTAAAGTGGTAGGTAACAGACAGGAAACATTAAAAGAATGAAGAAGAGTTACAAAGGGAACAGCTGCTTTCAGTGACTGATTTAAAGTATCCATGCGGACTACGCCATATATATACTGTATAAAACCATTAATTTAGCCTGTCTCCAGCTTGTTAAAGCTTATTAGCTCTCATCAATGCCGGACAGAAAGCTTGTACAGAACATAGCTTATAACAGACCTCATATAAAAAATGTATATGCTAAAATTAAACAAGGGAAAAAAAATGATACACTTACCCTAACTAAAAGCATTAAAAATTAACCTACAGAGTTTTCATCCATATCGGTCTTCCTTTTCCAGTCTTCCTTAATCAAATAAAAATATTGTTTTGGAGAATACAGGACAAAGCTTCCATAAAATTTGTTACAAAGCTCGCCATTGATATTTGCAGTTTTTTTTCAATGGATGAGAACAGCTTAAAACAGCATTATATTATACTTATGTAAACCTGTTAGAACCTGAAAAGTGTATAGGGTAACAATTTAGTTATAGAGGGGTCACATTGAGATGCCTGCAATTACACATGTTGGTCTTTAATTTCTGTATTCCCTAAAGCAGGGGTGCCCGACCAGTGGCCCGGGGGCCACGTGTGGCCCGCGGAGCCCTCTGATGTGGCCCAGGACCTCCAGCTCTGGTATGGTATAGAATACTGTTACTAAAATCACAGTGTATATATGGGCATTTCTGGGCTGCTTTCAAACTGATCCACAGGTGCAAAGCAGATGTAAATGGACTTGTGTAAGTTTACAAATGCCTACCTCCAATACGATCAGCAAAAGAAAAAAAAGTAGAATAGACTGCCATCCACCTGCTCTGCTCCTTGTGGCCCGCGACCGGTTACCAAGTCGCTTAAGTGGCCCTTGCTCTTCAAAAGGTTGGGCACCCCTGCCCTAAAGGGTCCATGGACTCCAGACCAGGCTGTACACTGGACTTTTGCCATAGTTGGTACCATGGTCCACCCACAAAGAGCCCCTAGATTGCAGGCAATAGATGTACACTGGACCTCAACATGTGTCTTAGTTGGCATTATGACCCAACCACAAAAAAAGTCCCTGAATTCCAGGCAAAGGATATACTCTTGGCAATACCTTTTGTCTTATTTGGTAATATCACCTACCCACAAGGAGCCCCTGGATTTCAGGCAAGGGCTGTACACTAGACCTCATTTTATGCCTTAGTTGACATTACGACCTACCTATAAAGAGCCCACGGATTCCAGGCAAAGGCTGTACATCGGACCTCAGCTTTTGCCTTCATTCCAACTATGACTCAACCACAAAGATTTACACTGGATCTTGATATCTTCCTTAGTTATGCAGGGATGTTATGCATATGTATAACTGATTACCAGTCAAGGGTGTAAGAATTACAAAAATAATTTTTATTACAAAAATAGAAAAGTTCATTTACATATTTATAGAATAAAATATTTTGTTGTGACAACCATGCAATAACTAATTATTAACATTCTATTGTTACCAATAAAACTTTTCTAAAAATGATTTGTGTAATTCTTACACCCTGGACTGGTAATCAGTTATACATATGGTACCATATAAGTCCACTTTAGCCTTCTTGAAATTCATTGCATATACTTTGATGGGATAAAGGTACCAAAAACAACCCCTCTTTACATATAGAACTTCCACATATCTTCCTTAGTTAGCATTATGACCCACCCACAAAGAGCCCCTTGGCTTCCAGGCAAAGTCTGTATCCTAGACTTCAACCTCTAACTTAATTGGCATCCTACCTATAACCTACCTACACACAATCTGTCTGCACATGCGTCAAATGGATTTGACGCATGGGCGGAAGTGTTTTACTTTCTGGTGACGGTGACGTGGCGGCGTCAACGTCACCGCCACATCACCGCGCTGTCTGCCAGTGGGGATTTTGGTTTGATCGTGTGTACACGATCAAACCAATCTATCCCAGCAGACAAATCCGATCAAGTCGGTCTTTGATCGGATTTATTTGGTCGTGTGAACATGGCCTTAGAGACCACATATTCCAGCCAAAGGCTGTACACACTAAACCTCAACTTCTGATTTCAATGGTAGTATGATCCACCCACAAAGAGCCCCTGGATTCCAGACAAAAGCTGTACACTGTACCTTAAATTTCACATTGTTTTTCACTATGACTAAAAGCCCCCGGATTCCAAGCAAAGGCAGTACAATGCACCTTGACTTTTAATTTATTTGTTATTTTTACCCACCGACAAAGAACTCCTGGATTCCAGGCAAGGGCTGTACATAGAACCGTGATACCTGTCTTAGGTGGCACCAAGACTCATCCATTCCAACAATAAGCCCTTCCCAAAGCTATTCAACAGTCCAGTCCTAGAGCTCTGAGAATGGCATGAGAATGTAAAATAATAGTGGGTGCTTAGTGTTGGGGGAGGTCTTGGTGCTGACCGGCATCAGTCTTTTGTCAAAAACTCGGTGGAATCGACTTAAAGACTACCACAGTTTCTTGCGGTTTCCACAAGGTGTTTGTGCTTTAGCAGTTTCTTTGACACATTTTAGGATCTGACAGGTTCATTCCAAGTTTTTTGTGTATTCATGTAGATTTTTCTGCATGATTTAAAGCGGAGTTCCATTTAAAAATTGAACTTCCGCTTAACCCACTCATCACCCCCTTACATGCCACATTTGACATGTAATTTTTTTGGGGGGGGAGTGGGGGCTTCAGGAGGAGTGGGACTTCCTGTCCCACTTCCTCCTTCCGCCGAGGGGCTGGTTAGGCGATTAGCTTAATCGCCTATCTTCAGCCCCTCCCTGTAGGTGATTGCCTAGGACACGTCACAGGTCCTAGGCGATTGCCTGTCTAATTGAACGGCGCCGCGCCATTCGCGCATGCGCAGTGCCGCTCGCTCATGCGCAGTGGGTGCCCGGCCGTAAGCCGAAAGCTGTCACGGCCGGGTGCCCACACTTACAATGAAGACGCCGGCCAGGGAGGGGGGGAGAGGAGCGGAGCTCCGGCCGGCGCGTCGCTGGAACTCTGAAGCAGGTAAGTGTAGGTTTATTAAAAGCCAGCAGCTACACTTTTTGTAGCTGCTGACTTTTAATAAGCATAAAAATGGGCTGGAACACCCCTTTAATTATAATACCGAAGTTATACATTTAGAAATCTTTAATCATTGAGAGAAATATGTGGTTTGCTTTTGCTGGCCTCGTTTTGAAAATACTATCTGCTTGGCTTCAGTACTTTACAGACCAGTATAATGTGTGCAGCAGATCTAGCCAGAGCCTAGAGTTTAGCTTTATGTCTGACCAATACGACATTTCAGGTTGGGGATTTTGGAGATTTTGGGAATGGAGAATCCAAGTGTTGATACAAAAATGGTCCTCACTGTTCACTCTAAAGGCAAACGCTATAGCAAGTTAATGAAGGTATTTGCCTGCGTGATTCCAATCTTTATTCCAAGGCTTAAAAAATCTGCCATCTCAGCAATTTCTAGAGAGAATCTCTTTGAAGGAAACCTTTTATGAAAGAAATATTATTGATAGATATCAATACACTGTGTATGGAATTTATTTATTTATGTCTCTTATGCTGGTTTTGATTATTAAAGTGCATCTAAAGCCATTTTTGGAAGTTTTGGAGTTGGAAGCCTTGAGAGGTTGTTTTCTTTTTTTATGTCATTGTCCCTGGGATTCACCTTCTTTATTTGTCCTGTGACCATTATCAATAGTATATATATATATATATATATATATATATATATATATATATATATACAAAAAATGGGATTGCGCAAAAAACTCAGCATAGTCATAGCTCAGGAGTTCATAAATAAAGTCCACCGGTGTTCATAACTAAGAGCTTAATCATAGGATCCATCCACCAATTCCATGAGTGAATTCCGACACCACATGAAAATAGATGTCTTCTTACCAATTGGAGATGACCCTCCCCCGTTACAGAGGGTCATAAAATGCCTGTAAAACCTTTAGTCTTTACCTAGAACTGAAATCGTGCATCTAGCATCCAATCGGCTTAAACCCGATGATTCCACTCGAACCAGTGTGTAGGTAGTGGATAAAAGATAAAGGCTCCATATAGTGTTAAAACCTAAAAAACTTTTATTTGATTTAATTAAATTGCACTTACAGCATCCAAAAAGATAGACAGCCTTAAGTCTACTGTGCTGGCTGGCGCACATCCAGACAGACCCATCCTTCCAAGGTACGATACAGCTCGAGGTGGCGTCAGTGCGCCGCTAATCGAGTGTAAGCTGATTGGATGCTAGATGCACGATTTGAGTTCTGGCCAAAGAATAAATGTTTTCAGGCATTTTATGACCCTCTGTAACGGGGGTTCATCTCCATCTGGTAAAGAGACATCTATTTTCATGTGGTGGAATTCACTCGTGGAATTGGTGGATGGATCCAATGATTATGATATAAGCCCTAATGCCGGGTACACACGGTCGTTTTTTGCGATGAAAAAAAACGTCGTTTTTTAAAACGTCATTTAAATTGATCGTGTGTGGGCAAAATGTTGTTTTTTGATTCAAAAAAACGACCAAAAAAAAATTCCAACATGCTTGTATTTTTTGTGTCCGTTTTTCAAAACGTTGTTTTTTGTTTCACAAAAAGTCACCCTGTGTAGCAAAAATGTTGTTTAAAACAACGTTTTTCAACCCGCGCATGCCCAGAAGCTAGTTTTGAAGCGAGCTTCAATGGAAAAGAGTGGTGAACGTAACCTCGCTTTTTGTGAAAAAAACGATGGTGTGTATGCAACATCATCTTTGAAAAGTGATGTTTCAAAAACGTCGTTTTATACTTCACAGAAATCGTCGTTTTTTTTTCATCACAAAAAATGATCGTGTGTACGCGGCATTAGTTATGAACACTGGTGGACTTTACTTATGAACTGCTGAGCTATGACTATGCTGAGTTTTTAGCGTGATTCTATTTTTTAGATTTGTGCTCTACTGTTTTGTTATTTACAGGGGAATTGCTGCTTTTATCAATTGTTTACTATTATCATTGAGATTAATATGTGCTTAGCATGTTTTTTATTTCCCCAACTTTTTTCCACCATTGTCAATGGAACTGGTAGTAAAGGATAGTCCAAAACTTTGAGTTGCCACCAGAACAGGAAGAAAGAGAGAGGAGAAATTTTCCAAATGGGACACTTGTGACATCTGTCTAAGGGCTTGTTCACATTGACACAAAGTGATAAGGCGTTGTGTCGCCTCCTCACCCCCTGCTTTAGCTCTTTGTTGACCACACTAGCACGTCGCAGCCATGTCCTATGCTCACGGTTGCCAAAATCTTGCAGGGTGGCCCCATTCACTTAAACTCCACCACCTGCTTTTACCACCCTCTGGCCACCTGTGTGGACAAGCCCTAAGAAAGGCTTTGCCTCACCTTGGAGAACTTCTAGTTGTGTCTATAATACTACTTTATGGTTGGGTGACCCTTTGACATAGCGATTCAATAGTAGAACACTCGGAAACACTTGTATATGCCTATTATATCTATTTATCACTGCTTACTTTTTGGATATCTTACACAATGTTTACGGCAAAAATATTTTACATTTATGACAAATGAATAATATCGATGTTATTGAAATGTTTTGTGAAACACAAGAACATATACATAATATGAAATGTTTCTTAATAAAGCTGTTTTGATCTGATCCTGGTTCATTTAATGAGTATCATGGCTCCGTTTGAGTCATTGCTATGACTTTGCAAAATACGTCTGACGCCATCCAAGTTCCTGGTGGCTTTTTTCATTTCCACTGATGAAATGGTAATATTTTCCCTTTGGAAATCAGGACTTTGCAGGATCTGGAATGTTTGCTTATTGCATTTGTTTTAATTAATTTGAATCTTATTTAGTATGGTTTAATTGCGTTATTATAAATTAAAGTGTTTTGATATGGCATGCGGCTCACAAAATAAAATGGCATACATCTCACAATTAAAAAATAGATAAATAATAAGGAAACGGGGTAAACAGCATTCTGTTGGAACTTTACTATCAATTGAATATATTGGATACATACCTGTTCACCAAGTCAAATAAGGAGGGTTTAACGAAAATAACAACACTTAGGGGTTGATCTACTAAAGGGAAATAGGCCGTTCACTTGCAAGGGAATTTTCTTCAGAGCTTAGTAAATGTACTGAAATTTAACTTTGAAAAGAATACCCAATTATGTGGAAGGAAAAAAAAATGAATTTTTACTTGCATGTGATTGGAAGAGTAAAGTCAGCAGAGCGTCACCTTATTCACTAAGCTCTAGGGAAAATTCCCTTGCAAAGACAACAGCCTATTTGCTTTTAGTAAATCAACCCCTTAGGCTATTCATGCTATTGGGTTGTGGTAACATGTATGTAGTCAGGGCAGGACTTAGGGTGGTGGGGGCCCCTGGGCTTGAGTGTTGAAGGGGCCCCCTGGAGCGAGGGGGGATCATGGTTGGTGAGCGGGGGGGGGGGGCGGTGCATTAAAGTTGTTGAGCGGGGGTGCGCAAGTTGTTGAGCGGGGGGGGGGGGCGAATTGAAGTTGTTGAGCCAAATAGCCATCTGGGGCCCTGGGGATCTCTGGGCCCTTTAATAAAAAAAAAGAAAAAAGAAACCTCTGGGCACTTTATTAAAAAAATAAAAAACAAAGAGAAAAATATTTATAAAAAATATAAAGAAATTTTTTTTTTTTTTAAAAAGGAGGGTTGCCATCCGGGGGCCCTGAAGACCTCTAGGCCCTTTAATAATAATAATAAATATATTTATATATATATTAGAGCTGCAAATTTAATCGTCAAGAATCGTTATTGCGATCTTTTTCCCGTTGCGATTCTTGATACAGGGTACGATCTTTCACATGAAAAGAATTTTCTCTCTGCACTTTGGTATGCAAAGAATTTCCTGTCTGCTCCTCAGCCAAAAGTCAGTCTGGGCAATCTGCCAAGTTTTGGAAACATTCTTTATCAGTGGAAAGTTAAGTCTAAACATTGTATCTCTTCAAAGGAATTAACTTCTTCTGTATGTAAATTAGGAATTTTTAACCACTTAAACACCAAACCTTTTTCTGACAGCTCTTTTTAAGTTAAAATCATTATTTTTTTTTGCTAGAAAATTACTTAGAACCCCCAAAGATTATATAATTTTTTAGTAAAGACCTTGGCCTAGAGAATAAAATGGCGGTTGTTGCAATATTTTATGTTGCACTGTATTTGCGCAGCCGTCTTTTTAAATGCATTTTTTTGGAAAAAAAATACTTTAATGAATTAAAAAAAAAAAATAGGCAGTAAAGTTAGCCCATTTATTTTTTTATTTTTTTGTATAAATGTAAAAGATTTTACGCCGTGAGAATCGTGAGAGAATCGTGATCTTCATTCTAGGCAAAAAAATTGTGATTCTCATTTTGGCCAGAATCGTGCAGCTCTAATATATATATATAAAAACATATAAAAAAATAAATAAAAAAAGTGGGGGTTGCTGTCCGGGGCCCTGGGGGCCCCTGGGGGCCTCCAGACCCCTAAAAAAATAAAAAATAAATACATAAAAAGGGGACCTCTGGGCCTTTTAATAAAAAATAAAAAAATATAAACAAAAATAAAAAAATGAACATTTATAAAAAAAAATAAAAAAAAGGGGGGGTTGCCACATGGGGCCCTGGGGACCTCTGAGCCCTTTAATAAAAATATATATATATATATATATATATATATATATATATATATATATATATATAAATGTAAATTGTTTTATAAAAAAAAGGGGGGTTGCCATCCAGGGGCCCTGGAGACCTCTGGGCCCTTTAATAATAATAATAATAATAATAATAATAATATATATATATATATATATATATATATATATATATATATATATATATATATATATATATATATAAACCATATTTTTTATAAAAATAAATAAAAAAGGAAGGGTTGCTGTCCGGGGCCCTGGGGACCTCCGGACCCCTAAAAAAAAAAATATATATATATATATATATATATATTTTTTAGAGGGGCCCCCTATTGGGGCGGGGCCCATGGGCTTGAGCCCAGTCAAGCCCAATGGTAAGTCCGGCCCTGTATGTAGTGCTTCCTCTGCAGGGGCCATTGATTTGCTTCCTAGGTTATTTTTCCTGTGTAGCAGCAGCCAGCCAAATGGCAATACTCACTCTGTTGGCACACGTAAACAATCTAGGGGTTGCCTTTTTAATGTTTATTGTGGAATAACTTGAATAAGACTTAAGGGAGCTTTGTGATACTCCAGAACACCTAAACAGGAATATGAGGACATTCTTCCCTTTGAAGTCTCTTCTCAGAACAGTTCCATGAGCGGTAGGACATGAAGCGGACAGCACTGGGACACCATAAGCAAAGTTCCAGGCCAGCAACAACAGTCACCGGGATCCCTCTCTCAGGTCTGTACTCACATTGTGCCTGGGACTTGGACATCTCCCTTTAGACTCAGATAGTATTCTCAGTGAAACCTCCAAACTGGATCTTCAAAGGAGAATGTCGATTTGCAGTCCAAGGATCTAGACTGTGGAACACTCTACCAACCACCATCTGATTGAAGGTGAACCACTTGGCTTTCAGAAGAAAGATCAAAACCTCTCTTCTGAGGTCAAAAAAAGTTTCACTCAGGGAATGGATACTAAGCGCCCAGAGGTGATTCAGTTCGCATGTGTTGCGCTATATAAGTTTTTCACTCACTCAAAGAAACCAGTTGCGGCAGAAAATGTCCCTCCAGCTATGCACAGCTGGAACCTTGATGAGACTAGCATGGTCTTCAGCTGAACTGCAGGAAGGGCAACAGCCCTTCTGGCCGCATCAGTTCTTCTAGATATACTATTGAGATCAATTGCACAACCAGTGGTCACTCCACATAAACAAGGATGCTGGGTGTAATCCTAGACTATGACCTCTCCTTCAGCCCCCACATCCAATCACTGGCTACATATTGCTGCCTTAACCTCCACAACATCTCCAGAATTTGCCCCTTCCTGACTATTGACACCACAAAACAACGTATTCACTCCTTGGATATTTCCTGCCTTGACTACTGCAACTCCTTCCTCACTGGCCTACCTTTGAACAGGCTATCCCCCCTTCAGTCGATTATGGATGCTGCTGCTAGATATATACACCTTACTAACAATCCATGACTGCTGCTATTCTCTGCCAATCTCTTCACTAGCTTCTCTTACCCCATTGTATAAAATTCAAAATACACTGCTCAAATAAGTTAAAGGAACACTTTGAAAACACATTAGATCTCAATGGGAAAAAATATCATGCTGGATAATTATACCGATATGGAGTGGGTAATGTGTTAGGAACGAAAGGATGCCACATTGTTTGATATAAATGAAAATTATCCACAGAGGGCTAAATTCAAAGACACCCTGAAAATCAAAGTGAACAAATGATGTAGCGGGCTAGTCCATTTTACTGAATTTTTATTGCAGCAACTCAAAATGGTCCTCAGTAGTTTGTATGGCCCCAATGTGCTTGTATGCATGCATGACAATGTTGGGGCATGCTCCTAATGAGACAACAGACGGTGTCCTGGGGTATTTCCTCCCAGATCTGGACCAGCTTCTGAACAAACTGAGGTGCAACCTGGCAGCATCAGATGGACTGAAACATAATGTCCCTAAAATGTTCTATTGGATTTAGGTCAAGCGAGCGTGTAGGCCATTCAATGGTATCAATGTCTTCATCCTCCAGGGACTGGCTGCATTTCTTGCCAAATAAGGCCGGGCATTGTTGTGCACCAAGAAGAACCCAGGAATCACTGCACTTCATCTCGATAGCTAATGGCAGTCATGGCGCTATGTGTAGCCTGTTGAGGTCTGTGTGTTCCTTCATAGGTATTTAATTTGTTCATAAATGACCTGGAGGATGGTGTAAACAGTTTAATATCTGTATTTGCGGATAATACTAAGATAAGCAGGGCAATAACTTCTACGCAGGATCTGGAAACCTTGCAAAAAGATCTGAACAAATTAATGGGATGGGCAACTATATGGCAAATGAGGTTTAACCGGTTCCCGACCGGCTCACACAGATATACTGCGGTAGAATGGCTCTCCTGGCCGAAATCCCATATATATTTGGTTTCGCCCAGAAGAGCCACCAGAGGGTGTCATCTCCTATAGTGAGTCCCCTCCCCCCACAGTTAGAACACATAATAGGGAACACATTTAACCCCTTGATCGGCCCCTAGTGTTAACCCCTTCCCACTGACACCAATGATAGTGTTTATTTTAGTTCCATGACACCAATGATGAGACCTATGTTAGCTTTCAATGACACAGAAGGTTTTTGTTAACTTTCAATAACATCAATGATGGAGCCTATTTTTTTCTCCACAGACACTGAAGCTTATTTTTGCACTGGCATGGGCAATCGGGTGAGTAGCACCACTAAACAATGGGGCTGGAGACAAACTTTAATTTTAATTAGACCAATAATAATAATCATTTGCACCCTGTCACACTATAAAGAGGGTCCCCAGTTGCACCATTGATAAGGATCATTTTGCTGTTCCAATCACACTAATCATGAGGCTCATTTTCATCCCAGTTAAAACCATTGATAATGATCATTTTGCTCCCAAACATACTAATCATGAGTGTCATTTTGCTCCCACTCTCACTAAAGATGAGGATAATCTTGCTACCAATGATACCAACAATGGTGGCCATTTTAATCCCATGGACACCACCAGCAATAAGGGTAATTTTGCTCCCAGTCACACCAAGGATAAGGGTAATTTTGCTCCCACTGATGCCAACAGTGGAGCATAACATATAATACTGACTAGAGCACCGTATACATTATTTACTTGACCCTCATCATTGATGTGGCTAGGAGCAAAATTACCTTTGTTGTTGGTATCAGTGGGTGCAATATGACCCTCGTCATCGGTGTGGCTGGGAGCAAAATGATCCTCATTATTGGTGTTGGTGAGAGCAATATGACCCCAATCACTGGTGTGGCTAGGAGCAAAAAGACCCACAGCTGGTGTCAGGGAAAGCAAGGTCAACCCCAGCCTTGCATTGGTGTTCTGCGCTATCTACCTCATTACATGCTCCCACGCTGCTGCCTCACTGCTGACCCTGGATGAGGCACTATCCTTTCACTGTTGGGCAGAATATCACCCCACCTAATAGTCAGCATAATTTGCACCCAGCCATGCCTGTCCTGGATCGTGCTGGAAGTGGACACAGCAGAGTCCAAAATCCCAGGACTGTCCCATAAGATTCAGAAAACTTAGTACCGTATTTATCGGGGTATTGCCCGCTCCCGCGTATAGCGCGCACCCCTAATGTCGACCAGAAATTCCTGTAAAAAAACATTTTAGTACTTACAGTTTTGGTGTCTTGCGCGGCGTCCATCGGCGGCCTTGTCCGGTCCGGCGTCCATCTTCAATGTCCTCGGCCGGCTTCTCCAGCGCTGTCTCGAGTTGAATCCCCGCTTCCCGCGCTCAGTTTGAACGCCTCCGCCGACATATACCGAGTGCAGTACACTCGGGTACATTCGGCAAGGCTCGGCTTCGCTCGTGCTCACGCTCTGTGATGTTTATGCGTGAGCACGAGCGAAGCTGAGCCTTGCCGAATGTACCCGAGTGTACTGCACTCGGTATATGTCGGCGGCTCAGTTCAAACTGAGCGTGGGAAGCGGGTATCAGCATATATCGCGCACCCACGATTTTCCCCTTATTCTAAGGGGAAAAAAGTGTGCGGTATACGCCGATAAATACGGTAACTATGCTGTCAGTCTATAATAGGAAGTGCCTCAACAAGGACCTTCATGGCAGGATCTCCAAGTCACATTATAATGAAAGCTGCAGATTTAAAAATGTTGAAAATTACTTTTGAAATTTACATTAACATTAAAGACAAATTGCAGGCATGGCATTTCTGACTGGACAAGGTAAAGAGGTGGGGCGGTGATGTCTAGGTTCCTACCTTATCCAATTAGGTAACAATTTGCATTCATTTAGAAAAGGCAAAGCCTTGCCTAAATTTGGCACCCATGTCGAACAGCTGACCTCCTGCATGCAGAATGCCTAATGGCTCCGTACACACAATCCGAATATCGGACGACGGATCGTACGACTTTTTCCGCTTAATAGTCGCAAGTAAAATGAAAGAGGTTATTAAAGTCACGAAAATTCTCATACGACAGAAAAAAAAAATCGGAAGTGATGTCATGTGTTGTAATGGATTTGTATTGTATTGTTGGACGACAACTGTACTGACTAAACGAAAATCGTATGATCTGACATCGTACGAGAAATTTTTTCGCGCTTGTCTGATCGAAAAAAAAACGGATGAACGGTCGTGATCGGCTCTCGAAAGTAGTGTACACACGATTCGAAAATCGTACGATCCATCATCGTACGATCGTTTTCGTCCAATATGCGGATCGTGTGTACGGGATATTAGGCTGCCCGCTTAGTAAAGAACCTGGAGGCAGGTGGAGATCATTGAAGAAGCATTGTCTACTTCAGTGATTTCCAGCTTTCAGGTAGGGTTGATACGTTATCTTTTTGAAACCGAACACATATTACTGTATTTATTGGCGTATAACACTCACTTTTTTACTCTGAAAATAGAGGGTAAACTGTGCCTGCGTGTTATACGCAGGAAGCTGTAAAAAGTTTTTTTTCCTGAAACTTCCCTATTAAAGTTAGGGTGTGTGTTATATGCCTGTGCGTGTTATACGCCGATAAATACGGTAATTACACAGGTTCTGTGGTCAATTAAACTCACTTGGTGCCTTACCTGCATTAAATTAACCTCATGCCTCGTATACACGACCGGTTTTCCCGATGAGAAAACTGCCATTTTTTACATTGGTCGGGAAAACCGATCGTGTGTATGCTTCATTGCAGTTTTCCCGACTGCCCGCAAAAAAAATCGAACCTGCTCTATTTTTTCCCATCGTGTTTCCCGTCAGTTTTTTTCTCGTTGCGAAAACCACTCATGTGTATGCTTTTCCGAGGGGAAGAAAAACACGCATGCTGAGAATCAAGTATGAGACGGGAGCATTCGTTCTGGTAAAACTAGCGTTCATAATGGAGATAGCACATTCATCACGGACTGAAAAGCACGAACACTGAAAAGAGCAAATCGTCTCTCACCAAACTTTTACTAACACAAGGATCAGCAAAAGCAGCCCAAAGGGTGGCGCCATTTGAAAGGAACGTCCCCTTTATAGTGTTGGTCTAGCGTTTTTTCGACTGAACGTGTGTATGCAAGGAAGGCATGAGAAGAATCACGTCGGGAAAAACTTTGGGTTTTGGCATGTCAGGAAAACCGGTTGTGTGTACAGGGCATTAGAACCTGTGTAATTCATATGTGTTCGGGTTTAAAGAGATGAGGTGGCAACCAAAGTTCCAGGGGCATGGGCCAGGTATGATCCAACATTGGCCAATGTAACTATGTAAAAATATACAATGCTTGGAAATATTCTTTAAAGCTTATCAAAAGATTTTACTGATCAGGTTTATATATATTTACAACTGAAAGCTGATTTACATCAGAAAAGTAAAGAGAAGCAAAGAATTGGTATATTCTGGTGCCGATGATGCTAATAGGGGTCAGTGAGAATCTGCTGTATTTAAACAGAAAAAGGAGACTATGCCATCTGCTCATCTGACAGTGCCTTAGTAGATGCAGCAGATTTAAATGTTTGATCTGGCCCTAAAGCTCCCATCTGATATCGCCCTTAGGGATCAGGGTTGGATTGTCCGGTAGCCGTTGTCTTGGGTGCAATTGATTGCAGCCCATTAACAGCTTAAACTGTAGAATATTTAAAATATCTATCAGCAGTGCAATGAAGAAGGGAAATTAAGCAATTATAAGGTTGGAAGCACCCTTTTAAAGTATTCTCAGCATATGTTTACAAAAGTGAATGCACCTGTCAGGAATTAAACCATTTGCCAATTAACTTCCCTATTACAATTTGAGTGGTTGATGTTAGCGAGCCAGCCAGGCACTCCAGCATCTGGCTATCAGATCCCTTATCCTCTCACATGTTCATTGAGAAGACTGGCACGGCTAATGTCTCTTTTACTTACAGTTAAAGGTTTTTTTTTTGTTGTTGTTGTTGTTCTGCTCTTCTATGTTGCTACTTTCTTAATTCAGATCATATGTTGCTTGTAATCTGCTGTACAAATAACATTAATTAAAGGTAATACCAGCATCCCAAGGGATCTATAAGGTAAAGCCGGAGGGATGGTTAGTACAGCAGCATTACCTCCATGGTTACAGTATAAAGGGATTGTAGGAGAGAATATATAGCGATAATGGCCTGTATGCCAGATGCTTTCTGTTGTTTACCCGTTGCTGTTCTTCACAGAGTAAGCAACAATTCTACAATGAGTACCAACCAGCATTTTGTTAGGGATCTTTCAGACAGGTGGCCGGTAGGGTGACCACATGTCCCAGATCGCCCGGGACAGTCCCGCATTTTGCAGGTCCGTCCATGGGCGTCCGCTGAAATTTTTTCAGGGGGGGGGGGACTTCGGCAGCGGCGATACAATCACATTTTACCCTTTTTTTGACTGCTAGCGGGGGTTAAAAGCACCCCCCCACGTTAAAATTAAAAAACACCCCACTATGCCCCCTGCATCTTTCAATATCTCTTTGTCACTACTGTGTACCCCCTCTCCACAACTGCACCTCTGGACCCCTTTACATTACACAACACCCCACAGCTCTGGACCCCTTTACATTACACAGCACCCTGCACCACTGGACCCCTTTACATTACACAGCACCCTGCACCACTGGACCCCTTTATATTACACAGCACCCTGCACCACTGGACCCCTTTACATTACACAGCACCCTTCATTACTGGACCCCTTTACATTACACAGCACCCCTTTCCCTTGACTGAAACACTAAACTATATTGATAGTATATTTATTTCAGATCTAAAAGAGGAACCTTTTGGAATGAGGGACAAATGGATTTGATCCCAGAAGAGGGACAGGCACTCTAAATAAGGGACAACTAGAAACTATGCTGTAGGCTACAACTCTGTGTTGTGTTTGCTCTGTTTTTCCAGACTTGCTAAAAACACATCAAAAAATAGTCTAGTGTTACCTGTGGCAACAGATGTTGGAACAAATAAAGCACGGGCCTGGTAAACGATATATAAAATGGTGCTCCCCTCCCTCTGTCCTCTGGCGCTCGTATCGTATGTCACGGAGCTGGGTCTGTGAGCAAAGTCCCTCCCCCTAGTTCAGCTCATGTGATAGGCGGGAACACTAGAAGACTATCAGACAAGCCCAACTAGGGGGGCGGGACCTTGCACACAGACCCAGCTCCATGACATACGATATGAGCGCCAGAGAACAGAAGGAGGGGAGCGCTGCAGTCACTGCTTAAAGCGGCCCCAGGGCTGGTTCGGCCCTGCTCCTGGCTCTCCCTGGCGATTCCAGGGGGGGCAAACGACCTCCCTTGCCCTATGGAGTGGACGCCTATTGGTCCGTCCCGGGCAAATTCAGTGTCCCGGAATGAAACTGACACAACCACCCCCGGGCCAATCTCATGCCCCCAAAAAAGGCTGCCACATCACCACTTTACTCACGACAGTACTTGTCCTGGCTGGGTATACCTGGGGAAGCACAATCCCGCCCCCTGCTTGTGATTGGAGAAAATATAAATCCTACCTCTTCTGTCCAATCACTGTGCTGTGATTCGTTACAGCACAAGCTGATTTTTGGGAAGAGAGGGTGTCCCTGAATGGTAGTTTGGAAATGTCGTCACCCTAGTGGCAGGAGGGGGGCATTAAAACAGGCTGCTGAGCCAAAGGTTTGCCACCCTCTGGCCATCCCCCAGAAGCTACCAATAGAGCTGGATCTGATGCATTGCTTTATGGCCAGCTAAGGCATTTTTAACACGGGGTGTAGAGTTTGGTGCAACGCCAGTCAATCTTACTAATTGAGTTCAACTTACATTACAGCCCTCCTCCCTCCACTAAAATAAAAATGCTTAACCTCTTGGTGCCGAGCGCACGCACACAAATATGTGGCCGCCTCGTGGGTGGGCCTTGGCGCTGAGCAGCCGCATGCTTGCGTTCATTAGTGCAAATAGTGCAAATAAAGCTGTGCCGAGAGCACGGCCTTGCGTGCTCCCAGCACAGTTATCAGTTATCGGAAAGCTTCCTATTGACACTTGCAATCAGGAGCTTTCCAATCATGTGACCGCTGTGGCAGCCAATCTCATCGGTCACATGAACATGCCTTCCGGCATTGTAAACCCAGCAGGCACAAGCTCCAATGGGGTTAAAAAGCCATAGCTATCAACAATTAAAAATAATTAGGAGAGACACCTTTAAGCATTTTGCAAAGAAAAATGTAGGGGTGTGGTGCGGAATGTGGGTTTGGCCCATAAAGTGGACATCCCTTCACAGTATACAGCCGGTATTACTGCAACTTTCCACCAGTGGTCTGCAATAATTTAACTACCGTATTTATCGGCGTATACCTTAAAATCAGGGGGAAATCGTGGGTGCGCGATATACGCCGATCCTCACTTCCCTCGCTGTGTTTGAAGCCGCCACCGACATATACCGAGCGCAGTACACTCAGGCCTCGTACACACAATGGAATTTTTCCGCTGGAAATGGTCCGACGGACCATTTCAGCCAAAAAATCCGCTTGTCTGTAGGGGCAAACGGACGGATTTGGACTGATTTGTCCAGCGGAAAATTTCCAAAGCATGCTTTGAAACTTTTCCGCCAGACACAAGTCCGTCGGGTATGTCCGCTGGTCAGTACACTCACCAGAGGACATATCCTCCCACGCAAGCGTCGTATGGATGCGAAGCATGCATGGAAGTTGTTTACTTCCTGGTGCGGTGACATGGCGGCGTCAACGTCACCGCTACGTCACCGCGCTGTCTGCCGGCGGGGATTTTGATCCGATGGTGTGTACATGCCATCGGACCAAAATAGCCCGGCGGACATATCCGATGAAAACGTCCGAGGACCGTTTGCATCGGATATGTCCGTCCGTGTGTACTAGGCCTCAGGTACATTCGGCCAGGCTCGGCTCCCCTCGCGGTCACGCCGAGTGCCGCCTTCTAGCCTTTTTACGAATGAAGCTAAGCGTGGCCGAGCGTGCCGAGTGTACTGCGCTCAGTATATGTCGGCGGCGTCGTTCAAACACAGTGGAGTAAGCACATTCATCATAAGAGTTTCAATTTGTATGCATTAAGGCAGGCCCTTGCACTACATGGTTTTGGTAAACCTGAAGAGAAAAACAAGCAGGAAAACTGATAGGGCCAGATTCACGAACACTTGCGCTGGAGTATTTGGATATGCGCCGCGTAACTGTGATGATGCGCCGTCGTTTCTATGTGCCCGTACCCAGCAAACTAGATGCGCCCAATAACGGGTCATTTGCGACCGGCGGAACGTTCCGACGCCAGAGTATCGTCAGCGCTTATTTTCGCTGGGCGCATCAGTCGCGCCCATTGATTTCCCCTGCAAATATGCAAATGAGGTATTTTTCCCAATTCACGAACGGATTAGCACCATACGCTGGCTACATGCGCCGCGCGTATCTGGTCCGTCCGGCGCAAAGTTATTTCTACAAAAGGCTGCTTTATCTTTACTCCAGACGGTCACAGGTCAGCAGGAGAGCAGCTACAGCAGCGTTACCGACGATAGGAGCTTGCTGAGCACCCCCACTTGCAAGGACAACACCTCTGTGTGCCAACATGCCAGGGGCAATTGTGGTCCTAGAACTACTGATGGGTCCCCCGGAACGAAGGAGGCGGGCACGTGAGAGGATATACCGCACTCGTATGAACCTCTTTGGCATGGGGGATGAGGAGGTGTATCGCCTCTTCAGATTCAGCCCTGATGCAATACTTGAACTAACCACAACCCTGCAGGGTGACATCACCAGCAAGACATACCGCTCACAAGCAGTGCAGCCACTGGTGAAGGTCCTGGCAACACTTCATTTCCTTGCCAGTGGATCATTCCAGCGTACAAGTGGAGTGGTGGCTGGGATGTCACAATCCTCCATAAGCAGATGTGTGCACCAGGTTGTCCCTGCAATCCTCAGACGCATGTCCAACCAGTTCATCAGACCCACCACTGAGGAGCTGCGGCAGAAGGCAATGACAGATTTCTACAACATTGCCAGATTCCCACGCACTGTGGGGGCCATTGATTGCACACATGTGGCCCTACAGCCCCCCAGTGCCACAGAGCACATATACCGCAATCGGAAGCATTGGCATTCCATCAACGTACAGGTGATAGCCGATGCCCAACGCCTCATATGGCACGTCCGTGCCAAACACCCCGGATCCAGCCATGACAGCTACATATACAATCAGAGCCCCATCCCAACGGAATTTAACCAGAACATGTATGGGGACAGCTGGCTGGTTGGTGAGTGACATGGGTGGCAGGCATGACTATCCCCTCCCGTGATGCACAACAGAAATCGCACATGCATGACTAACATTCTCCTGTCTTTTACCTTACAGGTGACTCTGCATATGCACTGGGACCCCATCTAATGACTCCTTTCCGGAACCCCCAAACCAGAGGAGAGAGAAAATACAATGAAGCACACATCAAAACCCGTGCAGTGGTGGAGCAAACATTTGGGCTCCTGAAGTCCCGTTTCCGCTGCCTGGATAAGTCCGGGGGGACCCTATTGTATTCCCCTACCTTTGTGTGTCAGATCATCGCTGCATGTTGCATACTACATAACTTTGCTATGAAAAAAGGCCTGCATATTGACATACGTGATGACCTGACCCCCGACCCACACAGCCCCCCCCTGCCAGAGGACACCCAGTCTGCTGATGGAAGAGCAGTCAGGAGGGTCCTCGCCGTAGGCATCTTTGGACACTAAACCAAAACATTAATCACACAGACAGTGCACGCGTGTACACCACTGGATCACACACACCACATGCACATCGCATTGGATTAGCCCAAGTCCAGCATGTAGGAGTTGGGAGCAGTAACGCCAGCGTCAAGGCCCCAATGATGTCACTGTCCATTCACACACCTTTCACACGTGATTCATTCAGCCGTGGGGTTAACTTCACCACCACGGCCGAGGGTGACACCCCTTACTTTCAGGAGTGCCACCCCCTCACATTCACACACCATTCACACTGTCCCCTGCACTCCTGACCGTGTACAGTACAAAAATAAATTAATAATATCATATCCTGATAATAAAAAGAAACAAAATCTCATAACCTGAGAAAAATAAAAAATAAACTCATGACCTGAGTATGTCCAAATCAAAAATATAAAACAACAAAAAAAAAGGCCTCATCGGGGATGCCGGGGGCTTCTTCTGGGGGCCCCTCTCTGGCTCCTCAGCTGCCTGGATGGAGTGGGTGGGGGTGGGGGGGCATCTGGAGGTGGCTGATCCCCAGGTGGGCCACTCCTGGCAGGTGTGGCCTGCGTGCCCTCCAAGGCCCTGGCTATCCGTCCAAGGTAGGAGTTGGTCTGGGCCTGCATCCGGAGCTGACGGGTGACCTGGTAGTGCTGGGCCCGCCGACTCAGCCTCCCCTGGTCCCGGATGGCAGCACTGTTGGCCTGGACGGCTGCAGTAAGGTGCCGAATATCCCCCTGCACCTCCCCCAAAGTGGTGACCACTGCAGCGCAATTACAGCTGACATCCTGCACTGCGTTGCTGAGGTTGGCAACGGAGCCCAGGCTGTCAGACACTTTCTCCAAGTGCACCGCTATGGCCCCCATCTGTTCCGTCTGCCTGGCGTGATCCCTCGCCAACTGGTCCTGTATACCATCAGACACCCCCCTGGTCTTCTGGGTCGCCTTCCTGGGGCCAGAAGATGGATGTCCTCGGGTGGAAGGAGTCGCCCTTGAGGGGCTTCCAAGGATGGGGGAGGGGACGACAGACGGCCCAGGAGAAGGGGAGGAGACAGACAACACTAATGAAAAGTCCTGCTCTGCCACAGCAGGATCCTCCACAACCACCTCGGCAGGTGTGGTGTGGCCACTCTCCTCCTCCACAACCTCTTCACCACCCAGTGGCTCAGGCACACGATGGCGTGGGGGGGATGGGGTGGAATGCACGCTGACAGATGATGGCCCAGCTCCGTCATCTGTGGATGACACAAAGCAGACACATGTTGGTGGTCCCACACACTTGGCACATGTCCCCCCCCCCCCCCAAATGCAAAACAACAAATAGGGGATTATAAAACACTTACCTGTCCTTGTGCCTTCCTCCACGGAGTCATAGCCTGCGACCCCCTCCACCTGCTCCCTCTCCAGGCAGCGAGCAACCACCTCCTCCTCTGCGGTCAGGGTGACAGGACATGGGGGACCACCACCTGTGCCCCTCTCATACCTCCTGATGGAGGCCACCTTGTCCCTCACCTTGCGCCGCAGGTCATTTATTTTTTTTTGTATGTCCCCAGCAGTCCGGGTGGAGTAGCCCAGGACATTGACCCTGGCAGCAATCGACTCCAGGATGCCCTGCTTCCTTTCCCGGCTGGTCTTCCGGCTTTTTTTGCCATGGAGAAATTCATTATCCCTCTCCATTGCCGAAATGATCACTGAGACCTCCTGGGCATTAAAATTCAGGTTCCTCCTCTCTCTGGGGGTAGCGGGAGCAGCCATCACAGCACAAAAGTATCTTCCCTGGGGTGGGGGGAAGCGGAACTACTTTTGCGCCGGAATGGCGTTTCCGCCAGCGCTTTTAAGCGCCCAGCGGAACGCATTGCGCTGACGTTTCCCAGGAAGTGGTGCCGACGGAAGTTGTGAGCATGCGCACAAGGGGGGCGAGTGGAGCCGCACTCACTGCGCATGCTCCGTGGATGATGCGCTGAACGTAAGCCTCTGCGCTGGGCTACGCCCATCATTTACATATGATCACACCCACTTCCACTTGCGTCGGGTTACGCCAGCGCATTATCGTTACTCTGGCGCAAGTTTACGCGCAACTGCTATGTGAATTACAGGACTTGCGCTGAAAGGGTCTTCAGAGTAACGTAAATGAGAAGCGTTACTCCAGAGGAAAGATACTCTCATCTACCTGAATCTGGCCCATAGGGCCAGATTCACGTATTCCAGAGCATCTTTGCTCTGGAGTAACGCTTTTGATTTGCGTTGCGCTGCCGAAATTTTAGGAGCAAGTGCTGTCATTCACGAAGCACTTGCTCCTAAAGTTGCGGCAGCGCATCACAAATGAGCCGGCGGAATTCAAATGTCGCGGGTACGGGGCGTGTAGTATGCTAACTACGCGCGATCCCGCCGCCAACGTACTGCGCATGCGTCGAGTGTCAAAACATCCCCGTGCGCATGCTCCAAAATCTGTGAATGAACGTCAATGACGTCACATTCCCATTCATGACCGTTTTACGCAAGCGACGTTTTTTTTTTTTTTTTCCGACGCGATGACGACGCCTATACCTAACATAGGATACTCCAGCCCCATGTAGGTATATCTATGCGCCGCGTATCCCGTCCGGAAACGTCGTATCGTCATTGCGTCGCGCCGGATTTCGATCGTGAATTGCCGATTTCCGCTCATTAACATATTTTTTGAGCGTAAATCGGCGGGAACGCCCCCGGCGCCATTTTTAAGTTGAAGTAACAATGCGATGGCGAAACTCAGTTACGCTGCTCGCATCGGAACTTCAACCCGGCGTTTCTTGTTTTCTGGTTACAGAAAACAGAAACGCCGGCTCAAAGCCACAGTTAGGCTGGCGGATCACTGGATCCGCCAGCGTAACCTTTCCTGAATCTGGCCCATAGTGTGTATGGGGCTTCAGACATTGGGCTTCAGGATTTGTGTTGCACAACCAGTCATTTTGCCCTGCTTCTGGCAACCCCTTTCCGCAGTATACAAAAAAACTTAAAGGAATATAAACCGAGAAACATATTAGTGGTTCTAATAAAAGGATAAGCTCAACTTATCAAATAGGGAATTTATAAAATAATCTATCACAGTAATTGTTGGTTTTGATTAATCAAACCCCTCATTACTGTATACAGAGAGGGTATATGCAGCTGTAGCTGTCAAACATGTCACTTTGCCCTGCTTCTGGCTTATAAACAACACTGCTCAAGACCAAACAAAGTAACATATTGTTACTGATGTATCATTCTGTTAATTATTCTGCAGATTAAATGTATGAATTTAGATCTGAAAATTATGTCAGTTAAAGAAACCTGACAAGTTAAAGAAAGGTATTTTCTTCCTAATAAAATGTCCTTCTGTTTAACCCCTTCTTAACCCTGGTTTTCTCCTTTGTCTCCTTCTTTATTCAACTATTATTTTCCTATTTTTTTTGTTTGTTTCTATTTTATTAATATATTATTTAATATATTATTTGTAAACTTTTAATATTTAAACTTTTTTTGCTTTTGTTTTGTTTTTTGTAATATATAAAAAAAAAAGTCGCATTTAAAATAGTGCAAATAGTGCAAAATTGAGAAAAACAAAAACAAAAACAAATGTTCATTTGTAAATAACTTTGCAATGCTTTGTACCAGAATCATATATGTTATCATCATTTAAACAGAACAAATTACAGAATAAAATGCACGCTTTTTATGTGCAGTAACGCTATTTATTTTTAAAAGAAAAAATGGGTTCTGTTTAGTTTTGTTGCATTTTATTGTCTTATGCCCCGTACACACGATCGGAATTTCCGATGGAAAAAGTCCAATGGACCTTTTCCATCTAATTTTCCGATCGTGTGTAGCCCCATCTGAGTTTTTTGATCGGAGATTCCGATGAATTCCATGTTCTATATTTTTCCGATGGAATTCCTTTCCGATGTGATTTTGCCCAAATCATAAGAATTGAAAAAATAAATCGTGTTGCAAGACGATACCTTGAAATGAAAGCCTTGTTTGTAATTAATAAACAATATATGTATTACCTTATCTTAAAGTGGACACAAAGGGCCAGATTCACAGAGCGATTACGCCTGCGTAACAGGAGATGCGCGGCGTAAGTCTAAATGTGCGCGTGTGTTTCGATGCACGGCATTCCCAGAACGAGATACGCCAGAAATCTACTTTTTTTTGTACAGCGTAATTTCGTTAGACAGGCGCATCCTTCCGCGCAAAACTGCGCTAGACAGACCATTGATTTGCTAGTCAAATATGCTAATGAGGGACTTACGGGGATCCACAAAAGAACGTTGGGGCAGCGCAGGCTACGCAGTGTGTGCAACAGCAAAATGTCCTGTCTAAAATTAGACCATATTAAAGCTGGTCTAAAAAGAGAAAAATCGTCTACATGTCAGATAAAGCAACACTGTTAGTGAGGAGCTGAGCAGTCACACGTGTTGCACAACAATCTGTATGCCAACATGCCAGGGGCATCGTCGCGCATAGCTATACTACTGACTTTAGATGAGCAAAGAAGGAGGAGGGCACGGAGGATGGCACAGGAGAGGATATACCGCACATGCATAGACCTGTTTGGCATGAGTGATTGTGAGGTGTATCGCATCTTCAGATTCACCCCTCATGCCATCCTGGAATTAACCACAACCCTGCAGGAGGACATCACCAGCCCAACACAACGCTCACATGCAGTGCAGCCACTGGTCAAGGTCCTGGCAACACTCCATTTCCTTGCCAGTGGCTCTTTTCAGCGTACAAGTGGAGTGGTGGCTGGGATGTCACAATCCTCCGTGAGCAGATGTGTGCACCAGGTTGTCCCTGCAATCCTCAGACGCATGTCCACCACATCATCAAACCAACCACTGAGGACCTGCGGCTGAAGGCAATGACAGATTTCTACAGAATTGCCAGATTCCCACGCACCGTGGGGGCCATTGATTGCACACATGTGGCACTCCAGCCCCCCCAGGAGAGAGAGCACATGTACCGCAATCGGAAGCATTGGCATTCCATCAACGTACAGGTGATAGTCGATGCCCAAGGCCTCATATGGCACGTCCGTGCCAAACACCCAGGGTCCAGCCATGACAGCTACATATACAATCAGAGCCCCATGCGAATGGAATTCGAACAGAACGTGTATGGGGACACCTGGCTGGTTGGTGAGTAACATGGGTGGCAGGCATGACTGTCCCCCCCATGATGCACACATCACAAGGGGCACATGCATGACTAACATCCTCCTGTCTTTTCCCTTACAGGTGACTCTGCATATCCATTGGGACCCCGTCTCACGACTCCTATCCGGAACCCCCAAACCCCAGGAGAAGAAAGATACAATCAAGCCCACGCCCAAACACCTGCAGTGGTGGAGCGCACATTTGGCCTCCTGAAGTCACGTTTCCGATGCCTGGATAAGTCTGGGGGTACCCTGTTGTATTCCCCAAACTTTGTGTGCCATATCATCGGTGCCTGTTGCTTGCTGCACAACTTCGCAGTGAGAAAGGGCCTGCAGATTGACCTACGTGATGACCTGACCCCTGAACCAGACAATCCCCCCCTAACCGAGGTTACCCCGTCTTCTGAGGGAAGAGCAGCCAGGAGCCAGCTCACATTGGGCATCTTTGCACGTTAAACACACACATTAATCAAGGCACAATGAGAATGCATGCATGCACACCACTGTGGTCCCTAACACACACACACACCACATCCTCATCACATTGGATTGGCACCAGTCCACCATGCAGGACTTGTGAGCAGCAACGCCACGCCAAGGCTCCAATTATGTCACTGTACATTCATACACCATTCACACAGACCTGGGGATCACTTCTCCCTGGTCCTGGGGAACCCTTCTCCACCAAAATTGAGGGTGACACCCCTTTTTCAGCAGGAATGTCACCCCCACATTCAAACAGCATTCACAACCCAAAAAACAAACAAACAGCAAAATCAAAAAATTTCCAGAAAAAAAAAAGGCCCGAAAAAAAGGGGAAAAACAAATTAGTGCCCTTGACGTGAGCCACGCCTGGGGCGCCCCCGGCCACGGCCCCGTCTCCTCTGGGGAGACTCATGGGGGAGGGGGTAAACCGGGGAAGGAGGAGCAGCCCCTGGTCTCTGCCCACCTGGCGGCCTGCCCTCCAAGGCCACGGCTATTCTGTCCAGGGCAGCACCTAGTGTTGCCGTGTTGGCCTGGATAGCCTGGGTGAGGGCCCTCACATCCTGCCCAACGCCTGCTGATGTAGTCTGCAGGTCGTTAAGGCAGTTTCTGAAAGCCCGGGAGTGGCAGTCCAGGTTCCCAAGCGTATCCTTGATGGAGGACAGGCTCTCCTCCATCCGCACCAATGTCTGGCTGACCTGTCCCAGATGGCGGGTCTGGAGGAACTGGTCCCTTCTCAGAGTGGCGGGCAGGAGATCGGCCACCCCCCTGGTCTTCTGGGTCGCCTTCCTGCCTCCAGCTGATGCTTGTGCCCGGGGAGAAGGGGAGCCCCTTGGTAGGGGAGCCATGTTGGGGGAGGAGGGGGGGGGCTCCCCCTTAGGGAGGGCTGGCTGCTTCCAGCCAGAGGGGAAGAGTCATCCAAAAACAATAGTCCAGTGCCTGACATGGACTCCTCCTCCTCCTCAAACTCCTCCTCCTCAAACTCCGCCTCCTCCTCTTCAACCTCCTCCACGGATCCGGCCTTGTCGGGGGGGCCTCATTAGGCTGCTGTCCTGGGGATGGTGCGGTCAGGCCAGATGGCCCAGCACCCTCCTGCACATCTGTGGATGACACAAAACATTCACAGGTTGGAGGATCCACACACTTGCCACATATTCCCTTTCACCCCCTCCCCCACACATGCTACACACCTGATAGAAAAAAAAACCTTACTTGGCATCACGCCTTCATGACTTGAGTCATAGCCGGGCAGGCCCTCCACCTCTTGCCTATGAAAGGTCTGGGCCACCGCACGCTCCTCCGCTGTCAGCCTAACACGGCATGGTGGGCCCCCTCCTGTGCCCCTGGCATGGGCAAGCATTTTGGCCAGCTTCTTTTTGACCAGACGCCGGTGGTCATTTATCTTTTTCTCAATCCCAGACCGGTTCCGTGTCTCCCCCTCCCCCGCTGAATTCACCTGGTCAGTGATCATGTCCAAAATCTCTCTCCTCCTGGCCAGGGTGGTGTTGGCACTGTCCGGGCCGTGGAGGAAACGCCCATAGTCGGAAATGGCCTGGGCAAGAATTTGTTTCTCCCTCAAAGAAAAATGTAATTTCCTCTTCCTCTCTGTCATACTCTGACCAAAAATCACTCCCAGTCAACAAAAATCACTCACAAAAACAAGCACGACCAATCAAGCAAGAAAACAAACAAACAGAAAACTATCAAACAAAAATTCTCACAAACACTCAGCAAAAAGCAGTCACAAAAACAAACAGGAACAATCAAGCAAGAAAACAAACAAACAGAAAACTATCAAACAACATTTTTTACAAACACTTAGCAAAAATCACTTTCAAATATCTTCTAACAAACACTAGATCACACAGTACACAAATCTGACAAATACAAATCACTACGCAACTAACAACGGAACAAAAGCACTTTGCTATATGGGAAGGGAAACAAAGGGATGTACTTTTGCAATGGAAGTGCGTTTGTGTGTGTCTATTTATGCTGTCTGCGTAGTTCTCAAATTTGCCCTAGTCCATTTCCAATTTCACTGATTGCGCCGTTCCCGAGTTGTGAGCATGCGCACAGAGGTGCTGACATGGTCTGCTTCAAGCGTGCATGCGCGAGCCGGCCGGCCCTTCATTTGCATGGGGTCACGGCTCATTTCAATGTAATACGCCCATGTCCTTCCCAATTTGTATTACTCCGCCTTGCGCCTCAGAAATAACGTTGCGCAGGCGCTAATTTCTGCGTAAAAGCGACGAGAATAGGGTGATTGCGCGGCTACATTGCGCAAGTCTAACGTAAAGGCCGTGCGCTACGCCGGTCCAATAATGCGCAGATGTACCTGAATCTGGCCCAAAGACTTTTTGGGCACTTGTACCTACAGGTAAGCCTATTGTTTTTGAAAAACGTCATTTAAAATGATCGTGTGTGCGCTGCACATCATTTTTTAGGTTCTGAAAAACAACAAAAAAAATAAAAATTCGAACATGCTGCATTTTTTAATGTCGTTTTAAACTATGTAGTTTTTCGGGTTGTAAAACTGCGCATGCTCAGAAACAATATATGAGACGGGAGCACTCGTTCTGGTAAAACTACCGTTCATAATGGAGTAAGCACATTCATCACGCTGTAACAGACAGAAAAGCGCGAATCGTCTTTTACTAACAAAGAATCAGCTAAAGCAGCCCAAACAGCAAGAGTGCCGTTGTACGTGTTGTACGTCACCGCGCTTTGTTCATCATTTTTTTTAAACGATGGTGTGTGGGCAACATCGTTTTTAACCTCCCTGGCGGTATGATTCTGTCTGGAATTACGTACCAAAAGCGGTACAATTATTTTGCATGGAAATTCTGCGTTTTATACTGTAGGCCTGCAATTTTTAGGAATAACTCGCTTAAATTTGTCCAAACCAGAGTCTAGTAGACATCCCGGGTATGATAAAGTTTGAAACACAAAATCAAAAAATTATAATATAATAAATAACTATAAATAATTATAACAAATAATAATGTAATTATAATAAAAAATATTCACTAATGTAATCAAATCAAAATCACTGAAATTTGCTGAGTTGCAGAATTGTCGCTGTCATTACTTTTATTTTTTTATGACGAATTTTCCCACAAATCGCTATCGCTCAATTCTGCAAGTGATTATCATTTATTATCGCTGTTTTCTAGCTGCTCTAAAATCACTTTTGACATAAAGGGACACTTTTGGTTGCTATGGACAATCTACAGTTTGCAGGCACAAAAAAAATGTTTTTATTATGTAAAAGAACATGCAGGGCACTGGGCAGACCACTAGGGACAGGGGGGGTGTGTACTTTTTACATACAGTACTGTAATCTATAAGATTACAGTATTCTGTATGTAACGTGTTTGTTTACTTTTTTGAATTTGCCGCCGGTCTCCGCCCCCGTGCACCGTTACGTCGCAGGGAACGGAGATCGGCGGCGCGCGGGCACTGTGTGAGTCGAATGGAGGACGCCACTCGCTCACACAGCGGGGATGCATCGCTGGATCCAGGGACAAGGTAAGTACAGTACCCCGCCTGGATCCAAGGTAAGCCAGCGCGCGCTGCAGGCTCTGCATATTGACCCCGAGCGCGACTCGTGGATATCGCTATTTACCTGAAAAATCCAACCCGAGTCGCGCTCGGGTTTACCGGCAGGGGGGTTAATGATGAAGTTGGAAAAACTTTGGGCCAGATTCACAGAGCCATTACTCCGGTCTATCTCCTGTTAGACCGGAGTACTTTCAAATTACCCGCGTCGTATCATTAGTTTGAATCCTCAAACCATGATTCGACGGCTTCGGGCTTTGATCCGACAGGCTTTCGTCTTCGTACGCCTTCGGATCTACGCTGCAATCTTTTTGCGGCCGCTGGGTGGAGTTCGGGTCCTTTTCCGCGTCGGGGTATGCAAATGAGCTTTTTCCGGTGATCCACGAAGTTACGATCGTCCTTCGCAATCTCTTACGGCATCTGTAGTCATCTTTTTGCTGCGTAAAGTTATACCAGCTATTAGCTGGTCTATAGTTAGACGGCCCATGTTAAGTATGGCCGTCGTTCCCGCGTCGAATTTCAATTATTTATTTATTTTTTTGCGTAAGTCGTCCGGGAATAGGAATGTACGTAAACGACGCTACTCAAAAAAAAATGACGTTATTTTGCGCAATGCACGGCGGGAAATTTCTGAACGGAGCATGCGCAGTTCGATCGCCGCGGGGACGCGCCTAATTTTAATGCTTAACGCCCCCTAATCGCGTATTTTGATTCCGCCGCGATAAATACACTACGCCGCTGTACCTTACGGGCCAAAATCTACCTGAATTCGTCTTAGAGCCAGGTAAAATACGGCGGCGTAGTGTATCTCTGATACTCTGCGCCAGGGCAATTGTACCTGAATCTGGCCCTATGTCTTTTTTATGCTGAAAAATTATCGTGTGTACGCGGCATTAGAACGGCTCCAGCTTCAGCAGAATTATTTTTTCAGCGGATAAACCCACCTGATGTTTGTAGGTTTGGATACTACTAGTATTGACAGGATAATCATTGATTTGTTATGAAGACATGTTCTTCTACTTTATATTGTGTGTTTTTTTTATGTTTACTACAGTGAATGTTATTTGACATTTTGGCTTTCTTACTGAGCTTTGTATATTTTTTTTTTTATATATTGTGTTGTCAATTCTGCTCTTCGATATCAATAAAACGTGTTTTGATTTAAAAAAAAATCAGTTTAACCGTTTTAGCCCTGGACCATTTTGGTGGTCAAAGAACAGGCCACTTTTTATGATTCGGCACTGCCTCGCTTTAAGACCCCTTTCACATTGCGGCCGCTAGCGGTGCGGTATTAACCCCCGCTATCGGCCGTGAAAGGGTTAAAGGGGTTGTAAAGGTAAATGTTTTTTCACCTTAATGCATTCTATGCATTAAGGTGAAAAAACATCCGACTGTAAAGCCCCCCCCCCCCGAACCCCCGTTTTACTTACCGAACACCTCGAAACTCCCACGCGTGTCCGTCTGATCCTCCTCGGTTCCCAGCCTGGCCATTGATTGGCTAGGCTTTCACATTGAGGATGCAGTGAAGGAATTTTTTTAGGTGGTATAACAGCACTATTTTTAGCGCTGTACCGCCTGAAAAACTCCTCAATGTGAAAGGGGTCTTACTGACAATTGCGTGGTCATGCAACATGGCTCCCAAACAAAATTGACGTCCTTTTTTTTGCCGCAACTAGAGCTTTCTTTTGGTGGTATTTGATCACCTCTGCAATTTTTATTTTTTGCGCTAACAAAAAAAGAGCGATAATTTTGAAAAAAATTCAATATTTTTTACTTTTTGTTATAATAAATATCCCCCAAAAAATATATAAAGAAAAAAGATTTACCACAGTTTAGGCCAATACATATTCTTCTGCATATTTTTGGTAAAAATGGCTGGATGTCATTGATAAACCTAAAACACTTTTAACCCCCTCCTCTCCCGGCATCCGCTGTCACATTTTAAAAATGGCTGTGCAGTGCACAGAAATCTGTGACTAAATGAACTACAAGTCCCGTCATCCACCGCAGCAGATGGTTTGCAGTTTTCAATGGACTGTGAGGGCATTGATGTGCACCCTTGTAGTCTATTCACTCTTCCTGCAACCCTGAAATTGACAGCCCATACGGAGGTATAGGCTCAGCGCCATAGAAAATGATGGCACCAAAGCTAGTGATGTTAGCATTTCAACTTTTGGTTAAAATTTGTTGACAACTTCTGTTAAAAAATTGGGCCCAAGAAACTTTTATCCATAATGTGCTAGTATGCACTGTTAGCAAACATTATGGTAGACTTACTGAGCTGGGGATCTTTTCCAGCCTTGTGCTGTCAGTGCTCCCACTGGTTACAGGCACTGCCATCTTGTCCCGAGCCTTCCTTCTGGGTTCCAACGTAATGGGTTCCTTCTGGGTTCCTCATGATCTACACCCAGATTGCTTTTCAGAGACGTTTAGCAAGTGGTTAGGAGGCCATATATTGCCTCTTCACCACCTGATTTAACCCTTTAAATGGCACTTGTTGAAAGGCAGTAACAAAGTTGCTAAGAGCAGGACACTTAGAGTACCCAATCTGCAGCCCTTCTATAGCAACCTGTACATCACTACCATTGCATCTATACCGCACAATAACCCTGAGCTGCAGTTTTACTGTACCAATACTACTGTATCTCTGGCCTGCTCTACTTCAGTGGTTCTCAACCGTGTCCTCAATTACCCCAACAGGCCAAGTTTTGGGAAATTCTCTTAGATATATATAGAAATAGCAGTCCAAAATACCAAGTCATTAACTCTGATTTAAAGCACCCAAGGAATATAAAGGAAAACCTACAAACATGGCCTGTTGGGAATACTTAAGGACACGGTTGAGAACCCCTGCTCTACTTCACCTTATACTGAACTGTATCGCATCTTCCATCATCAACTGCATGCAGGTTTAAAAGACTATCATAAGTGCACCAGTACTTAAGTTAAGGGCCCCAATAATAACCATCAGATGATCAACTTTAAGGACTGCCCCTTTCATTCATCTTGCAAGTTCCCTTCATCTCCTTTAGTCTTCTAGTCATTCAATTTTGACAGTGCCTACCCAGTCAGTTTAGGCCTGGCATAGCTGAAATGAGTGCACACTGGCAGTATAGTCCCATCAGTTTGTCAGATTAAGCTATATTGCTACTCACTGTTGCACTTTAGGTGGTACTGATTCTGTTTATGCTGACCTGGACATTTTATGACCGTTTATGACTAGTTCTTATTGTTAGCCATTTTGTATGCGGAACTGTGTTACCACAATTGCCGGTATATTTGTATTTGCTTGATTATCAAATTTATCAGCATAGTGATCAGACAAGCCCAACCCGGGGCCCAGCCCAATGTGATCTGGTGGCATTATAGGTAATGATAGACCGGTAGAATTGACTCTTGATCTATTATTGTAGATGTTCTCGGAGGCACTATGGTAGATACTGACATGTCTGTTCTGGGAAGGAAATGGGGTTGTTTATTTTTCTTTTTCTTCTTTCTCTTTCTTTTCTTTTTTCTTTTCTTTTCTTTTTTTTTTTCTTTTTTTTTTTACCTACCTTTTGCACTATTTTTTGCAGTTCAGGAATTCTGAGTTGATGCATTATATATTGATCTTGGGATATGGTACAGCAATGTTTATTGGTATGCCAATATTTTTGTACGGGAGGATGAGATGCGTTTCTTAGCTTTTTATATGTGAAATGCTATGCAATGGATCCAGTACTTGAGTGAGAATACATTAAGACTATCTTTGCTAACTGGCTGGGAGCCTGCTTTTGACATAGCAATATTACTGGGTAATAGGAATTATTATCCGTGCTTCACTATGTTTACTTGCTTTTACAGTCAACTTGATGTGTCATAGGGGAAGAGGCCCTTGGGAAGGTCGAAGAAAAAAAAACCAGAAGACCCATCTTATTCAGAGACTCCTGAGGGTGCGGTAGCATTGCACATCTATGGTCTTTTTCTTTGCCTATCTTTGCATCCAGAAATGAGTGATCTTATAAAAGACCTTGCTGACCCCCAGACATTGGTGAACTGGCAGCTACAATTCCACATTTAAGTCTCCCTGAGGCCTTACTATAGATTGTTTTTCAATAAGTAAAACGTTGAAGTAATAATGTGCACTGTATTATGAATTCAAATGCAGAATTATGTACTTGAAATGTTGTTTCAAATTCACTTTGCTTTGTGCCCAGTGGCTAAAAAATATTCTGTATCCTTCCACTGCTAAATGTTTTGCTACTAAATACAGGACCAGAACAGACATATAAATCTGCTTTTTATGCCATCTTTATAATACTGTTATTTGCTTTTAATCTCATATTCCTCTGAGCACTCATTATAATCTCTCTCGTTCTGTGTTCATACACAAAGAATTTTAAGTCGTGTTTCTTCCTTCCAGGGATGAGAGCGAAATTTTAGAAAAACCATCCTTTAATAAGGAAGAAGCTTTACAAGACTCAGTTTGCTCCATGCACTGGACTTATGAAGAATGAGGTTTGGCTTGGCCACTACCATGGGTTTGCAACAGATCTAAAAAGGTCAAAAGTCGCAGTCCCTGACATTATTTGTTGATTTATGTTTTAATAACCAATAAAAAAGTCGCATTCCCTACAAATTGATGGGAAAATTCTCCAGACCAAAGCTTAAAGGGTCAGTATGGGGGCCTTTGAATTATCCAACCCACTTACCAAGACTATGTTTAGACATTTAGTGCAGTGAATTTTCAGAGGTACTTCTTTTAACCCTGCAAGTGTGGCAACACCACTCCTTTTTGCTTGAATTAGTTGCATTCTGTATTGCCCGCCGAACGCGATGGTGGATCAGCGGGAAGTTTTAATAGTTTAGAGTAGAGCCCCATCTTTTTTTTCAATTTTTTTTTAAAGCACCCACATGCAAATTGGCATATGCTGCATATGTATTTGTTTACTTTCTTTGTAAATGCACTGTTTCTCACTGCACCCTCTGGATCCTGTAAACTATCATCTTGAGTGAGAGCATCTGAAGCCCGCTCAGAGTTTCTTCCAGGATACGATGCAGCTGGCTACCCAGCAGCGTACTTAGTGTATTGCAGGTTTCCATAGCAATGGCGGTATCGGAGGAAGTTTCCGCCCAGTTGGTATGGTAAGCCAGTGTTGCCAACCGTCCGTATTTTTACTGACAATTCGTAAAAACGGGCACTCCCCCCACCCCCGTTCCTAAATGTCCATGGTTGCGGAAATGTGTCAGTAAAAATTGCTTTGGCTTGGAACTGTGCATGGAGATTGGAGGCAGGGGGTGATGGTGGCTGCAGTGGCACCACAGAGGGGGATGGAGGCAGGGGGTGTTGAAGGCAGGGGGTGTTGGTGGCACCGCAGAGGGGGATGGTGGCACTGCAGAGGGTGGGGGATGGAGACAGGGGTTGTTTTTTGGCACCGTTGAGGCGGGTGGAGGCAGGGGACAATGGAGGCAGGGGGTAATTGGAGGCAGGGGGCCTGGGGGAGATTGGAGACAGGGGGAGATTGGAGGCAGAGGGAGATTGGAGGCAGGGGGAGATTGTGGCGCTGAAGAGGGAGGGGGTGAAGACAGGGGGTGTTGGTGGCAGAGGGGCGTGGAGGCAGGGGGTGATGTGACTAAATAATTTGCCCTTATTATATTGAAAATAACAAAAATATGTTTATTAACCTTAATATCTATCTTAAATCACATTGCTATTTGTCTAGCATACTTGTTTGTAGCCTAAATACTGAAATGTGCACCTAAAAATTTAATTTTGTAACTTTTGTCAAATGCCAGTAAAAATTTGGCTGCGCCAGTATATTTCGGGTGTTGTGTCAGTAAATTTCAATCGGTAGGTTGGCAACACTGTGGTAAGTTGTCAATCAATGTAGCAACCCGAAAGATGACACTTATATCCTAGTAGCTAACGGGCGGGGGATATATAGTACCTCGCTGTGGTGAAGTAGGACGGAAGTGCAGCGATTCATTAACCCTAAAGGTAGTAACCCTTAGGAGGAAAAATGTATTTCCAAACATTGATAGCACAGCGATCAGCAACAAGTGGGGGCCAAAGTGAAAAAATAGGGTGGAAGTCTGCGTTAAAAAAAAAAATAAACTCTTAGATGGGCATCTTAGCAAACACAATATACAGGGATATAAAGAAATGTAGAGCCATAAACGCACACACATACACCCACACCGGTTGAACTGGGTGTACTGGTTTCTTTTTTCAACCTTACCAACTATGTAACTATTTAACTATGTAATTGCCTGGTTTTACTGCCACCAACTGCAAATATGAATGAGCCGTATAAAAGTGTGAGGTCACAGCAGCCATACTGATAATGAGCTTATATAGGGAAAGCATGGGGTGTACTGCTGATAACTTGCATAGGGAGAGATTAGTGTAGAGCTTGTGGGGAGTCGCAGTTATGTTGCAGTAGATGTAAACCCTAAGGAAGGGAAAGACAACCTTTGGCGCTCCAACTGTTGTGAAACATCATTTCCCATGAGGCATTGCAAGGTTGGCAGTTACAATTACTCTCAGAGGCATGAAGGGGTTGGCAATTTGGAAGTCACAATTGTAGTTCTGCAACAGCTGGAGTGCCACAGGTTGCCTACCCCTGTCCTAAGGGCTCATTCCCACTTGCAGTTGGGGGGCAGCAAAAATAGGCAGTTCGGCCATGGTTTTACAACCCAAACCAGCAGCCAGAGGAGGTTCTACACATTCTGCAGAGAATCATGGCCGTGGCAAAAAATGATATCTCTGCTGCCGAAAGTGACCTCTTCAAATAAAAGGGTCCATGCTGACACCACTCCACAACCGCATGGGTTTAATCAAGCGCTGGGGGGTCAACACATTGCTTTTGAGCTACCTGTCAGTCTTCTTCTGAAAAGCAATGCATCAGGGATTGCTTTACAGAGGAGCAGCAAAGGCTGCAGAAAATGTGATTGAACCCTTACTAAATATTATGTACTGTAGGTACTTATTTCTTGAAGAGTGTTGGGTGGAGGTCATGGACAAAGGCTGTGTCAAACCCCTAAATAATCATTATATAAAATAGTATTTAAGTGCTTGCCGACCGCCCGCCGTCATATTACTGCGGGACGGTGGCACTGTCTCGCGGGAGCACGTAGCTCTACGTCCTCTCTTTTTTGGCCACTAGGGGGCGTGCGCGCGCTGCCGGCGGCCGGCGCGTGCGCCCCCCGCACGCCCCCGAGTCCCTCGCGCGTGCCCGGCGGGTACGATCGCCGCCTGGCACCCGCGATTGCTCGTTACAGAGCGGGGAACGGGAGGTATGTGTGTAAACACATACCTCTCGTTCCTGTCAGCGGGGGAAACGCTGATTTTCTGTTCATACAATGTATGAACAGAAGATCAGTGATTTCCCTTAGTGAGGCCACCCCCCATACAGTTAGAACACAAATAGGAACACACTTAACCCCTTCCCTGCCCCCTAGTGTTAACCCCTTCACTGCGAATGGCATTTTTATAGTAATCCAATGCATTTGTATAGCATTGATCGCTATAAAAATGCCAATGGTCCCAAAAATGTATCAAAAGTGTCCGATGTGTCCGCCATAATGTCGTAGTACCGAAAAAAAACACTGATCGCCGCCATTACTAATAAAAAAAAATATTAACAAAAATGCCATAAAACTACCCCCTTTTTTGTAAACGCTATAAATTTTGCGCTAACCAATCAATAAACGCTAATTGCGATTTTTTTTTACGAAAAATATGTAGAAGAAAACGTATCGGCCTAAACTGAGGAAAAAAAAAATGTTATATCTTTTTTGGGGATATTTATTATAGCAAAATGTAAAAAATATTGCATTTTTTTCAAAATAGTCGCTCTATTTTTGTTTATAGCGCAAAAAATAAAAACCGCAGAGATGATCAAATACCACCAAAAGAAAGCTCTATTTGTGGGGAAAAAAGGACGCGCAATTGTCAGTTAAAGCGAAGCAGTGCCGAATCACAAAAAGTGCTCTGGTCCTTGGACAGCAATATGGTCCGGGGCTAAAGTGGTTAAAGGGGAGTGCGTATTCTGGCATGCAACAATTAAATACATTGGGAGGTTTAAAAAACAAACATAATACATTGCTTTATTCCAGGGTTTTACCATAAAACAAGTTTCCAAATATCAAAAGGATAATAACAAAACCGCCTTCCAAAGATTCACAAAGTAGTTGTCTCTAGAGTAATTAGAGATGCGATATGTAGGTAGATGTTTTATCCATTCAACATGTTTCTTGGAGCAAAGTCTACCTTTTCAATAATGCATAGATAGATAATTTAAATTCCATATATACATATTGAGAACAATCATAAAGGAATCATAAAAACATGAAGATTTTGAACAAAACAACTTTTAAAAATAGCGTCAACCTTACATACACTTGTGAAAAAAACTTTGTGTTGTGACAGCTGCCCCTTTAGGTGTGAACCACACAATAAATCAAAAACCCAACAGATAAAGTAGGTGCTACTCCTCTAAATGTGTATTTGTGATCAATCACACTAAGGCCCTTTTCACACGGACATGTCTGTATACGGACTCCGCTATGCCCAGCACAGGGATTGCACCGACAATCCCAGCTGAGCAGGCAGGTGACAGGTCTGTCTCTGTACACTGTGCATGGGACCGACCTGTCAGAGCGCTGCTCTCCTCTATTGGCGGATCGGATGAAGACAGACCATAGAGTCTGTTTTCTTCCGATCCGCCAGATGGATGGAAAATAGGGTTTCCATCCGTCACACTTCAGCGGATGGGAGTGGGTCGGATGTCAGCGGGCATGTCACCTCTGACATCCGTCGCTCCACAGACCTGTATGGAGCGCCCGTTCAGGTCCACTTAAAAAACTGACAGGCGGACCTGTTCCGGTCCGCACATGTGAAAGGGGCCTAATAGATTCAATATTGATTGGTTTTGCCTTGGGTTGTTCCGATACCGATACTGAGCATTTGCGGGAGTACTTGTACTCCCGCAAATGCCTCCGATGCCAGATCCGATACTACCACCCCCGCCGCCGCCGCCGCATATCGCAACGCTGCCGCCGCCTAGTTAATCAGCGTGGGGAACATTACAGCTTTCATTTGAATAGCTGTGTGTTACCCGCCGCACCGCGTATAGACACTCCCCCTTGCTCGGGATTGGACGGGTGATCTGTCTATCAAAGTGCCCGAGCAAGGGGGAGTGTCTATACGCGGCGCGGCGGGGAACACAGCTATTCAAATGAAAATGAAATGAGGTTTGTGTTTTTTTTTTATATATATATATATATATATATATATATATATATATATATACTGTATATATATATGTACACTTTCAAGGTTACCGAGGCAAAGACGGTAACCAGGCACTTGGCAGCACTAAAAGGGACTGGCATACAAAAGGCGTATTCAAATCCCGGCTATGCCATGTTAAGTATATCCACAAGTATATATTCACAAGTATATTCACAAGCATATTCACAAAAGTACTCTTAGGACACTGTTTAAGTAGATGTTGGCACTGGCTTGATTGTTTGGATGGAGCACAAATTTGGGCGTATTGGTATGTTTACTGGTGTGTGCCTTGTGTGTCCATGAGTGCATGCCCAGGAATGTTGCTACTGGTTCGTTCGTACACAGTCTGTGTTTTTGATACCGGTGAGGTTTGCAGGTTTTTGTTTTTTTTTCCCCTGTTTTTTGTGCCTAAAAACACGAACTCTACAATGCACATTAATATTTTTAAGATGTATTTTTTTCTCGTTGGGTTGCTTACGAGGGCACTGCTCAAGTGCCGGAGAGTACTGGTTTGTCTAAGTACATAAGCACCCTCGTGATCTACCCATGTTTCTGCTGTTGTATATTCCTGTGGGGGTATTTACAAGGGCACTGATCCCTACAATAGGGGAAGCAGCATAAATGGGGCAATTCTTACCCCCTCTTTCTCCCCTCCTACTTCCCCCTTTTTTTTTTTTTCTTTCACGCTACTTGGCTCCAGGTTGTGAGGGGCCCTGAGGGGCCCTCTTGGGGGGAGTAGACATGAGTGGGAGGGGCACTGGATGGGAGATCTTGGGGGACGAGTGTGTGTGTGCGAATAGCGGTCATGGGACTAGCCCCTATGGGAAGCCCTATAGGGCAAGGGGGGAAGGGGATGGGGGGGAAGGGGATGGGGGGGGGGGGTCAATAGGGGAGGGATCAGGAAGCATACATCGGGGATATTACAAGCCGTGTCACTACAGGTAGGGGAGAGAGGGACTATGCAGGTGGGCCGCTTATCCATCCACCGAGCCTTCCTAGGCATACGAGCAACGACTTCATTCTTCACTTGTCCAAATACTGCCAAATATCTGACTACTAGCCAAAGGCCTTTTGATGCAGGGTAAGCTATTGGCAATCACCTCCTGGAATGTACGAGGTATGGGCGATCCAACTAAAAGAACTGCAGTTATGTCACTCCTGGAGGACGGAATGCCGGGGTTAATATGCCTCCAGGAGACACATTTGACTAAGGACACAGCTTCGCAGTTGAATAGTCGCAAATTTCAAGCCCAATATCACTCAGTGCACTCCTCTTACTCAAGAGGAGTGAGCATAATGATTGGGAAGGGAATGACTTTCTCTTGCTCTAACTCGTGGATAGATGACCAAGGCCGATTTATATTTTTGTTTTGCTCTATTGAGAATAGGCCATATGTTCTGGCTAACCTGTATATTCCCCCTCCTTTTAAGCTTGACATCCTAAATAGCCTCATTAAGTTTATACTTGATAAACCAGACGTCCCCATTATAGCTGTTGGCGACTATAATGAGGTCCTGGACAACAGCATTGATAGATTTCCTCCGAGGACCGGGCCCACGGGGGGGCGATTGGCTGGTTTTATAGAGGAAGCCGGGATGAGAGACATTTAGAGATCCTCCTTCCCACAGGCTCGCCAATTCTCATGCTACTCCAGCTCCCATCGCACACTATCCAGAATTGATATGGCCCTGTGCAGTGAGGGAGTTTTGGCCTTGGTCAAGGAGATATACTATGGCCCTAGGGGGATCTCAGACCACTCCCCGTTGATGCTAACAATAAGGATTGGTGTTAAGGCTCCACACAAAGAATGGCAGATTAATCCAGGTTGGCTGGAGCTGATTAGCGAATTCCGAATCATGTTGTCGCAAATAGCTGAGTTTATACTCATTAATAGTGTTGCTCACGAATATTCGCATTGCGAATATTCTCTACGAATATTGCATATTCGAGTATTCGCGAATAACTCAAATATTGCTGCGAATATTCGCTATGGCGAATATTCGTATTTTTTCAAATTTATTTTTAAAACAGATCACATCCTTGTGATCTCCATCGACGTCTAAAAGCATTGCTGGTATGATTAGAGAGAGACCTTGGGCCGAGTAGCTGATGCGATTCTTTTATGTTGCCGAAAATTCGCATTGCGAATTTTCGGCAACATAAAAGAATCGCATCAGCTACTCGGCCCTTCTTTTGCATCAGAGCCAATCAGAATAACTCGAATATTCAAATAAAAGGAATATTGCGCGATTATCTTCTCCGCCCTTCTTTTGCATCAGAGCCAATCAGAATAACTCGAATATTCGGAAAAAAGAATATTGCGCGATATTCCTTTTGCCGAATATTCAAGTTATTCTGATTGGCTCTGATGCAAAAGAAGGGCGGAGAAGATAATCGCGCAATAGGAATATTGCGCGATTATCTTCTCCGTCCTTCTTTTGCCCCCTTATTCTCCTTTCTTTTAAGTAAAGTTAGTGTAGAGTTAGTGTTTAGTGCATATTAGTTTAGTAATACAGGAAATGATCTCCGTTTATGAGAATTTCGCAATAATTTTCGCATTAGCGAAATTTCGCATTAGCGAAATTTTGCAAATTTTTTTTCGGATAAAATATCACGAATATTCGATATTAGCGAATATTCGCGAATATTCTTCTATATATTCGCGCAATATCGCGAAATCGAATATGGCGTATTCCGCTCAACACTACTCATTTACAAAGGGACCGTGCCGACGGGGGTAGTCTGGGACTCCCTGAAAGCCTTTGTGAGGGGCCTACTTATTCAACAGGTTGCCAGGATAAAAAAGGCATCGAGAGTGGAGGAGGCTAGGTTGTCTAGCGAGACTGTCCAAGCTGAACTGAGATTTATTGGGGAGCCAACTCCAGAGATGCGGACAGCATGGCTGGCAAAACAAGATGAATATAGGTCACATATCCTAAAAATAGCTGAGAACAAGAGAACACTACAGAGGCAGAGTCAGTTTGGTGAGGGAGAGAAGGGTGTATGCTTGCTCTTCTGAGTAGAACGAATTCTCCCCCCTCAAATGTCCCAGCAATAAGAACGACGACGGGCGAAATCTCAACCGAAGGCCACGCGATTTTAAAAACATTTTGCGAATACTATAAAGAACTCTACAAGTCCAGGAGGGGGGTGGCGAGTGGTGCCATGGAAATTTTCTTTCAGAAAATAGCAGTCCCTACGTTGCCTGACAGAGATAAACAGGAGTTAGACGCACCAATTACCCTAAAAGAAATCCAACAAGCAGTAAGCGATATGCCTAATCAGAAATCCCCGGGTCCAGATGGGCTCCCTATTGAAATATATAAGAAGCTTGGGGAGATATTGCTTCCAGAACTATTAAGGACTTTTGAGGGGGCGGTGAGTGAGGGGACACTCCCCCCCTCAATGTCGGAAGCAACTATTACTGTAATCCTCAAGGAAGGGAAAGACCCCCTGGAACCCTCATCTTACCGCCCAATCTCCTTACTATCCGATATAAAGATCCTTGCCAAAATTCTTGCAACTCGCCTAAATAGATTAATTTCTAACCTTATCCATCCAGACCAGTCTGGTTTTATACCAGGGAGAGCAACGAGTATCAATATTAGGCGAACCTTCTTAAATATACATACACCAACAGGTAGTGAAGGATCCAGGGCAGTGTTGTCACTCGATGCTGCCAAAGCTTTTGATAGCCTTGAGTGGGCATACCTCTGGAAAGTACTTGATAGTTTCGGCTTTGGCCCTTGCTACATTAATTGGGTCAAACTGTTGTATGGTGAACCAAGAGCCAAGATTAGAGTTAACAACGAGACTTCTGAGACCTTTCGGCTGGAGCGGGGGACAAGGCAGGGGTGTCCGCTGTCCCCCCTTCTGTTCGTCCTTGCAATTGAAACCATTAGCAATCATGGCCAGGGCGAGGTCGGACATAACGGGGTTCAGAAGACATCATGGAGAAGACAAGATCGCACTTTTTGCAGACGACGTCTTGTTTTTCCTTGGGGATACTGGGGACGCACTGGATAAAGTGATGCAATTGATGGAGGAATTTGGCCAATTTTCAGGCCTTACTATCAATTGGACAAAGTCAGCTTTGCTGCTGCTGGATCCGGTGGACCTCCTGATGTCGCCAGGCCTTTCCCAAATAACAGTAAGCACCAAAATTAAGTATTTGGGGATCTGGATCACAAAGGATCCTACCCAGTACATTGATTTAAATCTTGCTCCACTCTTATTGAAGTGGAAAAACAAGTGCGATATCTGGAAAAGACTGCCCTTATCTGTTGCAGGGCGGTGTAACTTAATAAAAATGATCTGGCAGCCGCAGCTACTATATCTGCTACATAATTCTCCATTAAGGATAGGATATAAATGGTTTAAAAAAATAGACTCACTGTTTAGGGAACTCATATGGAAGGGAGGCCAACCCAGGATAAGCTTACAAACCCTACAACTTCCAGTAAAAGAGGGGGGTATGGCAGCACAGCAGCACAACTGCAACACTTGGTGGGATGTGGAACCGCCGAAGGAGGTAGCATTAACAACCGACTCCTGCTAACAGATAACCCACATAAATCACTAGTCGAAGCCCTAGAAGCAGATTTCCTCTGCCATAAACATGTGATCACTAAACTAGCCATTAAAACATGGCATACAATAAAAACAATCCTGGGGTACGATGGACCAACAGAATTTTCCCCCCTCTGGAACAACATTAATTTACAAGAGGTACTCGGCATTGAGGTATCAAGGGACTGGGTGAGTAAAGGCATATTTCGCCTAAAGCACCTGTTCAAGGGCAATGCTATGAAGTCTTTCCAAGAACTAGCTAGTGAGTTTAAAATTTCAAACAAAACTTTCTTTAAATATTTACAAGTCAGACACGCCATACAGGCACAATTTGGCTCACAGACGGTCACGTGGACACAAATGCCCGCCTTGACCACTGTAATCGAGGCAACTTCACCCAAGGGCTTAATATCCGGTATGTATAACAACCTGGGTGCTAGGGCACTAAGCAAAGAAGGCCCACGGAAGAGCAAAATGGCATGGGAGAGTGATCTGGGCACAATATCCTTAAAGCAGTGGGATAGGATTCTTCATCAGGGTGCTTGGGTGTCTATTGCTCCGGCCCAAAGGCTGTCTCACCTATTCCTATTACATCGGGTCTATCACACCCCCCATAAAATGTTCAAACTAGGGTGGAGGCAAAATAATGAATGCCCAAGATGTAATGATAAAGGAGATCTTATCCATATGGTTTGGAAGTGCCCAAAACTCTACAGCTTCTGGGAGGGAATTGTAGAACGGATTAACGGGATATTCGGGTCTGCACTCGACCCAATAGCTAGGACCTGCCTCTTGGGTTGTATGGACGATACTAGGGTACCACACGGCACCCTTGAAGCTATCGTGAGATGTCTATTTCAGGCGCGTAAGATAATTGCTCAAAAATGGCAAGCACAGGCCCATCCGACTATAGACAATTGGTTAATAGCAATGAAACAAACAATCTCAAATGAAAAGGTGTACTACACCATCCAGGGAAATTATGGCAAATTTGTTAAAATATGGGGGCCATGGCAGCAGGCAGCCGTGAGCCCTAGCTAGCTGTCTTTGACGCTAACAATTGGCAACTATCGAGTCCTCGTACAACAAATCCTAACTCGCGAATTGGCCCCTCCTCCTCTGTGCTCTTTTTTTTTTCTCTCTCTTTTTCTCTGTGGGTGAAACAAAACAACGGGACCCGCGGCAAGATGGCACAATTTGATTCATCTTTTACCCCGACTGTATGCTCTCAAGGGAAGGGAAAGGGTGGGGGGAGTAGGGGGGCGGGGGGGGTCACACACAGTCTATAACACAGCCAACAGTATTTAGGGATCTAGAGCTTTCTACCACAGGTGTTAACTACCCTATATGGGAGTAGGGACTTGAACTATTATGCTTGCATCCATGTATTTTTCATGCAAACTGACTCTATTTATGACTGTTGGGCTCTGTATAAACATGTTAAAATCAATAAAAACAAATTAAATTAAAAGAAAATTTCCCGGTGCTGATTAACTAGGCGGCGGCGAAGGCGGCGGCATCTGCATCTGCATCTATGTATGGGGAGACATGGCTGCATATGTGGGGGGACATGGCTGCATATATGGGGGACATGGCTTTATATGTGGGGGACATGGCTGCATATGTGGGGGACATGGCTGCATATGTGGGGGACATGGCTGCATATATGGGGGACATGGCTGCATCTGTGGGGGACATGGCTGCATTTGTGGGGGGACATGGCTGCATTTGTGGGGGACATGGCTGAATTTGGGGACACATTTAAAAAAGTATCGATATTCGGTATCGGCGAGTACTTGAAAAAAAAGTATCGGTACTTGTACTCGGTCCTAAAAAAGTGGTACCGGGACAACCCTAGTTTTGCCCAAAGACCATAAAAAATATGTATATATCAACCTTTTTAAAGTGACAACCTGTATCACAACAGTTAATACAAAATAAAAAAAATAAAAAATTGTGTAGCATTGCCCCCTTGAGGGCTGCTTTGATTTACCTGTTCATCTGCAGCACCCTGACCCTGTGAACATTCCAACCCACCTGACCCTCTGGGTTCAGACATCTTTTGCAAACACCTTTAAATGAAACTTCACACAAGTCAAAGATGTATATATATATGGATATTGGGGAGGTAGTTGACCGGCCGAGAAAAATCGGGTTTAGTTATGTTAGTTCTCCCTGTTGTGCCCTGTTGATCTGTCTCTTGGTTTTTCTTGCTCTTCTCTTTTTCTCTCTCTCCCTGATTTGATTTACCTATTTTTGTTATGTCTTCTGCGCTTAGACACTGCCCTGATGGGTCAGTATTTGGCGCACTATAAATCCAATAAATCAATCAATAAATTATTCCCACCAACAACCGAACCGGATAAACGCCTCTGGGACAGTGACCCTGGGATATACGTTCTTCAGGAAGATGAAAGTGCAAATACACGCAGCTACTGAGTGTGATGATCGTGGTTTTGATCGGATGGGTTGGTGCAGCATGGATGTCTGACGAACAGTAAGCAGAGTTAGGCCCTCCTTAGGCGGGTTGGAATCACTCGATCACTGAGTGAAGGCCACAGAGAGCTGTGTACTTGGCGAGCCCCAGGAAGAAGAGAGCGTGGGCCAGATCCGCTGGCTCTTATAGTCCCTCCCAGAGATCTCTTCTGTCATACCAAGGATCCCTGGGATGTGTAGTCCAGGTGTGATATCACATAACGGAATTGCCAAGCTGAAAAACTACCCATCCCACAATCCTTTTTGCCCACAGATATGACAGCAGGTACTGGCGTCCAGCACAAGAGGGACACCACTGTAGATGGAGAATGACGGTGGTGCTCTGCATAATAGTGTAACTGAAATCCGCTGTCGCTACATATGTATAAAACGTTTTTAGACTAAAAAACATATATAAAAGGACCACAAAAACAAAAGTCCATTGTGTTTAAACAATACAGTTTAGTATTTACCATAAAATAGAGCAGAGGTAGGGTGCTACTCAGCAAAAAGGCCAGACATTTTTTTAGCGGTACCTGGGTGTGGAAAGACAGTCACACAGCTGCAATAGCATTCATGAGAAAAGATGGTCCGCAACTACTTGCTTTAAAATCTTCAAAATTGATTGATTCTCCATAAAAGACACAGGAACAGACAGCAGATGTAAACACATTTCAGCCTTGTGGGCTTTGTTCACAATAGTATATAAATATATATATATATTTAAGGTCTTTGGGCAAAACCAATTAATATTGAATGTATTAGTGTGTTTAAATATTTATCACAGTGGTCTAAAATATTGGCATTATCCTACAAACTTTCAGTATCCTCAGTTGCCCAAGAACGCAAATACTGCATTCTCACGAGATTGCATCGCTGTCCCTCAACTCTTCACTAATACTGTAGAACCCCACCATCCCTGATGTCTGTTTTGGCGCTGTTTGCAGGCTCCTGGTGCTATGCTATATATTTGGGGCACTTGGCCAAACATTATCCCGTTTTGGGACAAAATCCTATTCACTGACCTTATGGGGGATACATATCCAAACCTACCCCAGCTTACTGTGCTGTCTATGTTGCCGGGCTCCTACAAATAGATGAAAAAATCTGATTAGACACTTTTTTAACGGTTTATTTTTTTATTTAGATTGTGTTCTGCAAGGAACAGAAGATGTGGAACAAAAACAAAAAAAACAAAGGATGGTTGCAAGATGCGATTAACTCCAGAGACAGTCCAGGACTGAAGAATTCGGAAGCAGATTGAAAAGGAATGTTTGTGATGTTAAGACTAGAATGAAGTTCCATTAAATCTGGCCACAGTCAGCAATCACAAGTTTCTTGCTGGGCTTCCCTGACTGAGAACCATAGCTTTTCATTTTTTTCACAACATCCATGCCTTCCTCAACTGAACCAAACACAACCTGCTTTTTATCAAGCCAACTGGTTCCGGTAGTAAAGATGAAAAACTGGAAACCGTTTGAGTTGGGGGGCCAGCATTGGCCATAGACAGAATTCCCTGTCCAGTGTGTCTCAGAGTAAAGTTCTCATCTGGACACTTGTTTCCATAGATAGATTTTCCACCAGTTCTATTGTGATGGGTAAAGTCTCCACCTTGGCACATACAGTCAGGGATGATTCTGTGGAAGCCAGAGCCTTTGTAACCAAATCCTGGTTGTCCAGTGCACAACTGAAAGAAGTTTTCACAGGTTTTTGGAACAACATCAAATCTCAACCTAATAATAAGAGGGCAGCCGCCGGCTGTGATGTCGAAGAAAACTGTGCCGTGGTGATGAACCGGCGAACGAGCTGTACAACGAAATTAATGTTTCTGAGATCACCACTGCTTTCGGCGAGAGAGAACACCCGAAAAGCTTGATTAGACACTTTTTAACTGCGGCTCGTTCTGTTATTGCCAAGTACTGGCATCAAAATGACCCGCCTTCATTGGCCGCTTGGGCTTGTGAAATGAATCAGATTGAATATTTCAAAAGTATCATAGCTCTGGATGAGGATAAATCAGACTCCCACAGTCTCAAATGGACAGTCTGGAATCATTTCCGGTATTCCACTAATTTTCATACTTTTACATCCTCTATGGTTTGACCTTGTGCATCCCTATGGGTTTCTCTTAGGAAAAGGGTTGCCATCTTTTTTGGTCCTGTCAATGCCTGAGGCTCCAAATTCTCTCTTTCTCCAACTATCTATTTCTATATGTACTATCTTTTAGTGTGTAAAGTCCAGAAGGGGTAGAATTGGGACATTAAATTAGACCTGTGGGTGTGTGTAATGATGTGGATAAGTCACATGAAAGAAAACTGATTGCCAAAGATCCCTCGGAACAGTACATGATCGTACAATTGGAAAACATAATAAAACCATATAATAATAAAGCATTTGTGATGTAAAAATACAGGTTGCACGAATTTAACATAAGTTGATATAATTATATCAATTTAATAATAATAGAAAATGTAATCACTAGGGCATAATTAACGGCAGGCAGTAAAATTCATGACATCAAATAATTACAATTCAGACATAAATAATATATACAAATTCATAAAATTAGTACAAGCAAATAACATGATTAGTAAGATATATTAGAAAAAACATGATTGGGCATCATTAGATGGACGCGTTTCATGGCCATCTGCCACTCATCAGGAGTCTGATGCATGCGTTGTACTTGAGTAACCCAAAATGGGAATCAATTCCAAAGGTGGAGGTGTGTGGGAATCTGGTAGAAATGGTCTCACCCGGGACTGAGGTGGGAGATATATAAAAACTGGGGATCTCCAGCTGGGAACGGATCAGTGGTTCACCTTTTCATGTCTCCATCTGACAACTAGATTTTTTTCAACTCTTATCCCTGTATACAGATTTTATATCATCCTGCATCCAGTATGCATTATACATATACATTCAAACTTGGTGATCGTTGGCCCCTGCTGCTGTATTCGCTTTGGATGACACCTGTTCTTTCCCCGCCTCAGTCCCGGGTGAGACCATTTCTACTGGATTCCCACACACCTCCACCTTTGGAATTGCTTACCATTTCTGGGTTATGCTAGTACAATGCATGCATCAAACTCCTGATGAGTGGCCTAAGGCCATGAAATGCGTAGAGTGTCCATCTAGTGATGCCCAATCATGTTTTTTCTAATATATCTTATTTATGTCTGAATTGACCCTTCTGGTCTTTACAGATATATATGCAGGGATGGAGGCCTGTGGGTGTATAATCCCAGGTAGAGATAAGTTTTACCCCTTGTGCAAACGTACTTTCTTTTAGGATGTGGAGCCTGGGATGTGCTATTTCTTATTGCTAACTTGCTGCTCTATAGTGGCACTTACTAAATTTTTGTAGGAAGGTGTTACATTTTTATCGCATATATCATTGCTCCCAGTCTATGTTATGCTACTTTTGAGACTAGGGCCTTCTTACCCTTATATTCATATTCTTTAGATTATTGTTCGCACCACTGTTATGTTTTACTTACATATGTGGAAATAGATTGTAAGTGCTCTGTTTGCCATGTACATTGTGTAGGGCAGGGATATGCAATTAGTGGACCTCCAGCTGTTGCAGAACTACAGTTCCCATGAGGCATAGCAAGACTCTGACAGCCACAAGCAAGACACCCAGAGGCACCCAGAGGCAGAAGCATGATGGGACTTGTAGTTTTGCAACACCTGGAGGTCCGGTAATTGCATATCCCTGCTGTAGGGTTTATGAAGATTTTGATGTATCCCTGTGCTTCAGATGTGACCCCACATTGGAAAAGCTAACACATTAGTACAGCATGCAGGCAATACGCCAGGTGTGGGATTCCTGCCACCATCACTGTTCTGTCCACAACTGAAATAAAAAAGTAAAAACACTGTGCACCCAAAATTCTACACACCCTCACCTCAGATGTACTGAAGCTCCCTGCCATGGACTCATATACCCAAATTGTTTCAACAATATTAGCGCTATAGCCCTTTGGCATGGTCTGGTAAAAATTGGGCAGCAGGAAAGTATGAAGAAAAATGCTAGTCTTATGAGCATACTTATATAGCCGTTAATCTGACATTCACCAAACATTTACTGCAGGTGGATCTTCTTGGTGCACGTGTTTTATAAAATACCACCAGTGAACGTTTGGTAAAAGTCACACTCTATAAATATGTCCCTAATGCCACGTACATACGATCGGATTTTTCGACAACAAATGTTCGATGTGAGCTTGTTGTCAGAAAAATCCGACCATGTGTAGGCTCCATCGGACATTTGCTGTCGGAATTTCCGACAACAAATGTTTGAGAGCTGGTTTTCAATTTTTCCGACAACAAAAGTTCTTGTCGAAAATTTCGATCATCCGTAGGCAATTCCAACACACAAAAATCCTACACATGCTCGGAATCATTGAACTTCATTTTTCTTGGCTCGTCGTAGTGTTGTATGTGACTGCGTTCTTGACATTTGGAATATCCAACAGCATTTGTGTGACTGTGTGTATGCAAGACAAGTTTTAGCGAACAATCCCTCGGAAAATTTATGTCAGAATGTCCAATCGTGTGTACACAGCATTAGTGTGCCAGAAGACCACAACTTAGGAGCTGTTCTGCAGTAAAGTTTATCACTCCTAGCAGGATGTGCAAGTAATTAGTAGATGGCTCCTTAGACACTGCACCTCGGGTCTTGAGACAATTGTCAACTCTGGCAACATATGTTCAAAACAAAAATAGACCTCAATGTAGAGACACAAGACAGTTTTAAAATGTCAGCTTCTCAGGAGCAAATCCTCCTGCTGCACTGAAGGCCCTCTATCTAATGACACCTGCAGCCAGGGTAGTTACTTTGAATACATAATGGGCCATCTCCATCCAGTGGTTGTTTTGTGTCTTTTAAGGTTATTTGTGGTAAAAGCAAGGAAGCATAAAAACATCTGAAGTATAATAATGTGTTTTACAAAACAATGTTGCACAGACAATTGTAGGAAAAACAATTCAAGGCATACACAGTTTTACAATATATGCCTACAACATGCACAAGCTATCTAACCTTCCTAGAACATAAGCATGTTCAATGTATGTGATAGGAATACACTAAACAATTACTTAACTTGGTTCTTCCTAGTGATGGAGTCTTTATTCTGTATCTCTTCAGAATGCTCCTTGCTTCTTGGAGTCCTGCAAAACAAATAGTGCTTCATTTGTTTAGCACATGGCTGTATTCAAGTCCTATTTCCCCTCCCCCTACTTCCTGTAGAATCACTTGAGCTCACAAACCAGTCCAACCAGTTAATTAGCTTATGACTACGGGAAGCCTAGCTTCTAAAACCATGACATATAAGTAAAATGCACAATTTTTATATTTATGCTACAAAGATGACTAAAATAGCCATAGCAACACTGTGGTACAACCTCGACACCTAGTAAATCCATTTTTTAATTCATTGCCTTGCTGTCCCTGTCTTGACCAGGACAGGAACAAGCTCATGAGAAAAAAATAACAAAATTAAAATTATTTCAAAAAAGTTAAATTGTTACATGATGTGTAACGAAACGTCCCACGCTTTGCTTGAGTGCTTTCATCATATACCACTTCCTCCTAGTCTGAATATAGATATCAGATATTCCAACCTCTAACAACCACAAAACAAGACGATACTCATTTGGTTGCTGAACATGGACTGTTTATTGAAAACACAGGTACACAGGTAATACTCTTAACAATCCCCCCACCTTTTCATTCCGGGCGGGGGTTTAATCAGCTGTGAAAGCTGTTGGAGGAATTTGCCCCACCAATCTCACAGATACTCTACATACACATCCCATAATATTCAAGGCCGGCAGACACAATAGAACATTGGAATACAGCCACACCCCAAACAACCCATCAAAGAGTACACAACAAAATGAGACAATATACAATATATATATATATATATATATATATATATTAGTAGTATTATACAGGATTTATATAGCGCTAACAGTTTGTGCAGCGCTTTACAACATCAGGGAAGATAGTACAGTTACAATACAATTCAATGCAGGAGGGAAGAAAAATAATATGTTCGGTTTGGACAGATTGAGTTTTTGGAAGTGGTGTGACATCCAAACTGATATATCTGATAGTACATGAGTGATATGTGAGGAGAATGACAGAGCGATTTGAGGGGCAGAGAAATAGGTTTGAGTGTAGAGATGGTATTGGAAGCCGTGGGAGGCTATAAGCTGACCCAGGGAGGAGGTGTAGATTGAAAATAGGAGAGCCTTAAAGGGGTTGTAAAGGTACAAGTCTTTTTACCTTAATGCATCCTATGCATTAAGGTAAAAAAACATCTCACAGCACCGCCCCCCCCCCCCCGAGCCCCCGTTGTACTTACCTGACCGTTCGAATCTCCCAGGCGCGTCCACGTCGTCCTCTTCGGTTCCCAGCCTGGCCGTTGATTGGCTAGGCTGGGCAGATTGATAGCAGCGCAGCCATTGGCTAGCGCTGCTGTCAATCAGACCGGATGACGCGGCGCACTGGGGGGCGGAGCCGAGTGATACAGTCGGCGGCTATGGCCGCCGCTGTATCACGGGAGCGCGCTCGCAAAAGCTTTCCTCCGTGCGAGCACCCTCGCATAAAGAGGGAAAGCTTTTGCGAGGAGGAGCCCAAACAGGCGCCGAGGGACCCCAGAAGACAGCTTTCCGGGCCACTCTGTGCAAAACGAACTGCACAGTGGAGGTAAGTATAACATGTTTGTTATTTTTTTTTTTTAAAAGCCCTGACTTTAGTGTCCCTTTAAGGGACCCCAACAGAGTAAGGAAGAGGAAGTAAAATTGTAAGTATTGCTAAAGGTGCGGTTGGATAAGTAGGTAGAGAACCAGTGAAAAGTACAGTCATGGAGACCAAAGGTGTGGAGTTTTTTGAGGAGGAGTGGGTGGTCAACTGTATCAAAGGCACCAACCACCCCGAGGGATTCTGTGTTCCACTGGCGCCAACACCCCCTAAAATTGGCTCTGTCACACAATGTCTAACAAAAATAAAACACCAAAAAATGTTAGTAGTGTAAAAATGTTAAAGTTGGACCACCCATGCCTAAGGAGGGAAGCCTCAAGCACCCTCCTGTATGTAAGCCCCCCATTCTCACTATGTACTGTCTACTGTTACTAAAAGTGCTGTATTGCCTGGAGGGGAAATGGCGGATGAATTCAAGATTTGTGGTATCTACTAATCATAAAAAATAAACTCTAAAAAGAAGAAATAGTGCCACCGACAGCTACACGAAACTGCAAGATGTATCCATAGAAAAAAATATTCTTTACATATTTATAATTTATCTCTGTATATTACCTAGAGGTCCCCTTTAAAAAGTTAAAATAAATCTCATGACAATCCTTTTCAATAGAAGTAATCTAGTAAGATCTTTTCTAAACCACTTGCAGACACTTAGAATCCGACAATTTTCTCCATATCCTCACAAACCTCATTTTTATCTCCCCAATTTGAAGAACACATCTGCCCGGGTCTAACATCTCATCTGAGGCTGAGAAATATCTCAATCTTTAAAATGCAGTTATTTAAATTGCAGTAATAAATATGCACATAAGCACAGTATGGGCAGCATTAAATATGCAGTGAAGTCATTACTCCATAATCGAGGCTGTAAGCCTTGTGTCATTTCCACTTTCAATCTCTTTGCACTAGATCCATACTCATTTGCATGCCCACCATCAGTCTGAAAATAGAAGGATTCTGAGTCAAAGTCCACATAGAGTTTGGTACTTTTTCTAACCCTTCTGATTAAAGCCTGACTCTGACACCCTTTGTTATAGATGTCACTGGAAGCCAGGGAAGTGAAATAATTATTTTCTTAGGCAAAGTACGGACTAGCTATTTAAAAGCTAATCTGATAGCAGATAAAAAAAAAAGTTATACATTTGTTGAAAATTATTACTGTATTTATAAGGACTACTAGTTAAAGAGACCCTGTTGCTATACTAAACTTTCCTAGGAGGGTCAAAACCATAAAATTAGAGTGTAAATACTTACCTCTTCTGCTACCTATGGTGATTGACACTCCATTTATATGAATTCATTCCTTGAAGTTTGCTCAAGACTAAGACTTTGGGGATCGTTGATCTCCTGGATTCCCTGCAACTCTCACTGGCTTCTCCTGCTGACCTACATGCCATTACTGTCTGTGGCAAATTAGATTTCAGCCAATTAATGCTAGAGATAAGCATAGAAGATAAGTAGAGGGATGGCCTTGTTGATGCTGCTAGTGTTCCTTTATTGTCCAATCTGTAGGTTGGGGGGGGGTTCTTGACTAAGCTATTTTATTCCTGCAGTAGAAGTCTAACTGTGTTGTTGCCTGGTCTGGCTGCACAGAATTGCAACACAGTTCCCATAAATGTATTTTAGTGGAGTGTGTTAAGTGGAGTTAAAATGGTTTTCTCTCTGTATATTTTTTTTATAGTCAGCATACTGTAGCTGCTGACTTTTAATAAAAGGGCACTTACAGGGGCCCAGTGCTATCCTCACCTAAACTGGTTCTAGGCCGGTCTTTGGGTCCCCGCTGTCAGCATGTTTGCTGTGGGCAGCCGGCTGCAGTTCCTTGTTGCTTCACAGTCAACTGCCCACTGTGTGTGGGCAAGCCACGCTGTGGTTTGTGAATGGACCCAAAGCCTTCTGGGACTTGTGATGTGTACCAGAAGGGTTGCAGGCTGGGAGAGGAGAAATTCTGGTGGACCTGCAGGCACCTGTCAAAACCAGGTAACCCCCAAAAAAGTGCCAAAAGTAGAAGAGTGGGTGGAGGGAGGAGGGCATACAGCAGAACTTCCGCTTTAGAATGAAGTTCTGCTTTAAAGTGGTATTAAACCCCTGCAGAAAACTAATATACTTGCAGCTCACCAATCCTTAAAAATTTTGGATGCAATAGTGGTATTTTTTTAGCTTTTTTTCACCTTTATTCTCATCTGGTGATTTGTCCAGTGTAGGGCCCCTCAGTAGGCTACTAGTTTTAGGTAATTTTTACATTTAGGCTTCCTGGTAACCAAGTAGAGCAGTTTTTGTTTGGTAGTATCTGTTCTACGTTCTGCCAATGCAGGCTCAGCTACTTTCCTCTGCATGCCACTGAGCTTACTGATATAGTGGGCGGGAGAGCTTTTCAGCCAATCTCTGGTCTGGAGAGTGAGTGACCAGCAGGGGCTGAGAGGGGTACAAATAGGCTGGGGCCTGGAACAACTTTTTGTTGTTCATGGTTGGTAAGATGCAGGCTGAGGGCTGAGGCATCCCTGGGAGATCTTCAGCAGCTTTAAAGAATTCTTTTTTGGGGTCCCAGCTCCTGCATCTCTGGCCTAGCCTCCTAAAAACATGAAAAAATCTCATCTGATGACCCAGGACACAGACAACAAGTACATAAGCTGACTGGTACTGCAGATGGCATTACAGTACACAGGACTATTGTTGACCCTATTTGGGAGAACTTACAGGAGTACATCCAGAATTATACTCCTGTTGAGGAGCTCCTAGAATCTAGTTACCCTTCACATTTAGGAGGGTGGTTCTCACCCTAAGGAAGCAGTTCAGACTTAGAGTCCTCTATTAGAGTTTTGTTAGAAATCTCTGGAGTATGCCAATGATCACCCTTGCCCTATCCCAGCTCTTTCAGCAAAAAGACATGTACAGCCTTCATAGCAATGTGCCTATTAGGGAATGGAACCTGGGACCAGCCAGACCAGCCTGAGGTCTGCCCTACACCAGCAACACACTTCCTGTCCTAGGGTAACTCCACTCTGAATAGAGGAGCAACTCTGACACTTTTGGACAGCAGCATTGCCATCCTTGGGAGAGGGTAGTGCTAGATACACTAGCAGATTTACATGGACTTAAGAAATTAACTAATTAAAGTTAAACTCCAGCTAATACTTTCTTACCATCTACAGTTTTTTTTTTTTTCCTTTTGGAGGTTTAGGTTTTACATAAATAAATTGTGTTGTGCACCTTTAGTAGCAAATCGCCGGCTTTTAAAAATAAAAACTGCAAGGCAAAGTTATTATGTGCTTTTATGCATTGCACTGGGGACAGTATATACACAAGAGCTACTGCATTTGCCCTGGGACTTACATTAGGAACATCACACATCAAAATACATATTGTAATTAATCCACATGATTATAAGTTTATTGATATATAAATGAAAGTAACATCATAATAAAATCCGGTTACAATAAATATTAAACTCATTCCTAACCTAAAATTTGATTCACAGTTTTAATGTATTTATACAGTACATAATCTGAAATATGGATACATGAGTAGACAATAAACTGCATCCGACAACTCAACGCCTTTCGTGTATCAATGTTTGCTTCTTCAGGAGTAGACGCAAAATATGTATATATAAAGTAAAATATCAGTATAAGAATTTTTTTTATGAAAAAAATTGATATCACTAAATCAGGCAGATTGTTCCAAGAGGCCCTTAATTAGCCTCACTATTTACAAATCAGCTTAGACATAACAGTGCTTGGGAAAAAAGAGTCACCAGGAAAGTCTTTCACTGGAACTGTGGCAGTATAACCCATATGGACCAAGGGGACAGGTGAGAGCAGGGTCAGTGTTGCAGAGATACAAGTGCATTTACTATAATCCATGGTGGCAAATGTAAGTGGTCATTCATATTGGTGACCATTGTGTCAGCTAAAAAAGCAAATAAAGAAGAAATGGGGACTCATTGGGAAGAGTGTAATGAATAAAAGAATTAGGGATACTAGGGACAGTATAGCTAATCTATGCATCACTACTCTATGCAGAGCCAATCATTTACAGTCAAGTATGTTATGCAACGAAATGTTATACTTCAACAGTAGTAGAAGGCCTCCATATTGGAGCCCACTGTGGTTGGTACACAACCTGCCTAGACATGGCGGAGGCACGTGTTCTTCTATCTCAGCCGGCGTAGTGAGAAATGTTTGGTGGCGGATGCCCCTTTCTGCATTTGCGTGACGCTGGTATGAACCCACTGGTGGGTGAGATGTATATAAGGCACTTCCCCACAATTTTTTTCAGCTGCACACTTGTCGACACTGTATCTTTTAAACAAGGAAGGCGGCTCCAGATCAACAGTCACTACAGTCCGGATGCGTTGGGTGCAGGCCATGGCCACGGCTCACCACCTATGATCAATAGGAAGAAAAGAACAGCAGCACACCAGGAACGTTCCAACAATTTTATTCCAAAAATAGCAAATGACAGCAAATGACAGCCAACAAAGACAGAGTGTCTGAACCCAGGAGGTGAAGCGTGCGTTTCAAACTGACCTCAATGCTTCTTCAAGCTATGACTGAGCACTGTGTCTGGTGTGAAACATGTCAGCGTCAGAGTGCGGCTATCCAGCTATATACCTGTATATTTTTTCCATTATCTCTGTTGCAAACATAGCCAGCACCCTGCTTGATTATGGAGACAGCTGACCTTGGGAGAAGCACTGAGGTCAGTGCACGCATCACCTCCTGAGTTCACTTTCTGGGTTCACCTCCTCAGTTCACCTCCTGGGTTCGGACACTCTGTCTTTGTTGGCTGTCATTTGCTATTTTTGCAATAAAATCATAGGAACGTTCCTGTGGTATGCACCCATTCTTTTCTTCCTATCGACACTGTATCTTGCAGGGGGATCTGTTTACAAGCAGACACTTAAGGTAACTACATTGGGATTTCACCATATTGTTTTCCCTGACACTCTCTCTCCCCGACACTCTCTCTCCCCAACTATCTTTCCTTATTGCTTATTTGTGGTTTGGGCTGTTTAAGGTGTCCCCGCTAATGGTTACCCACCACTCTCACTCCCTACACAGGTTGTGGTCTACAACCACAACCTTATCTGTACATGTCTTTTTTTTAAGCCTTCACCCTGGTATCTAGTTTCCACTTACTTCTATTCTATCAAACATAATATCTGATAGATATTTTATTTATCCATTACAACCTTTGGTCATCACGTTTTATCACATTATGGAGATTGGTACTCCTTTGTTTGGGGATGTTCCTATTGCCGTGGGGCTCTTGATTACCTCAGCTTCCGGGACCGTCACATTTTCAAGCCCTAGGATTGTACATGTTTAATGCCTATGCTATGTATTTATATATATCCAATATGTCAACACACCATTAAACTTCTATCAAATTACATGTATAAAGTAAATTTCCTCATTTAAAGTCCCAAAATTCCCCTCTCTTTTGACTTGATTATTTACTTGATTATATATTAGACATGTGCAGACTGGAATATTTCGTTTTTGTTTTTTCGTTTTCGTTTGGAAAATACATTTATTTAGTTACTCCCGAAAATCGTTTTGATTTATTTTGTTTTTCGTTGGGGGAATAGCTTTCGTCCAAAAATCCAATAATACTTGGTTTCTGTCGAATGGTCAAAATAATATTCGACGGAACGTCGAATCTTTACGTCGAATCGTACATTTACGTTCGAATATTCCGCCTACAAGAATTCTAATGTTGTATGACTAGTAATAATGTCGAATCTATTTTCTCATAAATCGAAATCTAATCTCTGTAATGTCAAATCTATTATTTCTATAGTGTCGAATCTTTTCTCTATAATGTCGAATCTTTTCCCTAAAATGTCGAATCTTTTCCCTACAATGTCAATCTTTTTTCCCTATAATGTCGAATCTTTTCCCTATAATGTCAAATCTTTTCCCTATAATGTTGAATCTCTCTATATCGAATTTTTACCGTAAAAATAAAGCATTTTTTATGTCGGATCTTTCGGTTTTCATTTCTTGCGCTTTCGTTATCGTTTGTTAAAACGATAACAAAAAAAACAGATTTTCGGACGAAAATGCATTCTAACGAAAACGAATGCACATGTCTATTATATATGTGCTCCATTCAAAGTCCCATACCTCCCCCCCTTTTTTTCATATGCAATGGGGATAGAGGCAGCTTGACTTAGATGGGCAGTGTTCCCCTGACATCTTTTTTCAGTTTTGGTCATTGGTTGCAGGTGTTTTGGTTTTACACGGGCTGTTTTGATGTCTGTCACACAGGAGCTGCAATGAGCTCTGGGTGCCCTCCCTCTCCCCCTTTTATCTGCTCCCTTTGGGGGCGTGGGGGACTGGGCGGGTGTTATAACAGCTCATGGGCGCCACGCACGTGCCTCTTGCGTGACATCACTACTAGGCAAAATGTCGGAGGCATGTGTGTTTTCATCTCAGCCGACATAGTGAGTAATGTTTAGCCGGCAGCTCCTCCCTGCATTTGCCATGCTTGTGTGACACTGGTATGAACCCACTGGTGGGTGGGACGTATATAAGGCATTTCCCCAGTCACAATTTTTTTCCAGCTGCACACTTGTCGACACTGTATATTGCAGGGGGATCTGTTTGCAAGCAGACACTTAGGTTTGCTGTCACACTGAAGTGCTTTGCAGGCGCTATAACTAAAAATAGCACCTGCAAAGTGCCTTGAAAGAGCCTCTCCTTTCACTCCGGTGAAAAAAGTCCTCATAGCTGCATCTTTGCAGCGCTGTAGGAGTGGTGTATACACCGCTCTTAAAGCGCCCCTGCCCATTGAAATCAATGGGCAGCGCCGCCGAACCTCCGGTAAAATGCCGCTACGCCGGCTTTAACCGTTTTTTGGTCGCTAGCTGCCAAAAAGACGGTAAAGCGGCCCCAAACATAGCGGCGCTTTACCGCCAACGCCCCTAGCGCTTAGGTGTGAAAGTAGTCTTAAGGTAACAACCTCGGGATGTCACCATATTGTTTTTCCTGACACTCTCTCTCCCCAACTATTTTTCCTTATTGCTTTTTTTCGGGGTCCCGTACGTGGCTAGGCTCCCAAAAAGTCCCAAACATGTGGTATCCCCGTACTCAGAAGAAGCAGCAACCTTATCTGTACATGTCTTTTCTTTAGGCCTTCACCCTGGTATCTAGTTTCCAATCACTTCTACACGTGTTTTCTAGGGAAAAGGTTACTGCGTAATAATCAGTAAAATACTTGCGTATAGATGCGTTTAAATGCGTAAAGGTGCATATGTGTACATCACTACATATACATGCATTTGTAAGTAAAGCAATTAGATGCAGATTTTGAGATTCTGTGCTACGGATGTGAAAGCAGCTCATGTATATGGACTTGTGTAAATGGCTCAATTGAAAACAATGCAGCTGCATTCAGATTTGTAATTAAATAATACTTGTGTTTTGTTTTTTTTATGGCCGCGTGAATGAAACCTAATGCCGTGTACACACGATCGGAATTTCCGATGGAGTGAAATCCGATGGAATTTTCAGTCGAAATTCCAAAAAGCTGACTTCCATCAGTCTTGCATACACACTGTCAGAGTAAATTCCGACCGTCCAAAACGCGGTGACGTAAAAAACTACGACGAGCCGAGAAAAATTAAGCTCAATGCTTCTGGGAATGCGTTGACTTGATTCTGAGCATGCGTGGGTTTTTCTCTCCGTCGGAGTTGCACACAGACGATAGGAATTTCCTATCGTTTTTTTTTCATTGGAAAAAATAAAACATGTTCTATTTCTAAACACAGATGGAAAAAAGTCTGATGGGGCCCACACACGATCGTTATTTCCGATGAAAAAATCCATCTGACTTTTTTCATCGGAAATTCCGATCGCGTGTACGTGGTATAAGAATTGTTAAGCAGCAATATATAACGTTTTTGCTCTGGGTTTAATACCGCTTTAAACCTTAATCTGAATTTAGCAGCAGACACTAGTGTGAGAAGCATCAGAGTTTGACAAATGCCTTCTGCTAAATGCTTATTGAAGCAGCAGCTAATGCTCACTTTAAGAAGGCAGCAAAGTGGAATTATCTCCCCACGCACCTTTCTGCTCACCCCAATGCCTTATGTTCAAAAATGCTAAAAATAAAACACTGAAAATGCTTAACACCTTTGAAGAGAGCACCACTCTGGGAGCAAACAGCAGCTAGTCATGTGACCCAATGCCAAGGCAGCCCAAGGGACATTATGACTTTAGAGTGATTCTGCCCTGCTGCTGAAATCATGTGACCAAACGTGTGATTGAATGCTATGGGATCCCTAAGGAATACTCTCAATAATATAAATATCTGAGTGATTCTTTACTACACGTGCATTACCAGAAGTTTAAAGATGGGCTGTCATTTTATTCAAGGTCTGCTTTAGGCAGTGGCATAGCTAGCACATCTGGCACCTGGGACTGGTCATTTTTTTGCACCCCCAAGTAAAAAGGTATGTGGCAATATAGCAACGCTGCACCTAAACTGTGGATGTAGTCAGATTGCATCAACAGTGGGAGTGGCTTAAATAATCATGTGCTTTAATGACTGTGCCGCAAGCGAGTATGTAACAGACAGTACAAACCTCAGTACACTCATTTTAGTAAAATAAAACTGTTCTATTGCATATCCTTTACTACACACAGCTAACCTTATAGTGGATGTAAACCTGATTATTCTTTTTTTTTTAATTAAGGCTTGCATCATGTACAGTATGGGATTTCATGTCACTTCATGTCATCTGTGCCCAGCCTTGCCACGAAGAGTTAATCCAGCTCTGAGCAACCCTCTTATTTTATCTTAGTGAGATAAAAACTGACACACAGAGAAATAGGAGTCTGTTCTTCCCCCTTGCTGTGAGTGACAGGTGATTTTCATATCTCATGCACTAGCCTGAGAGAGGCATTCTGTTTACTTCCCATCCCCCCTTTTTTCTTCTGCAGCTCTCCCAGGATTGGCTGCTCCCCACCTCAGCATGATTGGGCATGCTAAAGTCATGTGGTGACCTTTCTGGGTTTTGACTGGATGTTAGTGATCATAGCAAAAGTTCAGTGTAAGAAATACACAGGAGAAAATGCATGTTGATAAGCGGAGTGTAGAGGTGGGTGGGGAGACTACTGACATCACGACTCCACCCACCGAGTTCCGGACAACAGACCCACCCACAGGTGGTCTCATAACAGACAAAGGGAAGACATTTGGCAGGTAAGAATACATGCAGAAGGCATGTATATCCTTATAGAGAACCACTATGGCAGTAGTTTAGAAAGGATGAGAGTGGGTTTACATTCAATTTAAAGTGATATTACCCACTTAAGGACCGGGAATATTTTTTACACTTGGTGTTTACAAGTTAAAATCATTTTTTTTTTTTGCTAGACAATTACTTAGAACCCTAAAACACCCTAGAGAATAAAATGTCGGTTGTTTCAATACTTTATGTCACACCATATTTGTGAAGCGGTCTTACAAACGCAATTTTTTTGGATTTTTTTTTTTTAAATGTAATAAAAAAATAAGAAAAAAGTAAAGTTAGCCCAATTTTTTTATACTGTGTAAGATAATTTTAAGCCGAGTAAATTGATACCTAACATGTCATGCTTCAAAATTGTGCCCGTTCATGGAATGGCAACAAACTTTGATACTTAAAAGCTCCATAGGCAACATTTAAAAATGTCTACAGATTACCAGTTTTGAGTTACAGAGGAGGTCTAGTGCTAGAATTAGAAATCTCACTCTTATGCCACGTACACACGATCACTTTTTGTGATGAAAAAAAATAACGTTTTCAAAAACGTCATTTAAAATGATGGTGTGTGGGCAAAACGTCATTTTATGTCTTCAAAAAAATGACCAAAAAAAAATTCGAACATGCTTGAATTTTTTGTGTCGTTTTTCAAAACGTTGTTTTTTGTGTCATAAAAAGTGATGGTGTGTGGGCAAAACGATGTTGAAAATGACGTTTTTAAACCCGCGCATGCTCAGAAGCAAGTTATGAGACGGAGCTTCAATGGAACAGAGTGCCGTTGAACGTGGTGTACGTCACCACGCTTTGCTAGAGCATTTTGGAAAAACAATGGTGTGTACGCAACGTCGTTTTGGAAAATGAAGTTTGAAAAACGTTGTTTTGTTTCATCACATGAAACGTTGTTTTTTTTCATCACAAAAAGTGATCGTGTGTACGCGGCATAACAATTGCAGCGATACCTCACACGTGTGGTTTGAACACCGTTTACCTATGGGGGCGACTTACAGTACGTATGCGTTTGCTTCTGAATGCGAGCATGGAGGAGCTTTGCATTTATTTTTCTTAGGCCTCGTACACACGAGGGGATATGTCCGCTGAAAACGGTCCGATGGACCGTTTCAGCAGTAATCTCCGCTCGTGTGTATGGGCTAGCGGACAGATTTCTCCACCCGACAGATTTCAAAGCATGCTTTGAAATCCATCCGGTGAAATCTGTCCGTCCGACATGTCTGCTGGTTAGTACACTTACCAGCAGACATGTCGTGCCCCACCGCCGCCGCGCGGAAGTGTTTAACTTCCTGGTGCGGTGACGTGGCGGTGACGTGGCGGCGTCAACGTCACCGCCGCGTCACCGCCGTCCGGCGGCGGGGAATTTGATCCGATGGTGTGTACACGCCATCGGATCAAACTCCCGATCGGACATATCCGATGGAAATGGTCCGCGGACCGTTTTCATCGGATATGTCCGATCGTGTGTACGAGGCCTTATTGTTTTTACTTTACATTTTTTGTTTTTACACTCCTATTACAAGGAATGTAAAAATAACTTGTAATAAAAAAAGCATGACAGGTCCTCTTTAATGTGAGATCTTCACTTAAATGCAATTTAAAAAGAAAAATTATTTTTTTTTCAATAAAAAAAAAACATTTCCCTTTTAAGGCCGTTGGGCGGAAGTGACGTTTGATGTTGCATCCGTCATCTAATGTCATTGAGTCGAGTGGGGGGCCATCATTCCCTCACTCGACTCACAGCCTCTGAGGGGAAGCATTGGATCGTCTCTGTTGATACCAGCTCCGATAAGCGGCAGAGACAACCGAAACATGGTGGGAGGGGGGTGGGCAACTTTCCTGCTGCCAATTAAAGGGATCTCCTGGTCGAATCCACCGCAAAGACCACTTATCTTAAAGAGGACTGCCCGCTGTTTCAGAAAATACCAGGATTATGGCAGCTATCTGGTGCCATAGCCCCAGGATTCTACATCAAATTACTGTCGTACAGCTACCACGGTTTGTGGGAAATATGTTATACTTACCTGCCCTGTGTAATGGTTTTGCACAGAGCAGCCCGGATACTCCTCTTGGGCCCATCGCTGGTTCCTCTGGCGGCCAGATAGCAGCAAAGATGAAATGTCAGGTTATTATTATTATTTTTTTAAACATACTTACGTAGGTGGATGCTGCAAGGCTGAGAAATGAGTAATCAAACACCACCGATCACTCCGTTCTCAGAGCTCCTTGAGCAGAGAGGTGCTGACTGTCAGTCTCTGGCTGTCTGCTCTGCCCTACTGTGGAGGGGGCAGGAGCAGCTGGCTCAGGTTAAGCTGGGTGCTGGTCCAGGCATGTGAGCGGATCCTGACCCTGTTGCAAAGTACGATTGATAGGTGCAGCAGAGTCAGTTGAGATCAGACATTGTGTAGTAACAGGAACTGGCTTCTTTATTGGAACATCATCACACAGACAAAGATGTTTCTGATCATGGTAAGGAGAACACACACAGACAACCAGACAGGAAAAATAAACCAACAAGTGCATCACTGTGGGCAGGAAAATATAACATATCATAGAGCATACATAGCATAGCATATTATTAAGCATTAGCGACATCTTGTGTCCTTTTTGTAAACTGCATTCCATATAATAGGCTAAGCTGAAGGTTGTGTTGTATCTCTTAGGCCTCGTACACACGATCAAATCTGTCCGCTGGAAACGGTCTGCTGGACCGTTTCAGCAGACAGATTCGCTCGTGTATACGGCCGAGCCGACGGATTTGGCCACCCGACAGATTTCAAAGCATGCTTTGAAATCTATCGGGTGGGAATCCGTCCGCCCGACATGTCTGCTGGTTAGTACACTTACCAGCAGACATGTCGTCCCGCACCGCCGCCGAATGGATTCGGCGCATGCGCGGAAGTGTTTTACTTCCTGGTGCGGTGACGTGGCGGCGTCAACGTCACCACCACGTCACCGACACGTCAGCGCGCCGTCTGCTGGCGGGGATTTTGGTTTGCTCGTGTGTACACGCGAGCAAACCAAAATCCCAGCTGACAGATTTGTTCAAATCTGTCGGACAGACAGATTTGAACAAATCTGTCTGCTCGTGTGTACGAGGCCCAACAGACCCGACCTGACCAACCAATAAATCTATCACATGACCTGTCTCTCTGCTCTTGTTTGACATTACTTGCGACAATTGATAAATGTCCCTATTCATGTTGTAAACTCACCCTCCAGGGACCAGGCAGGCTCTTTCTCAGCCCAGACTTTAGATCCAGGCTCTTAACCCAGGCTTTAGATCCAGGCTCTTTCTCAGCCCAGGCTTTAGATCCAGGCTCTTTCTCAGCCCAGGCTTCAGATCCAGGCTCTTTCTTAGCCCAGGCTTTAGATCCAGGCTCTTTCTCAGCCCAGGCTTTAGATCCAGGCTCTTTCTCAGCCCAGGCTTTAGATCCAGGTTCTTTCTTAGCCCAGGCTTCAGATCCAGGCTTTTTCCCAGCCCAGGCTTTAGATCCAGGGTCTTTCTCCCTCAAGCTGGCAGGTCCTTCAGGCACCCTCTTTCCTAGTCCAGAAGGCTTCCACTATCCCCCTCTCATAGTCCCGGGCCTCCAGACACGTCCTCTTCTAATCTGGCTGGTCAATATTCCTATCGCACATGTTCCGGGCAAATATAACTCATAAAATGGTGGGAGCTGCAGCGATTACCAGTTGGGTCCTGGAAACACCAAGTAAGCGTACATATTGGCCAGCACACCATGGATTGACAACTTCCGTCCAAAGGTTTCTTTAAAGAGGAAGTAAACACCAGATGATTTTTCCTATTTTTTCAATTTATATATACTGTAAAGTATTGCAAATGCAAATAGGAGGTTGGGAAATACCTTATTTATCTTATTTAGTATATCTTCACTTCTGGGTATTGGCCGCACCATTACTACTGCTGTTTGTTGAATCTATTCTGCATGTCATTTCCGCCCTTACTATGTTTACCTTTGCAAATCTTGCGCATGAGCCGTAGCGCCGGAAGGGGGAGAAGCAGAGCAGCATCGCAAGACTTCCCTCTGTGCCATTCTGAGACGAATATAATGAATGCTATTGACCCGACATACAGAGGAAACAGAAACAACACCCATAGTGTGCCGTTAAAGATATACCTACTGCGCAATTGCGCCTGACGTCACTCAAGATTGCAGGACGATTGCTATGGAAACAATAAGTGCACGTTCACAGGCAGTGACCAGCTGCCTGTGCTATCTAGATTTCAAAGAGCTTAAGTTGTATTGGAGGGTTTACAACCACTTTAATGAAAGAGATCACATCACAAAGAAAAGTGCAAAGTTTCGGAGCTGCACAGGGCCTCTTTGTCAGGCATGTGATAAGTTGCAACAGTGTCAAAACAGAATATAAATACATTAGGCACCAATCAAAACATGTAAAAAATGAAAAAATGATAACACCCCCACACTGTGACGTCAAAATGACGTCAGAATTCCCGCCAGAAAGCATTAAAAATTAACAGGCATTAAAGTGACCTAAAGTAGGCAGGGACAATAAAAATTTAATATGGTGGAATACAGCTCACATGTCTGGTGTCAGTGTATATGTACTAGATTGGCACAGCAGCCCGATGCGCCCGATCAAAGCAAGCCGCCATTAGGACCCTCTGTTTCTGTCTGTTGTGCTACATTATCTTTTTTATTTTCTTCCTTGGTGCTTTTTCCTCTTTTAGTTTTTTCCCCCCTTTTTCCTTCCTTTTCCCATTTTTCTTTTGGTCATTTCTTCTTCTATTTTTGTTTTATTTATCTCCTCTTTATCTCATGCCCTCTTATCTTTGCCCCGATCTTGCATCACTCTTCCCTTGCCTTGCTCACTCTTCTCCAGCACGCTTACACTTTTTACTCACAAACCCTGCACAGTCCAGATCTGACGCTTCCAATGCAGGAGCATTGTAAAGGCAGAAGGAGAAGCTGCAGGGAAAAGAGAACACAGCCTGCACCTCCTTCTGGCTCTCTTATGCTCTCTAGATTTGCCTTGACATTTTACGCACAAAGCTGGCAGGAGTAGTGAAGCTGCTGTTGCTACTTCTGTCAGCTTGTAGTGGCTGGAACTTTCCACACAGCATCCCACCACCTAACATGATACCAGTGCCTGGGGCAATTGTACCTCCGGCCCCCTCCTCCGTGTCCGCGCCCTATAGCTACCCTCTAACAAAAATTCAGATCACAGCAGCAATAAAAAAAAAAAAGGGCATTTGGAGATCTGGTGGAAACAGAGCAATAGAAGGGACTTTTCTGAATTAAAAAGGGACTTTTCTGAATTAAAAATACATACTTAAGAGTCGGTTCACACTGGGGCGACTTGGGATCCGACTTGAAGTCGTCTCAAGTCGTCCCAAGTCGTGCTGTCCAGAAAAGCAATGTAAGTGAATGGGAGCAGTGTTAATACACACTACTCATGTCGCTCCGACTTCAGAAGAGGTTCCTGTACTACTTCAATCAGACTTCTAGGCGATTTGTACCCATTGATTTCAATGGAAGTCGCTTCCAAGTCTGATCACTGTTTTAATTGAAGCGACCTTTCAGCAAGATAACATACATTTCACAGGCAAAACCCTCCCTCCCCCTCCCTCTCCCAGAGCTGATTGTTGTTTTATTGGCCACTGGAATGTCTCCTGACCTGAAAAGGACTTCAAGTCCTGTTGTAAATCGCCCCAGATCGCCCTGTGGTTCATGCTCAAATCGTGTTGAAGTTGCTTCTGAAAGTCGTGCTGGAAGTCGTGTCGCCCCAGTGTGAACCGACTCTAAGTAGAATGTTTTGTTTTTAAACCAGAGTTTAGTGTCAATTTAATTTTGGAGATCTGTAAATTGCGCCTAAAAAGTTTTGGAAGCAACTCTTCATGGCAGTGTGAGTGGGATAGGAAAACAGGAATAGAAGTGCTCATAAAATGACAAAAAGTGTAAGACGGCTACTTTGTACTAATAAAAAGTAATGTAATTGCATCATGTGCCATATCTACATTTATGAAACTATAAACTAGAGTTGTTTAAGATTTATTTTTATTCCAGCAGATCATCACAGAGATGCAATTACATCCAATAAAAATAAACTGAAGTGCACCCAGTAGATGCTCATGCAAAGTCATAGGCAGAATATTAGCAATAAGTTTTATTCAGTTTTTTATTCAGTTTTATTCAAAGAAGCTCTTAAAGTGGACCTGTCAGTAATTTACACATCTGCCTAAATAAATTCTTCTAATGTCACAATATACAGCAACACTGTCTTTTATTAAATAAAACAATTTAAAAAACTCTACCTTTTAGCATTGACAAACAGTTATCAAACTCTAGTCAAGTAACTTTGTGTAGGCTTAGATGACATAATGTGCTGAAGACAGAAGGAAGCACTTCCTCTGTCCTCTCCTCCCCACTGATCAGAATGCAACATTGTAAATTTGGAGCAAGTCAAATACTGCACAAGCACTAAAGATTTACACGGCGGAGGCATCTGTGGACCAGCATCTTTATCCAGGTACAGTGGAACCTTAGATTAAGAGCATAATCCGTTCCAGGAGAATGCTCGTAATCCAAAGTACTCACATATGAAAGCGCGTTTCCCCATTCAAATCAATGGAAACAAAAATAATTTTTTAGGCATTGACTTCAATGGCATGCAATACCGCATGTGGCCAGAGGTGGGGGGACACCGGAGTGCTTCGTAAATAGCCGGAAAGGCTCAGCTGACCCCGAAAAACTTTGGAAAGGCTCAGGAACTGAGTATTTCAGGGTCTTTCTGAGCATTTCCGAACGGTTCTCCCCCCCCGACCTCAGGCCAAACACGACACTGCACACCGCTTTGGCCTGAATTCTGCAACAACATTCACAAACCGAGTTAGGATTTTTTTAAATACAGTGCTCGTATTGTGAAACGCTCGTTAACCACGTTACTCGCAATCTGGAGTTCCACTGTAATTGATTTCTATCCTGGATAATGCCTAAATAAAGATGGCACCATCCTTCTGGGATGCAGTTATTGTCAGGAGGAGTATTGTAAAGTAATACATACCTGGAAGTTGTATTACATAGCACTTAAAGTAGTAAAAAAATGTTTTTCCGTCATCTGTGTCCCATTTAGGAGATTTCCCTTCACATCCTGTCCATTAGCCACACAGGAAGTGAGAGGAAATCCCTGAAGATTAGAGGAATTCCTCAAGGACCCCCAGGTTACCAGATCTAGTGTCACAATTGGAAGATTTCCCCTCTATTACTTTTCTGGGGACAACCCAAAATTTGTGATTTCCTTTTACTTTTACTTTAAATGATAATGGTAAGTAGGACAAATAGAGAGGGAAAGTCTCCTTATTGGGGCACAGACAGCAATAAAAACTGACAGACCTTCTCATTCCTCTCCGCTCTATCCAAAACAAAAAAAGTTTTGCCTTTAGTCATATCACACTTTAACATAATAAATACATCTAATATTAGGTGTGCTTTAAAATATATTTGAACACATGGGCAGACTGACAACTCATGGGGCCCCCGGGCAATAGAAGATTATGAGGCCCCCAGGCTTACAGATGGCCACCAAGCCAGGTGGCAGTACAGAGGCAGGGCAGCTAAAATCTTGGGATTTTCACATCAAAAGCATGTAGGTTTTGGACATATCCCGGGACAGATGTAAAAAAAAACCACAGATTTTTACATACTGTCCCTGGTTTTATTGAGCCTGGCAATCCTGATGGGGTCCCCTAGTGGCATGGGGTCCTTGGGCAGTGCCCGAGTTCCTCAATGGTCAGTCCGCCCTGTTTGAATCCTTTCTTTGTAAAACAACCCAATTAGTATAAAATAGAAAAATAGAAATGTAGGGCAAAACATTGTTTTGTGTATTATATATACACACACAGTATCTCACAAAAGTGAGTACACCCCTCACATTTTTGTAAATATTTGATTCTATCTTTTCATGTGACAACACTAAAGAAATGACACTTTGCTACAATGTAAAGTAGTGAGTGTACAGCTTGTATAACAGTGTAAATTTGCTGTCCCCCTCAAAATAACTCAACACACAGCCATTAATGTCTAAACCGCTGACAACAAAAGTGAGTACACCCCGAAGTGAAAATATCCAAATTGGGCCCAATTAGCCATTTTCCCTTCCCGGTGTCATGTGACTCGTTAGTGTTACAAGGTCTCAGGTGTGAATGGGGAGCAGGTGTGTTAAATTTGGTGTTATCGCTCTCACTCTCTCATACTGGTCACTGGAAGTTCAACATGCACCTCATGGCAAAGAACCCTCTAAGGGTCTGAAAAAAAAATTGTTGCTCTGTTGCTCAGAGAGCCATTGCCAGGTAATCGGCTCTCCTTCTCCTCACACCGAGCCTGTCAATGAGGTGAAGGAGAGCAGATCTGTGCTGCGAGCTTGGAAACAGTATGAGCTGTTTTTTTTACAACTTTTTACACACTGATTATCCAGCTAGTGTCCTGTCACAGTGTCCCCACACAGTAAAAAACACCTGTCCCTCATCTGTCCCACATCTGTCCCAGGATAATCATCTGTCACAGAAAACAACTGTCCCAGTGACCATCTGTCCGTGATCATCAGCCACATCTATTCGTAATCATCTGCGCACATATGTCCGTGATCATCTGCGCACAAATGTCTGTGATCATCTGCGCACATATGTCCATGATCATCTGCGTACATATGTCCGTGATCATCTGCGCACATATGTCCGTGATCATCTGCGCACATATGTCCGTGATCATCTGCGCACATATGTCCGTGATCATCTGCGTACATATGTCCGTGATCATCTGCGCACATATGTCCGTGATCATCTGCGCACATATGTCCGTGATCATCTGCGCACATCTGGCACACATCAGTCCACGGTCATCTGCCACATCTGTCTGTGATCATCTGCCACATCTGTCTGTAATCATATGCCACATCTGTCCCAGTGAACATCTGCCACATCTGTCCGTGATCATCTGCCACATCGGTCCCAGTGCATATCTGCACGCATCTGTCCCAGTGCACATCTGCACATGATCATCTGCCACATCTGTCCCAGTGCACAACTGCCACATCTGTTAGTATGAAAAACAGATCACTCTCCTCACCCCTAACAGCACGAAGATCTGTCTGTTTACATTGACAGATCTCCGTTCTGTCTCTGTGTGGAGCGATCACGGGTGCCAAGTCATCAAATGCACTGATTTGAATTTTCGTGTGAATATTTCTACAAGTTGGGGACCAACTTCAATATAGAATAATAAATGAAATACATATATCACAATGTGCATACATAGTCCATGATGTCCACTGTGTTACCATGTGCTTGTATATAAAAGTATCCTGTTCTTTGCATTGCTTCCTTTATGTGGTGATCTCTCCAGTCCCCCTGTTTTCATATATTAAACTGACCACACCAGGCATGGTAACATATCCATCCCAGTGTGGTCTGTTTTCTTCTTTGCTTTCTATTTGGGAACACATCCTTCTTGTCATCCAGTTGTCAGACTTCTGCCCTATCACTGCTGAATTTCTGCCACCTGACCAAATCTCCAACTCCATTTCCAAAAACGCAGCCCCAAACTTTCACAAAATCTCCACCATGCTTCACAGTTGCCTACAGACACTCATTATTGTACCGCTCTCCAGCCTTTCACCAACAAACTGCCTTCTGCTACCGCCAAATAATTCACATTTTGACTCATCAGTCCAGAGCACCTTCTGCCATTTGTTTTTACCCCACTTCTGTATGTTTTCATGCATTGTTTGCACTTTTTGGCTGCAATTCTTCCATGGAGAAGCAAGATTTCTCCAGACAGTAGATGAGTGTATCTGGATCATATTGGTTTTCGCCAGTTCTGTGCTGAACACATTGGTGGACATCTTCTGATGTCGAAGGCAAGTAAGCATGATGTGTCTTTCATAATTAGGTTACCTTGGCCAACCACTGTGTCTACTGTTCGCAATGTTACCCGTTTATTTATGCTTCTTCAAAAAATCTCAAACAACACATCATAAAACCCCATTCTGCTTTGAAATCTTTTTCTAGGAGAGTCCATTCTGTAGCAGTATAACTGCCTTGTGCCTTGTTGCTGTGCTCAGTCTTGGCATGGTGTATGACCTGTGATGTTAAACTGTCTTCCATAAACTCATCTTAGTAGCAGAGTTTGGCTATCCCTCACCCAGTTTTAAGCCTACTATACAGCTGTTTCTTTTTCAGTTAATGTCACGTACCTGGTGGTGGAGCCCAACGTGCAGGGAGCGGCCTCTCGTAAGCCCCCGACCCAGGAGCCCCTGGTAGAGCAGACAGGGGGACCAGAGTTTGGAGGGGCACAAGCGCCTGGTGGTAAGCTGGTGGCGGACCGGAAGAGGAAGCAGACAGGTGCTGGCAGGGTCCTGGCAGGAAACCACGAGGCACCGGAATGGTGTTGTAGCGCTTGCTGGTAAGAGCCTAAGGGTTGGCACACACTGGGTCCGGCAGCAGATCAGGAGACTGGAACAGATCCGAAGGGGTTAATCAAGTCCAGACCGGATCGGTAGTAGGTAGGCAGGTACAGAGCCAGGGGACAAGCAGGATCAGTGGTCAGGTCAAGCCGGGGTCAAGGGCAGGCTGCAGGCAGAGGTTGGTCACGGGAAGCCGGGTCAGATAAACGGAAGTCAGGTAGATAGCAGGTGCAGGTTATTCACAGGAAACGCTGTAGACTGGTCAGCAAGAATGCTAAGGACCAGACAGTTTAAATAGTGTTCCTTGGCGCCAAACAGTGTCAGCGTGCGCGCGCGCTCCCGCCGCGCGACGCGCACATGGGCGCGGGCGCCGCGCACACAGGCGCGCGCATCACGAACGCGGACGTGCGCATTCGCGCGCAAACGGGGACCAGCGCGGGCACGTCGGGACTGGCTGGATCCTCCATCATGACAGTTAATGTGTTTCAACCTACATATGAAATTGATGATCTTTAGCCCCTGCTTGGTATAATTGGTTAATCATACACCTGACTCTAACCCTACAAAATCCCTGACTTTGTGCAAGTGTAAGATCTGATGCTGGTTTGAAGCCAGAGGGTAGTCACAGCAAATATTACATAGTTAGTCTGGTTGAAAAACTACACAATTTCATCTAGTTCAACCAATTAAAGGGAACAAATATATCCAAAAAAAATCATACAATCCTATATACACAATCCTATACCCAAAGTTGATCCAGAGGAAGGCAAACAGCAGAGCATGGTCAAATTTGCTACAGCAGGGGAAAAAATCCTTCCAGATCCCCGGAGAGGCAATCTGATATTCCCTGGATCAACTTTACCTATAAATGTTAGTACATAGTTATATTATGTACATTTAGGAAGGAGGGTTACCAAAGCTTTTATGTCAATGAAGCACGTGTTTTTAACACCTTCCTGCCCGGCCTATAGTACAATGAGGGCAATGTTATTCTGGGAGGATGTCTTAGTACATGCTTCTTGTGGGGCCGCACGGCAGCATGATTTGTACACAGCAGATGACTGATCACTGTACTGGCGCGATGCCAGTACCATGTGATTTATGTGGCCAATCACAGTAGACCACATGACAATAGTAAACAATAGATGGTTTCCTTTCATGCCATCCATTGAATAAAACTGTGTTGCTAGCTGTGATTGGTCACAGTGATCACATGGTACAGACAGGGCTAATCACAGCCCGTCTGTACCATGTGATTAGCTTTGGCCAATCACACCTAATCACAACAAAAGGCACTAAGTGAACCAGCTAAATTTAGTAAAAATGGTTGCTTATAGTATACAGTGGAACCTTGGATTACGAGCATAATTCGTTCCAGGAGAATGCTTGTAGTCCAAAGTACTCACATATCAAAGCGAATTTCCCCATAGAAGTCAATGGAAACGAAAATAATTTGTTCCACATTGACTTCTATGGCATGTGGCCAGAGGTGGGAGGGCGCCGGAGAGACTTGGAAATACTCGGAGACTTGGAAATACTCGGAGACCATTCGGCTTCATTTGCAAAACCCTTGGAAAGGCTCAGAAAAACTTGGAAGCCTCTGGCCATATGCAGTACTGCACGCCGCATCGGCTTGAATGAGACAACACTCGAAAACCAAGTCAGGATTTAAAAAATAATAATTACTCGTATTGTGAAACGCTCGTTAACCGCGTTACTCACAATCCAAGGTTCCACTGTACCAATAAAATGATTGGTAAAATCAATCATAATATGTAACAAAAAAAATCCTGATCACTTCCCCAGAGTAGTACAGTGTTACTATGGTAGGTAACACTGCATTGCTCTGGTCAAAGTGTGTTAGAAGAAAAATCTTAAAAATATAAAAATAATAATAATTAGAAAAGAAAAAAAATAATTGCAATATTTTATTTTACTTTTTTACATACTGTCACCAGTCAGTGTCCCTGATCACCACCACACCAGTTATATGATAACACTGTACTGCACTGGTTACAGTATGTAAAAAAAAAATAGATTTTTTTTTCTTTATTTTCCAAATAATAGTGACAAAAAAATTACAACTTCAAAAAACCCAATGCTTCTTACTAAATACCTTGAATTGTCTACTTTCCAAAAAGGGATCATATATGTACAGTCCTGGCCTCAAGAAATTAGATTATATTTTTCTATATGGTATGTGTTTCATAGCTTCATGTGCAGGGTTGACAGCACTTTACCTTTTATATAGCTGTAGAGGGAAAAAATAATGATATGAGATACAAAGGAAACACATATACTATACCATTACCACTATGTGAAGGAGGCTGGACAGAGGGTTTTGGCCCCAATGGCACACAGAGGACATAGATTCTGTACAGTTTGCACTACTATCTGATGTGAGATCTTCTGCAGATTATCTCCACTTGCTACAATGTGATGTACAGCGTCATAACAAGAGATACATGTGATAGTTTAAAGGGGTTTACTGCCAAGAAGGTAACCTCATCCGCCAAATTTACAGCAATGTTCTATAGCTGTATTTTATGGCGTTATCTTTATGGAGAAGGCCAGGAGCTGAGTTACAAATTTCAGTTTCATAGAAGCCAACTATTTCTGAGGTTTTCTCTCAGACTGTATATATAAGGCTTACGGTCTCCTAACTGTTTAAACAAAGGGCCAGTTTGCTGGACTGTGGGGGGGGGGGGGCTGGACTGTGGCCAATGGGTGTAGAAAATGCCCCTGTGCAATGGGAGTAAACAATGTTGTTGATTTTGTTTTCAATTTCTTTTTATTGATTTTTTTCCCAAATACAATTTTTTTTTTTACATTTATACAAGATTCGTTTGCAATATACATTGTTCCCATTAATTATTCAATATACAGAATCTTGATGAATATCTATTAGTTACTTTATCATTAAAAGTACATTTCATCATTTATCTACACATGTTCCTACTATCTTCCATATCCATTCATCCTTACATCCATTCATCCCCAAAAAAAGAAAAAGAAAGGAATTTACCCCGTCTCCCCCTCATTTCTCTCCCATATTCTGCTTCATTTACATTTCCTCTTCATATTTCTCCTGATTTTCATTTATATATATTCTTTCATCCCTTCTGTGAGCCGAAATTTGTCCCATTTTTGCCATATTACTGGCGTTTGACTATTTATGTATCCTTCTTCTCTTATCTGTCTTTCCATATATTGTATTTTGTTCATACACATATCTAGTCTACTATATTTGGGCTTCTACTTTCTCTCCATTTGCAAGCTATTATTGTTCTAGCTGCCGTTGTCATGTAATCAAAAATATCCGTCTTGTTACTCTTTATAGAATCTGGAATGAAAGATAGTAATGAAATATCTATATTTAGATTCCTCTCTATTCCCGACACTTTCCAATATATTTTGTGAACTTTTTCCCATAACTTTCTTACCATGTGACAACCATACCAGATGTGGTGCATAGTCCCCCTTTCGACCTTACATCTCCAACAAATATCTGTTTGTCCGCTATTTATTTTATTTAAAGCTACTGGGCTCCAATACCATCTCATTGCTATTTTGTAATTTCTTTCTTGGTACTTGATCGCTATAGATGTTTTATGAATTTTTTTAAATATTTTCTCCCATTCTATTTCTGACATTGATCTCCCTATTTCCTTTTCCCATTTTTTCATACTTGTTAGCTCTCTAAAGGGGTCCTGAGGGGAGTAGTAGGCCATATATCTTAGATACTTTTTTAATATGATTTTGTAAATTCAAATAGATAAGTGAAATTGTGATAGAGCTTAGTGAATGAGGTGGAGCTTCTTTTTCATAATACTACAATACTACTCAATCACGCAAAGAAAAAAATGAATTTTTGCTTCCACTTGATTAGATGATTGAGATCAGCAGAGCTTTCCCTTGTTTTCAAAGCTCTGGAACGATTGCACTTGCAAAGTGCACAGTTTAATTGCCTTTAGTAAATCAACCCCAATGTCTCAGGCTTGGTAGTCTGTGGGAGGGAAAAAAAATTCATAACGCATGTGGTCAGTAGGATGAGGAGTAGTGCCGTATCATTTATCTCAGTGGGAGGAATAGTTCCCGTTTGTTGGTATCAGTGAGGTGCTCCATTGATGGTATCAGTGGGAGGAATAGTGACTGTTTATTGGTATCAGTGGGTTGCTCCATTGATAGTATCAGTGGGAGGAATAGTTCCCGTTTGTTGCTATTAGTGGGATGCTCCATTGATGGTATCAATGGAGGAATAGTTCCCGTTTGTTGGTATTACTGGGATGCTTCATTGATGGTACCAGTGGGAAGATTGTTCCTGTTTTCAGTGGGTGCTGTATTGATGGTATCAGTGGAAGGGATAGTTCCCGTTTGTTGGTATCAGTGGGTCAATCCATTGATGGTATTAGTGGAAAGAATAGTTCCTGTTTGTTAGTATCAGTGGGTCGCTCCATTGATGGTATTAGTGGGAGGAATAGTTCCCGTTTGTTGGTATCAGTGGAAGGAATAGTTCCCGCTTGTTGGTATCAGTGGGGTGCTCCATTGATGGTATCAGTAGGAGACATAGTTCCCGTTGGTTGGTATCAGTGGGGTGCTCTATTTATGATATCAGTGGAAGGAATAGTTCCTGTTTGATGATATCAGTGGGGTGCTTCATTGATGGTATGAGTATGAGGAATAGTTCATGTTTGTTGGTATCAGTGGGGTGCTTCATTGATAGTATCAGTGGGAGTATTAGTTCCCGTTTGTTGGTATTAGTGGGGTGTTCCATTAATGGGACCAGTGTGAGGAATAGTTACAATTTGTTAGTATCAATGGGGTGCTTCATTGATGGTATTAGTGCAAGGAATAATTCCAGTTTGTTGGTATCAGTGGGAAGAATAATGTCACATTGTTGATGTCATCGAAAGGAGGGGTGTTTCATTGTTAGTGTCAATGGGAGGAATAGTGCCTTTTATCGGTGGAAGGAATAGCACCCCACAGCAAGCAAAGGGCTGCATCCAGTCTGTGGGCTGCAGCTTGGAAACCACTCCCCTAGGTGACTACTTCCGCAGCACTCTACACCTAACCACATATTTTGTCCATGTGCTGGTACTAATTACCCCAGAAATGTACCATAAGATTATTTGGGTTTAAATTCAAACTCTAGACAAAACATAGTAAACCTACATAAAAGATATTACCTCTCCAGACGTACCATTTCGCCAACAGCCTCCAATGCATACCTGGGAGCTGTTATTCCCTGCAGTAAGCAGACACAACAAACAGATTGCACTTCCACTGTTGCTTTCTTAAAGCGGAGCTCAACCCAAAAGGGAAAGCTGTGCTTATTCACCCCCCTCTGCTGCCACATTTGCCACCTTTCAGGGGGAAGGGGGGAGCGGGTACCTGGTTTTGACAACTACCCGCTCCCAGGTCCGGCTGATTTCCCCACAGTGAACTCAACCAGAAGTTTAGCCCCCCCTCCTTCCCCACCACCAGGCCATTCACAAAGCGCAGTGTGCTTTACGCATGCACAGTATGGAAACTTACCTGAGATGGCGTGGCAGGATCCGAGAGCCGATTAAAACAAATCTGCTCGGGTGAAGACACTGATGGATTCGTGGACAGGTAAGTGTCCTAATTTCAAAAGTCAGCAGCTACAATATTTTTAGCCACTTACTTTTATTTTTTCTGAAGGTAACTGGAGCTCTGCTTCAATATCTAACAAGCTTTATTGGAAGTAGTGCAAACTCACAAAGCCAGACTCATCACATCTCTCACCGCCAGACTCTCTCCTACTTCCTTGATGTGTTTCTCTCCAATAGGGGCTTAACCAGGCCATATACCAGTAGAATGTTATTCAAATATTTTAAGATTGTTCGATTTTCTAATCATAAGTCAAACTGATGTCAGTTTTTTGAAAAAAAAATTTTGCTTAGATGTGCATCCTCACAGGGTGACACTGTGGATGCATCATTATACGTGTGCCAACGTCCTGATATGTTTGAAAATGAATACTAATTTAAACTAGAAACTTGGACTTTAAACAGCACACTAGTAATGAATATAAAAATCTGTAGATATTTATTTGTAGAAAATTATATATAAAAAGTTTATACATTTCATAAATAACAATATAATAATTGTCAGACTATGGCCCCCGACAGGTAGAAGAATCACACTTCCACAACGTTGTAATAGTATAGGTATACTCAAACTAATGAGAAATACATAACCAACAAACAATAGTGATACATGGGGGTGTGTAGCCTTGAACCGGGGTCCAATATGCAGGATTTTTATTCTTGCTCTACATGTTTCGCGTCTCGGAACTCTCCCTCAGGAGCATGGTGGTAGGCAGGTCGTATTAGGTAGTGAACATGAGCCTGAATACCAACACACTGGCAGTGTATGTCTAACCCAAACAGCTAGTAGGGTTTATTGTAATCATAGAACAACAGCAAAATGTTCAGACACAGTCTGCTGGTAAGCAGAAGAGAGAAATCGAATTCCTTTCAGGTGTCTCTAACCTTGCGCACCACAAGTACCACACTAGTGTAAAATACTAGTGCTTAGGCTGAGCAGAGAAATCTGTCCAATAGTTTGCCCAGAAAAGCTGCTGGCAGCTCACAGAGGAGACTCCTCACAGGACTTGCCACTACACCCATAAGCCAGACTTGAAGTGTCTGGCTGTGCTTACTTTTCTGGGCAAACTATTGGGTTTACAATAAACCCTACTGGCTGTTTGGGTTAGACATACAGTGCCAGTGTGTTGGTATCCAGGCTCGTGTTAACTACCTAATACGACCTGCCTACCACCGTGCTCCTGAGGAAACGGTCCTAGACGCGAAACATGTAGAGCAAGAATAAAAATCCTGCATATTGGACCCCGGTTCAAGGCTACACACCCCACATGTATCACTATTGTTTGTTGGTTATGTATTTCTCATTAGTTTGAGTATACCTATACTATTACAACGTTGTGGAAGTGTGATTTTTGTACATGTCGGGGCCATAGTCTTACAATTATTATATTGTTATTTATGAAATATATAATTTTCTACAAATAAATATCTACGATATATAGATTTTTATATTCATTACTAGTGTATCGTTTAATTTCCAAGTTTCTAGTTTAAATTAGATGTCAGTTTTTTACCATACTTATGGGGAAATTCAAATAAGCAGGATAGAAATTGAGGGCCAGATTCACAGAGCCATTACTCCGGTCTATCTCCTGATAGACCGGAGTAATTTCAAATTACCCGCGTCGTATCATTAGTTTGAATCCTCAAAACCATGATACGACGGCTTCGGGCTTCGATCCGACAGGCTTACGTCTCCGTACGCCGTCGGATCTACGCTGCAATCTTTTTCCGCCCGCTGGGTGGAGTTTGCTTCGTTTTCAGCGTCGGGGTATGCAAATTAGCTTTTTCCGGCGATCCACGAAGTTACGATCGTCCGTCGCATTCTCTTACGGCATCTGTAGTCATCTTTTTGCTGCGTAACGTTAGGGAAGCAAAAATCTGGTCTATAGTTAGACAGCCCATGTTAAGTATGGCCGTCGTTCCCGTGTCGAATTTCAATTTTTTTTTGTTTTTGTGTAAGTCGTCCGGGAATAGGAATGTACGTAAACGACACTACTCCAAAAAAATCTGACGTAACAACGTAATTTTGCGTAATGCTCGGCGGGACATTTCTGAACGGAGCATGCGCATTTCGATCGCCGCAGGGACGCGCCTAATTTAAATGCTTCACGCCCCCTAATTGTGTATTTCGATTCCGCCGCGAAAAATACACTACGCCGCCGTACCTTACGGGCCGAAATCTACCTGAATTCGTCTTAGAGCCAGGTAAAATACGGCGGCGTAGTGTATCTCTGATACTCTGCGCCAGGGCAATTGTACCTGAATCTGGCCCTGAATGTATACCATATTTCTAATCTGCAGGCAGAATTAGAGGAAGCAGTTGCCAATCGGTCTATGAAATACAATAAACTATGGGCCAGATTCAGCAAAGGTTACGCTGGCGGATCGAGTGATCCGCCAGCCTAACTGTGGCTTTGAGCCGGCGTTTCTGTTTTCTGTAACCAGAAAACAAGAAACGCCGGGTTGAAGTTCCGATGCGAGCAGCGTAACTGAGTTTCGCCATCGCATCGTTACTTCAACTTAAAAATGGCGCCGGGGGCGTTCCCGCCGATTTACGCTCAAAAAATATGTTAATGAGCGGAAATCGTCAATTCACGATCGAAATCCGGCGCGACGCAATGACGATACGACGTTTCCGGACGGGATACGCGGCGCATAGATATACCTACATGGGGCTGGAGTATCCTATGTTAGGTATAGGCGTCGTCATCGCGTCGGGAAAAAAAAAAAAAACGTCGCTTGCGTAAAACGGTCATGAATGGGAATGTGACGTCATTGACGTTCATTCACAGATTTTGGAGCATGCGCACGGGGATGTTTTGACACTCGACGCATGCGCAGTACGTTAGCGGCGGGATCGCGCGTAGTTAGCATACTACACGCCCCGTACCCGCGACATTTGAATTCCGCCGGCTCATTTGTGATGCGCTGCCGCAACTTTAGGAGCAAGTGCTTCGTGAATGACAGCACTTGCTCCTAAAATTTCGGCAGCGCAACGCAAATCAGAAGCGTTACTCCAGAGCAAAGATGCTCTGGAATACGTGAATCTGGCCCATAATATTTAAAATATGGAACAGCACGAAAAAGGTTTTGTGAATTGCTTTCAGGCAAAGGGTACAACAATAGGTAAAATATGTTCTCCTAGAATACATTAGATATGATGTAAAGGTGAACTCACCCTTTAAGCTGATCACCTCCACATACATGAAGAAAATCTTTGACAGAAGTTACGTTCCCTTTAAATCACAACAACCAGCCTATATTTAGATGGAGTTCCCCCGTCTCTCTCTTGCCCTTGTTGCAGGTGTCTTTGCTGGTGCCTTTTTATATTCCGGAAGCATTTTAAACAAACAATAATATAATGTCATATTCCCTTACCAATCAAACAGCTGTCTCCATCTAAGTGATGAGCTCATGATGGAAATTAAAGGATTTGTATGATAAGTCCGTAAACCTTGTCACCAGATTGGTTAGAATGTCATTTACATACCTTCACCGAGGCAGAATATTTTATGTTGAAAATTTGCTTTTTGATGGACCAGCGCATTGGAAAATAATTTAAAATATGCTGAATCCCCTAGGGCTGAGACACAAAAATAAGCTGTCAATCAGACGTCTCAACTGCTCGCCACAGCCACTGTGGTGAGGAAAGTGAATCTTCCCTGTCCTTCCGGAACTGGGAGAACAGTGATAACTAGTTAATTCAAAGGCTAAAAATAGCTGTGTTACTTTCTAACTGTCAGAAGTAATTTCAGAAGAAACAGGAACCAGTTCCAATGTAAGCAATAACCTTTAGGAGACTATGCATAGGCAAGCCTCCAAATATTATGTATTCAAATTATAAAATTGTACAGACTTCTTTATTAATAATACATAGAAGCGGGGCTTTTTTTTTCAGCAAGAACATCAGGGAACGCAGTTCCAGCACCTACAGCACTGGGGAAGATAGAAAGGTAACAGCACTCTCTGCAGTGGCAACCCAATCCATGCAATAGATCCTCTAAGGCCGCGTACACACCATCGGACATATCCGATGAAAACGGTCCGCGGACCATTTCCATCGGATATGTCCGATCGGGAGTTTGATCCGATGGCGTGTACACACCATCGGATCAAATTCCCCGCCGCCAGCGGGCGCGGTGACGTGGCGGTGACGCGGCGGTGACGTTGACGCCGCCGCGTCACCGCCACGTCACCGCACCAGGAAGTAAAACACTTCCGCGCATGCGCCGAATCCATTCGGCGGCGGCGCGGCGGCGGTGGGGGACGACATGTCTGCTGGTAAGTGTACTAACCAGCAGACATGTCGGGCGGACAGATTCCCACCGGATGGATTTCAAAGCATGCTTTGAAATCTGTCGGGTGGAGAAATCTGTCCGCTAGCCCATACACACGAGCGGAGATGTCTGCTGAAACGGTCCATCGGACCGTTTTCAGCGGACATATCCCCTCGTGTGTACGAGGCCTTAGGCCGCGTACACACGACTAAATAAATCCGATCAAATCGGTCTGACAGACCGATTTGATCGGATTTGTCTGCTGGGATATATTGGTTTGATTGTGTACACACGATCAAACCAAAATCCCCGCCGGCAGACAGCGCAGTGACGTGGCGGTGAAGTTGACGCCGCCACGTCACCGCACCAGGAAGTAAAAAACTTCCACGCATGCGTCGAATCCATTCGACACATGCGCGGGCAGATATGTCCGCTGGTTAGTGTACTAACCAGCAGACATGTCAGACGGACGGGTTCCCAGCAGACAGATTTTAAAGCATGCTTTAAAATTTGTCTGCTGGAAAAACCTATCTGCTCGCCCGAACACACAATCAAATTTGTCTGCTAAAACGGTCCGTCGGACCGTTTCCAGCAGATAAATTAGATCGTGTGTACGCTGCCTTACAGGTGCCTGAGCTCGATGTATCCCATCACACTCCAACTTCATAAACAGTAAAAAGATGCGGCAACTCTGAAATCCTTGAAGTTTAGTTTATTGGTACTTTAGAGTGACAATAAAACAAAAGTGTTGACGCGTTTCGGCAAAAGCCTTAGTCGTAACCTTCAGCACTGCATGTATATAATGGTAAGGGGTATTGGGTTGTGCTACAGTGTCTATTGATACTGGCTTCTGGGGGATCTATTGTTGCTGGAGGAGATATATTTTTGCCAGGGGGGTATTGTTGCAGGGGATGTCTATTGTTGCTGCTGGGGACCTGTTGTCTTTGGAAGGGATCTATTTTTGGAGTGGGGAGGTCAATTGTTGCTTGGGGATCTTTTATTGATGGAGTTGGTCTTATGTTGCTGGGGGGTCAGTTGTTGCTGGAGGGGATCTGCTGTTGAGGTCAGTTGGCTGTAGGGGATCTATTTTACTGCTTTTCTTTCTTCTTTCAAATTACTTAGTATCACAAATGTTTCTTGGTTCCATATTCTCTAAAAGGAGCAGTACTGGGAAGTGGGTAGGAGATGGAACCAAGGAAGGGTGCTCGGAGGTAGGTAGGGGCAGAGACAAGGGGTGACTCCAAAAGAGGGAGTTCCTGCACCTATTCTCTGAGAAAAAAAGCCCTGTATAGAGGGTATCACTAAATGGCAGGTAATTCAGAATACAAAATGAATGACTGCACTCCAGAGGATAAGGATAGAGACTTCATTGTGTAAAAACATCCAACATCCAACATCAAGAAATTATTATAGCCAGAGCATCATAGCACCTGTTGGCCAAGGACAGCATTATTATCACCTGGATCAGTGTTACCTGTTGCTTGTTTCATCACTAAATGGCGAACCACGGTCCGGGTCCTGACTGAGTGACAGTTCTATTTGGACAGCCATGACCGCACCATTCAGAAGCTTGTGTTCTCTCTCTCTCTCTCTCTGGATCTGTCCACCCACTCACTTTGCCACTGCTGTTGTCATCCTCATAACAAGGCAGAGTGAGGGAGGTGCAATATGTCTGGATGTAGGGTAGTTCTAGTCCTCTCACCGACTCACCGATCGCACAGGTGAGTCGGAAGATGAACCGGAGGGTGACGGGAGGGGGGGCATCCCCTTTCGCCACCTGTAGGAACGATCAATCGGCAGAACAGCCACTATGATTGTTTCTATGGTGTAGGGAATCACCGGCTGAAAATGCTGATATCTGAATGATGCCTGTAGCTGCACATACTGTATTAGGAATCTTAATTTTATTTCTGTTGATTGCTGATGAGAACAATTAACAGATGGATTTATTTGTTCCTGCCCCCAATCTTTCCTTTGCTCACTGCCTGGACCACATACCTCCCCCACTGTGCTATATGTTTTCTGCTGCACCACTGGCATGGTTTTATCCTCTTAGTCCTCCAAAGATTTAGCAGAAAGTTGTGCTTAAAGCGGGGGTTCACCCAAAAATCAACATTCTGCGATTAGATCCAGCATACTGCTGACATCTGCTGTATGCTGTTTTTTTTTTTTTTGTACTTATCGTTTTAGCAGCCGTTGTTATCCGGCTCCGAGCGGGGATTCCTTCCGGGTATAGGTGTTCCTAAGCCAAGCGGAGTTGATTGACGGGCTGCTAAAGCGCATCACGCCTTCCGAAAATACCCAAAGTGACACCTGGGTGTTTACGGCTCTACATGGCAGGCGCAGGCGCCGTAAACACGCGAAGGCGTGACGCACTTTAGCAGCCCGTCAATCAACTCTGCTTGGCTTAGAAATGCCTACTCCCCACAGAAATCCCCGCTCGGAGTCGGATAACAACGGCTGCTAAAACAATAAGTACAAAAAAAAAACAGCATACTGCAGATGTCAGCAGTATGCTGGATCTAATCGCAGAAAGTTGATTTTTGGGTGAACCTCCGCTTTAAAGTAGAACTTTTTCCATTTTGGATAGAATAAGGGGGGGTTATAGCCCCTGTTAATTTGTTTTTGCCATCCATTAATTTCCCTTAATTTCCTGCCCCATAGCCAAACAGTAAATGAGAGAACATTTTTGCAGATTAAGGGAATCCCTTCCCCCTCAAGGCCATCAGAACTAGTGTCCTCACTGGAAAATTTCAGGGCAGGTACTAAACAGGAAGGGGAGTGACCTTGACAGGAAGGGGTAGATCATATTTAAATTAGGTGTTGCACAAGTTTAGTCAGGCCTAGGGCAGCATAAAACCTAAATACACCACTGGTCTATGGAACAGGAAATGATCGTAAATCTCCCTGACATGACACAGTTAACAAATATAAAAACAGTGAACGTTATAGTGTCTACGAACTATGGCATATATACACTGGATTTTTTACTACTAGCAGAGATCAGCGACTTAGTGAGACTGATAGTGCAGCGTGCAATCTGACACCTACTTACAATGGGTGGGAACTGACTAGCTGCCACAAATACAATGATAATATACACCATCAACTGTACTAATGACACTGGCTGGGAAGGGGATAACATCTAGGCTGATCAAAGGGTTAACTGTGTATTATATGCTGCTTTTTACTAATAACCTTTGTTTCTAGAAACAGAGATTGTTCCCTCTGTACAGAGCCCTGTGTTGATTGTCAACACAGGGCTCTGGGCTGTGATTGGACACAGCTTATCAGCAGGTCCCGGCCATGAATCATTGGCGGGGACCTTCTGAGAGACTACCGCTGTGTACAGTCACAGCAGGTGTTGGCGGTGGGGGTAGAGATGTATGCACCCAGTGCCGATCCTGACCTCCCTGGAGCCCGAAGCAAAATGACATGTTACATTAAAGTTGAGAAGCGGGGCCCTAAGCGGCTTGCATAGTAAGCCTAAAGGGTGGATCGGCCCTGTATGCACCGGAAACAGACAGGGATGTACCAGTATGTGTGCCTGTATGGGCTTGCCTGTCCACATTACATAGTGGGTGGTCTAAAAGTAAGTTAAGTTTAGATGATAAGCTATACAGGAATACAGAGTCTAAAATAATTGTGTGTATGTAACAGTTTAGGTCATGGGTCTTCAAACTATGGCCCTCCAGTTGTTCAGGAACTACAATTCCCATAATGCCTACTCATGTCTGTGAATGTCAGAGTTTTACAATGCCTCATGGGATGTGTAGTTCTGCAACAACTGGAGGGCCGTAGTTTAAGGATCCCTGGATTAGGTTATCAAGTGATACCTTCCATGTGCAATAATCAATTCCATAGCTTCATCCACCCGGGCTCTCAGAGAGTCTTTGCTGGCCAGCAGCAGTAGCAATTGGGCTGGAGAAAGTTCTAGGAGCATACCAGTAATTTTACTTGCAAATTCCTAAAAGAAATACATTGTTATATGTTTCGGGTGTGCCAAAAATGTTTATATTGTATGAAGCGAACATCACAAAGCAGTTACAAAAATTGACAAGTCCCTTACAGGATGCATGGCTTGTACATGAGGATACAGCCGCTCCCCAAGAGCCTGTCTGTGAGCTGGAAGAGGATCTGGATCATCACTGGGGTTTCCATTCAGAAGCTGGCCTAAAAGGCCTTGTGTCAATCGACAGCGGTCTCCTGAAAACTCTAAAATAAAAACAAGCATTTGTGTTACGTGAAGGCCAAATGAAAAACTACGCTATTGTGCAAGGGGAATGTAAAAAATAATAATGAATGGAACAAACCTGCCTCTGTCACTCCGAGATCCAGCTCTTAAACCACTGCTTCGTCGCTTGTCCCGTTCTCTTTCTCGGTCACACTCTTCAGAATTCTCAGCCTCTGCATCAAACCTTTAATAGCAAACCTTGTGACTTATCAGTCAAATTGGTTTTAGAGCACCTTACAGGATACAGATCTGTAGTGATTACCACTGGGTTATATGCTGTCAACCACTTTAAGTATCAAGTCTACAATTATCGCCTAAAGTCAAGACTGATCGATGCATCACGTTTAACGATTCAAAAGTGACCTCTAAACACCCACAAGGAGGAAGCGGATGTCACACAAATAGTGAAAAGTAATAGGATAGTCAAATTATGAGAATTTCTTGTGGAATCTTACCTTTTAAGGTTAAATCTCTAGATTACTGATTTCGCAGTTTTTCCATCTCTCTGCGGAATTTGAATTCTTTCACTTCAAAGCCACCCAACTCTGTCAAAATCTGTTTGAATGAGTAGCAGGGCTCAAGTCCTGCGGGAACGCGTGGGAACGGAGTTCCTGCACTTTTTTCACAGCAGGAACTCAGTTCCCTTTGCAGGACTAGAGCAGGCGAGAGCAGCCAATCATTCACTAAGCGGTGATGCCCAGCTCGAGTCACTGTCAGGGGCAGACGAACCTTAGTAATCCTTTATGTTACTGGCCGCTTCCTGTATATGGATTCATCGGGTAGTGTGCGGGTATTCTGTCACTTACTCGATGCTAGATATGTGCATTCCCATTCGTACGAATGTTATTTTCGTACGAAAATGTTCATTTTCGTACCCGCAGGATAATGTGTACATACGAAAAAATTAAAGCACCAAAATACGAAAACTACGAGATTACGAATGAGCCGCATAACGAACAACCGCAAATACGAACGAATGATCCGACGAAAAAAAACGACAAAACGAAAACGGCAAAAGAACAAAAATGACATCTATAACAAAAGATTTGCATGCTGTATTTTGTTTCAATCCTTTTTCTGTTTGTTTTCAGTCCTATGTTCATTGTTCATATGACATCTATAACAAAAGATTTGCATGCTGTATTTTGTTTCAATCCTTTTTCTGTTTGTTTTCAGTCCTATGTTCATTGTTCATATGACATCTATAACAAAAGATTTGCATGCTGTATTTTGAATCCAAAATACGAACAGAAAAAAGGAATTTAAAATTCAGAATGCCTTCAGATGTCATATGAACATACGACTGAAAATAGCAAAAGAAAAGGGTTTCAAGATACTGCAAATCATTGACGAAAATTCACGAAAATTATTGTCTAACAAGTAACGAACATGAATTAAACAGAATAACAAACCATCCCGCATGTACAAAAAAAAACAGTAACGAAAATACGAAATGATCGGAATACGAAAAAATTGCGTCATACGAAAAACGAACGGGAACAAACAGGAAAACGGGCGTCTTACGAAAAACGAACGAAAATGAAAAAACGGAACGATACGAAACAGAACAAAAAAAAAGAATTTTTTTTCTGTGCACATGTCTACTCGATGCCACAATGTTTCCTGGGAGCTTTTGTCATTGTTCCCAGGAGGCATTGTGGGATTTAGAAAGAACTTGCTTCTTTCTAAATCCCGCGATAACTCGTGCCAGAGAAAAAAAAGCTGCCATTCTGATTCCTAAGCCACATACTAGTTCCAGGACACTAAAGTGTATCAAAAAATATTTAAAGTTTTGGATAAACTGGAGAGAGATTAGAGCCCCTGTCAGGTTATTTTGCTGCCTGTTCCAATTTTGGATATTCACCCACTACTGTTTACCATGAAAGTAAAAGAAAAAAAGGCCAAATTTTGGGTTGACAGCAGAGATGGGAAATCTACCAATGACATCTCTCAATTCCCTCACATTAGAAGGATTTCCTCTCATTCCTGTTTTGGCTATGGAACAGGAAGTGAAACAAAATCTTCCCTATGGAACAAATGGCAAAATCCTTTCCCTACTGTATCCACAATAACTCGGACAAATTTGTTCAGCCAAACTGAAACTATTAGGCTGGGTTCACACCTATGCGAATTGAGTGCGGCTTAAACCGCATTTAATACGCAGAACATTTCTAAATACATTGTTTTCAATGAGGCTGGTTCACATATGTGCGATGCATTCGCACTGTGCATTGCAGAAAAAACGTGTGCAGATTTTATGCCTAGCGGTGCGGCTCAGGTGCGAATTCAGTCCCATTATCTTCTATGGGTACGCAGCTGATTCGCAGATGTGTTCAGTTCTCTTCAGGAATTTCTCTCATTCAGCTCAATACACTTCTCCCCCACTCTGCTCTCACCCGGAACTTCTCCCAGGTCTCCAAATTCGCAGTGCAGCAAAAAGGGAGCTAATCTGCTGAACACTTCTCTTATCTATCTGCAGAGATAAAAGAGCTGAAATACGCACGCACCGCACAAGTGTGAACCCAGCCTGAATCTTTAGGCTCTTTTTGAGGAGGTAGCAGGGGTGTTGCTTTCCAGCACTGTGTGTATGGATGAACACAGCCCAGCACCAGAGCATGCATGCATTGGTGCCACTTTAGCAACCGGCTTGCTAAGGGGGCACCTGGAGGAAGAAGGGTTTGGTGGGGGTCCAAAGAAGAGGTAAAGGACTGCTCTGTGCAATATTGTTGCGCCAGCATAAAATCCTGAGGGCGTCAATAGACCTCCAGTCAGGATTTCAAAACCACTTCCCGGACGTCAATTGGCTGGGCGGGAAGTGGTTAAAGAGGTTCCTCTTTGTTTCCCTGCAGCGTGCCCTTTTTAACTCCGGTGCATGTGCAGAAGAAATCGCCACAGAGGGATTTGCAAATATCTCCTAGACCGTGCAGGTCTGGGAGATATTTCAAGCACCTACAGGTAAGCCTTAATCTAGGACAGCCCTGCTGGGTGAGATCACATAGCTATACATCACCTCGCTCGTCCCTGACTCCCGTGCGCGTGCCTGGCAGGCGTGATCGCCGCCGGGCACCCACGATTGCTCATTACAGAGCGAGGACCGGGAGCTGTGTGTGTAAACACACAGCTCCTGGTCCTGTCAGGGAGAGAAATGCTGATCTTCTATTCATACAATGTATGAACAGCGATCAGTCATTTCCCGTAGTGAGTCCCACCCCCCCTTCAGTTAGAACACACCCAGGAACATACTTAACCCCTTCCTCGCCCCCTAGTGTTAACCCCCTCTCTGCCAGGGGCATTTTTATAGTAATCAATGCATTTTTATAGCACTGATCGCTATAAAAATGCCAATGGTCCCAAAAATGTGTCAAAAGTGTCTGCCATAATGTCACAGTACCGATAAAAATCGCTGATCACCGCCATTACTAAAAAAAATAATAATAATATAAATGCCATAAAACTATCCCCTATTTTGTAAACGCTATAACTTTTGCGCAAACCAATCAATAAACGCTTATTGCGATTTTTTTTTTACGAAAAATATGTAGAACATATTGTATCAACCTAAACTGAGGAAAAAAAATTATTTTTTTATATATATATATATATATATATATATATTTTTGGGGATATTTATTATAGCAAAAAACATTTTTTTTTTTCAAAATTGTCGCTCTATTTTTGTTTATAGCGGTAAAAACTAAAAACCGCAGAGGTGATCAAATACCACCAAAAGAAAGCTCTATTTGTGGGGACAAAAAAGGACGCCAGTTTTGTTTGGGAGCCACGTCGCACGACCACGCAATTGTCAGTTAAAACGACGCAGTGCCGAATCGCAAAAAGTGCTCTGGTCTTTGACCAGCAATATGGTCTGGGGCTGAAGTGGTTAACCAATTGCTTACTGGGCACATATACCCCCTTCCTGCCCAGGTGAAATTTCAGCTTTCAGCACTGTCACACTTTGAATGACAATTGCGCGGTTGTGCGACGTGGCTCCCAAACAAAATTGACGTCCTTTTTTTCCCACAAATAGAGATTTCTTTTTGTGGTATTTGATCACCTCTACGGCTTTTATTTTTTGCGCTATAAACAAAAATAGAGCGACAATTGTGAAAAAAAACTAATTTTTTACTTTTTGCTATAACAAATATCCAAAAAAATAAATAGTTTTCTCAGTTTAGTCCGACATGTATTCTACATATTTTTGGTAAAAATAAAAATCACAATAAGCGTATAGTGACTGGTTTGCGCAAATGTTATAGCATCTACAAAAATTCTGAAATTTTTTTGTTATTATTATTTTTTTTTTTTTTACTAGTAATGGTGGCAATCTGTGATTTTTGTCAGGACTGCGATATTGCGGCGGACACATCGGACACTTTTGACACATTTTTGGGACACATTTATACAGCGAACAATGATATAAATATGAAGTGACTGGCAGGGAAGGGGTTAATACTAGGGGGCGAGGAAGTGGTTTTATGTATTCCCTAATTAGTAAATCTTACTGTGGGGGGAGGGCCTCCCGGCAATTCAGAGCCGCATTGTGGCTGTAAAAACCCACCGTGCGGGTGGGAAGAGGTTAAGGCTCCATGCACATTGGAGCTGATAAACTGTAGTTTATTGGAGTTTGGACATTTTTTTTAAAAGTCCATAAACTCCACTCTATGTTAGCCTATGTGTCCATGCACACATGGACGTTTTTCAGCCTTAATGAGCAGTGAAGTTTATGGGCTTTTTTCTGAACGCCCGAAGATCGATTTCAAAGCGCCAAAAAAATGCTAAAAAACACCAAACGCTAATAAACACTCAAAAATACTCAAAACCGATTGGCTAGCCAGCGTTGTTTAGTGTTTTTGATCCAATGGAAAAAAACGCTAAAAACGGTAATGCTGAAAAACACAAAAAACGCTAATAAACGCTATTGCAAAAATGGTAAAAAACCTTAAACGCTTCCCTGCAAAGCTACTGGTGTTTTCATAACATTATTTTAGTGTCCAGTGTGCATGGAGCCTAACGCCCCATACACACCATCAGATTATCTGAAGATTTTTGTCTTCAGATTTACCAAAACCATATAATATGAGGTCAGACCTTAAGAGTTTCAATTTGTATGCAATCAGGCAGGCCCTTGTACTACATGGTTTTGGTAAATCTGAAGACAAAAATCTTCAGATAATCTGATGGTGTGTATGAGGCAAGTCTGTTGTATCCCAAAAGGAAAAAAAAATATATGTTTTTGATGTAATTACTTTTAAAGTGTAAGCTGGAGTTTGGCTTAAATTTGTTAGTTTATCTAAATCTTAATTTTCATAAATAATTGTGTTTTTATTCATATCAGGACATTTCAGTGACACTTGTAACTGAATGTGATTACGACTTTATAAATTCACTTGGTTACATGCATCACAGGAATGTCCTGATATGAATAAAAGCACAATTATTTATGAATGGCTCCTCTAACGCAGGTCTTTTAATCATTTTCATTTTATTTTTTTACTTTTATTTTGTTAATATTCATGTTAAAACAGGAAGAATAAAGGTAAAAGGGGGTATAGGCTGTTTTAAGCCCCCCTTTTCCTAATGGGATTATTGGCAGGGGCAGTTTCAAGGTTCCCCTGGGAGTTTTAGGCGGGAAGTAAGGGGATTGGTTGAAGCATTGAGTTGCTAGGGGAAAAATCTAAGATGGTGATAGGTTAAAAAAGGTTTTGAGCGGGAAAGTTCCAGGTTGGCTTAGAGCAGGGGTCTCAAAGTACCGGCCCGCGGGCCATTTACGGCCCGCGGACCGGTAATAAATGGCCCACGGCAAATCCCCACGATTCGCGATAAATCCCCGCGATTCGCGGTAAATCCCTGCGATTCGCGGTAAATCCCCGCGATTCGCGGTAAATCCCCGCGATTTGCGGAAAATCTCCGTTTAACAACTCCAAGCCGTGGAGCGGGGGGCTCAACAACTTTGATCTGCGAACCCCCCCGCTCAACAACTCCGATCCGCTCAACCTCCCCCGCTCAACAACTCAGATCCGCGGACCCCCCCGCTTATCAACTATGATCTGCGGACCCCCCTCGGCTCAACAACTTCGTTGGGAGGTATGCCTGATGTGCTCTGATTGTGCCCTGATGTACCCCATGTACCCTGATATGCCATGTGCCCCAGGTACCCTGATGTGCCTCATGTACCCTAAAAGGACCCTGATGTGCTGGGCTCTGTACATCAGGGTACCCTGTGCCCTGTAGTGCCATGTGCCCTGTACTGATGTGCTGTGCCTGATGTGCTCTCATGTGCCCTGATATGCCCCATGTGCCCTGATGTGTGCCATGTACACTGATTTGCTGGGCTTTGTACCCTGATGTGCTGTTTCATGTGCCCTGTACCCTGATGTGCCATGTCCTGTACCCTGATGTGCCATGTGCCTTGTCCTGATATACCACAAAAATCCTCCTGCGCTCTGGTGTATCGCCAAACTGGGTGTATCAGTATGGTATAAAGGCAAAGTCTTAAGTCTTGCAGCCCTCCACAGAACAAAGGGTGTTCATATGGCTAAAATGAAAAAAAGAAAAAAAAAGGAGGGCGCACCGACCTTGTGCATTACCACTTATACATTTTAATATACACAAAATAAAAAGCAATGGTCCTACTTACAAACATTCAGTAGTAAGCGCATTAAAAACAGCTGAACCTGGACCTCACGGCACCTGCCAGTCAGACCCTAAACACCAATGTGGCTGACGCGTTTCTTTTTTTCCCCTTGTCCTGATATGTCCTGTCCTGATGTGCTGTGCTCTGTACCCTGATGTGGCCTGTTGTGCTGTACCCCTATGTGCTGTGCCCTGTACCCTGATGTGCGCTGTGCCCTGATGTGCCCTGTGCCCTCATGTGCCCTGTACCCTGATGTGCTGTGCCCTGATGTGCTGTGCCATGTGCCCTTATTTGCTGGGCTCTGTGCCTTGATGTGCTGTACCCTGATGTGCTGTGCCCTGATGTGCTGTGCCCTAATTTGCTGGGCTGTGAGCCTTGATGTGCTGTGCCATGATGGTGAGTGGTCAGTGTGTAGTGTAGTGGTCTGTCGGCAGTGTAGTGGTCTGTCGGCAGTGTAGTGGTCTGTCGGCAGTGTGCAGTGTAGTGGTCCGTGTGCAGTGCAGTGGTCCGTGTGCAGTGCAGTGGTCCGTGTGCTGTGGTCCGTGTGCAGTGGTCCGTGTGCAGTGGTCCGTGTGCAGTGCAGTGGTCAGGGTTAATAATGTGTCCGCTGACACCAGTGCTGGGAGTTAATAATGTGTCCGCTGACACCAGTGCTGGGAGTTAATAATGTGTCCGCTGACACCAGTGCTGGGGGGTTAATAATGTGTCCGCTGACACCAGTGCTGGGAGTTAATAATGTGTCCGCTGACACCAGTGCTGGGAGTTAATAATGTGTCCGCTGACACCAGTGCTGGGGGGTTAATAATGTGTCCGCTGACACCAGTGCTGGGAGTTAATAATGTGTCCGCTGACACCAGTGCTGGGAGTTAATAATGTGTCCGCTGACACCAGTGCTGGGAGTTAATAATGTGTCCGCTGACACCAGTGCTGAGGGTTAATAATGTGTCCGCTGACACCAGTGCTGGGGGTTAATAATGTGTCCGCTGACACCAGTGCTGGGGGGTTAATAATGTGTCCGCTGACACCAGTGCTGGGAGTTAATAATGTGTCCGCTGACACCAGTGCTGGGGGGTTAATAATGTGTCCGCTGACACCAGTGCTGGGAGTTACTAATGTGTCCGCTGACACCAGTGCTGGGAGTTAATAATGTGTCCGCTGACACCAGTGCTGGGGGGTTAATAATGTGTCCGCTGACACCAGTGCTGGAAGTTAATAATGTGTCCGCTGACACCAGTGCTGGGGGGTTAATAATGTGTCCGCTGACACCAGTGCTGGGAGTTAATAATGTGTCCGCTGACACCAGTGCTGGGAGTTAATAATGTGTCCGCTGACACCAGTGCTGGGGGGTTAATAATTTGTCCGCTGACACCAGTGCTGGGGGTTAATAATGTGTCCGCTGACACCAGTGCTGGGGGTTAATAATGTGTCCGCTGACACCAGTGCTGGGGGTTAATAATGTGTCCGCTGACACCAGTGGTGGGGGTTAATAATGTGTCCGCTGACATCAGTGCTGGGGGTTAATAATGTGTCCGCTGACATCAGTGCTGGGGGTTAATAATGTGTCCGCTGACACAGAGCTGGGGGTTATTAATACGTTCGCTGACACCAGTACTGTTTTTGAAGTTTGAAAGTTTGCATGCGGCCCCCCATGGGATATGAAAACTTGTCTTGCGGCCCTCATGTAATTTGAGTTTGAGACCCCTGGCTTAGAGGCTTGGGTTACTGGGGAAAATTTTAAAGTCTGAAGGCTCAGGATAGGTCAAACAGGGTCAGCTGACCTTCCAGAACTTTCCAGTTCTGGGAAAAGTCCCTATTTAAGGAGTTGGTTCCGTGGATCGGGGCCAGCCGTTCTAAGGGAGAACTGACAGCGGATCTCCCCGCCCCCCCCCTCCCCTTGTCGCGGTATAGCTTTGGTAAATCCATTTTGCAAGGTTGGCAAAAGGGGATAGTGGTTGGAATAGTTTAAAGAATTTATGCAGCTTGAGTCTTAGTGGCTGAGCTGTAATTTTTTATTGGATACAGTTGATTATATCAGTTTTAAGAGGTAATAGTAATATTTTAATAGTCATTTTTAACCTATTGCCGACCGCCCGCCGTCATTTTACAGCGGGACGGTGGCACTGCTACGCGGGAGCACGTAGCTCTACGTCCTCCCTGTAGCAGCTAATAGGGTACGATAGCCGCCGGGCACCCGCGATTGCTCGTTACAGAGCAGGGAACGGGAGGTATGTGTGTAAACACATACCTCTCGTTTCTGTCAGCGGGGGAAACGCTGATCTTCTGTCCATACAATGTATGGACAGAAGATCAGTGACTTCCCCTAGTGAGGCCACCCCCCCCCTACAGTTAGAACACACCAGGACCACACTTAACCCCTTCCCTGCCCCCTAGTGTTAACCCCTTCACTGCCAATAGCATTTTTATAGTAATACAATGCATTTTTATAGCATTGATCGCTATAAAAATGCCAATGGTCCCAAAAATGTGTCAAAAGTGTCCGATGTGGCCGCCATAATATCGCAGTACCGAAAAAAAAGAGAGACTGAGGATAGACGAGATACAGGCGAGACAGACGAGAGAGGAATTACTGGCGAAAATGGCAAGACTGTCCTAACAGAACCCGCCAGCAGAACTTTACCAATGGGCCACTTATCTACCGATTATAGTGGTCTGCATTATATTCCTCGTGGCCACGTTCCGAATGCTGTTTAAAAGCGCATCTGCAAAAGTGTTTTTCTTCTCTGTATATATTTTTTTCAACCTGTACATAATTCCACTTGTAATCAACTATTTCTCAGGAGTGGAAATTAATATATGTATTGTTTGGCCACTGAAGGCTGAAGTGGGACCAGAACTCAGCCTAGCTATAGGATGGATGTTCCATTTCTATATCGCATACTTCATTCTGGGACTACACATGCTGGTTGAGTTTATCGTTTATAAATTTGTTATCCTACTTGTGCCGCTATTTATGTTCTCATATTTGATGGCATATGGACTGAAAACACTTGTTAGAACCTTTGTGGTACATGGTGTGTACCATATGCTGGAGGCTCCACAAATTCTCCAGGTACTGGCATTGTGGCTTGCCCTGCACTACATTGTGTGCATTATGTTACAAAAGCTTCCATGGGGTACCTGCAGCAACATGTTGACCATTGTCGTGCTTTTGTTGGAGTTTGCAGCATTTTACTGGATGAATGCATTGGATGCGACATCTCTGGAGAAGATTAACCCATGTATGATATAAAATGGAATGAGGGACGCTGTGGGAAGAGGGCAGAGGGATGCCGTGGGAAGAGGGCAGAGGGACGCCGTGGGAAGAGGGCAGAGGGACACCATGGGAAGAGGGCAGAGGGATGCCGTGGGAAGAGGTCAAAGGGACGCCATGGCAAGAAGGCAGAGGGGTGCCGTGGGAAGAGGACACAGAGACGCCGTGGGAAGAGGGCAGAGGGATGCCGTGGGAAGAGGGCAGAGGGACGGCATTGGAAGAGGGCAGAGGGATGCCGTGGGATGAAGGCAGAGGGATGCCATGGGATAAAGGCAGAGGGATGCCGTGGGAAGAGGGCAGAGGGATGCCGTGGGATGAAGGCAGAGGGATGCCGTGGGATGAAGGCAGAGGGATGCCATGGGAAGAGGGTAGAGAGACGCCATTTGATGGGGCGGAGGGACACTGTGGGATGGGGATGGAGGGACACCATGGGCAAAAACACAAAGATACAGCGCTCAGAATGTTCAGTGATGTCCATAAAATTAAGCTCAGATGTCCATGTCTATAAAATAGCAGTCATATAGGAAATGATTTGTAGTGGATAACCAGGGCTGCTTCTCCATGAGTGAAGTCGACTCAAATATACATGAAAGAGAAAAGGAAAGGATAAAAGCGCCTCTGGGTTATCTAGTAGGATTTTTAATGACAGGTAGGACGTATCTAACACTTACATGTAGTGTGATATCGGCCGGAGATAAAATGCTGGCAGTCTAGGAGAGCAGGAAGGTCTCAGGATTATGCAGGCTGTATTGAACGTCCAATCAATGGCTTCAGAAGCGCTGAGTATGTCACTGCAGGAGATGGACGTGCTGACAGGGGAGCGGCTGGTAAGGGAGAAGTTCATCAGGGTGTCAGCAATCCTAGGCTGAAAATAGGCTGGTGCAGAGCGGTGTCCAGGATCAAGGAGCTCTGAGAGAAACAGCTCGTGTTCCGGGTGGTGACGTCAGGAGGACAGTGGAGGACGGTGGCTGATCAGGGCCAAAAGTTCACACAACGCGTTTCAGAGCATATCGCAGGTCCATAGGAGAAACCGCGCGCTCCTTTCTCAAGTGTAGGCAGGGACAGGAATGGAAAAACTTAAGAAGAAGTCATGGGGGGTTCGACAGCCAATCGGAAGCCTCAAAACACGATCGTTTTGTGTAATGAGCTGCCGTGTAAGTGAAGGGAAATTTGGAAGGAAGATAGAAGAAGGAAAAATGGAGCTGAAAGATAATTCTAAAGAATTATAGTAATAATGTTAAAAAGCACATACATTTTTGCTTGTGTTTAGAATTAAAAAGAAAAGAAAACTGTAGTAAAAGCGGGAATGCAGTAATTAGATACATTTCATTGAATGGGTGTTGCGCCTAACATAATAACAATGGCAAAATAATCTCATAGAATTATAAACTTAGTTAATCAAGAAAAGAGATATAGGGAGAGTTGATTAGTAGGTTACCCGTTAGTGAGAGGATGTTCTGTACAATAGATAAGGTAAGGCTAATATGTCTATGTATATACGAACATATGTAAGATGCAAAATCATATAATATATGGAGTAGTCGCGCAATAAAATGAAATATTAATGATCGCTAAGGGGGGGGCTATTAGAATAAAAAATATATATTTTATATATTTTTTATTCTAATAGCCCCCCCTTAGCGATCATTAATATTTCATTTTATTGCGCGACTACTCCATATATTATTAATATAAGCCATTGATTGGACGTTCAATACAGCCTGCATAAGCCTGAGACCTTCCTGCTCTCCTAGACTGCCAGCATTTTATCTCCGGCCGATATCACACTACATGTAAGTGTTAGATACGTCCTACCTGTCATTAAAAATCCTACTAGATAACCCAGAGGCGCTTTTCTCCTTTCCTTTTCTCTGAGGGACACCATGGGAGGAGGGCAGAGGGACGCCATGGGAAGGGAACAGAGGGATGCCGTGGGAACGTGGGTCCCGCAGACTCGATGTCCACAGGCATACCTGCAATCGGGAGGAAGATTGGGGAAATGCTGATGTAAACAAGCATTTCCCCAGTCTTCCTAGTGACAAGACAGTGATCACAGCTTACTGTAATCAGAAGATTCATACCAGACACAGTGCCTGGTATTGTCGGGATCGAAGTTGGATCCCTGTTCATTGAAGTTGGACGCATGTCGTACTTCAAGTCGCAGGACAAAATCGGATCCAAAGTAGTACGACTGTTGTGTCGTAACAGTGTGAACCCAGCCTGAAGATGTCTGCGCAGATGGACAGAGCATTTGGTTCCTTCATCCTAAAATCGACAGGCCTGAGATTTTTTCACCGAAGGGGATCTCCTCTGCAATTCGGAGGTCATCTTTGACCTCCGAATTGCAGAGGAGTTCGGCTACGTGCCCAGATAAAAACAGGACTAACATTTATTTACTGGCACACACTGGACAACATACAATGACTGGCATGCACTGACCTACACTAACAGAGGACGTCCAGATGTACATAAACTGACTAGTACATGCTTTAGAGAGATGCACACAGACGGACAACCAAATTAGGAGAGAGTAGATCGCACACACAGATTATAGGATGAGGCCTACTACATACATACATCCAACATTAGAAAAAGGATGACTAGCATCCAGTAGGGTAGCTTAGTATAGTTTAGTGTAGGTCCTGCCCTAGAAGAGTCTACCTTGCCGTGGTGGGCAGGCTTGGAATCTCTTGGTCAAAAGTGTGTCAGCGAATGGGCGAGACGATCGATAGATTTTACCAAAGGACTCTTGGTTTATTCAGAGTATATATCGTTGGAAAATGAAAAAATGTGTATAGATCCATAATTATACTTTCATAAACACACAATAAAAATTTGGTATATTTACATTTGAATTGTTTCCTCTTTTATTTAATTATTTTCATGATCTGGGGTCATTACCACTTGGATGCCCAGGCCACATTTGCAAGACTGGAAGGGGCTCTATGGCTACTTCTTCCACTTCTGGTGTGTGTAGGGATGTGTAATAGGTGTTTATGTAATAACATGTATATATGTATGTACTGACAAGTCTCTTATGTGACAGTAGTGACAAGGTCCCCTCAATGGAGACATCAGGGGTCTTCTGGCTTCACCCCAAGTACAGGATATATGATTAAATCCTGTAATGAAACATCACCCTTTACTAGGAAAAGATATCAAGTTACATATATATCGGGAATTCTTTGCTGTTATCCAGGGCTAGAGGATCTGCTCTATTCAGATGAAGAGTTTTTCTTCCCTCACAATCAATACTTTAGTAATAAGCCTTTCTCTAGTCTCCAATATAATTGTGAAATTCTCAATTTTAAAAGTGACTGTAAAGTGACTGTAAAGCTTTAATTTTTTTCCCATTAAAATAATAAACATTTAATACTTATCTGTTCTGTGTAATGGTTTTGCACAAAGTAGCCCTGATTTTCCTTTTCTTAGGCCTACCCCCGTCTGCACTCCTTGCTCCTCCCCTTGCCTACTATGGGGCACTTGTGAGTGCTCGATCCGGAGCCTCACTGTCTTTGTCGATTGTGTAAAAAACTTCTGCACTTGGTGACGATTAAATGACACAGTGAAAAGAATTGTGACTCTCAGGCCGCGTACACACGATCGAACACGTCCTCTGAAACTGGTCCGCAGCGGACATGTTCGATCGTGTGTACGGTCTATCGGACCGTTTTCCAGCGGACCAAAGTTTCAAAAAATGTCCGCTGGAAACCTGTCCGTTGGACACGTTCGATGGTTAGTACACAGAATCAAGTCGACGCATGCTTGGAAGCATTCAACTTCGTTTTTTAATCACGTCGTTGTGTTCTACATCACCACATTCTGGTCCGAGGGGATTTTGGTCCGATGGTGTGTACGCACATCAGACCAACAGACCACTTCAGCCTGGTCAGATGAAAACGGTCCGTCGGACAAGTTTCATCGGACATGTCAGATCGTGTGTACGCGGCTTCAGAGAAAACAACACTCTAAAACAGTGGTTCTTAACCTTGTTGGAGGTACTGAACCCCACCAGTTTCATATGCGCATTCACCGAACCCTTCTTAATTGGAAAAATAAAATATGATTTTTTCAAATTCAAAACATAGGTATGAGCCTCATAGCATTGTACTCAATATCCTTTTTTTATTATAATTTTTTTGTATGTGGTCCACCTTTCTAGATTTCTAGGTTGGGTATATAAGTTATATATCATATATATCAAGCATGGGCGTCCGCTGAAATTTTTTCAGGGGGGGGGGGGGGGGGATTCGGCATTTGACCCTTTCTTCAAACGCTAGCGGGGGTTAAAAGCGCCCCACTAGCGGCCAAAGAGCGCAACTAAAACGATGGTAAATCGCTTTACCGATAACGTGGCCAGCTGGCAGTGTAAAATAGCTCTTGAGATAATTCAGATTCACTCCATGCCCATATAAACATAGCCTAGAGAATGTACAGACCCCCTTCAGCACAGACCCACCCATTCAACACAGATGGACCCACCAGTCAGCACAGATCCCCCCCATTCTGCACAGACCCCTCCCTTCAGCACAGACCTCCCCCTTCAGCACAGATGGACCCCCTTTAAGCACAGACCCCCCTTCAGCACAGATAGACCCCCCTTCAGCACAAACCCCCCCTTTTCAGCACAGACACACCCTCCCTTCCCCATCCCATTCAGTACCTCATATCAGCCATCAGCGCAGCACAGCATGTTCCCTCCCCCTGTGTACACATAAACACTGGAGGGGGAGGCGGCTTTACTCTGCTCACTGTGCCTGTGTGACATCGCTCAGACAGCCCACGCCCGCAAGAGAAGGGGTTGGTTGGTCAGGTGCAGTGGTTGTCACCCCGCACCAGACCACCCCCGCCCCCCCTGCAATGCCACGGCCAGCAGCTCGCCTCTTTCTCCCTATTCTAACCTGCCTGTCACTGCGGTGCTCTTCACTGTTCAACACCTTCTTGATTTTCCAGGGGGGGTCAATTTCCCCCCCTTGCCCTATGAAGCGGACACCCATGATATCAAGTTATATATCATTTACTTACTTAATAAGCCACTACTGTTCAGAATCAGCCAGAATGTTTATCCGTCTCCAGTCCACATGCCCTACTAGTCATCCCGGACCTCCGGCGCTCAGGCCGCTCTCCCCCAGTCCCAGACACACTGCCAGTGGCCAGGCAAGAAACATGACTCGTCTGAGTCTCTCAGTCTCATCTGCTCTTTCGAATCCTGTCTGTCCATGATATGCGCTGCGGCGCCGCCGCTGCCTGCAGTGGCACTGCCACGGTCGGTGAAGTGATCCGGACCGCAGAAGAGATGATGGCAGCATCGGAGTGACAGCGAGGCAGAGGCGGGAGACACCAAGTGCATGCGCCACCCACCGTGATCACAGACAGGCCAGGCCACATGACCTATTCACCCAATCACAGCACGCCGGCTCGCCATTGTCGAGACTGAACCAATAACATTTTGCTTCTCAGGTTATCTAGTTTTGTCTATATCCTGTACAATATGTCCTCGGTCTCATTCAACCTTTACCAGAGAGGATTATAGCCAGAAATATTTATTCCATATTCAGTAGTGCTGTAGGAATAAAAGTAAAAAAATAGCCAGGACTGAGCGTTTACTCCTTTTACACCGAAGCATCAGAAATATTTCTGTTGGGCTTGACTTATTTCCCAGATCACCTTTCTTTATTAGAAGGGACTTCTCCATCCTGGCTAGCATATATGGTGTGACTAAATGGGGTTCTGAACTAAACTTTTCCTTAAAGTGGTTCTAAACCGATTTTCCTGGCCTGCAAAAAAACAATGTTTTTCTCTACGTGATTCCTCAAGCCTGCCTTGCATACACATGTTCATGAAAAAAAAAAGCTTGAGCAAAGTGCGGTAACGTACAACACATATGACGGCACTATAAAGGGGAAGTTCCATTCGAATGGCGCCACCCTTTGGGACGCTTTTGCTAATTTTTGATAATGCGCTTTTTTTCCCCCTCATGAAAGCATACACACTAGAGCAGTTTTCCTGACGAGAAAAACAACGAAGGGAAAAACAACGTAAACAAATAGAGCAGGTTTTCATTTTTTTGCAGGCAGTTTTCTCGTCGAGAAAACTGCTATGGAGCATAGACACAACCAGTTTTCAGGACCAATCCAAAAAATGTCAGTTTTCTTGTCATGCAAAACGGTCCTGTTTACGCGGCATTAAAGTAATTGTAAAGGTTTTTTATGTATGTATTTAATAATAAACATCTCTATACTTACTTTCTCTGTGTGACAAAATTGCACAAAGTGCTGGTGAACCTCTTCTTTTTGGGTCCCTGTTGGTGCTTCTGGCCCCTCTTCTCTGTCCAGTGCCCCTATAGGAAGCCGCTTCCCATGAGGGAACCTGAGCCCCACTGCTGCATCCATTCACACAGACAGCAGGATGAGGCCCTGTTGTCCCCCCCCCCCCCCTCTCTCATCACTGGAAGTCAATGGCACAGCAAAGCCAGAGAGACCGGGAATTGAGGGGAGAGAAGAGCAGCAGGCATGCATGGCACTGGATCGAATGAGGGCTCAGGGAAGTAAAAGCTGGGGGGGTGAGAGGTGATACTGAAACCTAAAAAAGTTTTACCTTAAAGGGGTTGTAAAGGTTCGTTTTTTATTTTCTAAATAGGTTACTTTAAGCTAGTGCATTGTTGGTTCACTTACCTTTTCCTTTAAATTCCCTTCTAAATGTTTTTTTTTCTTTGTTTTCTTTGTCTGAATTTCTCACTTCCTGTTCCTCCTCAGTAAGGTGTTCAGTAAGCTGTTCTAAATGACTTTCCACCGCTCAGATGATGGTGGAAAGCTTACTGAGGAGAAACAGGAAGTGAGAAATTCAAACAAAGAAAAAAAAATTTAGAAGGGAAATCGAAGGAAAAGGTAAGTGAACCAACAATGCACTTGCTTAACCACTTAAGACCCGGACCAAAATGCAGGTAAATGACCTGGCCCCTTTTTGCGATTCGGCACTGCGTCGCTTTAACTGACAATTGCGCGGTCGTGCAACGTGGCTCCCAAACAAAATTCACGTCCTTTTCTTCCCACAAATAGAGCTTTCTTTTGGTGGTATTTGATCACCCCTGCGATTTTTATTTTTTGCGCTATATACAAAAATAGAGCGACATTTTTGAAAAAAATCTATATTTTTTACTTTTTGTTATAAGAAAAATCAAAGAAACTAAATTTTAGTCAAACATTTAAGCCAAAATTTATTTAGCCACATGTCTTTAGTAAAAAAAAATCGCAATAAAAAAAATAGCTACCTAGCGGGAACAGCGACACTAATACAGCGATCAGAAAAATGATCGCTTAGTGACGCTGGCAATAGGGAGTGAAAGGGTTAACAAGGTCGGTGATCAAGGGGTTAAAACTTTATTAGTGGGGGGTAGGGGGCTACCCTAGACCTAACACTAACTGCCTGTCACACTGACACTAACTGCAGTAATCATACATATAATCACTGCACTCAGTAAAACTGTGACAGGGGGGAGGGGGGCGATCGGGGGGGTTAAATGTTCCTATGTGTCTGTGTGTCAGTGTAGTGTTGTGCAGACTTACTGTGCGATGTGATCTCTCCTCAGCGGTGGTCGAAAAAACCGCTGAGGGAGCGATCACATCACTTCCACCTTCCTGTGTTTACACAGGAGGAGGAAGTGCACTGCAGGGGAAGCGCGCGCATTTGCTGAGAGCGATCCGGAGGGGGTGGACAAAAACGAACCGCCGCCCCCTCTGCACGGATCGCTCAGCCAGGTAACCGGACCGCCGTATGGGTCCGATCGGACCCCTGAACCCCCTCAAGGCACCAACGTATATATACGTTGATGTGCCTGTCGGTGCCATTGTGCCAACTTAAATGTACATGCGGCGGTCCGCAAGCAGTTAAGGGAACCAATTTAGAAAATAAAAGACGAACCTTTACAACCCCTTTAATGCAAGGAATGCACACTAAAGGTTAATTATTTTTTTTTTAAATAACAAACATGTCATACTTACCTCCACTGTGCAGTTTGTTTTGCATAGAGTGGCCCAGATCCTCCTGTTATGCGGTGTCCCTCGGCGGATCCCGTGGCTCCTCCCTGCATTAGATAACTCCCTCTGGGAAACTCTCTCCCAAGGGGGTTACCTTGCGGGCGCGCTTCCGAGTCATTCATTCAGCGTCCATAGCCGCCAAATTTATGACTCTGCCCGCCCCCCGGCGCAGACATCATTGAATTTCATTGACAGCAGAGGGAGCCAATGGCTGTGCTGCAGTCAATCTATCCAATCAAGAACCAGGAAGCCGTGGATAGAGCGACGGGGTGGACGTGCTCACGAAAATTCAGGGTTCAGGTAAGTAACACGAGGGGGGGGGGTTCAGACACTGCGAGGTGTTTTTTCACCTTAATGCATAGGATACATTATGTTGAACAAACAAAGCTTTACAACCCCTTTAAGGTAAAAAGTTTTTAAGCTTTACAACCACTTTAAGGTTTTTCATCTTAAAAGCATGTGTGCTGCAGCTCCCCCCAGATTCCCCCTTTTTTTATCTGAGCCCATCCGATCCAGTAATGTGCACAAGTGTAGTGGCTCCCGCTGCTGTCTCTCTCCTCATTGGACAAACTGATAGCAGAAGGAGTGATTGGCTCCCACTGCTGTCAATCAAATGCGGTGACATGGGAGCGGGGACGAGTCCTGCTGTCAATGAACGCAGCAGTGGGGCTCAGAAGAGAGCATGCACAGGGGCACCCGACGAAGAGGAGGGGCCTGGCGCGCTGGCGGGGACCCCAGAAGAAGAGGATCAGGGTTGCTCTGTGTAATAAGTATAGGCATGTTTGTTATTTTTATTTAAAAAAAAAGGCTTTAAGAGCAGGATGACTGGCAACAAATGTGGGAGATATAGACGGTAATAATAGGCAACACACCAAGTTTATAAAGGAATACATTTGGATTTAAACTATAAGCCTAACAGTTGAGTACTGTCCATCATAATTTGCCATTACCAATGTGCAAAGGTGTATTTGCTTTGTAAAAATACATCACCTGTAACATTGGGTATCCCATGTGTCACACAACACTCCGTCCATGACTGCCTAGGCCCCTACAAAGGTCTGGACTCTCCAACAGGTCTGTACTGCTTAACTCCCACAGTGCCAAGAGCATAGGATTTTCCCAGACAGATAATATATATTCCCTCCTCCTGCTACACAGGCCATTGGAGTTTGTAGCTTGAGATAGCTGTCATCCCATAACATGGCCATTGCCTTGAACTACATCTCCCAGAACTCCAAGCACTTTGTTTTACAGTCTCTTGGGCTTTGAGTTTCTTCTGCAAAGGTGTGTTTTAGCCCTTCACTGACAAAAAAATGTAAGTTGTCCTTTGTGTAGCGCCCCCTTACTTTCAGAAGGGACGCTATTGTAAATTTTGTGGGGTGAGAGACTTACCTGCTCTCACCCAGGTGATTTGTGGTAAATTTGGGCTGCTGTCAGCCCTGAATTGTCCTGTGGGTCATTCTGTGCTCCAGAGATCTCATCTCTGGGCAGCAGGTGGCGCCAGAGGGGTTCAGGCAGAGCCGCTTTTCCCCAGCAGCCAATTGGAGGAGTGTTTCCCTCGCGGGGCATGCTGGGGAAGGGTATATCTGTGACAGATGCCATTTTCGCGGGTTCTTCGCGGGTTCCTGGTTCCAGGTGCGGCACCCACCTTCAGGGTGTGCGCACATTGCGGGCCCCACTACTATGGCCTACCTGGCCGGGGCCCATGCAATGCAGAGTTTCTGGCTCTAGGCCCTCATGGCTCAGAGCAACTGAAGCTACAATGAGACCACAGTGACTTACTGGGGTTCCACACCGAAAAGATCCCAAGCTGGATGTGCTGTTCGGTGGGGAGACGGTCTGAGATGAGCCCGGAGGCAGGTGAACCAATAGGGCTTAGACGAACCATCGGGGATCTGGGTACCGAACACTGACAGGTTGTCTGCTGCAAACTGTCAGTCGGTGGCCCCAAAATTACTGACAGAGGATTCGCTCTATGTTCGTGTTCCTGAGTACTGGGCCTGTGGCAGAGGTCCTTTACTAAACCAAATTCAAGTAGAGCCAAGTCGGTGGCAGAGACTTGTTCCTTCTCAGCATTCTCAGTGACTTTCTGGCTGCCAGGCCCGTGAGAGGGACCTGTCCAGGGGCGCTATACCCAGTGGCAATGAGACAAACATATTCGTTGGAGGCAGGACTGCTTTTCTTATCCACAGCATGTATCTGCAAGGTTATTCTTTTTTCACCAATCTACTCTATCTACCTCGAGTTGACTGTTGGTCGACGGTCGTGTTGAACCAGAAATAAAGCATTGAAAACGTCAACCAACAGTCTGGACATTCTATTACTGCTCTCATCACCATCATCACCCCTAGACACCATCACAGAGGCAACTTAAATACGCCGATCCCAAATCTAACCAGCGGCTCCTTCGGGGGTGAGCGCTACATTTGTAATGCCTTTCAAACTATTACTTTAATACTTTCTGGCTAAATGATTGTTATAGTTCAGTTACTTGGAAAGAATGCATGCCCCCTATAGATCTATAGCCCTGGATTCAGCAAAGTTCATGCTCCCTTCTGATAGGAGAGCTCTAGCTGTGACTCTGAAGGGTGCCATGTTAGACCTCTGCAGGTAGACCACTGCTTCCACACAGAAGCAAGTGTCTTTCCCTACATCATGTTGGCAGGTGTCTGCTTTCTAAGGACAATGCACTCCAGGACTTTGAATATCTTTTGTTTTGATGCACCTGGAATGCATTTAGAGTTCAATTGGGCTTTAACTGCAGTAGAGAGAATTGAGGTCTCTGGGTTGGCTCTGTTGTCTGGCAGGATTGCATAAATGGACAGAAATACAAATCCTTTGGCAGGTAAAACAGCTTCATAAATATGTATTTCATCTGTTTATTTAGCTGTTTGCCTGAAGTTCAACTTTAAAACTCAATTGAACTGTCAGTTTGCTAAATACATTCTAGGTGCAAGAAAAAGTGTGCAAAGTCGTACAGTCAATTTTCTTTTAAAATCAGCCACAGTCTTGGTGGAGAAGCCTTTATCCTGCCAGCATGTTGCAAAGTGAGACCTTTCTCTGTGTGGAAGCAGCGGTCTGTCTGCAAAGATACAACATCCCCACCACCAGGGTCAGAGACATAGCTCTTCAATGAGCAGGGAGCATGATCTTTGCTGATTGCATAACTATAGGTTCACACAGGGATGGACTGGACATTGGGACTAAAGGGAGTTTTCCGGTGGGCCAATGGCTCAGTGGGCCAGCTTCAGTGACAGCGGACCACCGCCCCCTCTGCTCCTCTGTCTCTACCTTCCCGCAGAATTCACCTCCTCTCCCTCCCTAGCACTCACCTGGGGGGAACAGAGAAGCAGGGGGGGGGGCAGAGGAGCATGGGGGAGGGGACAGACAGCTAACTCAACAGCTATGGCCTCGGAGTTTCTCACGTCTGCCTAATCTTGTCCCACAAGAGGGGGCACCGAACTGATTTGTTGCCCTGGGTGAAATAATGTCTAGCTTCCCCACTGGTACTGCCTATAAGAGTACCAGTACCAGCCGTTCTACTCTAATAAAGTAGAATGGCTAGTGGCTACTGAAGGGGGAGAGGGAGCTTGGGTGGCAACAATTTAGTCAGTGAGTACAGGCAGTCCTGATCTGCATACTTGTCCCTTGTCAATGGCTGAGAAAGTAATGGAATAATAGCATAATCTGGGCAAGTTGAGTGTGACTTCTGCAGAGAGACCAAAAAACTGTTTCCCTTACCTTCTGGTATAAAAATGCTAGGACATTACAAATTACCTCTTTTTGTAAAGTGGACACTTCAAGATCACCCTTTTTGGGCCATTTTTTTTGGAAACAAAGAAACCTAATGTTAGGTATTTTAACCTTCAAAAGAAACCAAGGACACATCTTCTGTTAGTGGAAGAAGGTTCCCTGGAGGATGAAATAGCAGTGCACTGAAATTTAATTTTGTGCAATTTCTAGATGTGAAGGAAAGCCCAAAAATGCTTTTACCCCCACCCCTCAAATTATTAACCAAAATTGGTGTTTGGTGGCAATTTAAACCTCCCCAAAACAATCCCCAAATTATTGGTGGTCAATGGCACTTTAAAAAAGCCACCGCTACCCCATCATCATCATTGGTGTTGATTGGTCCTTTAAAACTCCACACCTTGAATCAAAGCCTTCCTCTTTTGCAGCCTAGAGGATTTAATGAATGAATTAATTTGTGAAATACTTCTCCCTCACCTTCCTTCTTTGTGAGAGTCTCAATGCCCCCAAAGTCCATACCAGACCCTTATCCGAACACGCAGCCCGGTCCTGCCCTCCTGAACCAAACCGACCGCATACCCTCAACATGGGGGGTGGGTGCTTTGGGGCAGGGGGGCCCTGTGCCCCCCACCCCAAAGCACCTTGTCCCCATGTTGATGAGGACAAGGGCCTCTTCCTGACAACCCTGGCCATTGGTTGTTGGGGTCTGCGGGTGGGGGGATATCGGAATCTGGGAGCGCCCTTTAATAAGGAGGCTGAGGTTCTAATGTCACTCCTGTGTGTTAAGCTCTCAGACCAAGATATGTGGGCGCTGCAAATTAGGAATCAGAAACAAATCTTCTCAACTCTTTATTTTTAGGCCATGAGGACTTATTCCTCAAGTCCTTTGACCCAGAATAGGATCCAGGCTTTAGGACAAGGCTTGAAGGCAAGACTCTTTCAGACATTTTGCCCCACATATTTCACAGTTTGACCGACTTAACCCACTGGCATTAGCCCATGTCATACCTTAAACACACAACCCTCTAGAATAACTCCACCAAGGCCTTCAGACAATATCATATATAAAACAAAAACAAGAGTACAATAAATATATACGAAACCCCACCAGTGAGGCACTAGAAGTTAATTTTCAACTATGAGGTCTCCATAAGAACCGCTGCCTAATGACATAGTATATCTCTGCTGGAGTCAACCCCTGCATTTTCCAGAGGCCCCAGCATGATCTGAGGGGGGAAGAGAGAGCCAGGAGCCCAGAAAGGGGTTCTGGTGAGGAATGCTACCTGGGACAGAAGCATACTTGTCAAAAGTCCTGATTTTCCCAGGACAATCCCAATTTTGGGATCCTTGTCCGGATTGGAGGTAGTCCCGATTCAAATCCTGGGATTTTGCTTTTGTCCCAGGAAAGAGAAGAGAGAGAGTGTGTGTAATGGGGAGCCATTACTGTCAAAGGCCAGAGCTGTTTTCAGTATACATCTCTTGCTGTGTCAGTCTATGCAGAGCTGTGACCTGTGGACAAGAAGAGAGACTAATGCTGGCCATACACTATAGGAAAATTTGGCCGAAAAGCGGTCGTTTAGAAAGATCTTTCGTTTTTCGGCCAGTTAATGGGCACAAAATCGAAAATCGTTTGGACGTTTTTGAGCCGAAAAAACAAAGGACAAGTTTGGAAATTTTCTGCCGAACGACCGATAAATCGGAAGGTTAATGTGATTCCCGTCCGAACTTTCTGCACTAAGTATATGTAAACTAAAAACGAACCCTTTTTTTTTATGTCGAACGATTTATCTGTCATTACATGATGGCACGATCGTTTGCACTCACGACAGAACTTGTTTTCGAAAGTTAGTTCGGACGATTTTTCGTGGAGTGTATGGCCAGCATAAGCCACTGGAGGCGATACATGCGTGCTGCATTACAGACCGGAGTCGCCCAGGGAAATCCAGAGTGAGCGAACGTTCCAACCAGAGGGATCATCACTGTTGTGTCACTGGGTCTGGTGAGAGGACCTTGTGCTCATTACTTGCTACTGCTGCTATAGACTAAGCCATAGGGAATTATTTAACCTGCTATCCCAAATCCCTAATACTGCCTGCAGGCTTTATTGACGGCCACAACATGCGCCAACAAGCTCCAATAAAGTAAAGTATAACTTGATTTGTTATTTTTAAACCAAAAAAATAACAAGACTGTAGTGTCACTTTGAGGGGACAACATCTTGATGCATGAAACCAGTTTTGCAACTTTGGTATGTGGAAAAATGTCAAGGTGGAGGTAGACTTTAAGAAGATCCTCGTGCCTACACACAAGAACCATTATATATGACAAAAAGCCCATACTGCATCGACACAAAGGTAGAGTATTCTGTGTAAGGCAACATTTAATTATAGGTAATGAGCATTTATTTCACTGTATTCGGCAATGACCAGAAATGAGTGGCAGCTGTGTCAGGGATGACAATATAATTCTTGATTTAAAGGGCGATAATTGCTTGCAGGCTTCACTTTTTCAATTCACAAGAGAGGTTTTACAAGAGTTATCGAGCACAGAACGAGGAGATGAGGAAGTGTAATAATCATGATAGAACAAAAAAAAGTATTCTGTTTCTATGGGGACTATGAGTGACGGATGAAAGTTTATAAATGACAATGTGACATATGGCACCCTACTTGACATGCAGAGTGACACTATAACACAGGAAGGGAGTCAGTGAGATCTGACTCATTTAAAGTAATTAACATACTAAAAGTAATGCTGTTCTTTTGTGTAAAAAAAAAGCAAATACCTCGAACACAAAATGTATGTATATTTATATACATATGCCTATGAGAGCGGCAGGGGTTGACTCCAGCAGAGATATACTATGTTATTAGGCAGCAGTTCTTATGGAGACCTAATAATTGAAAATTTACTTCTAGTGCTTCACTGGTGGGGATTTGTATATATTTATTGTACTCTTGTTTTTGTTTTATATATGATATTGTTTGAAAGCCTTGGTGGAGTAGAGGGTTGTGTGTGATAGGTATGACATGGGCTAATAATCCCAGTGGGTTAAGTCGGTCAAACTGTGAAATATGTGGGGCAAATGTCTGAAAGAGTCTTGCCTTCAAGCCTTGAAGCCTTCGAGCCTTGTCCTAAAGCCTGGATCCTATTCTGGGTCGAAGTACTTGAGGAGTCAGTCCTCATGACCTTAAAATGAGGAGTTGAGAAGATCTGTTGTTGCTGATTCCTAATCCGCGGTGCCCACAGGAGTGACATTGGGACCTCAGCCCCCTTATTAAAGGGAACTCCCAGATTCCAATATCTCCCCACCCACAGACTAGAACAACCAATAGCCAGGGTTGTCAGGAAGAGGCCCTTGTCCTCATCAACGTGGGGGCAAGGTGCTTTGGGTGGGGGGGGGTCAGGGCCCCCCTGCCCCAAAGCACCCACCCCCTATGTTGAGGGTATGCAGTTGGTATGGTTCAGGGGGGGGGGGCTCGCTCGTCCCCACCCCTTTCCTGACCGGCCAGGCTGCGTGCTCGGATAAGGTTCTGGTATAGATTTTAGGGGGACCCCCATTCCGTTTTTAGGTGTAGGGATTCCTCTTAAAATCCATATCAGACTGAAGGGCCTGGTATGCTCTTGCAGGGGGAACCCATGCCGATTTTTTATTTCAAATTTGGCGTGGAGTTCCCCCTCAAGATTCATACCAGACACAGTGCCTGGTATTGTCGGGATCGAAGTCTGAACCCTGTTCATTGAAGTCGGACGCTTGTCGGACTTCAAGTCGCAGGGCAAAGTCGGATCCAAAGTAGTACAACTGTCGTGTCATGCCAGTGTGAACCCGGCCTGATTGTGTGGTAATGGTGTGACAATTGTCTAAATATGCTGTGTCTTATTCCCCATTTCAGAAGGTTGGGTGGTTTGAGTGAGGACCATCGGGGGGTACAGTGAGCATCAATACAGGGACTGTTAGCTGTGAGAGACCAAAGCCTAAATTCTCTTGCACATTCTATCAGGTAATTTCCCTTGTACTAGTTTATTTGCAATATAGCTTTAGAAAAGTAATTTAGAGGACTGAATTGGCTTTATTTAACATTTAAAGGAAGTAAGTGAAATTGCCTAGGGACATGTGTAGGATGTAAGTAGCATGATATGATTCTTAGTTGGAGGTATCACTTAAATTTTACAAGGCCCAACTAAACGACAGCATTGCCATAGAGATACATAGAATGGCAATTTTATACCCTTACCAGTGCCTCAACATTCAGTTACAATACAAGTGAAAGAGATGTTGGTGCCATGTGAGAGAGTCTAATCAAGTTACTAAAAATATATACAATATTTGGCTAGAAGTTTATAGATACGTGACCACCACGCTTTTATTAGCTTGTATAATCCATACATTCCCAAACCAGGGACATTAATATGGTGATGGTCCTTTTTGTGACTATAGCAGCCTTCCTTATTTTAGGAAGTCTTTCCACAAGATTTTGGAGTGTGTATGGCGACATTTGTACTCATTTAGCTGAAAAAGTATTTATGAGGTCAGGTGCTGTATTGAATGGGGGACTTGGCTCAAAATTATGGTTCAATTTAATCCCAAAGGTGTTTAGTAGAGTCCTGCTCAGGGTTCTGTGCATGCCTTTTTAAGTTCCTCCTTACCAAGCTGACTTTGAGCTCAGAAGCACAGTCATGTATGGAACAGAAAATGACATTGAGAAAAATGCAAAGTGTACTCAGAGGCGGACTGACCATTGAGTCACTCGGGCACTGCCCGAGGGCCCCATGCCACTAGGGGGCCCCATCAGGATTGCCAGGCTCAGTAAAACCAGGGACAGTATGTCAAAATCAGTGTTTTTTTTACATCTGTCCCTGATATGTCTGAAACCGACATGCTTTTGATGTGAAAATCCTGAGATTTTAGCTTCCCCGCCTCTGCACTGCCTCCTAGGGTGGTGGCCATCTGTAAGCCCAGGGGCCCCATAATCTTCTATTGCCCGGGGGCCCCATGAGTTGTCAGTCTGCCCCTGAGTGTACTCTGAATGGCAGCCATATCAACTAAGCAAGCCCCTGTGGATACTATGTAGCAGGGCAGCCTCTTGGCACAGGACCCGGTGATCACTGCAGTAGCGGTGTCTACTACATTGACTTTCAGAGTGCTCCCACCAGTGTTGCCAACCGTCAGTATTTTTACTGGCAGCCAGTAAAAAAACAGACAATTTTCTCCTGCCAGTAAATGCCAAGGAAAAGGTTGCCAGTATAAAATATGGCTGTGACGCTCGGCTCGGTCCGGAGCCAGCCGAGACCATCTGAGTGCCTACTACAGTGTGTTCGGGCGGCTCTGGCGGAGGCGGTGCATGAGCATGTTGTGTGATCTCATGGTAGGGAGTCAAGCAGAGCGGCCAGAGCCTTGTGTGTGGGTCGGGAGCAAGGCAGGCCGGGAGCGGGGCTGCCAGTGCTGTTTAGACTGAAGTGGACTGGAGGGACCATTAGGCTTGGAGAGAGACTGTCACTGTGACTCAGAAGAGGATGTGTCATGTCGGTGATCTGCGGTGCTGCACAGTGTTGTCATTTTGAGAGTCAGTTTCATGTGTGTGACCCAATCTAGTCCTGTCCCTGAGCTACTTACTTACTATATCGAAAATAAAATAAGAAATATGTTTTTTGGCTTATTATCTACCTTAAATCATATTGCTAATTGCATATTGTACTTGTTTGTAGCCTAAATAAAGAAATTTGCACATAAAACACTCATTTTTTTACTTTTGGAAATGCCAGTAAACACTTGGCTATGCTAGTAAATTTTGGGTGTTGTGCGTCAGTAAATTTCTTTTTTTTTTCTCATTTAAATTTAAGTTTATTATAATAAAATAAAGAGCATACAGAGTAATAAACGTAATACAATAAATGCATCAGGAAACATTGTGTTGACAATTATAGTAGTAAACAATAGATTACATTTCTTAACTAGATTTCCCCCTCTCCTCCCTCCCCCCCCAATGTCCCAACTATATACCTGGTAAGTTTAACATGGGAGTGTAAACGTGTATAATCAGGAGGGATGGGAATAAGTAGAGGTAGCGACAACATTTTAGGGCTAAAATTCCCTGTTTACTAAGCAATCTATAAAACTTTTATTATAAGCTGAGATCATAAAACTAAAATATATGTAAGGAATAAATCATACCAAACCGTGGAGAGGATAGGTTTCCGGGGACATCCCCTCCCCCCGACACCCCCACCGGGAGCAATCTGTGTCGAGGAGGGGGGGCAGCCCCCCCCCCCACCCAGCCCCCCCTTGATGACAAAAAAATTGGATCCAAATGTTGTCCAGAGAAACATCTCTCAATCAACTCTTAACTTATAAACCTAAAAGGAGACAAGGAATTTAATACATACATCCAGTTAAACTAAATCAGCACTACCTGAGACCAGTGGAGAATATGATATGTAATGAATATCTCCTGTTCAAGAGAAAAAATAAGAATAAAGAAAAGAGAGGGGGAGAAGGAGGAAAGAGGAAGGAGAGGAAAGGGAAAGGGGGGGTGGGCCTACCTGCCATAGGATTACATCAGTCTGAGTCCAGAGCCAAAACTAAACTTACATGTTGTGGGAGATTCCCATGTAAATCAACCAAGGTTCCCAAATTTCAGTGAACTGAGTAGAGGTATCTAACATAGAGTTAATTCTTTTTTCCTGTTCCATATTCCATGTAACCTTTCTCTTCATGTGTAAAATGGAAACAGACGGTTTCTTCCATGCAGCCGCTAAAGTGATTCTGGCGCCAGTCAGTATAAATAGAATCAGCTGTCTAATGGCCTTGGAACTCTGTGGTATTAGACCATTCAATAAGGCTATTGCAGGAGATTGATGGAGGTTACAACCGGTAACTCTCCTGATAATCTGGAATACCCTGTTCCAGAATCCCCGTATCCTAGGGCACTCCCACCAAGTATGGATCATGGTGCCTATTCCTTGACAACCTCTAAAGCATAGTGGTGAGGATGACGGATACATGGTGGCCAATTTGAATAGGACCAAGTACCATCTAGTGAAAATTTTTATATTAGCTTCAATGAGGGATGGACTCTTAAAACCCTTAAGAGATCTAGAGTAGTTTTTTTGCCAGTCCACCAAGTCCCAGTCCTCTTGAAGCTCTCTTTCCCAAGCTAGCATATGAGGTAATTTTATGTTATTTGATGCAAGAGATTTGTAGATGATAGAGATAATACCTTTCCTATTCTGAGCTTGTTCGCATTTGTGTTCATATGGGGTCAAAAGGCCAGAAATTGTTTTATTGTTCCAAAGTTTCTGAGCAAAGGTATATATTTGGTGTAATCTGGATCTTTCAGAGGGGGGGGGGCAAAGGTTGTCTATAAGGAATTGCTCAGGAAGAGGACCTGTGTGTTGAAAGAAACGACCAATGCGGTACACCCCCCTATCAAGCCACCATTTGAAGGAGTCCACTTCTGTTTTGGGGCAGAAAGATGGGTCGAGAAAGATACTTGACAAAGGTTTGCCTCTAGAAATTAAGAGTGGATTGCTTTTAAGTGAATCCCATAATACCAATGCTTGTAATAGGGTGGGGGATAGTATAGGGGGTCTACTTTTAGGAGCGCGCCACATGAGTTCTTCGATTGTGGATAATGGGGAAGCCTGTTCTTCTATTTCTATCCAATCTGGGCGATCATTTCCAAGGTAAACCTCCGATAATTGCGCTAACCTCGCGGATTGATAATACCATAACAAGTTTGGCACTCCTAGACCTCCCTGTTCAGGTAAGTTAAACAAACTACGAGAGGGAAGACGGGGTCCCTTTTTGTTCCAGATAAACTTGGTGATTTTACCTTGAAAGGATTTTAGATGGCTTTTTATTATCGGGATCGGAAGGGATCGAAAAAGATATAGAAGTTTCGGGAGGAGAGTCATCTTGGTAGAATTAATTCTGCCGATCCAGCCTATTTTCTGCGCTCCCCATTCGGTAAGGTCCTTCTCGAGTTTCCTATACATAGGAGGGTAATTGGCTAAGTATAAATTCTGGAAATTTGGGGTCAGGTTGATACCTAAATAGTTAGTAGACGTAGAGTCCCATTTGAAAATATATTTGTTTCTCAAGAGAGACACTGTGGGTTCTGAAAGAGAAATATTAAGGGCCTTAGATTTAGGCATGTTTACCGTGAGACCCGAGACTTTAGAGAACTCGTCTAGCAGGGAGAAAATTTCCGGAAGGGAGGAGATGGGAGAGGTCACGAAGAGTAGCAAATCATCTGCGAATAATGCGCATTTGTGTTCTTTTTTATTACAATGAACTCCCCTGATATTCGCGTTATCTCGGATGGCTATGGCCAGAGATTCAATAACAATAGCGAATATCAGAGGAGATAGAGGGCAGCCCTGTCTTGTGCCTCTTTGGATATTTATAGATTCCGAGAATATGCCTTGTAACCGGATTTTAGCTTCAGGGGAGGAATAGAGAGCGGAGATGATTCCTAAAAATTTAGAACCAAACCCCCAACGATTCAAAACAGAAAACAAAAATGGCCAAGATACTGAATCAAAGGCTTTCTGGAGATCAAGTGAGAGAAGCATACCTCTTTGTCTAGTGCTTCCAGACCACCCCGAGTACATTAAAGAGATAAGATCAATAGCTCTCCTGATCTGGTCCGGGCCTTGTCTCCCTGTGATAAAACCTACTTGATCTTTGGATATGTATTGACCTAAGAAGGCAGACATCCTATTAGCTATTATTTTAGTACGTATTTTTAGGTCGTTATTAATGAGGGATATCGGTCTATAGTTCTCTACTAGGCTATGATCTTTATCGGGTTTCGGTATCAACGAAATATAGGCCAAATTAAGTTGTTTATCTATAGGGGAGCCCTCAGTCAAATGATTGTAAAATCGTGCTAGGTAGGGTGATAGAATGATAGGAAATGTTTTGTAGTAAGACCCTGAGAATCCATCAGGGCCAGCAGCTGTGTTTAATTTTAAGTTTTTGATCACTGACATAACTTCCTCAGCTGAAATGGGTGCCTCCATTAACTCCTTGTGAACTTTTGTCAACCTGGGAAGATTCAGGCTGTTCAAATATTCACCTATTTTGTCCGAAGAAAAGTTACTATCCTTAGCGTAGAGCTTGGAATAGAAGTCGTGGAAGGCCCCCATCGCCCGCCAAGGATTTAGGGTAAGGATACCATCTGCCATTTTTATCTTAGGGATGGTTCTCGATTTAAATCTGGGAGATAGTTTGCGTGCTAGCATTGGACCTATTTTATCCTTTAAATGGTAGAACCTGGCACCTGTCCATTTTAGATCATTTTCTGATTTTGCTGTCAGAGCTAGGTTTAAGGCCGATCTAGCAGCGTCAAGATCTTGGGTGGGAACACTGAGAGGGTCTAATTTATGTTTTCTACGTAACTCTGAGTAGGTCTCTTCCAATTTCTCTATGGTCAATTTCTTTTGTCTTCTAAGTTTGGCTGCAATTTGTATTATTTTTCCCCTTACTGTAGCTTTATGGGCAGCCCATAAGGTTTCGGGGGATATATCTTTAGTATCGTTAATTTCAAAATATTCCTTTATGGATTGTTCAATTTCTGCCATGAGAGTGGGATCTTTTAAGATCGACTGGTTAAGTGTCCAGTGAGACATTTTATGAGTTGTGTCCTCTTTTCTCAAGGTTAATAGAACCATGGAGTGGTCTGACCAAGGGACATCCTTTATAGTGGATTTAGAGGCTGCTGGGACATGATGGTTGGATATTAATATATTGTCTATGCGGGAGTACGATTTGTGAGGATTAGAATAGTGGGTGTAATCTTTAGTTTTCGGATTTAATTCTCTCCAAATATCGGTCAATCGGGATTGATGAAGCATGCGAGCTACTTGTGTGCTAATTTTGGTTGGCCTTATGAGTTTATTATTATTTGGTTTGGATTTATCTAAGCCCGAATCGAAAGCCAGGTTGGAGTCTCCTCCCATGATAATGATGCCCTCCATAAGAGAATGGAGGACCTCAAGCATCTGAGAGAAAAACTTCTTCTGTCCCCTATTGGGGGCGTAATAGGAAACAAACGTGTATAGCTTCTCGTCAAGAGTTCCTTTTACCAAAATAAATCTGCCTTCCGGGTCTCCATATTCCTTTAGTAAATTAAAATTACAAAATTTGGATAACAATATCGTCTTCTTTTCCGCGTTGGATAAATAGAATACTGGGAAGTGGGAGTGTAGGAATGAGGGGGAGTACCGCCTTGGGAAGTGTGTCTCCTGCAGGAGCACTATATCTACATGAAGCGCCTTGTATGCCTGGAGGGCTTTTCGTCTTTTAATAGGAGAGTTCAACCCCTGGGTGTTGTGTGTCACAACACGCAGGGGTTTAGTAGTGTTATTTGAGCCAGCCATGGGTCGTAAAGAGTGTTATGGACAGATCGTGTCTTGCAGACTGATTCCATAGCTCAGAAGACACCTGTGATGGCAGGTAGGCCGGGAGGGAGGGTGGGAAGGTAAAGGGGGAAAAGAAGGGGAGAATAGATACATGGAAATAAAGGCAAAAATGGTAACAACAAAGCAAGATGTAGTATTGCAAAAGGTCAAACCATGAACCAGATTGAAGGAAGGGAAGTTTGCTCCTTCCTTCAATCAAACAGAATTTATTAGAGTAGTCCATTTAGAGGACTAACTTCCTACTTGTCAGGGCGACAAAGTGTCGCTCCAAGAAGTAGGTTGAGGCTCAGGGCCTCACCGCCAGCTGTCAGCGACAATCAAAAAGTTCATGAATTAAATTTTGAAAAACAAAGGGTTGATCCCCCAAAAATAACAATTGAAGAGATAGTACCTTCCCCCCCAAAAAAAAAAAAATGTTTTAATACCATAGGAAAAAATAAAAATTGTAGAACCATATGGGTAAGTAGATATTGAAAAACCACAAGAATAAATAAATAAATTATATAAGTGAGCCAGTAAATATTAACTCTTACTCTACCAGAAAACCTTATAAGTAATTTGATCAAGAATTGAGAAACAAATCATATTAAAAGAAGGCCTATTGGGGAAGAAAAAAAAAAAAAAAAATACACAACAACTTATATGAATGGGGGATGGACACCACCGGAGCTAAGATTAAATCATTTCAGTTGATGTTTAGTAGAGTTATTTCAGACTTTCCTGTGTTTGACTCTATTCCAGGGATTTGAGGTTGGACTATTGGGTGTATTTCTTTTAGCTGAGGTTTGTTGCGGTGGTAAAGTGTCCATGGCTGGTTCATGTGAAATAATTTTCAGGTCTAGTAATAGTCTTTCACCTTCTTGAAAGTTGTGTACTATGTGGAGTCTGCCGTTATAGTTGAATTTTAAGGCGAATGGGAAGGCCCATTTGTATTTAATGTCTTTTTTCATGAGGGCAGAAAGTAGTGGTTTCATCGCTCTCCTCTTCTGAATGGTGTAGGGAGATATGTCTGAAAATATTTGAATCGTTGCACCTTGATATTGAAGGTTTTCTTGTTGTCGAGATTTTTTCATCACCTCGTCTTTGGTGGAGTAATAGTGAGGCTTTACTATCACATCTCTCGGTAAGCCGTCTTTTCTTGGTGGGCCTAGGGATCTATGTGCTCTGTCTAATTCCATTTTGTGAATAGGCATGGATGGGATCAAGATTTTTATGATGTCCTGTATAGCTGAGTGTACATCTGTGATGGACTCAGGTAGCCCCCTGAGCCTGAAATTATCCCTCCTTGATCTGTTCTCCAAATCATCTATTCTGGCCTGGGCCGCCTCCAGTTGTTCTTGCAGGTGTTGTATGTGGTCAGTATTTTGTTCGATTCTAGAGACATTAAGATCCAGTTTCCGTTCTATGGATTCAATCCTGTTTCCAAGGCTTTGGAAGTCGGCCCTGATGTCCTTAGTGATTCTTTCAGCGTTCTGGGCGAGGCCCCTATCTAGCATTTCCGATATCCTGTTGAATAAGTCAGTAACATTGAAGGGGGCTTCAGGGGAGCGTTCAGTATTAGAATGGATGTAGATAGGGTTTTGAGAAGGGGCCTCAGAAGGGGTTAATTGACCCGACATTGTGGATATTATTCCTTCTTTAACAACAGACGAGTATAGCGCTGTATGTGATATAGAGTCTGATGAAGGGGGTGGTGAGATGGCTAACAGGTGAGATGAGATTTGTTTGACAGACATAGAATTTTCGGTAATTTCCAGCGTATGTGTCTGGAGTTTGGAGTCCATGTTTTTAAGAGATTCCTCGACGGCTAAAGTTTTAATAGTATTCTTGTTCTTCTTGTTTCGCTTTCCCTTCATGTGTTGAATGTGTAGCAGAATATTTGCACCCACATGAGTCAAAGCTAAGTGAATATTAGGGTCGGCAGATTTATTAAGTATCCTGAATCAACCATTGGGAGGAGCATGATATTTTAGTGCTCAGTTCATACCTGGGTACCAGGGCTTGTAGTCAAACTGTGAAAACTGACAAAATCTGTTATAGGTGGAGTCCCTGTTTAATATAATAAGTGGGTGTCATTACTGTAGATGGGGGGGGATCTAAGATCTTCAAAAAAATTTTGTCATCAGACACCCGACGGTGAGTGGTGGGTCTTCCCTAAGTCGCCACCTTAAAAAGTATCCCTGAAATGAATTATAGTAAGTGACTTGCGATTATTGCAGATTAAGTAAGATATTGTTGAATGAAAGTTTTCCTCTTAAGATTGCAGCCTTAAAATTATGTGGTGTATATTTCTTCAGGTGGTAGACTTAATCTGAGAGGCTGTAATGTACTCTGACAGGGGGGATTATGGACTGAGGGTCTTGAGGAGCGATGCTGAGGAAACCACTAGTTTCCTGTCTCTGTGTATTGTATCCACTCAGATTGAATTGCTGGGGAGGCCTCAGACAAGGAATGAATCCTATTGTGTAAAGTCTATTGATGAAAGATAAAATATCAGATGATATTAATCATTTATGCTGTCACCTTAATCTAGCCAGGTGTGAGGGCTAGTCAGGGGTTCTCAGTGTGGAAGAGTGTCCTGAGGAGATTTGACAGAGACTAGTGATATCCCCCCTTGTAGGGATCTGCAGTATGTGGTTATCTCCAGTGGAAATTACCTCACATATGAGCTGCTGTATTTGCAGATACCCCAGAGACTTTTTCCCTTTTTTTTCCCTTTTTTTCTTTCCCCTTCTTCCTCTCCCCTCTTAGGTTAGTTATTAAATAGTACTGTCTAGGTCACTTGTTGTGCTGACAGGGTGAAACAGAAATTACAATGGGGTTTGAGTGCAGGTATAGAGATGGAGGGGGGAGGAGGCTGCTAGAGGGCTGAGAGTGTAGCAAAATGGATGCAGCTCACCTCCACAGTTATGGCTCAGTCCATACAGGGCGCTCTGGATGTAAAAGAGATTGTTGTTACCTCACATCTAGGAATTGTTTTAACAGGGGCTGTGGTGTGGCTCCTATCCGTCTGTTAGGACATGCTGTGGCTCCCTCTCCTCACTCAGCTCTCCTAGGTTCATTGCGTCAGTAAATTTCAATCTGGTAGGTTGGCAAAACTTACTCCAACAGGTATATGATATGCATACTTACTGTACATTGTACCAATGCAACTATGCAATGCAAACCATACTTGGAGGTGAGCTTTACCCAGACTAAACCGTTCTCTATTGGGAACAGCAACTGATCAAAGGTAAATGTAACCAGCCCTGGCTTGAAGATTCCCCATAAAGGAGAACTGACCTGGTACTCTTTATAGTGGAGTGCAACTTCTGCCTTTCTGCACTTTACTTAAACACTCCTCATGCTCTATCCATTCCAATGTAAAGCTAATCTTGTTACAATCTGATTGCACAAATTCCTTCGGGTAAAAAAAAAAAGCAAAATGCAGTTGGACGTTTCCAATTGGATAACATTTGAATGGATTGTACAGTTTTGGTAAACAAGACCGTGCACACAGATTGTACAATTAAATTCTGTGTTTGGCCAATTTCACCAGTTAAGTCGAATATATGAGTGTCTCTGCAAAGCCCCCCCAGTTTCCTTATACTCACCAGTACTTGCTGAAAGAGACAAGAGAGGATAAAATGCATTCTTGGGGAACACAGGATTTTAAATCTTACAGAAAAAATATACTTAATGTGGACCTCCACCCTCCCACAACACTCTCCTCCTCTACACCCGCCCCCAAATCCCCCCCTTCTCGGCGCCAAGCAATGTCAAGTTCCTTTTTTGTTTTTATTGCTTACCTCAAAGGCTTGGCCCGCCCCCCAACTTTCAGAATTTGCCTAGGCAAATGATGCTGTGCCCCCGAGTGCCTCCTGGGAAGCATGATGTGCAGTCCTATTCAGTAAGGGGGGCAGGCCTTGTGACGCCTGCACCGGGAAAGCCGGAAGCTGCCGAGAGGAGGGTCCCAGCAGCTCAGCGCTGGATTCGCTGGCTATAGGTGAGTATCCTTACTCAGCAAAAGACAGTATAAGGTAAGAAGGGGGAGAAAAAATGGAGGGAGGAGGAAGGCTGCAGTTATTTTTTAACCCCACATCAACAGCATTTAAAACCAGACAGGAGTTTAAAAAGTTTTTTGCTCCATTCAAATTAAAACCTTGGGTGAACTTGGGCTTTATCCTGCATAGCAAAAGCTTGCTCAGCCCCCTCGGAGCTACTTGTTTTTTGTTTCCCACATCTGGCACCTTCCTTATCAGCTGAGCTTGTCTTCCTGCAGTACAATGGCTTAGGATGCACACATGTCTCCCCAAGAGGGAGCATAGATCACCTCCTTAGAAACCGCCATAAGTAAAAATTATGTAAATACTGTACTAAATAATAAAAAAGAAGAGGCTGAACACTATACATGGCTAATAAAATGACAAAAACACCTGAAACCATACAAAAACAGAAGTAAAAGACTGTATAAACCCCTTGGAAAAACCATAGTTTTTATATAAGACTCTAAAAATATGTACCATAGTAATTTACAATTCACCAGGCAGTGGGGTATGCTTTATTGAGACTTAAAGGGATTGTAAAGGATTTTTTTTTTTTCATAATAAGCATCCTTTACCTGCAGACATTCCTCTTTTCACTTCCTCATTGTTCGTTTTTGCTCAGAAGTTGCTCTATTTCTTCTCTGTTCTGTTCACTTCCTGCTTGTCTGATTGTTACTCACCACTGTCAAGGGAGGCTTTACTGCGGTGGTCAGTGACGTGCTCGCCCCCTCCTGGGAACTACATCTGTGCGGCATGATGCTCTCTACGTGTTGGAGACTTCAAGGAGGTGTTAATTACTGGGCGTGCCACAATGCATACTGGGAAATGTAGTTCTTACATGAACGAGCGCCGCAAACCAGAAAGTAAATGAGAAAACAGAAACTAGAACACCGGAGGTGATATAGATGAAGGAATCTTAACAGAATCATTACACTATTCTGTCTGTCTACCTTGTAGACATTAAAGGAACACTAGTCAGGATTTCTTTTTTTAAATAACAAACATGTTATACTTACCGCCACTGTGCAGCTCGTTTTGCACAGAGTGTCCCCAATCCGTGTCTTCTGGGGTCCCTCGGCGGCTGTCTCGGCTCCTCCTCACAAAAGCTTTCTACCTTCATGCGAGCGAGCGAGCTCGCATGTTGGAATGCTTTTGCGAGCGCGCTCCCGTGATACACCGTGATACAGCGTACTGTATCACTCGCCGCCGACTGCAATCAACGGCCAGGCTGGGAACCGAACAGGATGACATGGACGGGCCCGGGAATTTCGAACGGTCAGGTAAGTAAAACGGGGGCATAGGATGCATTAAGGTAAAAAAAACTTTTACCTTACAACCCCTTTAATTTTAGGCCAACTTTTTTTTTCCTTTACAACTCCTTTAATACTGTATACAGACGGGTTACAAACAAGATAGGGACTGTAGGCTTGTTCTTAAGTTGAATCTGTTTGTAAGTTGGAACAGGTAAATTTTTTAAGTTTAGCTAAAGCCAAAAATACATTTTTACGCTTTTTGGATATTATAGGGAAGGGTTATTATCACCCCTGTAACATTTGTTTTGCTGTCTGTGCCCCTGTTCATGGGAACAATTGGATTGTTTTGGACAATCACGTTTATGGTGTATTTATAACCAAGTTTAAATGCACATGAATATGTTCACATAATCATATTAGACACATTAGGTTGTGTTCTAGTTCTCTAGCGCACCCATCCCCCCCTTTTTGTTTCTTATATTGCCACATGTATATATCACAGGTGTTGCTGTTTAACCTATTAATTTAGATTTATTTTCACTGAATTTATATCATTACCAGGGTTGTCTTAATGAGAGGGCACACCTGGGCATTGCCCAGGGGCCCCAACTGCATGGGGGCCCCTGCACTCTCCCCAAAGCAGCTTGTCCTTGAGCCCACGCTGCCCCGAAATTGGGGGCCCCATGATGGCACTAGGAGTGATAGATACACAGGGGAGGCAGTCTGCCTCCTACCTACTTGATGTCTGTTTACCTGCACTGTCTTCGTTGTAGGGCCCCAGAGCATTTCTTTGCCCAGGGGCCCATGATGCTATTAAGACGGCCCTGATCATTACTCTTCTCATTATTGCCTTAGCGCACACTTATTCCACATGGTAGACTATATTAAAGCTTACCTGTAGGTGCTTGAAATATCTCCTAAACCTCCACTATAATCACGGGCGCCGCTGTCTACATTGCATGCGCCGTAGACAGGCGGCGCAGGCACACTGTAGTGTGCCATTTCTCATTGCCAGCTCCCATGTGCAGCATGCCAGGGATTGGAGTATAGGCAGACAAACACAGAGGGGTAGGGGCAGATGAAACCCTCTCTCCTCTCCCGTCTGTTCAGGAGGGGGGAACTGTGCTGGTTCTGGGCAGTGTGAGAACGAGGGTCACAGACACTCAGCTTAGATAACTGCACGCAGCCCTCTGGAACCCTGGTGATTAAAGCGTGCCTACATACATACAGCCCATGCGCATGCCTATGCACTCAGCAGTTGTGGGGAGTGAGCAGGTGACCTGAAACCCAGACACATGATTTAAAACATGGACTTTCTGGGTGAATCCCAGACGGGTAAAAACCCTAGGTCTAGTACAGAAACACTAGGAATCTTGGGTTCACAAGGAATCAGTAAAAAAGTAGGACACTAGAAGTCTAGGCACATGGAGGCATTGGGGGCCATTTGGAATCTTCTCAAGAAGTCAGCAACCTTTCAAGATCATTGCCACCCACCTCTAGTCACGCTGAGATAGACTCCTTCTTAAAGTATAACTAAAGGCAAAACTTTTTTTTGTGTTTTGGAAAGAGGGGAGACGCTTTGCAAGAGCATTTTCAGAAAACGATGATGTGTAGGCAACGTCGTTTTTTAAAATTAAGTTTGAAAAACTTTGTTTTGTTTTGTGAGATAAAATTATGTTTTGTTTCATCACAAAAAGTGATTGTGTGTACGCGGCATAAGGCTGCAATGGGCACAGTAAGGCTGCAATGGACACAGTGAGAATGGGCACAGTAAGGCTGCAATGTGCACAGTAAGGCTATAATGGGCACAGTAAGGCTACAATGGGCACAGTAAGGCTGCAATGTGCACAGTGAGAATGGGCACAGTAAGGCTGGAATGGGCAGAGTAAGGCTGCAATAGGCAAAGTAAAGCTACAATGGGCACATTCAGAATGGTCACAGTAAGGCTGCAATAGGCACACTAAGGTTGCAAATGGGCACAGTGAAGCTGCAAATGAGCATCTTTTCCACTTACCGTAGCTGCTGCATTGTCACCCTAGACTTATCCTTAAAATCAAGTTTTCCCATTTCTTTTGTGGTAAAATTAGGGCCTCTTAGGCCGCGTACACACGAGGAGATATATCCGATGAAAACGGTCCGACGGACCGTTTTCATCGGACATGTCTCCTGGGATGTTTTGGTTTGATCTGTGTACACATGATCAAACCAAAATCCCTGCAGACAGACAGCGCGGTGACGTGGCGGTGACGTTGACGCTGCCACGTCACCGAACGTGCGTCGAATCCATTTGAAGCATGCGGGAGATTTCGGTCCGCTGGTTAGGCGTACTAACCAGCGGACATATCCGACAGATGGCTTTCCAGCAGATAATGCTTTAAAACTTTTGTCTGCTGGAAACTGTCTGCTAGCCCGTACAGACGATCGGATATGTCTGCTGAAACTGGTCTGCGGACCAGTTTCAGCAGATATGTTTGATCGTGTGTACGCGGCCTTATATTCGGGTCGGCTTATACTCAAGTATATACGGTATCTGAAAAAGAGGCTCCTTAAGTGGTTAAAAAACGTAGGTCCGACTCCTTAGTATGACAACTCTTGTTTGAAATTCTCAGATAAGCAGAGAACTAATAAAACCTATTTCTAGTTATCTAATGACATATTTCAGCTCTCACACATTGTATTCCAATGCTGTAATTCTTAACAGTTGGTATGACATATATGACACAGACTGTAAACCATGGCAGCACACAGCACAACCCTTTAATGTGAAAATGTTCCAGGGCTATATATATTATGAAAGTGGACCTGTCCTCATAAAACCACACACTGGTTTATTTTATAGTTTACTGTACACAAAGTAAACTTATGAAATAACCTTTTTTTTATTCCATCCCTCACAGTTACCATGGCAGGAGACAGTTTTATCGTTCCAGATAAATACATTTCTGAAATAATAAAAAATTGTTATTTGGCTGCCCTATGTAAAAAATGGCACAATGCCACTTTCATTTCCTGAGCTTGTTTTAAAACAAAGAATACGTGTGTATTAGGCTTGGAAATAATTGTGACACCAGCGTGGGACTATAAAATTCAGCCAAAATTATTATTATTTTTTTGTGGATAGAGCAGGGAAAAGTAAAAACCTCTGTTGGATTTTTAATGCTGTGGTCTTCCTGGGGAGATTTCCTGTCCTGACAACACCCTGTGACATCTTGACACACGGGGGGGTTATTTACTAAAACTGGAGAGTGCAAAATCTGGTGCAGCTCTGCACAGAAACCAATCAGCTTCCGGGTTTTATTGCCAAAGAGTAACTGAACAAGCTGGATCTCCCCAACAGGTAGACAATCATGTTCTAATGCCGGCCATGCACGGTTCGAATTTCGAAAGAATTTTCTTTCAAAAATAGTTGTTTGCACCGTTAGTGGGCTGCAGCAACAGACAATTTTCGTGCATCAATCAAATTTGAGGGATCAGACATGTTGGAAACTTTTTGAAAAACAAACAATTTGCGATTGATGTTCTAGCCAATGAAATCATAAAGTAAAAAAAAAAAAAAGTGTTAACTTCCTGTGTACTTTCTGTTTTTTGTTTAGAGTAGTGTGGTGGAACTCGCACATATGTGAACCATCAATGCGATTCCAGAACAATTTACATTGATGTCTATGGAGACTAAATTAGCAACGCAACGCTGTAAACTCGCACCCTTTTTTTTGGAGGAATCGCAACGCATGTATGTGAACGATCGTCATTGAAAACAATGCCTTTGAGGATGACATGCAAATTTAGAATGTTTTTGACGCATCACATTCGTTATGAACTCGCATCAGTGTGAACTGGGCCTCAAAATCCTTTGTTTTTATTGGTCCTATGTAATATTCAAATTTTCTGAGATACGGAATTTGTTTTTTTTACTAGCTGTTATCATCAGAATTAAAATAAAGAAATACTAGAAATATATCATTCTGTGTGTAACTCATCTATATAAAATAGATGAGTTTAACTTTTTGAATTAAATAACTTTCTGATGATATTCAAATTTTATGAGATGCACCTGTATGTAGAATATGCAGCAGGTGCACTCAATGGGGCTTGCAACAGGAGGAAGTTACTAATGTAGTTTAATCAATTTCAACACTTCAGTGGGGCACAGCCCGCCTTTCTCGAGAAAGAGTAGTGAGGTTTGGGGGAAGTATCCATAGACAGAAGCAGGTGAATGGTATTCAAATTTCCGGATGTCAGGTTTGAAAATTCTGTGAAAACATATCGATGAAACAAGGTATGGGTGGTGGGACAGATCAGTATAAAAGGTTTTCTTTTGCACTTATGGGTGGTGAAAACCTTTGATATTCAGCAGTTCCATTTGCAAGTATGAGTGCTGGGACTCATGAATATCAAAGGTCTTCTTTTTCAGTTACATTTTTAATGGTGACAGGATCACTTTAACTAAGCTACTGAATATGCCATGCTTGACAACTGGCCTTAACCAACAAGAAGGCCAGATTCCTAATGCTGCGTACACACGATTGGACATTCCGACAACAAAACCGTGGATTTTTTTCCCACGGAATGTTGGCTCAAACTTGTCTTGCATACACACGGTCACACAAATGTTGTCGGAAATTCCGAACGTCAAGAACGTGGTGACTTACAACACTACGACGAGCCTAGAAAAATTAAGTTTAATGATTCGGAGCAAATTGATTTTCGACAAGAACTTTTGTTGTCGGAAAAATTGAGAACCAGCTCCCAAACATTTGTTGTCAGAAATTCTGACAGCAAATGTCCGATGGAGCCTACACACGGTTGGAATATCCGACCAAAAGCGCACATCGAACATTAGTTGTCAGAAATTCCAACCGTATGTACGCGGCAAAAGGATCCTTTCTCATGGGTTTTCCAATCAGGTCCACCTGTCATGTTTTCAATGTCTATGGACAGGTGGCTATATTGTGTCCATTTATATCTGCTTACCTCTGAGTCTGTCCAGGTCTAGAAAAAAAAATGGAAAAGAACTGTGTCCTCTTCCTTTTTTTCTGGACATAAACATGACTGATCGAAGGTAGCCTGATGTAAGTGATGCAAGTGCGCTTCCATATACCAAGCATGGGTTCAGAAAGGTCCAAGTACATAAAAAAACTTAACAGGTACAGGTGTCACAAAACTGAATTTTGGTTCAGCAGGGGATCTGTCCTGTGCAGATTGGACTAGCAAAGTCTATGTGAAAGTAACCTAAGCTTGGAAAATCCACTCAATCACAGCTTCAAATTAGCCAATCGTAAGAAGGGAACACCTACTCACTTACGTTTAGATGGATAGATAGATGTAACCCATGGCTTTTTGCTTTTCTCTGTACAGTAAAGAGCCTGTCTCCTTTGTCTACAGTTTTCAGAAGAATAATAGGACAAAGGCTCCAGAAAGCGAGAGCTCCTGGAATTATTGAGGATGGTGACATGCTGACTGTGCTGGCCTACTTCCTATAACATTATTAGATTTATAGAAGCGTTTGCTCTAACCAGGCAGCTCTGCTGTACAAGCAAATGCATATCATAATTATAGTGCACAAGGACAGTTCCTCCTGCTATCTGCATTTTATGATGAATTATCCTTTTTTTTTTTTCATTAAGTAAATATTGGAGTTTGGATCACACCCACAATCTATTCTGAGTTAACTTTTCCTCCTGCTGTGACCCAGTTCTTCCTATGTGTGCCATAGCATTCAACAAGGCTAGGAGGCTTCTAACATCTTTAAAGGGGAATGACGGTCAAAAATGTAACCAAAAATTATTTGTACATTGCTATTATGGTTACCTAAAATATGTACGTTCTTTATGTCAAAGAGTTGAATCCTTTTATGAAGCCTTCAGCTCCAGCTATTTCTGCCAAGCCAACGGGTTTTGTAAAATGTTTACTGGCCATGGATATTCAAGAATTTGATAAGTATTAACAGAGACTTATGGTGGAAGCTCTTTTGGCCCTACTTCTCCTGTGGGCTACAGGAGGGCACTTAATTCTGCACTTGTGTGACCTGTTTTTAGCCAACAGTGTCTGCTGTCAGTTGACGTCACTCAACAGGTCCAGGCTCTGGATCCATCCCAACTGTAAGTCCTGATCCACCCAGTTGCCTGGACCAGTAGCTGGCTCAGCCTCTTAGTGAGCCACTAGAAGACTGAGCCAGCCACTCCTGCCCCTCCACAGCCCACGCTCCAGTGAGATCTGAAGTGGCAGAGCAAAGAGTCAGTGACTGACAGTCACTGGCTCTCTGCTCACTGAAGGCTGAGATCAGCGGTGTTTGTTTGCTCAGTTCTCAAGGTCTTACAGGTGTGAAACCGATGCTGCATCCACCTAGGTGAGTGTAAATGTTTATGCCGCATCGCACGGGACCCGGTGCGTGAGCCTGGTGGCCGTGATGTCTGCTGGGCACTCGCAATTGCCTGTTTTTACAGTAGGACCGTGGATCTGTGTGTGTAAACACACAGATCCAGGTCCTGTCAGAGGAGAGGAGACCAATGTGTGTTCCCAGTAAAGAGGAACACAGATTGGCCTCCTCCCCTTGTGAGTCCCCTCCCCCTTCAGTTAGAATCACTCCCTAAGGAACATTTTTAACCCCTTGATTGCCCCTAGTGTTAACCCCTTCCCTGCCAGCCACATTTACATAGTAATCAGTGCCGTTTTATAGCACTAATCGCTGTACAAATGTGAATGGTCCCAAAAACGTGTCAAAACTAGGGATGAGCCGAACAAAAGTTGCTCACTTTGCAAGGTGTTTTTTTCTTAGTCTAGTGCAATGATGGCGAACCTTGGCATTGCAGATGTTTTTGATCTACATTTCCCATGATGCAGAGTGCATGAGCATTATGGGAAATGTAGTTCCAAAACACCTGGGGGGCCAAGGTTCGCCATCACTGGTCTAGTGAATGAGGTGAAGTTTTGTTGCCTTCAATCAGTCAGTCATGTGCAGGCAAAAATACTAGACATGTGTGTTCCAAATGGATTTTCATACAAATTTGTTAGTATTCGTACATTCGTATCAATTCGAACATCCGAAAAGCTGAAAGAACCAAAATACGAAAATTACGGAATTACGAATAAGCAAAATAACGAACAAGCGAAAATACGAACGTATGATTGGACAATCTTACTAAAATACGAAACACCGAAAAAGCAAAAGAAAGAAAATGACATCTATAACGAACGATTTGCATTCCGTATTTTAAATCCTTTGTCTGTTCGTATTTTCATTCGTATGTTTGTATTTTCATTTGTGTGTTTTGTAAATCCGTTTCTTTGTCTGTTCGTAAATTTGTGTACTCGTATCGTTCTTTCGAATTGGAACTGGGCAGTGTAGTTAGTGAGTGATGTATCTTACTTAATATCTTAGCCAATCAGCTTATCCCTTTTGTGCTGAGTAACATTGTACAATGTAAAGCCTCGTACACACGATCGAACTTCAAACAAATCTTTCCGTGGATTTTTGTCTGAAGGGAGTTGGCCAGACTTTTGAAACCGAAAGAGTTTGTCCGATAGAGCATACACACAGTCGGATTTTTTGGAAAACGCAAATTTTGACGTTTGTTGGCAAAAAGTCAGACCGTGTGTACGGGGGTTAAGAGAAAGTATATCTTAATATGGATTAGCCGCGTGTTGCTATGTATTTACGAAAGTACAAAGTTACGAATCCATTAAACGAAAATTATTATCTAACAAAATTACGAATTTCGAATCATTGAAAATAAATTAGACAGAATTACGAATCATTCAGTATAAACGAAAATAAAACTGTTACGAAAATACGAACGGGTCCGAATAGGAAAACCTGAGTCTTACGAAATTACGAATCTTTACGAATCTACGGAACGAGATGAAACGGAACAAAAAAATACAACATGTGTGCACAAAAAAAAAAAATAATAATTATTATTTCTTTGCACATGATTGGGTATTCTTTGTTAAGTGCATTTAAATGTGAGTGCAATACAAGCTTTGTATTTTATTTTTATTTTACTTACTACACTACGATGGGCACTATGGCCCAGATTCACAGAGCAATTACGCCTGTCTAACTGGTGTTAGACAGGAGTAATTTCAAATTTTGCGCGCCGTATCACTAGTTTGAATCCTCAAACCATGATACGGCGGCTTCGGGCTTCGATCCGAGAGGCTTACGTCTTCATAAGCCTTCGGATCTACGCTGCGATATTTTTGCGGCCGCTGGGAGGAGTTTGCGTCGTTTTCATGCGTCGGGATATGCAAATGAGTTTTTACGGCGATCCACGAAGATACGAGCGGTCTTCGCAATCGCTTTCGTCTATTTTTTTATACGTACTGTTAGACCAGCTTTTCGCTGGTCTAACGGTGCGTAGCCCATGTTAAGTATGGCCGTCGTTCCCGCGTCGAAATTAAAATATATATTTTTTTTTTTTACGTAACTCGTTCGGGAATAGGAATCTCCGTAAACGACGCTACTCAAGAAAAAATTACGTAACGACGTGATTTCGCGCAATGCACGGCGGGAAATTTCTGAACGGAGCATGCGCAGTTCGATCGCCGCGGGAACGCGCCTATTTTAAATGCTTCACGCCCCCTAATCGTGTAGATGGATTGCGCCGGGAGAAATACACTACGCCGCCGTCGTTTACTGGACAAAATCTACCTGGATTCCACGTAGAGCCAGGTAAAATACGGCGGCGTAGTGTATTTGGGAAACGATACGATAATCTAATTGTATCTGAATCTGCCCCTATATCTCTATGAGTGTTTATAGAGAAAGAGACGCCATCGTAATATACCCAAGATAGCTGACAGCGGTGGCGATAGTATATAGGATTGGTTAATCTGAGAAGGAACCAAAGGCATTCATTTAATGGGATCTGGTGAGTGGACATTTTTTATGGTGACGGGAAGATCACGCAAGTGGTGAAAAATTTGCAGAAATTTGCACACTCCACGAGAGGACTTTTTTTTATTGATTAAGAGCACTTGGAATAACATTGGGACTTTCTTTTTAATAATAAAAGAGAACATCTAGAAATTCTCTTTCACATAGAATAGTTTGTCATTTACATACATATTTTTTTATCACACCAGTGGTGTTAGGGTGATATATAAAAACATATACTTGTTTGTCTTTTAGTTTAATTATTTATTATTTATCTATTGTAGAACACTTTTGTAAAAAGGGCAGCTAGGCCCTTGGAAATTTAGGGCTCATTTCCACTGGCGTTTTTACAGCCACATTTCTGAGCGTTTTTTGCAGCTTAAAAACGCCTGTCCATGTTAGTCTATGGCCTCATGCCCACCATGACGTTTTTGAGCTGTAGATGGCTGAGACGTTTTTAAGCTGCCAAAAAAAACGCGGGACCAGTGCGTTCTGAAGCTCCAGCAATAGAGCTGTAAAAACGCCAGACATTAAAAAATGTGCAAAAACGCTCAAAAACGTGCAAAAACGCTCAAAAACGCCAGTGGAAATGAAGCCTTAATGAACAGTTTTTTTTTATATTCATACTTACGTATGATATAATTGAGCACGTTCCTAGATACACAGATATAGTTGTTTTTGGTGCATTGTCACTTTGTCAGCAACATATGTGGTGAAACAGCAGTAGTGCTGGTTGGTGGTGTTGAGTACACAGATAATGCATGGTAGCGCAATCCCTATTTTCTTTAACCACTTTAGCCCCGGACCATATTGCTGTCCAATGACCAGAGCACTTTTTGTGATTCGGCACTGCGTCGCTTTAACTGACAATTGCGCGGTCATGTGACGTGGCTCCCAAACAAAATTGGTGTCCTTTTTTTTCCACAAAATAGAGCTTTCTTTTGGTGGTATTTGATCATCTCTGCGGTTTTTATTTTTTGTGCTATAAACAAAAATAGTTTTTGCTATAATAAATATCCCCCAAAAATATATAAAAAAATTTTTTTTTTCCTCAGTTTAGGCCGATACGTATTCTTCTACATATTTTTAGTTAAAAAAAATTGCAATAAGCGTTTATTGATTGGTTTGCGCAAAAGTTATAGCGTTTACAAATAGGGGGTCGTTTTATGGCATTTTTATTAATATTTTTTTTTTTACTAGTAATGGCAGCGATCAGCATTTTTTTTCAGTACTGCGACATTATGGCGGCCACTTCGGACACTTTTGACACATTTTTGGGGCCATTGGCATTTTTATAGCGATCAATGCTATAAAAATGCATTGTATTTCTATAAAAATGCCATTGGCAGTGAAGGGGTTAACACTATGGGGCATGGAAGGAGTTAAGTGTGTTCCTGGGTGTGTTCTAACTGTATGGGGGGGTGGCCTCACTAGGGGAAATCACTGATCTTCTGTTCATACATTGTATGAACAGGAGATCAGCGCTTCCCCCGCTGACAGGAACGAGAGCTATGTGTTTACACACATAGCTCCCATTCCCCGCTCTGTAACGAGCAATCGCGGGCACGCGCGCAGGACTCGGGGGCGAGCGGGGACGCACGCGTGCCCCCTAGTGGCCGCTTTGAAGTGGACGTATAGCTACGTGCTCTCGCCCAGGCGTGCCACGGTCCCGCAGTAATATGACGGTGGGCGGTAGGCAAGTGGTTAATTGTCGAGAAACTTGTCAAGCTTTCTTTGCATACACACTGTCAAGACAAAATCTCGTTGTTCTCAAACGCGGTTGTGACGAGACCCTTGCTCGCTCGGTCCCGCTCTCCCGACACTCCTCTGCTACTATTGGATCAGATTGCCGATTGCAACGTCTGAAGGTCCAGTCATCCAAGGTTCCGGGATCCGAACTACAGCTATGTGCCGTTCGAGATCCATTTAGAACAGACACCAGGCAGGCTGTATGTATGTTCAAAGGGGACTCTTTATTTGCAAGTGCACAGCACACTTTTATACATAATTTGGAACATCCCACCCCCAACAACCGCTTTCCTATTGGTCCATTGTAAAGTCCAGGCAGTCCCCCATCATGTCCTCTCCCATGCAAATGAGGACTTCAAAATGACTCAGCAGAGATTGGTCCCAAAGCTTGGATAGAAAGACTGTGTGTAATGAAACAGAAGCCCCAGGGGGCAATCAATGTACACAATAGCCCGGTCTGTTTAACATGACTTAATTACTACACCTGAGAGATCGCATTCCTTTAGATAATGACATCAGTGAAGTTAATTACCAATTGTAACAGAGTGCGTTATCTAGACAGCTTGGCTCCGCATGAAGAGGAGGTAATTACTACAGCTTGACACATCACATTCCTTTATCAATAGAATTCAAACAAAACACTATACGTTCCCCTCACCTGTTACACAAACACAATAGATTCAAGTAACCTTTAGAATAGAGAGCTGGCTGGTGGTGGGACATTAGCATTTCAACAGTCTGTTACACAGAGGAATGAGTCACTCTGGTCCACATGAAATCACCTGTAATATCTCCCATCTCATGTAATACATGAATTATGATTTATTAGCCACCCTCTCCTGTGTAACAGATGTCAAGTAGAAACACTTTAGCATCCCAAGGTCCATGACAGCGGTTACATACAATGGCACTATAAAGGGGAAGTTTCGATTCCACTGGCGACACCCTTGGGGCTGCTTTTGATAATCTCATGTTAGTAAAAGTTTGGTGAGAGACGATTCGCGCTTTTCAGTCTGTTACAGCGTGACGAATGTGTTATCTCCATTACAAACGCTACTTTTACCGAAGGTGTGCTTCCGTCTCATACTTTATTCTGAGCATGCGCGGGTTTCTAAGCATACACACCAACATGTTTCTCATTGTAAACCAGCCTGACGAGAAACAGGATGAGGAAATTGAGACTCCCGATGAGCGCACACACGACCGCTTTTCTTGGCAAAAAAGCTCTGCCAGCATTTTTCTTGATGGATTTTGCAGAGGAATACGGTCGTGTGTACGAGGCCTCATGGTAGGGGAGGGGTAATTTGTGGTGGGGCATTAAATGGCAGATGAGTACAATAGCCTGTACTGGGGATCAATGCTGCCTTGGCATGTATACTGTACATCCATACATACTACAGTTCCCCCGCCTCTCATTGGAATACATGTTCCACTGTGCATTTCCAGTTAACATGGCTACTTAATATTCTCTACCCCCTATGGATTAAAATATGAGATAAGGATGATCAATAATGCAGCATAGTCAGTCATGAGTAATAAAACGCTGACCTCTGTGTAAAAAGAAATATTGATCCATCTGCTAAAATGCAGCAACTCAGTCAGAAGGAAACGTATTTCACTATTGTGAACAGCCTGCAGGTAGCAAGTTATGGCTTATATCATTTTCCACCGAGCCCCAAAATCCCAGACACGCTTCTTACATAGAAACACATCAGATTCAGCACACAGTAATAATGCAGAATTGTTCTTTCTTGCTTTTTATCACTAACATTTTTTTTTTCTAGTTACCATTTAAAAGGTATCTACAATATTTTTAAATATGAGAATGTCATTGGAATAAAGGGAACTTGGCATGTACAAAATGTTCCCAAGCTAGAATTATTTTCCAAAAGAGGGTATTACAGTGTACCGCCCTAAAGGTGTCTGGTGCTCTTCCTGGAAAGTCTTTTTAAAGTGGTTGTATAGGGAATTTTTTAACTTTTACCTACAGGTAAGCCTATAATAAGGTTTACCTGTAGGTAAAAAAAAATATCTCCTAAACCGTAAAGGTTCCCCTCGCAATGAGCTGCTGAATGCAGGACATGCGCACAGGGGATTTTCGGCCTAAGGCCCGGCAGCCACCGGACCTTGCAGGAAAGAAGTCTCCCATGCGCGAGTGACGACATCGCGGTTCCAGCCGCTCAGATCGATGGAGCCGCGATACGCGGAAGACACGCCGAGGCAACATGTCGGCTACCTTGGCATGGACCAGGTGAGTTACCAACTCTTCATTCTACGGTAAGTATTTCATAATGAGCTAGCATGCGGTGCATACTAGCTCATTATGCCTTTTACTTTACAGGGTTAAAAAAAATGTTCAGCGGGCTTACTACCTTTAAGCCTCATACACACGGTCGGACTTCAAACAAACTTTTCCATGGATTTTTGTTTGAAGGGCGTTGGCCGTAGACTTTGTAGGCATACACACAGCAGGACTTTTTCAGCAAACTTTCCCGAAATCACGTGTTTTTTTTGCTCTTTTCTGCTCTTTACCGCCACCCTTTGTTCAACTTCTGCTATTGTTGGTTGATTTTAACATTGGTTCTGAGCATGCGTGTTTGTACTTTGGACTAAAGTCCGATGGATTTCTGTACACACGGCAGGACTTTGCACCTTAGGACTTTTGTTGCCGAAAAGTTTGTCCGTTTGCAGAGCAAACTTTCGTCCGATGAAAACCGAAAAAGTTTGTCCAATGGAGCGTACACACAGTCGGATTTTTTTTAAAACCTGCTAATTTTAAAATGTTTGTTGTCAAAAAGTCAGATCACGTGTATCGGGCTTTACATGAACCTTAGGCTCCATTCACACCTAGGCGTTTTGTCGCTTGAAGCGCGACGCTACAATACGCTGGAGGGGTAAAATAACATTGTTCTCTATGGAGATGGTTCACATCTCCTAACGCAAAACGTCATACGTCGAAAGAACGCCGAACGCCGAATTTCAAACAAGTCCCGGACCCTTTTTCGACGAGCGTATCGGGCGGCTTGGGCATTTTCGATAGCGGACAAGGACCTGTACAAAACCGGCACAAATCGCGGTACAAAACGCCAAAAATCGCCTACGCTAAGGTGTAAATGCAGCCTCAGAAATGACATGGAGCCTCTATATGTTCCTTATCCTTCAGCTATCCAATGGGTGCCTCTCAGTTTGCTATTGAGGCTTTGTCATCAGATAGTGAAATGGTGGAGGGTGCAGCTGAGGGCCATACAAGCAGATTAACCTGGTGCTCATGAAAAATTTACTGAGGACCTGGGAGCTTGCAGGTCCTCGTGGTGTTACCTTTAGAACATGCTAATCCAGAAACCATTTATAGTATTTTTTGATTTTCCTAGGTTTAGGTATATCCCCTTGGTACCCAACCTGAGGACCACATGTAGGCCTTTGGTACCTCTTGTGCAACCCTCTGATCTCAGTCCTTTCACACCAGTGGACCAATTGGGTCCGCCGGTCCGTTTTTAAGGCAGACCCAATCCGAGCATCCATTGATCTCTATGGGGCGGCGGGTGTCAGCGAATAGAAATCAGACAGATGGCGATGCGTTTGCCATCCATCCAGAGGATGTGTCCGTGTCCGCTCTGCATAGCCGAGTGGACCTGTCATATACCTGATCAGCGGGAATCAGCGGACAGATCCCCTTGCTGAGCAGGCGGATGCACTTGGATGGATTCGCTCCATCTGAAAGGGGCCTAATGCCGCGTACACACGATCATTTTTTGTGATGAAAAAAAATGACGTTTTCTGTGAAGTAAAAAACGACGTTTTTGAAACGTCACTTTTCAAAGACGATGTTGCATACACACCATTGTTTTTTTCACAAAAAACGAGGTTACGTTCACCACTCTCTTCATAACTAGCTTCTGGGCATGCGCGGGTTGAAAACTTCGTTTTAAACGACGTTTTTGCTGCACACGGTGACTTTTTGTGAAACAAAAAACGAAGTTTTGAAAAACGACACAAAAAATTCAAGCATGTTGGAATTTTTTTTTGGTCGTTTTTTTGAAGACAAAAAACGACGTTTTGCCCACACACGATCAATTTAAATGACGTTTTAAAAAACGTTTTTTTTAATCGCAAAAAACGACCGTGTGTACGCGGCATCAGGGTTGAGTTCCGCTTTGATTGCCGATTCTCACCTGCTGCTATTGTGTTGAAACTAACACATGTATTTCAGTCACTTCCTAATTCCATGTGAAGTGTCTGACTGCTATAGTCATCACAAAACACTGTTGGAAAAAGCTGTCAGCCAGTTATATGAGCAGAGAAATTATATTTCTTGGGGACATCAGTACATAAATAGAGTACAGAAAACTTTTATTTTTGAGGAAGTAATGTATAAAGTAGAATTATAGGCAAAACATTTTTTTTGCATTTTGGATATAGTAAGGGAGGGTTATAACCCCTTTAAGTTTTTGTTTTTTTCGCCATCTGTGCCCCATTGTGGAGATTTCCCTTCACTTCCTGTCCCACAGCCAAACAGGAAGTAAGAGTAAATCCCTGCAAATTAAGGGAAATCCTTGTGGAAACCCAGGTCACCATAACTAGTGTCCCCATTGGAAGATTTCCTCTCTATTACTTTTCTGGGGACAACCCAAAATGTGTTCTTTTATTTTTACTTTCACTTTGAATGATAATGGTAAACAGGACAAATAGAGAGGGAGAATCTCATTAATGGAGGCAGAGACATCATTACAAATTGACAAGTGTTCTAATCCCTCTCCACTCTATTCAAAATGAAAAAAAAAATGTTTTTCAGTCTGGCACACCGCTACACCAATCTCGGTAAAGTGCCTCAGACAGAGGCTCTTTACCACGTGATCAGCCGTGTCCAATCAGCTCCATTTGTGGGAACAAAATTATAAAAAATTTGTTTGGGTAAAGTGTAGCATGACCGCACAATTGTCATTTAAACAGCGACAGCACTGAAAGTTGAAAATTGGCTTGGGCAGGAAGGGGCGTAAGTGCCTGGTATTCCTACTAAATTTTTCCAAGTTCCACATTAAAGGGTCACTAAAGGAAAAACATTTTTTTGCTGAAATGACTGTTTACAGGGTATAGAGACATAAAAGTTAACTGATTCCTTTTAAAAATGATTAAAAATAGATAAAAATCCAATCATATAATGTGCCTGCAGTTTAGTTTCACTTTTAAACTGGTTTCATATTTCTGTGAAGTAAAGAGACACACAGAACAAAAACAAACAAATACAGGGCAGTGTTTTGTTTTTAAAATTAATCTGATTGGTTCTGAGGAGTTTTAGACACACAGGGCCAGATTCTCATATATATTCGGCGGCGTAGCGTAAGCCATTTACACTACGCCGCCGCTGCGTACTAGAGCAAGTGCTTTATTCTCAAAGCACTTGCTCCGTAGTTTTCGCCGGCGTCTCGTAAATCGCCAAGCGTAAACCCGCGCAATTCAAAGGACGTCACATTTTCTCAATGTAAACGACGTAATCGCAGCGTACGCCAGCCCCATTGAGAATCGACGTACGCAAACAACACGACGCGGTCCCGAGGCCATACTTAACATGGCATCCGACGGGACACGACGGCATCCGACGGGACCTCGTAAGGTTACTCCACATAGAAGCTGGGGTAACCTTACGCGAACGAAAACGACGTACGCGACGACGGGGCGGCGTAAAAGCGATCGAGAATCGGCGTACTACTTCATTTGCATATGCAAATGAAAAAACAACGTAAAGGCCACCTAGTGGCCGGAGTTGTCATTACACCTACGATCCGAAAGTGTAATGCTTTTACACTTGTCGGATGTAGAAGCGTATCTATGCAAAAGTGATGCTCAGCATCACACGCATAGATACGAGACAAAAAAAAAGGCGATACGACGGGGTATCTGAGATACTCCGTCGTAACGCCTCTGAGAATCTGGCCCACAGTAATGACAGCTTGGACCACAGTGAAAAGCTGCCATGAGATTTTTCATAAGGAGCCAGACAAGCAGGAAGTGTGGAGATCAGAGCAGAATTACAGCAACTTCAAAGCAAAAACGAACAATGAGGACATGAAACCAGGACTGCATTAAGGTAAAGGAAGCTATTTTTGTTTTAAACCAGTGCTCGTATTGCGAAACGCTTGTTACCCGTGTTTCTCGCAATCCGAGGTTTCACTGTACTACACTTAGTAGGCGCCCCCTGCTGTTTCTTTTATATATTGCAGAGATGATTTCAGTCTCATTGAGGAGCTGCCACTGATACCTTTAAACTAGGGATGAGCTAGTTCGAGTTCAGGAGTAGTGAATTTTAATAATGCTTAAAGTCAAACAATAAAAGTGAAATTCTCCTTTAAATTTCGTACCTAGGGGGGTGTAAAGTATGCCTGTGAAATAGCGCACGTTTCCTGTACTTGGAACTGTCTCTGCACAAAATGACATTTCTGAAGGAAAAAAAGTTATTTAAAAATGACTCGGGCTATAATGAATTGTTGGTTCCCGGAAATTCAGAGAGAATTCATTCATAAAAAATAAAAAATAAAGCGTTGGGGTCCCCCTAAATTCAATTACAAGGCCCTTCAGGTCTGGTACGGATATTAAGGGGAACCCCACCGTCAATTTAAAAAAAAAATGGCGTGGAGTTCCTCCAAAAATCCACACCAGACCCCTCAACCTGGCCAGTGGCAGAAAAGAGGGGGAACGAGAGAGCTCCCCTCCTGAACCATACCAGCCCACAAGCCCTCAACATGGGGAGGATGTCCCCAAGTTGATGGGGACAAGGGCCTCATACCCACAACCCTTGCCTGGTGGTTGTGGGGTCTGCGGGAAGGGGGCTTATCAGAATCTGGAAGACCCCTTTATAAAAGGGGACCCCCAGATCCTGGCCCCCCTATGTGAATTGGTAACCTACCATTTCACTAAGGAAGTGTAAATAGTTGTAAAAAAACACACACACCGTGGAAAAAAGTCCTTTATTAAAAAGAAAAAAAAAATACCAGCGGTGGTAATCCACTCTCGAGGGTTATAACCCCTTTAAGGTTTTTTTTTTTTTCGCCAGCTGTGCCCCATTGTGGAGATTTCACTTCCTTTCCCATAGCCAAACAGGAAGTGAGAGGAAATCCCTGCAAATTAGGGGAATTCCTTGGGGAGCCCCAGGTCACCACAACTAGTGTCCCCATTGGCACTTTGTGCAGAGACAGTTATAAGTACGGGAAACATGTGCTATTTCACAGGCATACTTTATACCCCCCAGGTACGAAATTTAAAGGAATATTTCACTTTTATTGTTTCACTTTAAGCATTATTAAATTCACTGCTCCCGAAAAAACGTCCAACCCAGGTCCCCAAACACTTTTTAGGACAATAACTTGCATATTAGCCTTTAAAATTAGCACTTTAGATTTCAAATGTTCGAGTCCCATAGACTTTAACGGGGTTCTAAAGTTCACACGAACATTTGGTGTGTTTGCAGGTTCTGGTGCGAAACGAACAGGGGGGTGTTCGGCTCATCCCTACTTTAAACCTATGGACTTTTTTACTATAATCCTACACCCTCACAGCATATTCATGTATATGATTATGTTGTAGCTTAGCTGTGTCCCTACCTGCGCCATTCTCGATAATTCCCTGTTTTATAAAATGGGCACTCGGACTATCCCAATTTTCTGAAGCAAAAAAATATACTGGAATATTCAATTTTTGGGATCAAACTGATTAATGAATACAACATTTTACAACTGACAGGTTTCTTTAAAGTTGGTTTTGTACTATTGTTTGTTTTTCTATGTTCTGATTTTTGTGGTACTTTTCCATGTACATGGATTTATATGTATCGTTCTTACTTTACTTCATCCCATTGTGCTGTACAAACTCCAATAAAAAAAATTAAAAAAAAAAAAGTTGGTTTTGCGTTGTACAGCATTTCCGCCGCACATCTGTGTCTTTTCGATCAAGTAATATTGCAAGGGCGAGCAAGGTCTACGCGAGAAAACACTAGAGAGAGATTGAGAAAATCCAGGAATAAGAACAAAGTGAGTGCTGTGTGACATTTTTAACCATCATGCCTTGCACGGCCCTGCAACGGAAGCGAGAGATGACAGCGCCAACATTTTCTTCAACTGCTCCTACGGGTGTCTTTTTATTTATATCAACATCATTAAACATCATTAGAGGCGAGGAGAAGCATATTACAGAACATAAGCAATCACAATCTAGAGGTTTAATACCTGTAGCTTTTATTACGTGAAATAGCTCTTGATTGTATTTTGTTACCTAAAATAATTAAGAGCCATATTTCAGAAGCAACTAATGACTTTCATTCACTATGAGCTGGAGGAAGGCTGCTGATATTTGGTCTGCCTCTCAAAGGCCCTTATCAATTATAGAAGACGGAGGACAGCAAAAGACTGGATGTGAATGTGAAGGCTCCTCAAACATCACAGGTGTCTTCTCCACAATCCACTGGAGGTTACCTGGAATGCTAAAATGGCAACTTACGCCGCGTACACACGATCAGTCCATCCGATGGGTACGGTCCGAAGGACCGTTTTCATCGGTTAACCGATGAAGCTGACTGATGGTCTGATGTGCTTATACACCATCGGTTAAAAAAACGATTGTGTTAGAACGCGGTGACGTTTACATGTTTTAACACAACGACGTGCTGAAAAAAACGAAGTTCAATGCTTCCAAGCATGCGTTGACTTAATTCTGAGAATGCGCGGCCTTTTAACCGATGCTTTTGCATACTAACGATCGGTTTTGACCCATCGGTCAGGCGTCCATCGGTCAAATTTTAAAGCAAGTTCTCTTTTTTTTGATCGAAGGATAACTGACCGATGGGGCCCACACACGATCGGTTTGGACCGATGAAACGGTCCTTCAGTCCGTTTTCATCGGTTTTGACCGATCGTGTGTACGCGGCCTTAAAGTGAACGATCACCTTGTAAATCAAACATCCACCATATCACCCTGCTGCCAGACCTCCATATATCACTCTCTCAGAGACAATGAACAGTCATTTGCTTTGTTTTGTTTTTGTTTATTTGGGGGATAGAACTTGGTTGTAGAAAGGGGGTATGGGATGCCCATAGATCAGATCACTTTGCCATCATTGTTGAATAATTGTAGATTCATTAGCACTGAACAAGTGATGGACTCTAACATTTAGGCCGCGTACACACGATCGGTCCAAACCGATGAAAATGGATTTAAGTCCAGTTTCATCGGTCCAAACCGACCGTGTGTACGGCCCATTGGTCCATTGTTCGTCGGACCAAAGTTTTAAAACTTGCTCTAAAATCGGACCGATGGACGCCTGACCATCGGTCCAAACCGATGGTTAGTATGCAAAAGCATCGGACCAAAAACCCACGCATGCTCAGAATCAAGTCGACGCATGCTTGGAAGCATTGAACTTCATTTTTTTTAGCACGTCGTTGTGTTTTACGTCACCGCGTACTGACACGTTCGGTTTTTGAACTGATGGTATGTACGCACCATCAGACCATCAGACCATCAGTCTGTGAACCAATGAAAACGGTCCGTCGGACCATTCTCATCGGGTTGGACCGATCGTGTGTACGCGGCCTAACAGTCACTCCTCTGCACCAACTCCTGCAGACTGTTATGCCCTGTACACACGATCGTGTGTGGGCCCCATAATTTTTTTTCCCCATTGGTGAAAAAAACGATCGCCTGTGGGGAAATCCATCGGTCAGAAATCCACGCATGCTCAGAATCAAGTCGATGCAACTTTTTGAACAATTTTTCTCTGCATGTCGTTGTGTTTTACGTCACCGCGTTGGACACGATTGGATTTTTAACCGATGGTGTGTAGGCAAGACTTATGAAAGTCAGCTTTATCGGATATCTGATGACAAAATTCATCGGTCCATTTCCATCCGTTGAACCGATCGTGTTTTTCGGGTTGTAAAATGTCATTAAAAACGATCGTGTATAGGCTCCAGAGCATTTTTCTCGACGTAAAAAATGGGCATTAAAGATTTCGAACAAATTTTCACGTCGTTTTTAACGTTGCCATTTTTAACGTCGTAAAAAATGGTCGTGTGTGGACTTTTAACGACGTGAAAAAAAGCAGCAAAAGCAGCCCCAGGGGTGTCGCCATACGAATGGAACTCCTTTATAGTGCCGTCGTATGTGTTGTACGTCACCGCGCTTTGCCAGAGCATTTTTTTTTTCACGATCGTGTGTAGGCAAGGTTGGTTTAACAATAATCGGGTTGAAAAAAACTTTGTTTTTTTCTAGACCATTAAAAACGGTCGTGTGTACGCTGCATTACATTTACAGTCACTCCTCAGCACCAACTCCTGCAGACTGTTACTCCCAGGTCTCCTCTCCTCCTGCATGAACTTCACTGTAACATGTAAGCATCTCCACCCCATCATCTTTACACTGTACTTGACTTGCTGAACTCTGATATGCCAGGGGCTCTTCAGTACCACTTCTTGGCGGCCTAGTAGTTTAGCGGGCTTTAGTTAGTTGGTGGACTACTGATCCCAGCTAGCCTGACTTGCAAATCCTGTGCCCGCCGGCCACATCGATTTGACACAGAATCTATCCTCTGGCCTTGCACCCAGCTCTTCTGGCATGCCTCCTCCAAATATCCACTGTGCCTCACTCACCTTGATGAAGAATTTACCCAGACATGCGTAGCGACTGCTTCTCCAGCCCCTCTCTTTCAGGACACCTCCTCCACGACCGTGTAAGGATGAGGCTCCCGAGCTCCTCCGACAAGGCGCGCAGAAGAATCCACATATCTGTTCATCTCATGCAATATATGATCTCTTATAACTTGGAGATCATTGGGATCTATTAACCACTTAAGACCCAGACCATTATGCAGGTAAAGGACCTGGCCAGTTTTTGCGATTCGGCACTGCCTCGCTTTAACTGACTATTGTGCGGTCGTGCGATGTGGCTCCCAAACAAAATTGGTGTCCTTTTTTCCCCACAAATAGAGCTTTCTTTTGGTGGTATTTGATCACCTCTGCGGTTTTTATTTTTTGCGCTATAAACAAAAATAGAGTGACAATTTTGAAAAAAAAAAAACAATATTTTTTACTTTTTGCTATAATAAATACCTCCAAAAAAGATATAAAAAAACATATTTTTTTCCTCAGTTTAGGCCGATATGTATTGTTCTACATATTTTTGGTAAAAAAATGTAATGATTGGTTTGCGCAAAATGTATAGCGTTTACAAATTAGGGGATAGTTTTATGGCATTTTTATTAATATTTTTTTTTTTACTACTAATGGCGGCGATCAGCAAGTTTTTTCATGACTGCGACATTATGGCGGACACATCGGACAATTTTGACACATTTTTGGGACCATTGTAATTTTCACAGCAAAAAATGTTATAAAAATGCATTGTTTACTGTGAAAATGACAATTGCAGTTTAGGAGTTAACCACTAGGGGGCACTGTGGGGGTTATGTGTGACCTCATATGTGTTTCTAACTGTAGGGGGACGGGGCTGGATGTGTGACGCCACTGATCGCCTTTCCCTATATCAGGGAACAGACGATCAATGACACTGCCACTGTGGAGAATGGGGAAGGTGTGTTTACACACAGCTCTCCCTGTTCTTCAGCTCATGTGACCGATCACGGGACACCGTTGGCGATCGGGTCCACGGGTCCTGCGGCCACGGAGCTTGGGACCGGGTCGTAGGCACTTAAAGGGGACATACAGTTACGTGCCTGTGCCCAGCTGTGCCATTCTGCCAACGTAAATGTGCAAGAGGCAGTCCTTAGGTGGTTAAGCGGCACATTTAATTATATTTGGAAAAAAGGGATTGAAAATATTATTTTACTTGAAGTGGTTCACTTGATTTTCTAGAAATATTTGAACATGGATTGAAATGAAAACACCAGGACACTTTATATGTATATTTTTTTATGTAAAAATGTATTTTTTTTTTTTGCGCTTTCAACAAAAATAGAGTGACAATTTTGAAAAAGCACAATATATTTTACTTTTTGCTATAATAAATATCCTTTATTTTTTCTCAGTGTATGCCGATATGTATTGTTCTACATATTTTTGGTAAAAAACGGGAACGATTTATGGCATTTATATGGTGTTTTTATTTATTTTACTAGTAATGGCTGTGATCTTTTTTGCAGTATTGTGATGTTGCGGCGGACAGGTCGGACACTTTTGACCTATTTTTGGGATCATTGATATTTACAGAGCGATCAATGCTATGAATATGCACTGAATACTATGTAAATGTCACTGGCAGGGAAGGGGTTAACACTAGGGGGGTCAAGGGGTAACTGTGTTCCCTATTGTGTGTTCTAACTGTGGGGGATGGGACTAACAAGGAGAGATGACAATTTGTGGTTTCTACATGGTAGAAACACATGCTCTGTCATCTCTCCTCTGACGGCACAGGGATTTGTGTGTTTACACACACAAACCCCCATGCTGCCACTCGTGCACGTCGCACCGGGTTCCCCACTGTGCAGCAGGCACGTGCCTCCGGTGGCGCTTGCGCACCCTCTGGTGGCTCTCCTGGGCGAAGCCGTATATGTATGGGATTTCACCCAGGAGAGCCATTCTGCTGCAGTATATCAGCGTGAGCCGATCGGGAACCAATAATCACATGGTGGTCATTTTTGTTTTTGGTCACAATACTTTGCTTTATTGATTGACATGAGACAGTGCATATCTTTTATATTTTGAGCACAGGAACTGGGCCATGCTGAGATGGAATCCCAGGTCCAAACCAATAGCTCTTATGCCACGTACACACGATCTGAATATTGTACGAAAGATGACGTCCGATAATCGGATCGTTAGTACCAGGCTGGATGATCCGATCATTTTAGTTCATCCGATATTATTTTATCGGACATGCACGAAAATTTTCCTTGTACGATACCAGATCATACGATTTTCGTTTGGTCAGTACAGTTGTCATCTGAAAATACAACACAAATACATTACAACACATGACACCCCTCCCCCTTTTTTCTGGCTTTAGTAACCTATTCAATTTTTACTTGCGACAAAAAAAGTCGGACGATCTGTCGCCCGATTTTTGGATTGTGTGTACGTGGCATAACTATACTCGATTGTATGTATAGAGAATGCTTCAGCTGCCACTTAGGAAAACAAACTCAGAGTGGTCTGTTTAGAAGGCTGGGAATAGTTTGTGTGCCACTTCATCTGATATTTGTTCCATTTCACAATTTAACCAATTAATAAAAACATACTCAAGGTTCAAGTTCTGTTTTTCCATATTTAGTTTTCCACTCTTAGATTTCACCATCTCTTAAAAGGAATGTTAACATTTCTCTCATTTAAAACATGCGATAATATCATCAGCCAAAGACCATGTGAAATCATTATTGTCAAGTAGCAGATTTATGCTAAAAAAGTAAAGATCATAACCAATATACAGTAATTGGTAAACACTGCAACATTTTTATATACAATGGGACCTTGGTTTACAAACATAATCCATTCCAGGAGAGTGCTTGTAATCCAAAGCACTCGCATATCAAAGGAAATTTTCCCATAGAAGTCAATGGAACCAAAGATAATTTGTTCCGCATTGACTTTTATGCCATGTAATACCGCATGTGGCTAGAGGTGGAGGGCAGGGATGGACTGGCCATTGGGACTACAGGGAGATTCCCGGTGGGCCGATGGCTCAGTGGGCCGGCTTTAGTGACAGTGGACCTCCGCTCCCTCCGGTCCTCTGTCTCTCCCTTCCCGCAGTGCTCACCTCCTCTCCCTCCCTGCAGCGCTTACCTGGGGGGAACAGAGAAGCAGGGGGAGGACCAGAGGAGCAGGGGGGTGGCAGAGGAGCATGGGGGAGGGGACAGACAGCTGACTCAACAACTATGGCCTGGGAGTTTCTCCCTTCTGCCTAATCTTGTCCCATAAGGGGGGCACCGAACTGATTCTTTGCCCTGGGTGAAATAATGTCTAGCTTCCCCACTGGTACTGCCGATAAGAGTACCAGTCATTCTACTCTAATAAAGTAGAACGGCTAGTGGCAAGTGAAGGGGGAGAGGGGGCTTGGGTGGCCTGGGGGGGGGGGTGCGGGAGTAGTCCGGCCGCCATGGGAGAGACCTGTCAAAATGGGCCAGTCTGGATGAAGTCCAGGGCCACATTTCTGTCCCAGTCCAGCCCTGGTGGAGGGGGGGGGGGCGCTGAGAACCTCAGAAATACTCGGGTTCAGCCTCTGCTGATCTCGGAAAGGAATATTTCAGAGTATTTCCTCTGGCCAAATGCGGTACTGCACACCCTATTAGCTTGAATTCTGCTCAGGATTCAGGATTTAGAGTCAGGATTTAAAAAAAAAAGTTGCTCGTCATTCAAAACGCTTGTTAACCACATTACTCGTAAACCATATATGAAATGTAAGTAAAGGGGAAAAAAGAAGGGTGGATGGAGTATTTATGAATGAATAAATTCGCAAAAGTCACAGGCCTTTGGATCAAGTGGAAATTATCCATAAGCCCATACATTCATGGTACTTATTGAGACATGTTGCCTTAATTAGTTGATTAGAACTTTAAAATGCATTATTAATGTGAATTATTTTTTCATATTGAATAAGCCTATTTATTGCAGCATATCATTCGCCCAAATTACAAGGTGTTGTATTCCTCGGGTGCTGAGAGTTATGGCTTTCCTACCTGTACTACTTGTATATCTTGATTGGTACCTCAGTATAAGGAAAATAGATGTTACCTCTGATATGAAAAGTTATCCAGTTGCCATCTAAAATATATATACATATATATATATATATATATATATATATATATAGCACATTGCCCAAGTCTCTGGGGAAATATCTGTAGAGGAATGTTGAACAGAACGTCTAGTAGCCATATTGCAAAGAACTGGCATTTTCATATTTTTCACAACTTTAGAAAATGACAGTATATGCAGTTTGTAATGTGTTATTTAAGTTATTTTAAGAAAAAAATTGAGTTTTCCTTTAACCACTTAAGGACCAGAAGAATTTACCCCATTAACGACCAGGCCCTTTTTTGCGATACGGCACTGTGTCGCTTTAACTGACAATTGCATGGTCGTGCGACGTTGTACCCAAAAAAATTGATGTCCCTTTTTCCCCACAAAAGGAGGTTTCTTTTGGTGGCATTTAATCGCCTCTGTGGTTTTAATTTTTTTTTTTTCGCTATAAACAAAAAAGAATTGACAGTTTTGAAAAAGAAAGCTATTTCTTGATCATACATGACGGGATACAAAGCCTTAATTACTTCATGGGTTATGTAGTCGCCACATGTGATTGGAAACTGGCAAAACCAATGTAAATTGAGTTCCTCCCCTATATAACCCCTTCCAAATGGAGAGTGTCTCAGTTTTTTCACCAGTGTTAAGGTGGTTGGTCACATTCAACATATGCTAAAAAGAAAAATGCTCTTTTCATGGTCTGGCTTCAGACACCTAAGAGCTATAACCAAATCCATTCCACGGGCTGATATCAAAGGCCTAAGATGGTTGGTACCCGGGCCCCGTGTAAGAAGAAACAAGGTTTGCCTGTAGTCTCTCTGTGGAGGTCTGGGCTCTGGGATCTAGACTTTGGTGTATTAATACATATGTGGCATGAAAAGTTTCTGGCAGAGTCTTCTACAGGTCCAGGTATGAGGTTTTCTCTAATAAAAACCTTGGTAAACCTGTAGATTGGCACAACTTGCACGCCGTGATAGGTGAAAGCTGGAACTACTTTTAGTAGCTTTCCTGCGGCGTGGATCAGGTAAGAAGAAGATAATTTTTATTTATGTATTATCTTCTTTGGAGTAGGATGTCTTTCGCCACTGGAGGGAGTTAGTGCAACCTGGTGTTTTTTTACATAGCCTTCAAGGATAACATGCTCAGTGAAGTCTGTCAAATACAACACAACTCACCTCCTTCCACTGCAGGCTTTGCCACAATAAGCATAGAGGGGTCCACAAGTTGCCCCCCAGTAATTTCCCCCCCTCTTCCTCGTCTCCTGGGCACCACCATGACAGCGGCGCATGAGAGTTTTTCTGTCAGTATAGAGACATGGATGGGGGAGGGCCAAAAGTGGTTGCTAATGCCCGGGAGCAATGCAGGACACCTGTGTGCAGGCGCCAAGAGGCTGGTTCAAAAGCCCAGCGTGCCAGAGCCTTCTGTAAGCGGCATGGACACAGAGCTGTGGGCTTTAAGCATCCCTGTGGATTGAACCAGGCAAACCTAAGACTCCTACTCGGCATCAGGTTGTGCAGTGAGCTGATATTTTGAGTATTGTAAGACTATAGCACAGCAGTGATTGCATTTATATTTGTGGATAGTACCTTTGCTTTGCAGTAAGGACTATGTCCCCGAGCAGAGGGTCTAGGGCGAGTAAAAGAGGCACCAGAAAATCCCTGTGTACGGCTAAGGATTCTGAGCTTGCCTGCAGTTTACCCCCTATGTCAGCCTAATAGCAGCCTCACAGGATGAACCCCTGTCTGGTTTTGCAGCTTATACTATGGCAGCTTCTGTATACATCACTGAGGATGCTTTAAAATTTGCTTTGGATGGCCTGGAAGGAAGGATTGCTAATATTGTCGTAATCTCTTTGAAAGATAGCAAAAAATGGGGTAGATCCCCTTCATCTGCTCTGGCTCTCTTTTCAGATGAGCCTTCTGAGGGTAAAAAAAACCCACTCTGGAGATGAGTATCATGTGCAGTCTGAGGACTCAGAGGATGAAAGGTTACCTGCGACTTCTCAGTCGCTAAAGATGCAGGTGCAATATTATGCAGAGATGGTGCATGCCACTTACAAATTGCCTCCAGTTGAAGCTTCTAGGCCCTCTGTTTACACTTTGGGATCCCAGAAATCCCCACAGGCTGCATGCGCCTTTCCAGTTCATCCCTTGCTGGATAAACTGATGTATAATGAATGAATGAATGAATGAAAAACTTATATAGCGCAGCACATGCGAAGTAAATCGCCTCTTGGCGCTTGTTGTTCCTGTCTCCTTTGAGATCAAAAGAGATGCGTCTTAATCTTTCTCCTGAAGACTAGATAGTTCTCCTCCAGCCGAATGCTGGCTGGTAAGGCGTTCCATAGTCTGGGACCTTGGACAGCGAATCTCCTGTCTCCTTTGGACTTGAATCTGGCTTTTGGTATCTGAAGCCGATTTTGATTGGTGGATCGTAGAATACGATTGGGATTGTGAACTTGTAATTTTTCGCATAGATAATGGGGAGCATTCCCATGGATACATCTATGCGTTAGACAGAGAGCTTTAAAGGAGATTCTGTCTCTAACTGGTAGCCAGTGGAGGGATCTCAGTGAAGGTGAGATTGATTCCCATGGTTTTTTCCCAGTCACAAGTCTGGCGGCCGTATTTTGAACGACTTGAAGACGAGCGATCTGGTACTTGGGGAGTCCGAGGTAAAGGGCATTTGCATAGTCCAGTCTGGAATTTACAATCGCTCCCACCACGACCGCTATGTCTTTCTTGGGAATAAAAGGCGTGAGTCTGCGTAGTAGGCGCAGCAGATGGTGAGATCCGCTGACTACTGACCCTATTTGTGCGTTCATTGTCATGTCGGAGTCAAAGATGACCCCAAGACTTTTGACTTTGGCGCTAGGGGTGATAATTTTGCCCAGAATGGGCGGCGGTATCCAAGTTGGTGTCGATAGATTCCTACGCTTGGCGTGAAACAGAAGAAGTTCTGTTTTTGCTCCGTTGAGTTTGAGATAACTCTTTGTCATCCAGTCCTCTATCAAAGAGAGGCATGTCTCTAGATTGAGGTGGTGATCCTTTTTATTGCAAATGCGGAAGTACAGTTGCGTGTCATCTGCATAGGAGTGATATAGCAGTTTTTGGCTGCTGATGATTTCGAAAAGAGGACGCACATAGATGTTGAATAACATCGGCGACAGGGGAGATCCTTGAGGGACCCCGCACGATAATGTGCGTTGTTCAGAAGTGAAGGGTCCTAGCTTCACTATTTGCGATCGGTTTTCCAAAAAAGAGGAGAACCAGGATAGATCGCGTTCTGCGACTTTAGCTATTTTAGCCAGCCGAGTCAGCAACAGCTTGTGATCTACTGTATCAAAGGCTGCGCTTAGGTCCAGCAGAACCAGAAGAGAAGATTCTCCTTCGTCTGCGGCCTCGAGAACGTCGTCCCATATCTTAAGCAATGCAGTTTCCGTCCCGTGTCCGGGACGGAATCCTGATTGAAATGGGTCGAGTAAGTTGTGGGTGTCTAGATGCTGTTGCAGCTGCTGCACCACTGCTTTCTCCATTACCTTGGAGAGAACATTTAGGCCTGTTATGGGGCGCCAGTTGAGTGGATCCTTAGGATCCAGGGTGGCTTTCTTCAGGATGGGTTGAATGAAGCCCTCCTTCAACTGGGAGGGCATTATGCCCTCCTTGAAGGATTGGTTGACAAGCTGCGTGACAGGAGGTGCCAAGATGTCGGCGCATTCCTTCAGCAGTTTGGTGGGGATAATATCATTTGGCGCAGTGCTGTTGTGCAGAGTGCCGATGATATTTTTAGTGGTCTGAATGGAGATGGGTTCCAGCGTGAACTCACCTAACTGTGGTAACTTACTGCCGGTGCAGTGTAATCGACTCCGGGGGGGGCTGGAAGAGCGCTTGATTTGCTGAATGCCTTGCCGGATTACCTCAATTTTGGTAATGAAGCAATCCGCTAACTCATCGCAGAATTCTTGTGAATCCAAGTTGGGGGCCACAAGACATCCTGGATTCATGGTCTGAGTGACCAGCTTGAAGAGTTCGCGGGGGCGATTTAGGGCACCGTTGGTAGCCTCAGAAAAATAATTTTTCTTGGCTTCAAAGATTTGTTTGTAGTATTTTCTAGTTATTACCTTGTAGATGAAGAGGTTCTCATCTGAAGAGTTTCTTTTCCAGGCTGCTTCTGCCCTTCTGCGCTCTTGCTTCAGTAACGCCAGCTGGTTGTTGAACCAGCCGGAGTTATTTTTCCTGATCTGGGTCTTTCGTTTAGGCGCTATCAAGTCAGCTGACTGCAATAGTGCTGTGTTTATGGCCACCAATGTTTCTTCCGCTGTTTGGTGCGGCTGAATTGTATTTATTTTTTCCCCTAACGTGGCTTTGAAAAGCTCAGAGTGGAGCTTCTTCCGACATCTAGTCCAGTGTGTTGTCACTGGATTTGATGTTTTTGTTAAGGGGGTTTACCCAGATAAACAGTTTTCTCCTCCTAGGCAGACCTGTCCTTTAGACAAAGTGCAGGGTTTAAAGGATCCAATTGGAGTCTTTTTTAAAAGCCTCCTCTGCCATGGCTGGGGCTGTAGAACAACCTGCAGTTACAGCCATTGGTCCTCAACGAACAAATGAAGCAGATGATTAACCTCCTCCCTACAGAAGAGATTGAGGTTCATGAGGACCTTACTAAGGCCTTGTGCTTTGTGATTGATGCGATTATGGACTCTGTTCAACAAGCATCTTGTTTGAATCTCCTACAGGTACACATGCGCAGGTCCCTTTGGATAAAACATTGGGAGGCAGAGGCTTCCTACAAGAAATACTTGGCAGCATTCCCCTTTGGGAGAGAATGCCTGTTTGGAGATGACCTGGATAAATACATCCAAAAGATTACTGGAGGCAAGTCTACTCTGTTGCCGGTCAAGAAAAAGAGTAAGCGTCCCTCATTTAAACATACTCTTTCTCCAGCCCTGGAAACTCAGTCTCCAGGCAGTGGCGATGACTGCCCCCGTCTAACACTAGGGGAAAAGCCCAGAACCAAGCCCAAGGGCAGAAAAGAACTTGGGGTTCAAGGTCTAAACAGACCCCCAAAACTTCCCTATGAAGGAGTGGGGGAAAGGTTGCTGCATTTTGCAAATGCCTGGCGTAACGAGGTTCAGGACAAGTGGGTCATCGCCACAGTGTCCTCAGGCTACAAGCTAGAGTTCAGAGGACTTCCGCCACCCCATTTTCTGAAATCAAGAATTGCCAAAGATCCAGAAAAAAGAAGGCCTCTACTGTTGGCCTAGGAACACCTGTTGTCCCACGGGGTTATCTTGAGGATCAGGGGTCAGGATTCTATTCAAACCTGTTTACGGTTCCAAAACCAAACGGAGATGTCAGACCTATCCTAGATCTGAAAAGTCAGAATCAGTCTCTGAACATTCGCTCCTTCCACATGGAGTCTGTCCGTTTAGTTGTTTCCACCCTTCAGGGAGGAGAATTCCTGGCATCAATAGACATCAGAGATGCATATCTACATGTGCCAATATTTCCCGCTCAACAAAGGTTTCTAAGGTTTCCAGTGGATCAGCGCCACTTTCAGTTTTTGACCCTTCTTTTCGGGCTGACTACGGCACCTCAAGTGTTCACAAAAAATACTGGCCCCGGCCCAGGCAAGGCTAAGGGCACGAGGCATAGTGATAACAACTTACCTGGACGATCTGTTGATCATAGATCAGTCTGCCGCACGCTTGGGCCACAATGTGCACAGCACATTGGAATATTTAGAATACCTAGGCTGGGTCCTTAATCTTAAGAAATGTTCCTCGCAGCCTCAAAAAAGGCTAGAGTACTTGGGGATGATTATAGAAATGTCCCTAAGCAAGGTATTCCCTCCCAAGCCGAAGGCAAAAGCCATAGGAGACTTCGTCCAAGTGATAAAGACGAAAAGAAGGCCATCCATCCGTCTATGCATGAGATTGTTGGGAAAGATGGTAGCCTCCTTCGAGGCTGTCCCTTATGCCCAGTTTCACTCAAGACCCTTACAGGGTGGAATTTTGTCAGCTTGGAACAAGGATGTTCAGGCCTTGGATCTTCCTACGATCTTATCTCCAGGGGTTCGCCAGAGCCTCAATTGGTGGTTGCTCCCCCAAAATCTGTGAGAAGGAAAATCCTTCACTCCAGTTACCTGGAAAGTGGTTACCACAGACACCAGACTTCTGGGCTGGGGGGCAGTGCTGGAAGAAGCATCTGCCCAGGGGAAGTGGTCCGGGCCGAAAAGCTCCTACCTGTCAACATTTTGGAGATTCAGGCAATTCATTTGGCCCTCAAAGTTTGGTCCTTCAGGCGGCAAGGCTGGCCTGTTCAGGTTCAGTCCGACAATGCTACGACCATAGCCCGTTATCAATCACCAAGGAGGCACCAGAAGTCTGGATGCCCAAAAAGATGTGAATCACCTCTTGGCCTAGGCAGAAAGGCATATTCCTCGCCTATCTGCGGTCTTCATTCCAGGGGTAGAAAATTGGCAGCCGGATTTTTTAAGCTGCCAGCAACTAAGTCCAGGAGAATGGTCTCTACACCCCAACATGTTTCAAATCATATGTCAGAAATGGGGAACCTCAGATATGGACCTGTTGGCTTCCAGTTTCAATGCAAAACTGGATAGTTTGGAGTCAAGAACAAGAGATCCTTATGCTCAAGTCTCAGATGCCCTGACAATCTCATGGGATCGGTATTCCCTGATTTATGCGTTCCCTCCAGTACCGCTCCTGCCACGATTCCTTCAGAGAGTCAAGAAGGAAGGAATGTCAGTGATTTTGGCCGCCTTGACTTGGCCCAGGAGACCCTGGTACACAGAAGTTGTAAGGATGGCAGTAGGAAGACCTTGGGTTCTTCCATTACGCCCAGACCTACTATCGCAGGCTCCAATATACCATCCTGCCTTACAAAGTCTTAATTTGACGGTTTGGCTGTTGAGACCCACATTCTGAGGAAACGTGGGCTCTCAGGGCCAGTCCTATCCACCCTGGTTAATGCTAGGAAGCCGGCCTCCAGGCTTATCTACTACAGAATCTGTAAGGCATATATTTCCTGGTGTGAACCCAGAAAATGGCATCCTAGGAAGTTTGCCATTAATAGGATCCTTGCCTTTCTTCAGTTGGGCTTAAATATGAAGTTGGCCTTGAGCACTATCAAGGGCCAAATCTTGGCTTTGTCTGTATTTTTTCAAAAACCGCTTGCCTCTCATTCCCTAGTAAGGAACTTTGTTCAGGGTGCACCACGGTTGAATCCGCCAATTAAGTCTCCCGTGTAGAGACTGCTTGCTTTTGAACCTTTACACCAGGTGTCTCTAAGTCTGTTGACACAGAAACAGTTTTTTCTTGTAGCCATATCCTCGGCTAGGAGGGTATCGGGATTGGTGGCTCTTTCGTGTAAAGAACCGTATATGATTATTCATGAAGACAGGGTAATGCTGCAGCCTTACCCAAATTTCTTACCTAAGGTGGTTTCAGGTTTTCATCTGAACCAAGATATAGTCCTACAGTCTTTCTTTCCAGAGACGTAATCTGCGGATGAAGAAAGTCTACATTCTCTAGATGTCGTAAGAGCGGTAAAGGTTTATCTGCAAACTACGGCTCAGATAAGGAAGACTGATTGTCTATTCATTCTGCCACAAGGTGGTTTCAGGTTTTAATCTGAACCAAGATATAGTCCTACAGTCTTTCTTTCCAAAGACGCAGTCTTTGGATGAAGAAAGTCTACACTCTCTAGATGTCGTAAGAGCGGTAAAGGTTTATCTGCAAACTACGGCTCAGATAAGGAAGACTGATTGTCTATTCATTCTGCCACAAGGCCCAAAGAAGGGCCAGGCAACGTCAACAACCACTATTGCAAGATAGATTTGACAAGTCATTATTCAGGCCTATGGTTTAGAAAAGTAGATCCTTCCTTTTCAGGTAAAAGCACACTCGACTAGAGCAGTTGGTGCTTCATGGGCAGTGCACCATCAGGCCTCCATGGCTCAGATCTGCTATGAGTAAGCACTAGTTTCAGTGTGAAACGTGTCAGCAGTCAGGTTTTATTTTATTTGCTGTGACTTAGAGTGCTGTCCTTCTTTTAATAAAGGCTACAATTTGGACAAAAAACACAAATCCAAAAATGTATTATATTGTAGCTTACCAATCATTAGATGTGTTGGCTGCATTTGTTTGGTTTTTTTTTTAGGCTTTTTCCTTGTCTTTTTTCGCTTCTCTTTTGACTTGGTGATCTGGCCAGTAGCTCACCAAAAAGTTTTTTTCCTTTTAGAATAAAGGTTTTACATGAATAAATAAAATCAGATCACTATCAGTGGTAAATGTCTCATCCCTGTAAATGCAGGAGAACTTGCAAGACAACAGACCTTTTGGCTGGATCACCAGATGAAAATAAAAGACAGAAAGCATAAAAACAAAAACGAATCACATCTAAGAATGCAGTATAATAAATGTTTGATTTTGAAATTATTACTGCTCTAGGTCCTTTCACGATTTGGAGAGGCATAAATGCTTACATATCCCAGATACTATTGGATGAAATCTCTGTACCTCCATAAGCGAACCAAAACGATGTGTCCCATGTGAATTTGCTTTTCAAACAGGGGAAAAATGGTCTTGACATCCTTCTGTCCCAGCTTACTTCAATCCAACACAGAAACAAGAACAATAAGTTAGGTGTCACCTTCATAAAAATTGGATGTCCAAAGTAATAGAGGATAGTGAGCAGCCCTGATGGGACTGCCAGCCCTAGTCAGCATGTGACGATCTGCAGACCTTTACACAGTGCAGGTACAGAGAGTGGAGTTGGCAGCGGAGGTCATATCGATTTGATTTTAACCAGTGCTGCTGCACTGCAGAGCAGGTAGAGCAACAAAGGACAACAGGCCAGGACCTGTGCTCATGCTTACCTTCCCTCAAGTCCCCTTCTTCTATGATCACATGTGACAGGACTCCATAAAGACCCGCCATTATAATAGTGTAACTATCCACACGCAGACCGCCGTACACCGATATACGTCGGCTGTTTGAAGAGGGATATCTATGTTATGGCGGCAGCTAGCTGCCATAACCCAGGTATCCTCCTCTTCAGCGGGCAGTCCTGTTTCCGATAATGGTGGTCTCTGCAGCCTTTTCACGCAAGATCACTTTTATCTGCGGCAGGAAAGGCCCCCCCCTCCCGCTGCCCTCCCGTGCCCGTCGGCAGCGGCAGAGGCGATTGGGTCCTTATAGTGGCTGGGGATGGAAAAAGGGTGAGGGGAAGATGGCCCCCACCCGTCTCCTTACCATAGCAGGACGGAAGCGACGTCAAAACCTCTTTAAGGTCAATTTTTTCTTCTTTTTTTTTTATTGTATTATAGTGTAAATATGAGATCTGAGGTCTTTTTGACCTCAGATCTCATATTTAAGAGGACCTGTCATTCTTTTTTCTATTACAAGGGATGCTTACATTTCTCGTAATAGGAATAAAAGTGACACATTAAAAAAAAAGAACAGTGTAAGATTTTTTTTTTTAAACGCGCCCTGTCCCGCCAAGCTCGCGTGCAGCGCCCACATATGAAAACAGTGTTCAAACCACACATGTGAGGTATCGCCGCGATTGTTAGAATGAAAGCCCTAGAACTGCTCTGTAACTCAAAACATGCAACCTGTAGAATTTTTAAAAACTTTGCCTATGGAGATTTTTAAAGGTAAAAGTTATCACCATTCCACGAGCGAGCGCAATTTTGAAGCGTGACATGTTAGGTATTAATTTACTCATTGGAAAAAATAAATTGCGCTACCTCAAATAACAAACACAAACAAATACAAGTGAATAAACACAAATATGTATGAAAGGTGACCTGTAGTGGCCACTAGCCAATAAACAGTCACCTTAATGTTGGTGATAGTAATATACCAAAAAAATATAAAACTTTATGATGGTATAGAAATATATGACCCTCCACTGAATATAGACTTTAACTCTCAATTTATACACAGTCCAGAGCATTATCAGAAAGAGAGTCCGTGAACAGAAGTTAAATAAACACCCGTGCTTCTGAATCGTGACAGATTGATGAACGTGGGCAAAAAAGTGTGTCCTCCACCAAACTTATGGATTGGTCTCTTACCAGAAACCCATGATCCCTTATGACAGGGGATCAGAAACAGCATATACCGAGTCCCAATCGTATGATGTCAGATCAGCAGTCCTAGTGAAAACTCGTAGCCGAAAATGTTGCAGCAATTTGGATGCCCACCATGCAAAAAAACATCAAAGGCTCCACATAGTGTATTAAACGTATAAAAATGTATTTAAAAGGGTAAAAATGCACTTACAGTCATGCAATATTGTAAACGTCTTGAATCTTAATGTGCCGGCCGGAACACAAAAATCCTCAGGCACTCGTCCGCTGGGGGAACATACAGGAACTTGGGTGACAACAGCGCGTCGCTCGCCCTACGTCCATTTCGAAATAACTTTCGTCTTCCAGTGCCTCTTGCTGCTGAGGCCTCTAGAGTACAGACCTGCTGCTTAGACCTGTTTATGCCTACAGAGAGAGAGACAGATCATATGAGGACTAGAGTGATGGAGGCAAGGCACCAAGGATCTGGACCATGGGAGTCCAGGACAAGGTTCACTGTGGACTGGAGAGTGACTGCAGATGTGCTTATTTTACCACTGTTGAGCAAGTTCAGTACAGCGGGAGAATGCCTTGTTTCATAGCAGCCTATATACAAGCCACTGAATGCAGTCTTAAAGGGATGGTAATTCAGTGCACCACCGTACAGATTGGGCCCCACCATTATTCTGCTGAAGTTTGCTATTCTCGCACCAGATAATATACAACTACCTCCCAGGGGTACCTCTTTCAGGAAAGTATACTTATACCTACACCCAGAGGTATATTATCCCTTTCATTACTGGTTATATTTCACACTGTTTATGCTGTTATTTAATAATGCTGTATATACCAGGTTAATTTAGTTTAGTATTACTATGGTATAGGTTAACTGCCATATTATAGCCTAGTATCCATTTTAACAACAAGAACCTGGGGAATGCCCAGGGAATAACCAAGCCTACTTACCGACCAGCTAGCAGAACAACCAATTAACCTGTCTAACAATGTGCGTTAAAAACAGGGGTTTTGTCCGCACGCATTTGCAAACGCATGCATGAGCCACAGAGCCGCGCCAAGGCACCCCATAATTCTGTGGTCCTAACACTAACAGTGAGTGTCCTCACAATGGAGGCACATGCATTTTAATGGATAGGTAGGGGCAGGTGGACTGAAGGGGAGCCACCCCTCCTTAAAGGTACAGAAGCACACCAAGCACCCAGCATATAGCACAATGGCTGCAAAGGTGTTGGTGCACTGCTGGACCAAAATAAACACCACAGGTGAAACAAAACGTATCCACCGCCCCCATCTATGGCTGGCAATCACAGTAAGTAGCAATGGAAGGCTAAAGCAGATAACAACAAGAACCTAGGGGAATAACCAAGCCTACTTACCGACCAGCTAGCAAACAACCAATAACCTGTCTAACAATGTGCGTTAAAAACAGGGGTTTTGTCCGCACGCATTTGCAAACGCATGATGAGCCACAGAGCCGCGCCAAGGCACCCCATAATTCTGTGGTCCTAACACTAACAGTGAGTGTCCTCACAATGGAGGCCATGCATTTTAATGGATAGGTAGGGGCAGGTGGACTGAAGGGGAGCCACCCCTCTAAAGGTACAAAGCACACCAAGCACCCAGCATATAGCACAATGCGCAAAGGTTTGGTGCACTGCTGGACCAAAATAAACACCACAGGGAAACAAAACGTTCCACCGCCCCCATTATGGCTGGCAATCACAGTAAGTAGCAATGGAAGGCTAAAGCAGATAACAACAAGAACCTGGGGAATGCCCAGGGAATAACCAAGCCTATTACCGCAGCTGAGAACAACAATTAACCTGTCTAACAATGTGCGTTAAAAACAGGGGTTTTGTCCGCACGCATTTGCAAACGCATGCATGAGCCCAGAGCCGCGCCAAGGCACCCCATAATTCTGTGGTCCTAACACTAACAGTGAGTGTCCTCACAATGGAGGCACATGCATTTTAATGGATAGGTAGGGGCAGGTGGACTGAAGGGGAGCCACCCCTCCTTAAAGGTACAGAAGCACACCAAGCACCCAGCATATAGCACAATGGCTGCAAAGGTGTTGGTGCACTGCTGGACCAAAATAAACACCACAGGTGAAACAAAACGTATCCACCGCCCCCATCTATGGCTGGCAATCACAGTAAGTAGCAATGGAAGGCTAAAGCAGATAACAACAAGAACCTGGGGAATGCCCAGGGAATAACCAAGCCTACTTACCGACCAGCTAGCAGAACAACCAATTAACCTGTCTAACAATGTGCGTTAAAAACAGGGGTTTTGTCCGCACGCATTTGCAAACGCATGCATGAGCCACAGAGCCGCGCCAAGGCACCCCATAATTCTGTGGTCCTAACACTAACAGTGAGTGTCCTCACAATGGAGGCACATGCATTTTAATGGATAGGTAGGGGCAGGTGGACTGAAGGGGAGCCACCCCTCCTTAAAGGTACAGAAGCACACCAAGCACCCAGCATATAGCACAATGGCTGCAAAGGTGTTGGTGCACTGCTGGACCAAAATAAACACCACAGGTGAAACAAAACGTATCCACCGCCCCCATCTATGGCTGGCAATCACAGTAAGTAGCAATGGAAGGCAAAGCAGATAACAACAAGAACCTGGGGAATGCCCAAATAACCAAGCCTACTTACCGCAGCTAGCAGAACAACCAATTAACCTGTCTAACAATGTGCGTTAAAAACAGGGGTTTTGTCCGCACGCATTTGCAAACGCATGCATGAGCCACAGAGCCGCGCCAGGCACCCCATAATTCTGTGGTCCTAACACTAACAGTGAGTGTCCTCACAATGGAGGCACATGCATTTTAATGGATAGGTAGGGGCAGGTGGACTGAAGGGGAGCCACCCCTCCTTAAAGGGAAGAAGCACACCAAGCACCCAGCATAACCAAGCTGCAAAGGTGTTGGTGCACTGCTGGACCAAAATAAACACCACAGGTGAAACAAAACGTATCCACCGCCCCCATCTAGCTGGCAATCACAGAAGTAGCAATGGAAGGCTAAAGCAATAACAACAAGAACCTGGGGAATGCCCAGGGAATAACCAAGCCTACTACCGACAGCTAGCAGAACAACCAATTAACCTGTCTAACAATGTGCGTTAAAAACAGGGGTTTTGTCCGCACGCATTTGCAAACGCATGCATGAGCCACAGAGCCGCGCCAAGGCACCCCATAATTCTGTGGTCCTAACACTAACAGTGAGTGTCCTCACAATGGAGGCACATGCATTTTAATGGATAGGTAGGGGCAGGTGGACTGAAGGGGAGCCACCCCTCCTTAAAGGTACAGAAGCACACCAAGCACCCAGCATATAGCACAATGGCTGCAAAGGTGTTGGTGCACTGCTGGACCAAAATAAACACCACAGGTGAAACAAAACGTATCCACCGCCCCCATCTATGGCTGGCAATCACAGTAAGTAGCAATGGAAGGCTAAAGCAGATAACAACAAGAACCTGGGGAATGCCCAGGGAATAACCAAGCCTACTTACCGACCAGCTAGCAGCCTATATACAAGCCACTGAATGCAGCCTTAAAGGGATGGTAATCCAGTGCACCACCGTACAGATTGGGCCCCACCATTATTCTGCTGAAGTTTGCTATTCTCGCACCAGATAATATACAACTACCTCCCAGGGGTACCTCTTTCAGGAAAGTATACTTATACCTACACCCAGAGGTATATTATCCCTTTCATTACTGGTTATATTTCACACTGTTTATGCTGTTATTTAATAATGCTGTATATACCAGGTTAATTTAGTTTAGTATTACTATGGTATAGGTTAACTGCCATATTATAGCCTAGTATCCATTTTAGTTATTTTACTGCATTCTAACAGATCCTTTACCTGTTTGTTAATGTTGGCACATTGCCATTTATTTACCCTTTTGACAATCTACTTACTTTATTGACATTCTTTAGCTTGGTGTTTGTTTCCACTACAGCAATATAGTAGTTGTAGTATAATGGTACTCAGAGCTTCTTTTTTTTTTCAGAGAATAGGTGCGTGACGGAACAGACACACGTGGAGAGTAGGAGCACCCACAAAGCTTTTTATTTAACGGTAGAGGGGGTTAACAAACAGCCAGGTAACAGTTATCACAGCTGGGCAAAACAAGAGTCTATAACACAGTATAAGTGTGCAGCGGGGTAGCAGAGTCTGTGCTGGTAAGGGGTAATCCATGCCAGGCTGGCCAAACAAGAGAAATAACAGAGTTCTGGCAAGTAGGGGTAGTCTGTGCCCAGTCCTGGACACACAGGGACAGAGTTCGCTCTACTCACAGCGCAGGTGATCACAGAGTTAATCCACTCTCAGGATGGCACACAGCCAGAAATAATCCACTCTCAGGATGGCACACAGCCAGAAATAATCCACTCTCAGGATGGCACACAGCCAGAGATAATCCACTCTCAGGATGGCGAAAGACAAAGGGGTTGGTCTGTAGTCACTGGCCATAGCCTAGGACCACACAGACTGGCAATGTATAAAGCAGGATCTGGGATCACAAACAACAAACTGCCTTTCTTCCAGCACATGTTACAAGAGGTCAATGCCTCAGAGACACTCCCCCCACCCTTGGATTCAGGGCGGGTTAAACTGTCCAATGACAATAGGAACACAGGTTAGGTGTATTCAACTTATCATCAGTAAACAGTCTTATCAGCGGGGGGGGGGCTGCTGGAGGAGTCCCCCTCCCTCCGCATGGACATCCATCCCATAATATACGTTTCTTCCAAGGCAGACAGACACAAACAATGGAATAAAACCACACCCCAAACGATCACAGCAAAGAGTAGCCTTCTTCAGTAGCCAGCATCAACAGACCCTTTCTCAACAGTAGATCCCTCCCAGCAACAATTGACCCACGCCAGCAACAACTGATTTCCTCCAATAGATCCCTATATCCTCCAGTAGCCAGCATCAATAGACCCTCCAGCACCCCTTGCCATTACATGAATTTAGTGTTGGAGGTGCCGGGAATGTGTTCGCCCGTGTTATCGCTGAAAAGAAGCCCTGCTAGGCTCGTACAGGTGTTTGCAGAATTCTATTATATAACCAGGTGTGTTAGAGTGGACGGAGCAATTCACAGTCGTGTCAGAAGAGAGAACCCGCTATACCCCCAGGGGTAAGCTCTACATATGTATATCTCACTGAAAGCATTTGGTTATGGTTTAGCTTCTGCCAGGGCCGTCTTTAATGTTGATTGGACCCTGGGCAAAAAAAATCTTGCTCTCCGCCTGCTCTGAGACATACAATAAATATCAGCTTGAATTAAAATCAGTCATTATCAATATCATTACCACTTACTGACTGGTTGCTAGAGGTTACAGCACACATTACGGCTCACTGATTAGTTGCTAGAGGTTACAGCACATGATTTCCTCTTGTTGATTGGTTGCTATAGATTACTGTACAGTAATACTGCTCACTGATTGGTTTTTAGAGGTTACAGCCATCATCTTTTCACTGCAGAAGGGCATGATATACATATAAATGCCCCCTTTTATTTTCATATGAATGCTGCCACTATTTACATATGAATGCTCCCAGGGGCGGACTGACAACTCATGGGGCCCCCAGGCAATAGAATATTATGGGGCCCCTGGGCTTACAGATGGCCACCATGCCAGGAGGCAGTGCAGAGGCGGGGCAGCTAAAATATTTGGTCGGTTTTGGACATATCAGGGACAGATGTAAAAAAAACACAGATTTTTACATACTGTCCCTGGTTTTACTGAGCCTGGCAACCCTGATGGGACCCCCTAGTGGCATGGGGCCCTCGGGGCAGTGCCCGAGTGCCTCAATGGTCAGTCCGCCCCTGAATGCTCCTGTTATTTATATATGAATGACGGTTATTTACATGTAAACACAGGGTCTGCAGGTGAGTCATCTGTACACAACAATAGGGCAGAGCTGGGCAGCATTAGTAGCAGCACTTCACACTGAGATATCAGGACACATCACTAGACTAAAACTTCAAGGGACAAGGAAATATTAACTGGGATATTTGGCAAGTATGAGGCAGCTGCTTTGGGCCCCACGACAATGACAGGGTCCAAGGCAGCTTCCCCTTTTGCCCTGCCTTAAAAACGGCCATGGCTTCTGCCACCATTTGGTAATAACATTATCACTATGTGTATTCCAGTAATAAAAGAAGTGTTAGCTTAGCAGTGTCTTACAGCCTCCAGGATTCTAAAAAATAAGAGACAGAAAGAGGTCATTTGAGGATAATTTTCTATGTGGCATTTTCTAGTTAGTAAGTACAATAGCAATCTAATATGTTTTTAATGGAGTTGTATCATCAATGATGTACCTTTGTTCCTAAGTATAGCAACCAAAGTATTGGCATTATTGTGCTTTCTACAAATAGAAAGTGCATTAACATTTTAAGTATTTAAGTCATTAGACTATAAGAATACAAGGACCTGACTGGCTTCCAGCCCAAAGCATATAGCCAATTCTTCTCCCCCATCCATTTTATTTTGGAGTGGAAATGACCAATCTAAATCTATTCGTCCATCACCGTTGACAACTTCTAGACTTGGTGAGGTTCAACAAGCAAAAACAGGACTGTTTGTTAGTTCACTGGGTTAGTGGTGCTCTGCTTTGACAAAGGTCAGGTAATGCATTAATAATGGGTGGGACGGTCACTTGAAGATTGCATTGCCATGCAAATATATACAGTAGAGCCTTTACCCAAAAGACATTTCTTTATAGTAAACTATATTTGCATGTGGACTTCACCTACTAGCATAGCTCCCAACTGTCCCTGTTTTTTAGGGACTGTCCCTAATTTGGAATAGAATCCCTTTGTCCCTCTTTCGTCATCATTTGTCCTTCATTTTGGTCTTATCTATATAATTGTATAAAAAAAAGGCACAATTTATCTTTCAAAAGTGTTTCCCAGTGTTAAACCTCTCAACCAATTTCTAAATGGCTACATTTGTAAATGTCAAAAGCCAATATAAAGGAATAGTATTGGTAAAAAAAAAAAAATGCTTGTGGGTTTAACTAATCTTTTTTTGCAAAAATTTTAATTCAACCACTTCAGCCCCCGGAAGAATTTACCCCCTTCCTGACCAAAGCATGTTTTACGATTCGGCACTGCGTCGCTTTAACTGACAATTGCGCGGTCGTGTGAGGTGGCACCCAAACAAAATTGATGTCCGCTTTTCCCCCACAAATAGAGCTTTCTTTTGGTGGTATTTGATCACCTCTGTGGTTTTTATGTTTTGCGCTACAAACAAACAAAGGAGCGACGATTTTGAAAAAAAAAAATGTTTTACTTTTTATAATAAATATCCCCCAAAAATATATAAAAAATGAATTTCTTTCTTCTACATATTTTTGGTAAAAAAAAATCACAAAAAACTTGTATATTGATTGGTTTGCTCAAAAGTTATAACATCTACAAAATAGTATTTTTTTTAATGAGATTTTTATCATGACTGCTACATTATGGCGGACACATCGGGCCAGATTCTCATATAATTTCTCTGGCGTAGCGTAAGCCATTTACACTACGCCGCCGCAACGTAACAGAGCAAGTGCCGTATTCTCCATGCACTTGCTCCGTAGTTTGCGGATGCGTAGAGTAAATGGCCCAGCGTAAGGCCGCGTAATTCAAAGGGGGCGGCTTGTATTTAAATTAATCGCGCCCCCGCGTCGATCGAACTGCGCATGCGCCGGCCGGGGGAAAAAGCCCAGTGCGCATGCTCCAGCTTACGTCGGAAAGCGTCGTTGAAACCAACGTCAAAACGACGTGATCGTCACTACGCAATGCTCTATTCGCGAACGAGTTAGTAAAACGACGTAAGCGACGGAAAAAGCCGACGCTGACCCGACGCCATACTTAACATGACATCCGACGGCACCCGACGGCATCCAACGGTACTGCGTAAGGTTACCCCTCATATTAGCAGGGGTAACCTTACGCAGACGAAAATGACGTACGCGACGACGGGGCGGCGTAAAAGCGTTTGGGAATCTGCGTAGTAGCCTCATTTGCATAGGCAAATGAGAAAACAATGTAAAGGCCACCTAGTGGCCGGAGTTGTCATTACAACTACGATCCGCAAGTGTAATGGTATTACACTTGTCGGATGTTCAGGCGTATCTATGCCAAAGTGATTCAAGGAATCACTCGCATAGATACCCGGCAAAAAAAAACGGCGATACGACGGGGTATCTGAGATACTCCGTTGTAGCGCCTCTGAGAATCTGGCCCATCGGAAACTTTTGACACTATTTTGGGACCATTGTCATTTATACAGCGATCAGTGTTATAAAAATGCACCGATTACTGTGTAAATGCTACTGGCAGGAAAGGGATTAAACACTAGGGGGCGTTCAAGGGGTTAAGTGTGTCCTACGGAGTGATTCTAACTGTGGGGGGAATGGGCTCTCTAGAACATGACAGAGATCACTGCTCCGATGACAGGGAGCAGTACATCACATCGTACACTTTTGACACTATTTTGGGACCATTGTCATTTATACAGCGATCAGTGCTTTAAAATGCACTGATTACTGTGTAAATGACACTGGCAGGGAAGGGATTAAACACTAGGGGGTGATCAAGGGTGATAAGTGTGTCCTAAGGAGTGATTCTAACTGTGGGGGGATGGGCTCTCTAGAACATGACAGAGATCACTGCTCCCGATGACTGGGAGCAGTAGATCTCTGTCATGTTACTAGGCATCTCCCCGTTCTGCTGCTCCATGACATGATCGCGGGCCCCCGGCGGACATCGAGTCCGTGGGACCCATGGGCGCGGTCACGGAGCACTCTGTGGGTGCGCGCCCACTATGCCACGATTTAAAGGCGACGTATAGGTACGTTGCTTTGCGCAACCGTGCCATTCTGCCAATGTTTTTCGTCATGCAGTGGTCGGCAAAGTGTTAAGGGGGCGTGGTGGGGGTCCTATACCTAAATACTTTTGCTTATAGGTGTCCCTCGTTCCCATCTCAAAAAGTTGGGAGGTATGTACTACTCATGGTCTTTGTTCTGCCTGGAGTTCCCCTTTGAGGAGTAACTAATGCACCTGCAGATTGTATGCTGCAAAGCCACATTATTAAACTGAAAATATTTTAATAAAACCACATGAGTATCCTATTTCTAAGTTTCGTCGGGTTTCAGCACAGATACAGATCAATCGTGACAGTGCTCCCCTCACTTGCAATATAACTGTTTTATTGCAAACCATGTTTCTTCTTAACGTTTTTATTATATCATCTATTCAGGATCCTATTCTTCATATTTTATCCTTCCAGATAGCAGATCTTGGCAGGTTATTTCTGTCTGTCAGCAGTAGCCTGTGCTTTGGGGAAGGTTTCTTTACTATTTCATTCAGTGCCTGGCTCACACAGAATTGTGTTTTAGTGTGACACAAGAGGTCACTATGGAAGAACTAAGTACTGCTTCTATCTAAAATGGCCATTTTCAGTATAATTCGGGGACTATAATATCTAAAAGTCCTACAGTTTAGCTAAGGGGTTGAGTTTTCTACTGGGAAGAAGCCTAAGCCCAGACTATTTGCTTTTCCCCAAATTAGAACTTGATTATTACACAATAAAATGGAACATCAGCTATACTGCTATATGCACCATCTACGGTGCAATGTACTTATCGTATATACTCGAGTGTAAGCCAAAATTTTTTAGCAAAATTTTTATGCTGAAAAAGCCCCCCTCAACTTATACTCAAGTGGCGGTCTCCCGCTGTGTCAGGCAGTCTTAACTGTTCAGCGGCCGTCCACTGTAACAAAGCCCCGCCTCCTCCTCATCCATGATAGATGGCACACTGATACAATGTTGGGAAACTGAATCAGTGTTTCGTCTATCATGGATGTGGAAGAGGCGGGGCTTTGTTACAGTGGACCGCCGCCTAACAGTTAAGACTGCATGACACAGCGGGAGACCGTAATCAAAGGTACATGAGGCTGCAGATGGGCACAGTGAGGCTGCAGATGGGCACTGATGATACAGGTGGGCACAATAAGGCTGCAGATAGGCACAGTGAGGCTGCAAATGGGCACAGTGGGCTGCAAATGGGCACAGTTAGACTGCAGATGGGCACAGTGAGGCTGCAGATGGGCACTGTTTACCAGTAGCTGCTGCATTTCCTACCCTGGGCTTATACTTGAGTCAATATGTTTTGCCAGTTTTTTGTGGTAAAATTAGATGCCTCAGCTTATATTCTTTACATGTGTCACTTCGCACATAGTATACCTCATCACCGGCCCTTATGGAAAACAGTACGTTGGTCGCACCATACGGAGCTTTTCAACAAGGGTAGGTGAACACATCGCCAAGATTAAAAAAGGATATACTAAACACACTGTGCCCAGACATTACCTTAATATACACAACAAAAAACTTGAAGGTACTAGCTTCCAAATTATAAACAAGTTCGTTCCCCATTGGAGAGGCGAACCCAGTACAAGAGGGGTGTCTAAATTGGAAGTCTATTGGATTTATCTACTTAAAAGTTACGTGCCATACGGGTTAAACGTAGAATGGTATGTAAATGCCTTTATAAATCAGTCTTGATGGGGATACATAATAGACATTATTTTGGGGCTCCAATGTAATGATCTATGCATTTACACCCCTGATGTATTCTGAAATTTGTTCCTGTATAACTTACTTTGAAATGTGTTCTTGTATAACTTACATAGAAGTATACATCATATTTTCTGATTTTCTTTTATCTAGATGGGTTATAATGCAATATTTGTTTATTTCCTACCCCCATGAGACTAAGGGAATCTTTTTTTGCCAATCGTTTTTCCCACAAGGGAAATGTTTAAGGATTTATCTAACATCACACTGATTTCTGTGTGAGTTGGATTTTTCCTGTTTCCCCCCCTCCTCCCCTTTACTGGAGGTTAAGTGTCCCAGGATGCCTCCCCTTTCTTCCTTTTTGGTGGTAGAGCACACCCTTATTGGCAATAGGACAATATAGCTGGCTTCCGCACCATGTGATGCACAGCCAGACGCGCCGTGGAACGCGCAGTGGATCGCACCGCAGCGTATGACCAATGACGTCACGCGTCACGTCGGCTACACATACGAGAAGTGCCTATTCTCGTTCCGACGGACCGTGGAGCGCACCGTGGAACGCACCGCAATGCCACGTCGGTCACGCACAGGAAATACCCATCTCCCCTTTGGAAGAGATTGGAGCGCACTGCTATGGACATTGGTGACGTCATACGTCGCGCTGACTGTGCGCACCGATGCGGCCTGCCTATTGGGGCATTGAGTGCCCGACAACTCCCACCCCCATCTGAGATAGGATGGCCATAACACCAATGTAATGACGATGACACACAACGGAAGTCCCCGCCCTAATACTTCCGGCCTCTGAAACGCACAATGGCGACAGGTAGATGTATCCTGACATGCACGCCAAAGCAGGCATGATGAGGAATCCAGGGGATCTTATGGAGGAGGAGCCAACAGATATAAATGCAGGTGAGCCGTAAGTCTTTGCCAGATACCCCAGTTGAAGTCTATTTTAGACGAAACCGGTCGGGTTGCTGACTTGCTGGAAGTCTCCACTGTATTTTTTGGAAAACACTCCTGTCCACCCATCAAGGGGGAAAGTTGCTGCTGTTTTTTTTTACATATCAAATTGTTTTCACGTGTGGTTTTGCAGTTTCAACTCCTTTTTATTTATTTTTTATGTGGTTCCTATCACAAGTGTGTGATGTTTTGGAATTTTTTATTAAATTAAGCATTTTTACACTATGAGAAGCTATTTTTTCTTTATTTTTTCTTCCTGAGTTTGAGAGCTACTGGGCACTATCACAGTGCGAACCCCTAAATCGACACACCCTGTGGACATCGATACATTTTGGGAACCATTTCTACTTGGGACTACAATCTCGAGGACAACCGGATTAGACAATCGGTCTACACTAGCTCATAAGACCCTCCGCCGTATGGTGAGTTGAGGGTCCACCTGATCCGGTAAGGGTACCCATCTATTTCTATATGTCCATAGTGTGAAGACTACGTCTTGAAAAATACATACCGCACCCAAGACGGTTAACAAGAAAGGACATATGTGTCACACCTATTAGGTGCCGGGACTGAAGTTCTGTGGGACTGATTGTCCCTATTTATTCCACAGGGGACTTTGTACTGTTATGTGCTCTCATATCGCATGATCTAATGACACATTTCACAACGGTTTAGTTATATCATCTTGTTGGATAAGTCTGAGTACTACTAGATGATATCTTCACATAGTCACGTATAAGGAAAAGTTTTTGAATATTTTTTCCCTTTTACTTTTGTGTTAGTAGGCTTCATACACCTACTTTTTGATTACACTGAGAGGATCCTATTTAGAATCCCTATGTTAGCGCTACACTTTCTTCCATCAGCTTATATTCGTGTCGGCTTATACTCGAGTATATGCAGTACTTTGCAACCAGTTTTTTCCATCGGAAATTCCGATCACGTGTTAACACCAAAATTCGAAAGTAATTTAATAGTTAGTAATAGTTAAGTTAAGTTATTATTTCAGATTTTCAAATTTTCTGGTTTTCAAATTTTCTACCATATTTTAGTATTTTTGAATTTTTGTATTTCCGAATTTCTGAATGAGTTGGTGAGCAAGTTGAATGTAAGAAAATTCACTTCATTAGTTATGTAAGAGTTTTGACACATTTCAGGGGTCTTAAATAATGAAATGTAATAGTTATTATAAGTTAGTTATTATTTCAAATTTTCGGATTTTCCAACTTTAACATTTTTAAATTTTCAGAATTTCGTAACTTCAAATTTATGGATTTATGAATTTACAAATTGACAAATGTTTTAATTTACGGATTTTCGAATTTACACATTTTTTCATTTACGAATTTCGATCATAACGAATGACCCAAAAAAAGAAAACAAATGAAATGTAATAGTTATTATTAGTTAGTTATTATTTAGAATTTTCACATTTTCGGATTTTCGAACTTTTAAATTTACGAATTTCCGGATTTTCACATTATCTTAAACTTCAAATTTATGGATTTACGAATTTACAAATTGACGAATTTTATAATTTTACGGATTTTAGAATTTATTCAATTATTCGAACATAACGAATGACCCAAAACACGAAAAAAAAAACCGAATGAAACAAAAACAAACACATTTTTCGGCAGTTCACATGTCTAATTTTAAGCTCCTCTTTACCATTGGACTGTTGAAATATATGAACTGTATCGACAAAAGTCCCCCTTACATTACATTGCCCCCTTTACAGAGCAGTCCCCATTACATTAATGTAGAGGGGCACTGTGATGTAAAGGGGACTGCACTGTAAAGGGGCACTGTAATGTGATGTGGAGGGGAACTGAGGACACTGTGGGCCTGCTTTTAAGGGGTGACTGTGATCTAAAGGAGGTTTAGTGTAAAGGGCGTCTGAGGACAGACTCCATGAATATCCCATCCCGATCCGTCCACCAAAGACCAAAATCTTTCTACCCTTCGATACTGGTGGAGAGCATTCGGTTCCCTCTAAGCCAGTGGTTCTCAACCTGGGGGTCGGGACCCCTTCGGGTGTCGAATGATGATTTGCCGGGGGTCACCGAATCCTGGGCTGTCCCTGAAGCCCCCACCACTCTCCCAGCCTTTTTGCCGCCACCCAGCAGGGCTATCCCTGGAGCCTTTGTCTGACCAGCTGGGATGTTCCTTGAGCCTGTAGCCGCCCACTCAGCCTCTTTTCAGGCGCTCATTCAGTTCACGGCATGGCTGGGGGGCAAATACAGTCAGCTGACTGGTGAGGAATGTGAACTGGGAGGGGCTGGAGGAGACCCTATCTCCTGATTTTGGCATAGGTGTCACTGCTACAAAACACCACAAAGTCGGAGACACAGTGAGTAACACTACCTGTGATTATAGTTGCCATTAAAGGACTCAGGTAGCGCTAAATATCTGAGGGTTAGGAGCGTAAATTACTTGTCTTGGGCGCTAACAACCCACGCAACGAAAATTATTTTACCGTTAGGGGTCCCCACAACTTGGGAAATTTTATTAAGGTGCCACAGCACTAGAAGGTTGAGAACCACTGCTCTAAGCCTTCCATTACTATTTCTATTGTCTACATGTGCTATGGCAGGAAGAGAAAGGGAGTCACCGCTCAAGGTAGAAAATGCAAATGATGAACCTCTTCAAGGGATGCTAACATGACTGAAACAACTGTATATAAATGAGATAAATGGCTCTATATTTTTATGACATTCCAAGTGCAGTTGGCCATGTGGGATCAAAGGAATGATTTACAAGGCTGTGCTCATAATCCTAAAATGAGAGATAACATATTTTTTTTTAAGGATGATTTGTGAATATCTTATTATTAAAAGAAAACAATGTTGAACTCATATGGGACTTTCTTCATCTGAGTAGGAGCGCAGTCTGTTGGGGTTTATCTTTAATCGCCACTCTGGCCGGCTGACTTGATGATGAATTGAGAGACACGGTGTAATACGCAGCTGAAATTATCAGGAGACACCTGGGACCGAACATGTGATTTCCTGCGCTGATATATGACGCCGTCTGTCATCCTGATACAGGTGATATTACCAGCCAAATTAGTAATTATTAGTCCCAGCAGGAAATAGAAACATGGAATGCAGGAAGGGGGTCAGAGAATCGTTCCCTAGCTGGGGCTATCGCAGAATTTGCTCAGCAGCCAAGACCTTCTTCAATTTTCTATTGTTTCTATAAGTCATTCCATGTCAGCCTTTATTGTTTAGAGCTATCTTTAGGCCTGCTAATATACAGTACTACTTTTACTAGCAAGGTGACCTGTCTGTATAAAAAAAATGGTTTTATTTTACATGTTACATTTCTGAACTTGCATTAAAGCGGAGTTCCATCCACAATTAGCATTTTTTAAATGTATGTACTTTCATCATGTGTTTTTATAATATAAATCCGGTGACTTACTATTTTACAATCCGCCGCCGCTCCGCATAGTTATTCAAAAAAGATCGTTTCGGGAAAAACACTCTAATGCTTGGATGCTGTGGAACTTATACATATTCTCAGATGAGGGACAATCCCTGTTGAACTTTTAGATCCATCGCCCCCGCGCCGAATATGCCCCCCCCCCCCTCTCCTCCCCACTCTCCTTTCTTTCCCCCTCCCCATGTCTTTACCCTCTCAATTAATCATTTTATTTTCCTATCTTATTAGATCTACTTGGTTTGGTTCCAGCCTCTACTTTGTTTCTCCCCGTACATACTCCTGGTTCCTTCTTTCTCTTCCTTTACTCCGTTTTATGTTTATCTGTGACTCCCTCGATAATGATCTCGTTTTCTTTCTCCTTGTTTCTTTTCTCTCTTCTGTTTTTTTTTGCTTTACTAAGGGCGTAGAGCCCGAACGGGCACTAGAGGTACAACCATTCGGTTACGAAATGACCTCACCTAGTCCAGAGAGGGTTTCCACCAGCTGATATAGCAGGGGCTGGGTTGTTGGAGCGGAACTGTCCAGGGTTGACCTATAGACAGTCTACCTGCTGCTTCAGATAGTAGGAATGTGAATCTCTATGCAGAACATACGTGTATATGACGGGGGCTGGTGAGGACACGGTTGTTATGTCATGTTGTTATGTTACTTTCTGTATTCTTTGTTGAAAAACACAAATAAAATTAATATTTGAAAAAAAAAAAAAAAGATCGTTTATAAAACTAGGTCCACGCGGTTGTCATTTTGCTTGTGGACATTGTGAAGCCCACAAGCACTTACTTCCTGGAAGTCTTGGATGGGGAGTGATAATTGGGTAGCTCATTGCATCCTGGGAAGTGATGACACACATTTCCCAGGAGCATTAGAGGGAGATGATGTCAGAATCCTAGGTGATTCCAAGGGCAGATTTTGTGGGACCGCATAGCAACAGGCATTTTCAGATGAGTAAAAAAAAATTTTTTTTTATTTTTTTTTATTTTTTAGGTCTAATGAGCACTCTAATGAAAAAAAAAATTGGGATGGAAACTCCACTTTAAAACCCATTTGAGGTCATACACCTTTTTTTCACGTTATACAGTGCATCAGCAAAGTATTCACAGAGCTTCACGTTTTCCACATTTTGTTATGTTACAGCCTTATTTCAAAATGGATTAAATTCATTATTTTCCTCAAAATTCTACAAACAATACCCTATATTGACAACGTGAAAGAAGTTTGTTTGAAATTTTTGCAAATTTATTAAAAATAAAAAATGAAAAAAGATGAATGCATCAATGTACAGAGACATCCTTGATGAAAACCTAATTCAGAGCGCTCTGGACCTTTGACTGGGGCGAAGGTTTAACTTCCAGCAGGACAACGGCCTTAAGCACACAGCCAAGATAACAAAGGAGTGGCTTCAGGACAACTGTGAATGTCCTTGAGTGGTCCAGCCAGAGCCCAGACTTAAACCCTATTGAACATCTCTGGAGAGATCTAAAAAATTCTGTGCAACGGTCGTTTCCCATCCAACCTGATGGAGCTTGAGAGGTCCTGCAAAGAAGAATGGGAGAAACTGCCCAAAAATAGGTGTGCCAAGATTGTTGCTTCATACTCCAAAAGACGTGAGGCTGTAATTGGTGCCAAAGGTGCTTCAACAAAGTATTGGGCAAAGGCTGTAAATACTTATGTACATGGAATTTTTTTTTTTTTATATAAATTTGCAAGGATTTAAAACAAACGTCTTTCACGTTGTCATTATGGGGTATTGTTTGTCGAACTTTGAGGAAAAAAATGAATTTATACCATTTTGGAATAAGGCTGTAACATAACAAAATGTGGAAAAAGTAAAGCTCTGTGAATACTTTCCGGATGCGCTGTATCAATGATTTTTGATTTGAAATGCTTCCAAATATAAGTTTCTCAGTGAGAATGCTGCTTCCTGTCCTAACACTGCAGTGGTCTGTGCTGGCATAACTGAGTAACAGCCAGAGCCCTCAGCACAAGAAATGTACTGCAAAGAATGGAAAGTAATGTGTCTGGTGTCTGACCAGGTCTGTGTGAACTGCTAAAAGCACTAAAGCCCAGTATACACTATGGGAAAATGGGAGGACCGGTCGTCCGATTTTCCACGAAAAGTGTGTATCCTCATCGGAATGGCATTAAAGTGTAGTGTCGGTCTTTGGTTCTGATCATGTGCGTTTTTTTCTATTCAATTATTTACATAGGATTACTAAACACATAAAGGCCTGGTTCACACTGGTATGATTTGAGATGCGATTTGAGATGTCTCAAATCAGCGACATTTGCCGGCATCAGCGGCGCTGCACCGATTTCAAAAAGTAGTTGCTGTACTACTTTTTGCGATTTCGGGCCGCGATTTACATTGACATCTGTGCAGAAACCTGCACAGATGTCTCTGAAATCGCGGCCAAAATCGGGACTGCCAGCGGGACTCGCACGGCTTCACTCCCGCAGCCCAGTGTGAACCTGGGCTAAATTAAATTTTGATGTTCTGTTCACATACAATAAAACATTTTAAGCTTGCGCCATCGGTTTTTGATGTCCGAAAAGTTGGAATCTGCTGTCAAAAACACTATAATAACAAATCAGATAATCAGCAGAAATTTTCAGTGACCTATTTTCATGTATGATAAAAGCTTTTAGACTGCTGTCCTACCTTCCAGTGACATTTGGACATGTCTTTACTGATACTGGTACTGTGTACTTACATGTCACATGTTCATCTAGAATCAAATTGTGATTTACATTCTTTGTGAACTGAAGTAGAATGGTTCCAGTTCTGTCTTCGAAAGGCCGCTGGTTTGATGATGGGATCGGCAGATTAAGTCACTCTCACTTTTTTGTCTAGGGGTTCACCAGAAGTACTAGATAGTAATTGAGTGTCCACACAGTGAATAAAGGTTTTGTCAATGCTTTAATTCCAGGCCAACATTGCCGAACATCAACTCGGTGAAGGAAGAATAGGTTGATGAGAAGGAAAGAAACCATATGCAATATGTGGGGGCACAGGACATGGCTGCAGTATGTGGGGGACATGACATGGCTGCAATATGTGGGGGACATGGCTGCATTTATGGGGGACATGACATGGCTGCAATATGTGGGGGACATGACATGGCTGCAATATGTGGGGGACATGACATGCCTGCAATATGTGGGGGACATGACATGGCTGCAATATGTGGGGGACATGACATGGCTGCAATATGTGGGGGACATGACATGGCTTCAATATGTGGGGGACATGACATGGCTGCAATATGTGGGGGACATGACATGGCTGCAATATGTGGGGGACATGACATGGCTGCAATATGTGGGGGACATGACATGGCTTCAATATGTGGGGGACATGACATGGCTGGAATATGTGGGGGACATTACATGGCTGAAATATGTGGGGGACATGACATGGCTGGAATATGTGGGGAACATGACATGGCTGCAATATGTGGGGGACATGACATGGCTGCAATATGTGGGGGACATGACATGGCTGCAATATGTGGGGGATATGACATGGCTGCAATATGTGGGGGACATGACATGGCTGCAATATGTGGGGGGACATGACATGGCTACAATATGTGGGGGGACATGGCTGCAATATGTGGGGGGACATGGCTGCATTTGGGGACACATTAAAAAAAGTATCGGTATTCGGTATCGGCGAGTACATGAAAAAAAGTATCGGTACTTGTACTCGGCCCCAAAAAAGAGGCATCGGGACAACCCTATCATTAACCTTAACAAATCACGGCTGGGAGCAATCTAACTCTCCCAGTCAAACTAGTTTTTGAAAAATGCCAATGCGAAAAGCAAGGGGGCGCTACATTATTATTATTACTTTTTTTGTCATGTTTTCATTTACCCCCTTCCTGACCAGAGCCCTTTTTGCAAATCGGCACTGCGTTGCTTTAACATGCTAAAATGCTGGTGAATGTCCTACACAATCAATGTGGATTCTAGTGATCCCTCTAGTGTGCAGTTGGTTTCTTTTCCCACAAATAAAAAGGAATATTTCAAATCGGTACATGCGGCGGTTCCGTAGGCTGTGGGAGCGTTCCGGGATTAGGGGGCGGCTGTTCGTTTTTGTCCGCCCCCTCCGGATCGCTCCCAGCCAATGCGCGTCTGCCACCCGCCCTCTTCCTGTATAAACACAGGAAGGGGGAAGTGATGTAATCTCTCCTCTCGGCAGTATTTTCAACCACCGCTGAGGAGAGAAGACATCAGAAGTGACTCTGCACAACACTACACTGACACAGTAACACACAGGCACATAACCCCCCCCCCCCGATCACCCCCCCAGCCCCCTGTCACAGTGTCACTGAATGCAGTGATCATATATGTACTGATCACTGCATTTAGTGTCAGTGTGACAGTTAGTGTGACAGGCAGTTAGTGTTGGGTCCAGGGTAGCCCCCGTACCCCCCCCTAATAAAGTTTTAACCCCTTGATCACCGCCCTAGTTAACCCTTTCACCCCCTATTGCCAGTGTCACTAAGCGATAATTTTTCTGATCGCTGTATTAGTGTCACTGTTGCCGCTAAGTAGCTATTTTTTTTTTATTATTGTGATTTATTTTTTACTAAATGGCCTAAATGTTTGACTAAAATTTAGTTTATTCGATTTTTCTTATAACAAAAAGTAAAAAATATTGATTTTCTTTTCAAAAATGACGCTCGAGGTGATCAAATACCATTAAAAGAAATCTCTATTTGTGGGAAGAAAAGGACGCAAATGTTGTTTGGGAGCCACGTCGCACGACCGCGCAATTGTCTGTTAAAGCGACGCAGTGCCGAATTCTAAAAACGCCTCTGGGCATTTAGCAGCATATTGGTTCGGGGCTGAAGTGGTTAACCACTTCAGCCCCGGAAGAATTTACCCCCTTCCTGACTAGAGCACTTTTTGTGATTCGGCACTACGTCACTTTGACTGATAATTGCGCAGTCGTGCGACATTGTACCCAAACAAAATTTACGTCCTTTTTTCCCCACAAATAGAGGTGGTAATAAATCATCTCTGTGGTTTTTATTTTTTGCGCTATAAACAAAAAAAGAGTGACAATTTAAAAAAATATATATATTTTTTACATTTTGCTATAATATCCCCCAAAATATATAAAAAAAAAACAATTTCTCCCTCAGTTTAGGCCGATATGTATTCTGCTACCTATTTTTGGTAAAAAAAAAATCACAATAAGCGTATATTGATTGGTTTGCGCAAAAGTTAAATAGGGGATATTTTTATGGCATTTTTATTATAATATTTTTTTTTTTACTACATGTGTCTATGGTTATTAATTAATGTGCAAACAATCAACAAATAGTCTGCAATACCAATACAGTGCCCTGTGCCAAACTATAACATATGAATCTCTCAATCCATCAAAAAATGTGAAATAAATCCATAAAAAAATTCAAATATGCTACTGTTATGCCTTGTGCACACGATTGGTTCGTCTGATGGACCGTTTTCATTGGACGAACCAATTGTGTGTGGGCCCCAACAATTTTTTTTCCATCAGTGAAAAAAAATAGAACCTGTTTTAAAATGTTCTGATGGTTAAAAAAATGATAGAAAAAAATTGATTGTCTGTGGGCACGTCCAAATCAACGCATGCTCAGAATCAAGTCGACGCATGCTCGGAAGCATTGAACTTAATTTTTCTCAGCACATTGTTGTGTTTTACGTCACTGCGTTGGACACGATCGGATTTTTAACCGATGGTGTGTAGGCAAGACTGATGAAAGTCAGCTTCATCGGATACCTGATGAAAAAATCCATCGGTCCGTTTTCATCGAATGAACCGATTGTGTGTACAGGGCATTACAGTCCACAGATTGAATTTGCCCCAAGAAAGCAAGAAAAATATATTGTATACGATAAAAAATAAAAAATATATATGTATATGTGCTAAGAAAGTCCTTAATAGATAATTTCTTGCAGTGATGCCCAGCTATGTTTCCACCTTCACCACAAATAGTGCCCACACCGTCACCAGATAAAATGGCCACTCACCAGATGGACCCAGAAATCTGCCTTTGGTTCATATGGATAACCACTCCTAGTCTTGTTCTATATTGACTCTTGTTTCATATAAAAGACTATCATGGTGTAGTATATCAAAGAATTTATTATGATTAAAACATATATAGTTATTCCACTCACATGTAAAAGTGCCTGGGAGCCGGCACTGAGCTGATCCAGCCGAAAATAGGAGTATACAAATGTACGAGTATGTCCTGGTCCGCACGTGTGATGCCTCACTTTATCGCTTGCGTTCCTAGCCTCGTTATACTCAGACTGTACATGACGAGCTGGCAATGGTCCCGCGGCTCCATGCATTTCGCAACTTAATGTGTCATGCATTCCTAATGACTCATTAAGTTGCGAAATGCATAGAATCTCCCTGACAATGACCACAGTAATTTCTGTCAACATGTTGAGAAATCTCCCTGTACCATCACCCTGTACAATAAAGAGCATCCCTACCCTTGGGGGGGGGGGGGGTGATTGTTATTGTGCCCTAGGTGACCAAACCGGAAATAGCACAGTAAGGCCGCATACACACGATCAGACATGTCGGATGAAACATGTCTGACGGATCGTTTTCATCGGACCGCGCTGAAGTGGTCTGTTGGTCTGATGTGCATACACACCATCGGACCAAAATCCCCTCGGACCAGAACGCGGTGACGTAGAACACAACGACGTGTGCTTCCAAGCATGCGTCGACTTGATTCTGAGCATGCGCGGGTTTTTGGTCCGATGATTTTGTGTACTAACCATCGAACCTGTCCGACGGACAGGTTTCCAGCGGTCAGGTTTCAAAGCATGATTTGAAACTTTGGTCCGCTGGAAAACGGTCCGATAGGCCGTACACAGGATCGAACATGTCCGCAGAAACTGGTCTGCGGACCAGTTTCAGCGGACATGTTCGATCTTGTGTACGCGGCCTTAGAATAAGCAATGCTTAAAATGTGTCTTGTTATGACCAGCATTAGTCAGTACTGGCAACCAATGACAGGACAAGCTATAAAACACAGGAACTGTCCATGAAAATAGGGGTTAAGCACAACAGATTATCAATGTAAAGCCTACGAAGGCCATCAGTGATTGCCACAGCCTTGTCGGCCATCTCATATTTCCATGTTTCCTGCATGTTGCACTGCTCTGTAATAGACAATATAAACTAATGCAAGCTGAGCCTTGGAGTTAATGGAAGGATTATTACTCTTCATATACAGTGCGGGCTGTGCTTCCTAGAGTTCTCTTTGATGGATAAGAAGGTCAGCACCCCTGACTTGTGTAGATCATTAGTACAAGTGCCGAAAGCACTGGTCCACTTCACATACTTAGCAGCTGCAAAAACCCTTGTGCACATGTTTCCATTCATAAGACTAGAAGTGGCTTGTTTCATGCTTCTATCTAGACTGTTAGTTGTAATTCACAAGAACTGATCTTCTGTTACAGTAAAATGACAACTGTCTGAGTCATGAAAGCCAAAAAGGACTCCTAGGCATAGAATTGCATCCAAGAAGAAGACAGTTTTTATACCACAGTGTGGGAGGATTCTGGCATTCCTTATAGCTACAATTAACCATAATTATGTCTGTGATTATTCTGTTAAATAATAATTATGGGTCTATAAATGAATACATTTATTATTGTCATTTAATACAGACCCTCTAATATTAAAGAGGGACTACAGCCAACAGCTTAAAAGTTTTGAATTGTGTAGGGAAGGGTTAGATCCTCTGCCCAGTTTATATTGTCGTGTGTGTCCTAAATGAGGAGAGCCAAACCCCCTTCTTGTCTCCACAACAATAATAAGAAATCCAAAATGTAATGCCGCATACACACGATCGGAAATTCGGAAGTGAGCTTTTTGTCGGAAATTCTGACCGTGTTTAGGTTCCATCAGACTTTTTCTGTCGGAATTTTCGACAACAAAAATTTGAAAGCTGGTTCTCAATTTTTCCGTCAAGAAAAGTTATTGTTGGAAATTCTGATCGTCTGTATGCAATTCTGGCGCACAAAAAACATGCATGCTCTGAATCAATTAGAGGCATTCTCTGAATCATTGAACTTAAATTTTCTCGGCTCGTTGTAGTGTTGTACGTCACCACGTTCTTGGCAATCGGAATTTTGTGTGACCGTGTGTATGCAACGCAAGTTTGAGCCAACATTCCGTCGTAAAAAAATCCACGATTTTCTTGTCGGAATTTCCAATCGTGTGTACGCGGCATAACAGTTGTCAATTGGATATGGGGGGGTAATTGTACAACATGGGTTCTGTGAACGATGGGATTTCTGTAACTGTTTTTTCCCGGGCAGCCTTAGTGTATCAGTGTTTATCATTCAGCAAAATGGAAGGCAGCCTCAGAGGATCAAAGTTGATTTAATATTATTCATAAACATGGAAGGCAGCCTCAGAGGATCAATGACAATATATCATTCACCAATGTGGAGTCCAGTTTCAGAGGACAGATGTCATTTTATTATTCACCAATGTCATACCTTCCAACATTTTCAGATGAGGATGAGGGACACCTACTTGCAAACCTATGTAGGCATAGGACACGCGCCCTGACACACACCCTTAAAGGAAAATTAACCAAAAAATGTCAATAAAATCCACATGGACTTTTTTTACCACTTCTATTATTTAATATTGTATTTTAAAATTTACAAATGCAGTAGTTTAGAATTTGGATGAAAGGTTTAGCATTGGGAAACACTTTTTGAAAGATAAAATGTGCATTTTATATACAACTATATGGATCAGACCAAAATGAGGGACAAGTGCTGGTAAAAAAAAAACTATTTAGGCAGCAGACAGCATGGATTCATGAAAGACAGAAGTTGTCAGACAAACCTGATTTCCTTTTATGAAGAGGTAAGCAAAACCCTGGACAGAGGTGTGGCTGTGGACATGATATACTTGGATTTTGCAAAAGTGTTCGATACAGTTGCGCACACACGGCTCATGTGTAAGGTAAGGTCTACAGGATTGGATATATCAGTTTGTAAATGTATGGAAAACTGGCTGAAAGACAGGATTCAGAGAGTTGTGGTTAATAAATCTTACTCTGAATGGTCTAAGGTTATCAGTGGTGTACCCCAAGGTTCAGTGTTGGGACCCTTACTTTTTAATATCTTTAGAAATTATATTGGGTCTGAGATCAAAAGTAAAATTTCTGTCTTTGCAGATGACACCAAGCTATGCAGTGGAATAACATCCTTGCAGGATGTCTCCAATTTACAAGCCAACCTCAATGCTCTGTCTAATTGGGCGACTAAGTGGCAGATGAGGTTTAATGTTGATTAATGTAAAGTTATGCACTTGGGGGCTAAGAATATGCATGCATCATACATACTAGGGGAGTACAACTGGGGGATCCGTAGTGGAGAAGGATCTGGGGGTTTTAGTTGATCATAAGCTCAATAATGGCATGCAATGCCAAGCTGTGGTTTCCAAAGCGAGCAAAGTCCTTTCTTGTATTAAGGGAGGTATGGACTCCAGAGAGAGAGATATAATTTTGCTCCTGTACAAATCATTAGCAAGACCTCATCTGGAATATGCTGTCCAGTTTTGGTCACCACTTCTCAAAAAGGATATCAGGGAACTGGAGAAAGTGCAGAAAAGGCCAACCAAACTGATAAGAGGCATGGAGGAGCTCAGCTATGAGGAAAGATTAGAGGAACTAAATGTATTCACTCTTGAGAAGAGGAGAATAAGGGGGTATATGATCCACATGTACAAATTAGGGCTGTGACAATTAACTTTTAATTGATCGATTAATCTTTAATTTTTTTGATCGATCAAAATCTTTTTGATCGATTACAATTCTTTTGATTGGTACTCACCTCTCCGCTGGCTTCTGGGACTTCAGGGAGTTCCGTCGGAGGGCTCCTTTGCTGTGCCTTCATATCTGCATGCCGGCAGGACCTTCCTATCTGCCACACACAAGGGCTCTATCACTTCCCTCCATCACTTCCCTCCATCACTTCCCTCTATCACTTCCCTCTATCAACCTGGGATTCTACAGCCATCCACTGGGAGTTGTGATATTTCCCTTCATGGGACATCTACATGCCGACGGACTGATGTTAACCCCTCCTCATCTGGATTCAGCAGTGGCATCATTGTACACATTTTTATACCAGTATCATACTTAGCTACATGTTTTTATGGCGGCTTTTGGTACTGTTTGGTATTACTCGCACCATTTTTACAGTTTATGTAACTACATCGATTTTATCTCCAGTGCAATATTTATTGTGTTACCTACTTGAAGACTATAAAAGTTTTAATGCAATTCCCATCGAGCGCTGTATTTTTTGTATCCTGATATCCATTATCCCAGTGGTTGGTAGCTGCACTGGGAATCAGCCTGCAAGGAGATCAGCTAAAAGTAGTTGGATCTGTATGTGCATTATAATTAATCGAAATTAGTCGATTAATCGATTAAAAAAACAAACGATTAATCGAACACAAAAATTTTGATCAGTAACAGCCCTAGTACAAATATATAAGGGGTCCATATAGTGAACTTGGTGTTGAGTTATTCCCTTTTACGGTCAACACTAAGGACAAGGGGGCACTCTCAGTAGATTGCTTTAAAGGGTTTGTAAAGGAAAAAAATGTTTTATCTTAATAGCTTCCTTTACCATAATGCAGTACTGTTTTCATGTCCTCATTGTTCTTTTTTGCTCTCAAGTTGCTGTAATTCTTCTCTGAACTTCACACTTCCTGGTTGTCTGTTTCCTGATAACCCCAGTACTGGGAGCTTCTCTCTGTAGTCACTAATCAAGGAGGTGTGGTTACTGTGTGTCTAAAACCCCTCAGCACCAATCAGTTTTGTTTTCCAAACCATCACTGCCCTGTATTGGCTCTGTGGCTCTGTAAAGCAGGGAGGCAGGAAACATGCAAAAATGAAACTAGAAACTACAGGTACATTATATGATTGATTTTTATCTATTTTTAATCGTTTTTAAAAGGAATCAGTTAACTATTATGTAAACAGTCATTTCAGCATAAATAATTTTTTTATTTACAACTCCTTTAAGAAAGGTATGGATACTTTCCTAAATGTACATCATGTAACTGAGTACTAAGATTTGTAGGTAAACTTGATCCAGGGTAAATCCGATTGCCTCTCAGGGGATCAGGAAGGAATTTTTTCCCCTGCTGTAGCAAATTGGATCATGCTCTGCTGGGGTTGTTTGCCTTCCTCTGAATCAACTGTGGGTATGGAGTTGGGTGTATGGGATTGTACTGTGTTTTTTATTTTATTTTTTTTGTGGTTGAACTGGATGGACTTGTGTCTTTTTTCAACCTGACTAACTATGTAACTATGTACGTTAGAGGCAAAATGGGACAGAGGGACATTGCTCCAAATCAGGGACAGTCCCTCAAAATCAGGGACAGTTGGGAGCTATGACCAACGTGGTTGGGGTCTCTCGGAGGTTGAGTCTTAATTTATAATTTACCAATATGGAAGGCTGACAGTGCTGTTTTATCTTTCACCAAAATGATTGGCAGCCTCGGAAGAGCAATGTTGATTATGATTTACCAACATGAAAGGTGAAATCAGGGATCTATGTTGATTTATTTTTCATCAATGAGGTTTGCAAGATCATTTTCAGTTTATCATTCACTAACATGGAAGGCAACCTTGAAGATCAACGTTGATTTTTTGTTCACCACCTCAGAGGATCAACGTAGATTTTTATTTACCAATGTGGAGAGCAGCCTCAGAGGATCAATGTTGATTTATTATTCACCAACATGGAAGGCAGCCTCTGAAGATCAGTGTTTGCGGATTCATGTTAATTTATTATGACCCAACATGGAGGGCAGTCTTGTAGGATCAATGCCAATTTATAATTCCCCACCATGGAAGGCAGCCTCTGGGGATCAACGTTGATGTATTAATCACCAACGTGGAGAGAAGCCTTGGAAGATCGGTGTCAATTTATATTTTCCCAAAATAGAAGGCATCCTTGGAGGATCAATGTCAATTCATCATTCCCCAGCATAGAAGATCTCTTTGCTCCCATTTTTCTTTTTATTTATGGGATTCCTTTGCTCTTTTGTGTTTCTGGAACAGAAAGTGCCAAAAGGGAAAAAACAGTGATGAAATGATTAACCCAGAGGATTGTTTTTTACGATGTGCCACTTGAACTTGAACACTTAGTGGAATATTTATAAAGCAGTTAAATTTACATTAATCTAACATTTACTTATGTTGAATCACAGTGATTCCAGTGAATGTTTGGTTATTGTCACTCATTGATTTATAAATATGCCCCTTATACCTGGGAAAAAATGAACAGGCTTGCACAGTTGGAATTATAGGGGGTTCTAACTGTACTATAATTTCTCCTGTACTACGTGGAATTGTACTGCAGGTACTGCAAAAAGTTAAAAATGTGGAAGCTCTCAGATAGATGTAATAATTATCATTGCTAGTAGTAAGCTTCATTGGTTATCTTTGTAGTGTTATATACTTTTTGCCTATAGGGGTAAATTGTATACTGAGTTTAACCACTTGCCGACCGCCTATCGCCGATATATGTTGGCAGAATGGCACGGCTGCACAAAGCAACGTACCTATTCGTTGCTTTGAATTTGGAACTGTGCGGGCACTCGCGCGCCCGCCACGCACTCTGTGAGCGTGGGTCCCGCGGACTCTATGCCCGCCAGGTGCCCACGATCGTCTCACATAGTGGCAGATTTGGGAGATGCCTATGCAAACAAGGCATTTCCCTGTTCTGCCTATTAACATGACAGAGATCTACTGCTCCCTGTCATCGGGAGCAGTGATCTCTGTCATGTTAGTGATAGCCCACCCCCCCACAGTTAGAATCACTCCCTAGGACACAGTTAACCCCTTGATCGCCCCCTAGTGATTAACCCCTTCTCTGCCAGTGTCATTTACACAGTAATCATTGCATTTTTATACCATACCACTGTATAAATGATAATGGTTCCAAAATAGTGTTAAAAGTGTCCGATGTGTCCGCCATAATGTCGCAGTCATGATAAAAATTGCAGATCGCCGCCATTACTAATAAAAACCAGTGGATGAAAGGGTGGCAACGCATTTGTACACAAATAGCTATAGCAATTTTGTTTTTGGTTATATTGGTTGTGATGATGTTTTATTGTATTTTGCCCTGTATAAAGAAGCTATTAGGGAAAGCAGCTAAAGAGGTAGCTCCTACTTTTTTGAATTTAGATGATATAGGAGATTCAATGAAGGAAATAGAAGAGGGACCGTATCCTCTGTTGCAGTCCTTACCAGTTAAACCCACTTACAACATTCTCAAGTGAGAGAAAGGGCAAAGAGAATGAAGGGACAGTACTGATAAAATAGTAATTTTAAGGGGGGACTGTGGTAGATTAGGGTAAAATCACTATTTTTAAGATTAGGCTAATTGTTTTATTAGAACCACTAAAATGTTTTCTCTTTTTATATTCTTTTAATCTCTTTTATATTCTTTTGATTTGTTTTTATACGCATTATGCATATGTATGTATAGGTATGTGTTGCAATGCAAATATTATCCTTACATGAAGTGTATGTCACAATATTGCTTATTTTCCTTGAAAACATTTGTCAGATATTGTTTTAAAGGCACACTGTATTTCAACTTGGATGGACATACAGACAAAGTTATTGAAACCAGGAGCAAACGCTCCCATCCCCCATTGCTCCTTATTCTCCATTACTTTGCATTCCAGGCCTCCTCCTCCTTCTTCTATTTCTTCTGTCCCCATTTTCAATGAAAGAACTTTGTGACAAGAAGAGCTGTTTCTAAATATAGACTTCCATCCTTTGTCCCTTGCTCCTAGACGGCCCCTCACATAGCCCCCTCCACCGTCTGAAATCAAGATGGCCCCTAAAGGAGATTGGAATGTCTGCCATGTGCTACAGACGTCACAGATGGGCGTGTAAAATGGGAGTGGACTCTATGAACTAACCAATCAAATGCATGTATTTGTGATTTCATGTTGTTAATAAAAGAGCAGTGAAAGCTCCACCCTGTCTCTTTTGGAATGGGATTTTAAAGAGAGAATGTGGTCTGTCATCTCTCTCACTCAATAATTTGGCCTCAGCAGGCAGATTAGCAGTACTCTAGAGTTGGCCTAGAGATATCCATTTCAGTACCCACCAGAGGATTGCCTCTCTAACATGTCTCACTCAATAGGGCTTAGTCGTAGGGATGTAGAGCTCTACGGCTAAGCCCTATAGGGTGAAACATGTTAGCAGGGCAGTCTTAGGGTCCGTACTGCCATTGATATGCTTGTGGGTGTCCTACACCATGGGTAATCAACCTGTGGCCCTCACGCCGTTGCAGATCTATAAGTCCCATCATCCCTCTTGGGAGTCATGCTTGTGACTGTCAGCCTTGTAATGCCTCATGGGATTTGTAGTTCTGCAACAGCTGAAGGGCCACTGATTGAGCACCCATGTCCTATATAATAAACGTGGATGTTAGTGATCCCTCTGGTATGCAGTAGCTTCCTTTTCCTGCATTGAGTCTGTGAGCAGGAGGGACTTGTTTTTCATTCTGGCACCTGATGTTTGAGTAGTGGTGGGGAGGAATTGTTTAGAGCAGAGAACTCTTGTGTTCAGATTCCCAATAATGTATTTTGTAGAAAGCATACCCTCTCAGCTTGTGTGTTGAAGTGTGGACCTCATTACCTCATAAGTTTTGACATTAAAGGGGTTGTAAAGGTTATTTTTTTATTTTCTAAATAGGTTACTTTAAGCTAGTGCATTGTTGGTTCACTTACCTTTTCCTTCAATTTCCTTTCTAAATGTTTTTTTTTTGTTTTCTTTGTCTGAATTTCTCACTTCCTGTTCCTCCTCAGTAAGCTGTTCAGTAAGCTGTTCTAAATGACTTTCCACCGCTCGGATGATGATTGAAAGCTTACTGAGGAGAAACAGAAAGTGGCTGGGCAGCAAGGCATTTACCAGGGTCTGAGGGTCTCTTCTTCCCTCCTCCCGAGCATAGGCATGATCTCCTTTTCAGTACCTTTGCTAATGGACAATGGCAGCACTATCCCTGCTGTGTTCAGCCACAGCCCTCCCCTGTTCTCCCAGGCTCTCCCATTCCATCTGGTCGGATTGGCAGTGCACAAAGAAGAAGGAGGAACATCTCCCTCTCCTCTGTGAAAACATGAGGCTTTAAGTGATGAAGTTTTTATCACTTTCAGTATTGGTTCTGCATTTACCTGGCCTTGGAGGGCAGAGGAGGGATCAGGGGTCTAATAAACCCCAGATTTCTTCATAAAGAGGATTTGTCACAAGGGATGATGAATATCACTGGTTTTGTTAGCTGTTTTTTTTGTTCAGGTTATCTGAAAGATGGGTTTCAAATGTTTCGACAGGGGCGCAGTTTCAGTGCTTGCCATAGGCGCCATTTTCACTAGATATGCCTCTGGTTCACACCCATGCAAGCTGATTCTGAAATTCGCACTGCGTTTTTCAAACCCATTTTGGTGTGTTAACTTAATATACACTCCTGCAGTGGTTCGTATGACCGGGGGTTAAATTTTGATGCAGTGCAGAACCCACACAGAATTAGTTGCGAATTCCGCACAGCACCAGTGTAAACCGGGCCTTAATCTGAAATAAATTTGGACAGGTAGCAACTTTTATGTGTGTATGAGCTTATCAGACTTCACATTCCAAAACCATGGGCAATAATAAAGTGTTGGCCCTCCCAACAGACTCCACTCTTTAATCTACAAAATCTCAGAGTTTGTCTTTGGAATTTGTCCCCATTCAGCCAAAAGAGCATTTATGAGGTCAGGTACTGATGTTGGATGAGAAGATATGGTTCAGTAGGCAATGGAAATAACAAAGAACGGATGGACGGCCGCACACCGGAAAACTCTTGAGTTGTCTTTATTGAAAAAGCATAAGCAGGCACCACAGATACACAGCAAGAATCAAAAAATAACCGACGCGTTTCACACTTGGTTAGTGCACTTGGGATTTCCCTGGAGCGGTGAACCCCACTTCACATGGTTCAGTAGGGTTGAGGTCAGGGCTGTGTGCAGGCCATTTGAGTTACTCCCCACCAAACTCATCAAACCATGTTTTCACGGAGCTGGTGTTGTATAAAGGGCGCTGTAATATTGATATTACAAATAAGGACCTTTCCCAAACTTTTACCACAAAGTTGGAAGCACACTTTACAGGCCAATTTCTTTGTATATTGTAGTGCAGTGGTCACTAAACTGCAGCCAAATGCGGTACTTTGCTTGATTTTATCCCGCCTTTGGAGCATTATTCCCCCCACTGTCAGCAACAGTGAGGCATGTTATTACCACTGACAGCAACACTGGGGCATCATTCCTCCCACTGCACTAATGATGAGGCTCTATTCCCTCCCACTGACATCAATGATGACGCACAATTCCTCCCACTGACACCAATGATGGGACACTATTCCTCCTACTGACACATCAACAGGGCATCATTCTTCCCCCTAATACCAAAGATAGGGCAATATTCTTCTCACTGTCATCGATGGGGCACAATACCTCCCACTGACAGACACCAATGATGGCACACTATTCCTCCCCCTAATTCCAAAGATGAGACACTATTCTTACCACTTATACCAAAGATGGGACACTATTCTTTCCACTGACACCAACAATGGGAAAAAAACTTTTTTTTTGTATTGAATAGAGTGGAGAGGAATTAGAGAACCTGTCTGTTTTTATTGCTATCCGTTAGGGAGATTCACCCTCTCTATTTGTCCTGTTTATGATTATCATTAGAAGCAAAAAAAATCCAGAAAAGTAATAGAGGGGAAATATTACAATAGGAAAACTAGTTATAGTGACCCAGAGGGCCACCTAGAGATTGCCTTAATTTGTAGAGATGTCCCCCCATTTCCTGTTTTGTTTTATGGGACAGGAAGTGACGGTATATCTCCCGATGGGACACAGATGGCTAAAAAAAACAAGTTTGGGCTAGTGTTCTGCTTTAATACCAAAGAAGGCACACTGTTTACTGCCACTGACAGCAGGACATTTTCTACTCTTGCTGGCCACAGTCCGGCCCCCCTAAAGTTTGAAGGGCAGTAAACTGCCCCTTTGTTTAGAAAGTTTGGAGACCCCTTGCTGTAGTGTTAGCAGTACCTTTCACTAAAAACACCTGAGCCCGGATTCACTCGAGATACGCCATGTAAGTGCAAATATGCGCCGTCGTATCTGTGCGCTGGACCCACAAAACTAGATACACCTGAAAGTAGGCTTAATTTCGTCCGACATAACTTGCCTACGCCGGCGTATCGTGGGTGCATATTTACGCTGGACGCATCTGGCCCGCCCATTGATTTTGTATTCAAATATGCAAATTAGGGAGAAACGGCAATTCACGAACGTACTTGCGCCCGACGCTGGCTACGCGCGCCACACGTAAGTTGTACGCCCGACGCAAAGTTATTCCTCATAAAGCAGGTATAACTCAGCAACTGTCAGGGCCCTGGCGCCGGCCCCCGGCGCGCCTCTGGTGTGCGCGCGCGTGTACGCGCTCGTGCGCGTGCACCGGTGGTGCGCGCGCGTGCGCGGGTGGTGCGCGCGCGCGTGCGCGCGCGGCGGGAGCGCGCGCGCGTGCACGTTGGCGCGAGTCTTTGGCGCCAATGTGCCTTTAAAAGGCAGTCAGATGCAGCAGCCCCTTGCTGTCTGATCTGCCAAAATACCTTCTGATTAACCTGCATCTGAATTATCTGTTCTGATATTGACCCGGCTACGTTTGACTCTCCGTACCTCTCCAAACCTGACCTCGGCCTGCTTGGACCTGCCTTCTGTTATCGCTACTACCGCTGCCAGACCTTCTGCCTGAACTCCCGACTACGCCTGCCTGTTTAACCCTTCGTCTGCTCACGTGTTCGACCTCGGCCTGCCTGACCCAGCTTACGTCTCATCCTCTTGTCTACTTCGACCTGCACCAGTCCCGGAGTCGCCTGCCGTCCGCACCAAGGTCACCTGCCAAGTCGCATCGGGATCGCTAACCTCTGCATCAGCCTTCAAACCACCAACTCCCGTATCAGAGTGCCTGCTCTTCCCTTATTCCAGTGACCCCGGAAGAACCTGTACCGTGCTGACCTGCACCATCATCCAGGCACCCTTACCCCGCTGCGCTCCCGAGCCGCTGTTCCCAAATCCAGCGTCTCCCGAACCAGCGCCGTACGAGAGGCCACCTCCTGCGACTAGGATCTGACGACCAGGTATACACCATACATAACAGTATCAGACAGCCATCATGTCAGATCCTGCAGGAGTAGCCCCCGCTGTGGACGAGATTTGCAAACATCTGGCATCCCTCACACAAGCTGTCAAGAACCTACAAGATGGATATATGAGGTTAGAGGGACAAGTCCAAAACCTGTCGGGCTCCAGCGATGCAACTTCCGCAACCTCCACTAGATCTTCTCCGACGGCCTCCGCCCCCTCAGTGGTGATGCTTCCACCCGAACCCAGAGTTCCTATCCCAGAACGGTTCTCAGGTGATCGGGCGAAGTTCCGGGCCTTCCGCAACGCCTGTGAGCTGTATTTTGCCTTGCAACCTCGGACTTTTTCTTTGGAAGCTACCAAGGTGGGGTTTGTGATCTCCCTCCTCCAAAATTAACCGCAGACCTGGGCCCACCGACTGCTGCAAGAAGACAATGTTCAGACCCAGTCCCTGCAAGCCTTCTTTGAAGCCATGGCTCTGCTGTACGACGATCCTCAACGGGCCGCCACTGCTGAATCTGCCCTACTCGCGCTCCAGCAAGGCCGTAGGGCAGTTGAGGACTATGTTTCAGACTTTAGACACTGGAGCACGGATACACTCTGGAATGACGCGGCTCTCAGACACCAATTCCGCCTGGGCCTTTCCGAAGGTCTCAAGGATGAGCTTGCCCGGGTAGGGGTGCCAGAGACTCTCGAAGACCTAATCACTAAAGCCATCCAGATTGACCGTAGACTCCGTGAACGTCGGGCCGAGCGTTCCTCTCAGCCAAACCGGCCTGTGTGGATGACCACTAGGGCACCGATGCCCGCTTCCCGCTACCTACCTCCTACCAGCATGAATTCTCCCAGTGCCCCTCCAGACACTTCCGAACCCATGCAACTCGGCCTCATGCGACCAACGCTGCCACCTGAAGAACGGGCACGTCGCCGCCAACTAAACCTGTGCCTCTACTGTGGCGGGACCGGTCACTACGTGAGCAATTGTCCCACCAAGATGCGTAAGTGCCCTTCTCCGAATCCTGTTAATCTGTCAACCCTGCCTACCCGTGCCTCCCACCTTGCTCTTCTTCTTTCGTTTCAGCTCCAGGAAAAGACAGTGCCAGTCAACGCCATCATTGATTCAGGGGCATGCAGCTGCTTCATCGACTCCGCCTTCGCTGACCTCCATCACATACCATTACGTAAAAAGACTCATGAACTTACCGTCTTCCTGGCCGATGGCTCCCGCATAAATTCAGGACAAGTTACCCAAGAGACTCTTCCCTTGATCACCACGATTCTTCCCCTACATAAGGAACTACTCACTCTAGATGTCATCTCTTCGCCTCTGTTCCCTGTGATCTTGGGCCTACCCTGGCTCCAGGCCCACGATCCTGTAATCAACTGGAGTTCTGGAAAGGTGTCATTCGGTTCTTCCTACTGTCAACAATTCTGCATACCGGCTCCCCCTGCTCTACTTTGTATGGACACTGACCCCAACTTGCTCCAGTCTATCCCGGAGCCATACCATGAATTTGCCGATGTCTTCAGCAAGAAGGGAGCCGACTCCCTTCCGCCTCATCGTCCATACGATTGTCCAATCGAGCTCCTCCCAGGGGCTGAAATCCCCTTTGGACGCATCTTTCCGCTGTCTGAGAAGGAACAGGAGGCCCTGAAGGTGTATATCGACGAAAATCTGAGTAAAGGGTTCATCCGCCCGTCTACCTCCCCAGCAGGCACAGGAATATTTTTCGTCAGTAAAAAGGATCAATCTCTCCGCCAATGCGTGGACTACCAGGAATTGAATAACATAACAATAAAAAAACGTTACCCGTTGCCTCTGATACCTGAACTTTTTCATAAATTAAGATCTGCCACCATCTTCACCAAGCTGGACCTGAGGGGAGCGTACAACTTAATCCGCATTCGGGACGGGGATGAGTGGAAGACGGCTTTTCGTACCCGTTTTGGACATTATGAGTATCTGGTCATGCCTTTTGGTCTGTGCAATGCACCCGCGACTTTCCAACACTTCATCAACGACGTGCTTAGAGACTTTCTTGACATCTTCGTCATCGTCTACTTAGACGACATATTGGTCTTCTCCGGATCGCTGGACAAACACCGCGAACACGTCCGCAGGGTCCTAAATCGCCTCCGTCTACATAGACTATATGCCAAAGTCGAAAAATGTGAATTCGAACAACAAACCATTCAGTTCCTTGGCCTGATCTTATCCCCTACAGAAATTAAGATGGACCCCAACAAAGTGTCCGCCATACTTGACTGGCCAGCACCTCTGGACAAGAAGGGGGTGCAACGATTTGTGGGTTTCGCAAATTTTTACAGAAGGTTTATCAGAAATTTTTCCGCGATTATCTCGCCAATCACGCAGTTAACCAAACAGAACCAACGTTTCCAGTGGAATCCAGAAGCCCAAAAGGCCTTCGATACACTTAAAGGACTGTTTACATCTGCCCCGATTCTTAGCCACCCCGACCCGGCATTACCCTACCTCCTTGAAGTAGACGCATCCGAGGTAGCAGTGGGCGCTATCATCTCCCAACGCCAGGGGAACAAAGATCTGATGCATCCCGTGGGCTTCTTCTCCCGAAAACTCTCCCCAGCGGAGAGGAATTATGATGTTGGCGACCGGGAACTACTCGCCATCAAGGCTGCACTGGAGGAATGGAGGTACCTTCTGGAGGGCGCTGCACATCCGGTCTTGATCTATACGGACCACAAGAACTTAGAGTACTTAAGATCCGCAAAACGCTTGAAACCCCGACAGGCCCGATGGGCATTATTCTTTTCTCGCTTTTCCTTCCACATCACGTATCGCCCCGGCTCAAAAAACATCAAGCCAGATGCATTATCACGGATGCACGATAATCCCAAGGACTTACCTGCCCCTGACACCATTCTTCCGGCCGGGAACTTTTTACTGCTGCACCATGATCTGCTTCCCCGACTTAGAGAGGCATCCACGGACTCTTCAAAACCCCCTGGTGTCACCCTGACCCCCAGAGACGGACTTTTTTGGAGAGGGAGCCAAATTTTTGTGCCATCGGATATTCGGGTAGAGGTCCTAAAACTACTTCATGACCATCCATTGGCAGGACATTTCGGAGTCCGTAAAACCCTTGAACTGGTACGGCGTACCTTCTGGTGGCCAGGCTTGGAGGAATTCTGTAAATCTTACGTCAATACCTGTCCAACCTGCAATCAAAACAAGACTACAAGAAATCGAGCCTGGGGCTTACTAAAACCTCTGCCGGTACCCGATAGACCATGGCAGATGATCGCCATGGACTTTATAGTAGAGCTTCCATGTTCCGAGGGGTGCACAGCGATTTTTGTAGTCGTAGATCGCCTATCTAAGATGGCCCACTTTCTTCCACTAAAGAGTACTCCATCAGCTGCTGAGACTGCCCGTGTCTTCATCAGGGAAATTGTCAGACTCCACGGGGTCCCTGCAAACATCGTGTCGGATAGGGGGGTCCAGTTTACATCACGTTTCTGGAGAGCCCTGTGTGAGATTCTGAATATCAAACTTGCTTTCTCCTCGGCCTACCATCCCCAGACCAACGGACAGACTGAACGCACAAACCAGACCCTGGAGCAATATATTAGATGTTTCACTTCCTTCTCCCAGAACGATTGGGTCTCCCTGCTACCCCTGGCGGAATTTGCCTACAATAACGCCAGCCATTCGGCAACCGGACAATTCCCCCTTTTTCGCCAATTATGGCTTTAATCTAACCTTCTTACCAGATTTTCTTCCAGAATCCCCAGTTCCGGCGGTGCAGAGCACGGTGGACTTCCTCAGTCGCAACAACCGGGTGCTACAAGAAGCAGTAACGAAAGCTCAAGCCGACAGCAAGAAAGCCTTCGATAGGAAAAGGAGAGGTGAGCTGGACCTGCAACCGGGAGATCAGGTATGGCTTTCTACTAGTAACCTCAGATTAGCTTGTCCTTCCAAGAAACTGGCACCCAGGTTTATGGGACCCTTTCCGGTAAGAAGAAAGATCAATGAGGTTTCTTATGAACTGTCTTTACCTGAGTCTCTTAAGATTCACCCGGTATTTCACGTATCATTGCTGAAACCCGCAACTCCTGATCCCTTTCCTGACAGAGGGGCTGGCCCACCTGAACCTATTTCAGTTGATGGCTGCGAGGAGTATGTAGTAGAAGCCATCCTCGACTGCAGGAAACGGCAGGGGCAAATTCAATTTTTGATCAAGTGGAAGGGGTACGGGCCGGAGGACAATTCATGGGAACCCGAGGACAATATCCACGCCCAAGAACTAATTTGTGCTTTTTTTTCTGCCCACCCTGAGAAACAGGCCCGCCTTGGCATCCGGAGGCTGCCCCTTGGGGGGGGGCAATGTCAGGGCCCTGGCGCCGCCCCCCGGCGCGCCTCTGGTGTGCGCGCGCGTGTCCGCGCTCGTGCGCGTGCACCGGTGGTGCGCGCGCGTGCGCGCGCGGCGGGAGCGCGCGCGTGCACGTTGGCGCGAGTCTTTGGCGCCAATGTGCCTTTAAAAGGCAGTCAGATGCAGCAGCCCCTTGCTGTCTGATCTGCCAAAATACCTTCTGATTAACCTGCATCTGAATTATCTGTTCTGATATTGACCCGGCTACGTTTGACTCTCCGTACCTCTCCAAACCTGACCTCGGCCTGCTTGGACCTGCCTTCTGTTATCGCTACTACCGCTGCCAGACCTTCTGCCTGAACTCCCGACTACGCCTGCCTGTTTAACCCTTCGTCTGCTCACGTGTTCGACCTCGGCCTGCCTGACCCAGCTTACGTCTCATCCTCTTGTCTACTTCGACCTGCACCAGTCCCGGAGTCGCCTGCCGTCCGCACCAAGGTCACCTGCCAAGTCGCATCGGGATCGCTAACCTCTGCATCAGCCTTCAAACCACCAGCTCCCGTATCAGAGTGCCTGCTCTTCCCTTATTCCAGTGACCCCGGAAGAACCTGTACCGTGCTGACCTGCACCATCATCCAGGCACCCTTACCCCGCTGCGCTCCCGAGCCGCTGTTCCCAAATCCAGCGTCTCCCGAACCAGCGCCGTACGAGAGGCCACCTCCTGCGACTAGGATCTGACGACCAGGTATACACCATACATAACAGCAACAGATGTCCACAGGTCAGCTGGAGAGCAGCTGCAGCAGCACCGTTACGGACGAGTTGAGCAACCACACTTGCAGGACAACACATCTGTATGCCAACATGCCAGGGGCAGCCATGGTCATAGCACTACTACTGTGTCCACAGGCACGGAGGAGGAGGGCATGGGAGAGGATATACCGAACGCGCATAAACGTCTTTGGCATGGGGGAATCAGAGGTGTATCGCATCTTCAGATTTAGCCCTGATGCCATACTGGAATTAGCCATAGCCCTGCATTATGAAATCACCAGCCAGACACGACGCTCACATGCAGTGCAGCCACTGGTCAAGGTACTGGCAACACTCCATTTCCTTGTCAGTGGATCTTTCCAATGTACAAGTGGAGTCGTGTCTGGGATGTCACAATCCACCATGAGCAGATGTGTGCATCAGGTTGTCCCCGCAATCCTCACACGCATGTCTCACCACATCATTAAACCCACCCATGAGCACCTGCGGCAGAAGGCAATGCAGGATTTCTACAGAATTGCCGGATTCCCACGCACCCCCCCCCCCCGTGCCACAGAGCACATATACTGCAATCGTAAGCAGTGGCATTCTATCAACGTAAAGGTGATAGCCGACGCCCAATGCCTTATATGGCTCGTCCGTGCCAAAAACCCAGGCCAGCCACGACAGCTACATATACCGTCAAAGCAACATCCCAGCAGAATTCGAACAGAACGTGTACAGGGACAGCTGGCTGGTTGGTGAGTGACATGGGAGCCCACACACACCACATCCACCTCACATTGGTTTAGCCCAAGTCCACCACACGGGACTCGGGAGCAGCAAAGCCACGCCAAGGCACCAATGATGTTGCTGTTCATTTATACCGCATTCACACGGTCGTGGGGATAACCTCTCCCCGACGACCCAGGGTGACACACCTTGCTGGCAGGAATGTCACCCACATTCACACACCAGTCACACTGTAGCCTGCACTCCTAACCGTGTGCAGATACTACAAAGAAAAAGCAACATGCCATTGGCCCTTACTGGAGGACGGCACATACCTCTGTGCCCGTCTCTCCAAAACAAAAAAGCTCAAAAGAGGCTTGGGGCCGTCTGTACGGGGAGGCCCTTGAGGGGCTTTCCCTGATGGGGGAGGCCCTTGAGGGGCTTTCCCTGATGGGGGAGGCCCTTGAGGGGCTTTTCCTGATGGGGGAGGAGGGGGGGGGCTTTCCCTGATGGGGAGGAGGATGTTTGGGAGGGTCCAGGGATGATGTTCTCCTCCTCGAGGTATACACCTTCCTCAAGGTCCACATGCTCCTCCAAAACTTCCTCTAGAGGAGAGGTGTGGGGAATCTCCTCTGGGGATGGCGTGGGTCGCCCAGCATCTGACGATTGCCCAGCTCCCTCCTGCACATCTGTGGATGAAACAAAGCATTCACATGTTGTCACATGTCACACTTGTCACATGTTCCCTTCCAACCCCTCACATGCTACACACTAGATAGGGAGTAAAACACACACTTACCTCTCCTCAAGTGATATAGGAAAAGGATGGGAGGGCGCTGTAGTTTCTAAACAGATCGAATAATGATCACAAAGTGTTATTACTTATGATTCTTTATTAGGTCTGTTTAGAAACTACAGCGCCCTTTTCCTATATCACCATACACAGTTCACCACTGTATTTGAGGAGCAGCTTTTTTTAATTAACACTTATTATTTACCACTATTTATCACTATTATTTGGCACATAGCCCTCCAGGCCCTCTACTTGCTCCCTCGCCAGACATCTGGCAATCACCTCCTCATCAGCAGTGAGCCTTATATCACTGGCAGGTGTGCCTCCTCATCCTGGCCAGCTTGTCTCTGACCAGACGACGCAGGTCATTTATCTTTTTTGTAATGTCCCTTGAGGTCCTTCGCTCATGTCCAAGGGCATTGACCTGCATGGTGATCTCCTGCAGGATCTCCTCTTTCTTGGCCTTGCTGGTCATGCCACTCTCTGCCCCATGGAGGTACACGTCATGCAGAACAAGAAACGTATATGGACAGCCGAACTCCAAATATATGAAAAAACGTGCCCTTTATTGGGGTAAAAAAATCATGCACTACAAAACAACAGCACAGTGGGAAAATTACACAGCTGACGCGTCATACCTTGACAAGGCCAAGATCACAATTGCCTTCTCCTCCAGTGAAAAATTATTTTTTCTCCTCTCCCTCCTAGTCACTGGAGCAGACATGGCTCAAAGGCGCATGTCTGGACATATTTATGCTCTGGGTGTAGGCGGTGGGCCGGCGTATCTCATTGGTTACGACGGGAGTAGTTGTGAGCATGCTAACCATATGTCTGCGTCACTGCGCATGCGCCGTTCATGATACGCCGGGCGTAAAGTGTTGCACCGCGCTCGGACCATAATTTGCATAAGGTCACAACCACTTACACTTACGCTGGCTTACGTCGACCAAATTATGTTACGCCGGCGCAATGTTGGGAGCATTTGCTTTCTGAATTCCATACTTGCCTCTCTGCGTTGCGTCGGCGTAGCAAAAAAGAGATACGCTACGGCGGCATATATATGCACTGAGGTATGTGAATCCGGGCCCTGATCTCTAAGGCCTTGTACACACGATCAGTCCATCTGATGAGAACGGTCTGAAGGACAGTTGTCCGATAAAGCTGACTGATGGTCTGATGTGCCTACACACCATCCGTTTAAAAAACGATTGTATCAGAATGCTACCAAGCATGCGTCGACTTGATTCTGAGCATGCGCGGCCTTTTAACCAATGCTTTTGCATATTAACAATCGGTTTTGATCCATCGGCTAGCCGTCCATCGGTTCAATTTTAATGCAAGCCATCTGTTATTTGACCGAAGGATAACGGACCGATGGGGCCTACACACGATCGGTTTGGACCGATGGAAACCGAACCTCAGTACGTTTTCATCGGTTTGAACCAATCGTGTGTACGCGGCCTCAAAGTTTGGAGGTGTATTTACATGCCTTTGCCCATATATAGTATGTATATGTGCCTGCACACTCCTTCACATTGTTAATAAATGTACAGCGAATACATCTGTATGTGCACCATGCTGAAGCTTGCAAAACATAATTTGTAAATTACCGGGAAGAGAAGCGAACATTAATAACAGATCCGGCCACACGTGCCTGGAAATTGGATGCATTTAACTGAAACAAAAATATTTATTTGTGTGTGTTTTTTCTTCCAGTAGAAGACGGAATGGAGTCACTCAGCCGTTGTACTCCTCTACATTGATTTCTGCTACACTGCAGAATAATACTTTGCATCACTAATTCCAAGATGATCTCGGGCAGAAATAACATAACCAGTATAGGCTGTCAGACAAACATCAAAAAATATTGTCTCTGTTTCAAAAGTTTTCTGAGCAAAGTACTGATTGTTTAAAGCAGGGATCCTCAAACTACGGCCCTCCAGTTGTTGCGGAACTACACATCCCATGAGGCATTTTAAAACTCTGACATTCACAGACATGACTAGGCATGATGGGACGTGTAGTTCCGCAACAGCTGGAGAGCCGTAGTTTGAGGATCCCTGGTTTAAAGGGATACTCTTTATAATTTTCAATACATTTTCATTTTGTGATTTTGGTAGATTTCGTATGATTTTAATACTAAATTCCAAACTACTACACTATACAACTTTTGTTTTCCTTTGGATTTACCAAAACTATGTAGTGCAAGGGCCTCATAATTGCATACAAATTTAAACTCTTAAAGCGGAGTTCAGCAGAAAAAAATATATTAAACAAATACTGCAGCTGCTGACTTTTAATATATGGACACTTATCTGTCCATCACGCCCGCGATGTCAGGCACCTGAAGCTGATCTGTCTCTTGGCTCTCAGGTGCTGCCACCGCCATCTTCAATAAGGGAATCAGGAAGTGAGGCCTTGCCACTTCATTTCCTGGTTCCCTACTGTACATGTGCGAGTCACTCTGCACGATCCCACTGGTTCTTGCTGTCTTCTGGGAGCTGTGTGTCTCCCAGGCTGTGTGTCTCCCAGGAGACAGTGGGGGAACGGAGTAGGCGCCAGACGTGGCATAGGTCACTGCAGTGATCTATGCACGGAAGTGGGAGCAAATACCTGGATTATACAGGTATCTGGTCCCTCCTCTCCCCTGAAAGGTGGCAAATAGACATGTGCATTCGTTTTCGTCGCAAGAAGCGAAAACCGAAAGATCCGACATAAAAAATGCTTTTTTTTTCGTTTTCGTTGTGGTAAAAATTTGATATAGAGAGATTCGACGTTGCCTGAATACAGTGAATGAATAGCAATCTGTCTATCGAACCTGATAAACACACACATACGGTACTTTTCGACATTATAGAGAAAAGATTCAACATCATGGAGAAAAGATTTGACATCATAGAGAAAAGATTTGACACTATACAAATAATAGATTCGACATTACAGAGAATAGATTTCGATTTATGAGAAAATAGATTCGACATTATAGAGAATAAATTCGACATTATAGAGAATAGAAGGCTTATGGTGTATATCGAAAGTGCTAAGCAGATTAGACGGAGAAGATATACTGCACTCGTACATTTTAACTACTTGCCGACCGCCCTCCGTCATATTACTGCGAGACGGTGGCACTGCTACGCGGGAGCACGTAGCTCTACGTCCTCCCTTTAGCAGCTTGTAGGGCCCCCGCGCGTCCCCCGAGTCCCGCGCGCGTGCCCGGCGGGTACGATCGCCGCCGGGCACCCGCGATTGCTCGTTACAGAGCGGGGAACGGGAGCTGTCTGTGTAAACACACAGCTCTCGTTCCTGTCAGCGGGGGAAACACTGATTTTCTGTTCATACAATGTATGAACAGAAGATCAGTGATTTCCCCTAGTGAGGCCACCCCCCCCTACAGTTAGAACACACCCAGGAACACACTTAACCCCTTCCCTGCCCCCTAGTGTTAATCCCTTCACTGCCAATGGCATTTTTATAGTAATACAATGCATTTTTATAGCATTGATCGCTATAAAAATGCCAATGGTCCCAAAAATGTGTCAAAAGTGTCCGATGTGTCCGCCATAATATCGCAGTACCGAAAAAAAACGCTGATCGCCGCCATTACTAGTAAAAAAAAAAAAAAAAAAAAAATGCCATAAAACGACCCCCTTTTTTGAAAACGCTATAAATTTTGCGCAAACCAATCAATAAACGCTAATTGCGATTTTTTTTAATGAAAAATATGTAGAAGATTACGTATCGGCCTAAACTGAGGAAAAAATATGTTTTTTTATATCTTTTTTGGGGATATTTATTATAGCAAAATGTAAAAAATATTGCATTTTTTTCAAAATAGTCGCTCTATTTTTGTTTATAGCGCAAAAAATAAAAACCGCAGAGATGATCAAATACCACCAAGAGAAAGCTCTATTTGTGGGAAAAAAAAGGATGCCAATTTTGTTTGGGAGCCACGTCGCACGACCGCGCAATAGTCAGTTAAAATGACGCAGTGCCGAATCACAAAAAGTGCTCTGGTCTTTGGACAGCTAAAGTGGGGCTAAAGTGGTTAATACTCCGCCCATAGGCTATAGAAACATTCAAATGTTGGTTGACTATGACTAGTAATAATAATATAATTATTTATTATTATTATTACAAGTCATACAACATTAGAATTCTTGTAGGCGGAATATTCGCCCGCAAATGTACGATTCGGCATAAAGTTTCGAAGTTCCGTCGAATATTCTTTGACCATTCGACAGAAACCAAGTATTATTGGATTTTCGGACGAAAGCTATTCCTCAACGAAAAACGAAATAAATCAAAACGATTTTCGGGAGTAACCAAATAAATTTATTTTCCAGACGAAAATGAAAAAACAAAACAAAATATTCCAGTCTGCACATGTCTAGTGGCAAATATGACATCGGAGGGAGGGGGGGGGGATTCCAAAAAGTGGAAGTTAAATTTTTGGGTGGAACTCCGCTTTAAGGTTTGACCTCATATTATATGGGTTTTGGTAAATCTAAAAGAAAAGATCTACAGAAAATTGTATAGCGTGTATCCAGCTTAAATGTTTAGCAGATTAGGGACAGGTTAGAACCTGAAAAGAAAAAAAGGCGCCTCTAAGTGCAGAAGTAAAACTTTATATTTCCCTAAAGGGTTAAAAACACTAACAAAAGGGTGAATGGGTAGGAGCACATCATATTAGTAATATGGCAGGTGGTCCAGAGTTTTGGTAGTTCTAAGGAGTCTGAGGGATATCCGGAGGTGTAATTCTATGGCAGCATATTCTGCAGTGGCCGGAAGATGGAAGCCACAACTCTCCTGGATACTCCTGTCTGAGACAGCATGGAAGCCAAATCCAGGAAGTGACGTCAGTGGGAAGGGACCAGCAACTAGCATGGACAGCAAACCAGACGTAAGGTCATCAACATGCGAAGCGCCAACACGCCTTGCATGTTGATGACATCACTTCCGGTTTGCTGTCTACTCTCGTTGCTGGTCCCTTCCCGTTGACGTCCTGGATTCGGCTTTCATGCTGTCTCAGGCAGCCTAGCTGTCTTTCCAGTATCCAGGAGAGTTGTGACTTCCATCTGAACTTTGTGAAGCCCCATACACACTATCAGTTTTCCTGACGGTTTTCTCATCAGGTTTACCAAAACCATGTAGTACAAGGGCCTGCCTGATTGCATACAAATTGAAACTCTTGAGGTTTGACCTCATATTAGATGGTTTTGGTAAACCTGAAGAGAAAACCGTCAGGAAAACTGATAGTGTGTATGGGGCTTCAGTGTTTTGTTTTCCTACTGTCTATGGCCCTATAGAGATTTTTCCTCACTTCCTGTGCAGACATTAAAGCAGAGTTCTAGCCTGTATAAATAAAAAATTAAGTCAGGAGCTACAAATACTGTAGCTGCTAACTTTTAATATAAGGATACTTATCTGTCCAGGGTTCACACGATGTTGGCATCTCATGCCGATCCGTCCATCAGCTTCGGGTGCGAGAGAGGCAATGCTAGTAAGGGAAACCGGCAGTGAAGTTTCACAGCCAGTTTCCATACTGCGCATTTACGAGTCGTGCTGCGCTTTCTGAATGGTCCTGTTGTTTTCTAGGACACACGCAGGTCCCAGAAGACAGCGGGGGGAGCACCGCGGCGAGGCAATTGTAAGTTAAAGCAAAGCAGTACCGTGTCACAAAAAATGGTCTGGTCATTATGGGGGGAAATTCTTCTGGTCCTTAAGTGGTTAAACTATAAGCTTATTTAGAGGCAGAGATGGATCTATGTGTTCTAAACATTCTACTCTGAAAGGCTTTGTGGAATTTGTCGATGTTATATAAATGAATAAAAATAACATCTACCAAAAGAAATGACACAATAAGATGCTTGGAGAATGTATTGATTTGTGCGTGTGTCTGTGTGTGTAGTCTGTGCTGTAATGTGTTTTGCCTGGTTACACATCCTCATGCAATTAAACTATACTGACAATGCAATGCATCGGCTGGTACAAAGATAGGAAGAGTAAAATAAAAACACAATAACACTTTTTACAGTATTAGCACGTCGATAATACAATTTAAACAAAAGGGCAATAATCTAATAGTATTTCACGCAGCTGGTACTCCACGTGTTGAATCTCTCTATTTGTTCTTCTTTCGCTTAAAGATGAATTTTAGGTATGGCAATTTTTACATTGTCAGCTTGAATCAATTGAAGTATGTAGGTACCCGTCGGCACGGGATCTGGAAGCTTATGAAGATCACTGGAGTAGCGCTGCCTACTTTAGTAATCTCCAACTTTCATGGGGATTCCACAGGTGAAGCACATTAATTCTTATAATGATGTATGATGTAACTTTGTAAAAATTGCCATATCTAATCTTCAGCTTTAAGCTCCCATTGCATGGCCATTCCAGACCAAGCAACCGATTCCTTCAGGGAGGGGGGATAGGTAAGCGACCATCGATGGGACACCCATGGAGCCAGGCCCCGGCACTGCAGTGCAAACCCCACCAACTGCTGTCCCACCACAAGGCCTCCACCCCCCACTGAAAGACCCCCCCACCTATTGCCCACCCCAACTACTGCCCCTCCCACCACTGACAGACCAACCACTGCCCACCACTCACAGACCTTCGCCACACAACTACTGGTCCCAAACCCCCACTGACAGACCCTAAGCTCCCACAACTACTGTCCTTTCACCCACCCCACTAACTACCACCCCTCCCTCCCTTGACAGACCCTCAACACCTCAAATACCACCCCTCCCTTTACTGACAGACCCTCAACCCCACCTGATATTCATGCTACAGCCTCTGTTAAATCAGGTATCCTTTGTGTATCCCCGCTGTTATCAATGATGACTCTCGGCTATCAAGGTGCCTGAGCTTGTGCCGTGCCTGTGTTCCCAGTGAACATTCCGAATGTACATAATAAAATGATTGTGCCTGTGTCTCACCAACTATTCGGTATGTAAGAAGTAAACTCAGTTAATTTTCCTCTTTTGGTGCAGCTCAAGTGCTTGACTTCTCTTGCCTGAATCCAGAGCATTCGCAGTTACTGCAAAGGATTCAGATCTTCACGGTATACAGATCTACATGCTAAACCGGGAGAGGAGACACGGCATAGCCACACAGCAGAAGGCGAGCAACGACCGCAGCCAACGACAGCCCCATCTGTGGCCCCCGCCCATCTCCCGCCATGCTGCCCAGTAACCAATAGACCACTCCTGCCAGTATGACCCCAGCCCACCTGGCAAATGCCTGGAGTGCCCTATGAACAATCCGATCCCAAGCCCCAGCATTCAGTAGTGGTGGGGTTGCCACCTCATCCCTTTAAACCTGAACACACATAAATAACACAGGTTCTGAGGCTAATTTAATGCAGATAAGGCACCAATTGAGTTTAATTACCATCTTAATCAGCCACAGAACCTGTGTAATTAATATGTGTTCAGTTTAAATGGGATTAGGTGACAACCCTTAGTAGTGGAAACATTGATTTGTAAAGGGACTGTAATAGCAATAATCTCTAGCAGTCTTATATGCCACCAGTGTGTAAATGACTCCTACAATGACTTTAATCTCCAGCGATACCATGTTTTCAGCCAATCACAATCTCCTGACTTGGGTTTACAGTTTCTGACAGTCTTCTGTAACATTTCCTATACTGACTATATTATGTGGCCCTTTGGTGATGTCAGTGGCCTCATTTGAGGCCTTCAATAAGTCGACTGCTAACAAACCAAAGACCCCGCCACTAATCAAAAACAACTGACCTACCAATAGCAGGTAAAAGAAGACTTACAGGAAGCAATTACAATCTTTGCAATCTTAAGCCCTGTACACACAATCGGTCCATCCGATGAGAACGGTCCGACAGACCATTTTCATCGGTTCACCGATGAAGCTGACTGATGGACTGATGTGCCTACACACCATCGGTTCATGAACCGATCGTGTCCGAACGCGGTGACGTAAAACACAACGACATGATGAAAAAAACTAACTTGAATGCTTCCAAGCATGCGTTGACTTGATTCTGAGCATGCATGGATTTTTAACCGATGCTCGTGCGTACTAACGATCTGGTTAGCCGTCTATCGGTTCAATTTTAAAGCAAGCCCTTTGTTTTTGGACCGAAGGATAATGGACCGATGGGGCCTACACACACGATCGGTTTGGACTGCTGAAAACAAACTTCAGTCCGTTTTCATCGGTTTGAACCGATCGTGTGTACGCGGCTTTATACGATTTTAGCCATCGCTGGCATCGTAAACTTGGGTTTGTTAAACGCTGTGAACCTCCCACAACCACCACCACTGTTATACAAATCACATTCTAGCTTCTATGTCCTTACAGTCCACAGTGACATAGTGGTCTGCCAGTGAGACCACACTAAATAGAGGAGGTAGTATAGCCATTGTGATTAGGGTGGAAGGTAAGGTAAATATTCAAAATGTTGAGCTGTCAACAGAACATGACTATGGTATAGCCTATGCAAACCTCTTATTACCTCTTAATTCTACACCCCCCCCCCCCCCAAATAACCTTTTAAATAACCAGACAACACCTGTTTTGGAGTAAATTGGCCGCACTGGCCATTTTATTAAACATTTCAAACGATAACCTTTATTAACAAAAACAATATTCCCCCAGATACATCTTAACCAATGTTGAGGATCCTTGGAGGCACTAACTAAATGTATCACCGAATCAGCGTGTCCACACAAGGTCCCCGGTGGCGGCTGCGCAGACTCGGGGACGACACCACTCTCCACCTTCCACGCTGATACCCATCTCCCAATGCCAGTTAAACCTTGGTTAACTGGCATCAACCGAGGATCTCATACCAAGATGGTTCCCCACTTCTGCCATGTTGTTCTTAATCCTTCAAATTCAGCATAACACATCACCAATAACCTAATAACAAAACATTAAGGGTGGGAGGGTGGGAGCTGCTTCTTCTTCTGGTGTCAAGAGACTGAGCCTCGGACCTTGGCCCCTCCTACCCCCCAGGGATAACTTACAAAGCCACCCCTACCCTGGCCAGTACACTCCCACTGCTGCTGGTTTCCCTTGCTACCCCGTCATGTCAGCCCTGTGCCTAGCCTGCGCCTCCCTCGGGCTTCTCTAGAATAGAGGGGAAATATACTGGTGGTGGTGGGGGAATTAGACCTCTTTGGTTAAAGAGACCATTTTCCACACTTTGGAGATATTTCTTCTTGCTTTCTATTTTGTATCCACAGCAAATTACCAGATGCCATTAATGCGAGTACGCAGCAATACCTGCATAAAGCAAGCACATGCACACAGACGTATGCCCAGAACCTAGACAATCTACATGCCTATGCATGTGCGCTTTACACATGTGCCACTGCATACCTTTTTGAAGTCACATTTTGTAATTGCTGTTGATGGGCACCTATACACATCAGCTGTGGGATTTTTTTACAGAGAAGTTTTTACAGAGGCACTTGCTGTATGGCCCCCTTTGCAGCCATGTGATGGACCCTAAACAGTTGTAAATGTAATAACCACATTCGCCCAAAGCCTTAACTTTAAAGTAAAGTAAAAAAGCATAAAGTAAAGTAAAAAAGCATATAGAATGGTGCTGCCAGACTTATCCACCTTACCAACTGCTCAGTGTCTCCCAACCCTACACTGGCTCCCGATCACCCAGCGAATTAAGTTTAAAATACTAACCACAACCTACAAAGCCATTCACAACTCTGCCCCGAGCTACATCACCAATCTTGTCTCCAAATATCACCCAAACCGTCCTCTCCGCTCTTCACAAGACCTCCTACTCTCAAGCTCTCTCATCTCCTCCTCTCTTGCTCGTCTCCAGGATTTCTCCAGAGACTTTCCCATCCTCTGGAACTCGCTACCTCAATCAGGGGCGTAAACTAGAAATCATAGGGCCCCATAGCAAAATGTTGTATGGGGCCCCCCTAGAGCCGCCCCAGTGTCAATGACCTATGCCCCATACAGCATGACCTGTGCCCCATACAGCGTGACCTGTGCCCCATGCAGCGTGACCTGTGCCCCATGCAGCGTGACCTGTGCCCCATGCAGCGTGAACTGTGACCCATACAGCATGACCTGTGAGCCCATACAGCGTTGCCCGTGCCCAATACAGCCTGGTCTGCATGTGCCCAATACAGCCTGGCCTGCCTGTGCCCCATACAGCGTGACCTGTGCCTAATACAGCGTTGCCTGTGCCCAATGCGGCATGACCTGTGCCCAATACAGCGTTGCCTTTGCCCAAAACAGCCTGGCCTGCCTGTGCCCAATACAGCCTGGTCTGCCTGTGCCCCATACAGCATGACCTGTGCCCAATACAGCATTGCCTGTGCAATGGGCGTATCGTGGGCGCGTAGTTACGCTGGACGCATTGGGCATTCCCATGTTAAATATGCAAATGAGAAAGATACGCCGATTCACGAACGTAGATGCGCCAGGTACGCGGTTTGCGTAAGGGTTACGTCCGGTGTAAAGATAAACCACCAAACAGTGTTGAATTTTCTGTTTTTAACGTCATTTGCGTAAGTCGTACGTGAATAGGGCTGTGCGTTAGTTACGTTCACGTCGAAAGGATTGTGTATTTGCAACGTGATTGTGAGCATGCGCACTGGGATACGTCCACGGATGGCGCATGCGCCGTTCGTTAGGCGCGTCATTTACGTGGGGTCACGGCTCATTTTAATACAACACGCCCACTACCAGCCTACTTTGAATTACGCGCAATTACACCGGAACATTTACGCTACGCCGACGTAACTTAGGACGCAAGTGCTTTGTGAATACAGCACTTGCCTCTCAAACTTGCAGCGGCGTAGCGTAAAGAAGATACGCTACGCCCGCACAAAGATATGCCGTGTACGTGAATCCGGCCCAAACTCTCAGGCCACGTACACACGAGGAGACATGTCCGCTGAAACTGGTCCGCAGACCAGTTTACGTGGACATGTCCGATCATGTGTACGGCCTAGCGGACAGGTTTCCAGTGGACAAAAGTTTCCAAGCATGCTTAGAAACTTGTCCGCTGGAAACCTGTCCGTCGGACATGTCAGATGGTTAGTACGCCTAACCATCGGACCGAAATCCCGAATTGATTTGACGCATGCGTGGAAGCATTGTACTTCCTTGTTTGCGCACGTCGCCGCGTCACCGTCACCGTCACGTCACTGCGTTCTCTGTCCGGCGGGGATTTTGGTCTGATGGTGTGTACACACATCAGACCAAAATATCCCCGGAGACATGTCCGTGGACCGTTTTCATCGGACATGTCTCCTCGTGTGTACAGGGCCTTATGGAAAAAAAATGACCAAAACCATTAAAGTTTTGCTTTAATATCTAGTAATGTTTAACAAATGCATATATTAGCTTTCACATTTTTAGAAACTAATAAGTTTTAGCAAGCAAAACAATATTATTGATTGTCTCCTATTGATGTCCTTTCTTCAGCAGACTGCACAAACCTCATAACAATTCATTTTCATGGACAGTTATATAACAATTCCCTTTCTGCAAATGGAAGATCTAGTACATTTTTCTCTGTTTATTCACCTGCCAATGTTTTTTGATTTCTTAATTCCCCTTGTGCGATCTCAGGAGAGACGTATGTTTGCTGTGGTAACATCCTGCGATGCAAACTTTGCTTTTCAAATTTGATTACACAATTGAGAAGAATAAAAGGGGTATTTGAATGTGCAACAGTTGCTGGGTTTAAAATGTCATATTCTAAACCGACAGCACTGTACCAGCTGAATATTTACTGTTTGTAGTTGCCGGGTGTAAAGTTCAAATATGAAAGAGGGGAGGGCCAGAGTATTCCCACACCGATTGTTCTTATTAATTGAAAAGGAAATCTGGCTTATGTCATGTGGTTTTCAGATAATGTAAAATGCCAGAAGCACATTACAATATACAATACACTATACAGTAATATACAAAAACATTACATGGACACAAGGCAATCACACCTACATAGATCCCAACTGTCCCTGATTTTGAGGGACTGTCCCTCATTTGGAGCAATGTCCCTCTGTCCCTCTTTCCCCCTCATTTTGGTCTGATCTATACTTTTTATCTTTCAAAATGTGTTTCCCAGTGCTAAATCTTTCATCCAAATTCTAAATTGCTGTATTTGTAAACTTTAAAAGCCAATATACAGTGGGGATCGAAACTTTGGGCACCCCAGGTAAAAATTTGTATGTGCATAACGAAGCCAAGGAAAGATGGAAAAAATCTCCAAAAGGCATCAAATTACACATTAGACATTCTTATAATATGTCAAAAAAAGTTAGATTTTATTTCCATCATTTACACTTTCAAAATGATAGAAAACAAAAAAATGGCGTCTGCAAAAGTTTGGGCACCCTGTAGAATTTATAGCATGCACTGCCCCCTTTGCAAAGCTGAGACCTGCCAGTGTCATGGATTGTTCTCAATCATCGTCTGGGAAGACCAGGTAATGTCAGTCTCAAAGGTTTTAAATGCCCAGACTCATCTGACCTTGCCCCAACAATCAGCACCATGGGTTCTTCTAAGCAGTTGTCTAGAAAACTAGACGTTTTCAGATGTCAATATCCTCTGTTCAGAATGTAATTAAGAAATGGCAGTCATCAGTAAAGGGGAAGTTAAAGCAAATCTGGAGGACCAAGAAAAATATCAGACAGAACAGCTCGCAGGATTGTGACAAAAGCAATTCAAAACCCACGTTTGACTGCACGATCCCTCCAGAAAGATCTGGCAGACACTGGAGTTGTGGTACACTATTCCACTATAAAGAGATACTTGTACAAATATGGTCTGCATGGAAGAGTCATCAGAAGAAAACCTCTTCTACGCCCTCACCACAAAAATCAGCGTTTGAACTTTGCAAATGAAAAAATAGACAAGCCTGATGCATTTTGGAAACAAGTTCTGTGGACCGATGAGGTTAAAATAGAACTTTTTGGCCGGAATGAGAAAAGGTAAGTTTGAGAAGAAAGGGCAGTTTAATGGCACTCTGTTTGAGCTCTGCCCAACTGTTAAGCATGGGGGTGGATCAATCATGCCTTCGGGGTTGTATTGCAGCCAGTGGCACAGGGAACAATTCACCAGTAGAAGGAAAAATGGATTCAATAAAATCTCAGCAAATTTTGGATGGTAACTTGATGCCATCTGTGAAAAAGCTGAAGTTAAAGAGAGGATTGCTTCTACAAATGGATAATGATCCTAAACACACCTCAAAATCCATGGGGGATTACATCAAGAGACGTAAACTGAAGGTTTTACCATGGCCTTCACAATCTCCTGACCTCAACATAATTGAACATCTATGGATTGACCTTAAAAGAGCAGTGCGTGACAGACAGCCCAGAAATCTCAAAGAACTGGAAGACTTTTGTAAGGAAGAATGGGCAAAGATACCTCAAACAAGAATTGAAAGACTCTTGGCTGGCTACAAAAAGCGTTTACAAGCTGTGATACTTGCCAAAGGGGGCAGTACAAGATATTATCTCTGCAGGGTGCCCAAATTTTTGCAGACGCCATTTTTTGGTTTTCTGTAATCTTGAAAGTGTAAATGATGGAAATAAAATCTAACTTTTTTTTTAACATATTATAAGAATGTCTAATCTGTAATTTGATGCATTTTGGAGATTTTTCCATCTTTCCTTGGCTTCGTTATGCACATTAATACAAATTTTTACCTGGGGTGCCCAAACTGTAGTAGTGGTAAAAAAAAAAGCCCTTGTGGATTTAATTAACCTTTTTTGTGTGTTAATTCTCCTTTAACCACTTAAGGACTGCCTCCTGCACATATACGTTGGCAGAATGGCACGGCTGGGCACAGGCACGTACCTGTACGTCGCCTTTAAGAGCTGAGGCGTGGGCTTGACCTGGTCCGAAGCTCCGTGACCGTGACCACGGGACCCGCGGACCCGATCATCACCGCTGTCCCGCGATAGACCTGAAGGGCCTGATATGGAATATGGGGGGACCCCCACACATTTTTATTTTATTTTGGTTCCCTGCACAAAATTGAAGGAAAAAAAAGTTATTTAAAACTAATCACGCTATTAATGAATTGTCGGGTCCTGGCAATACAGATAAAAGTCATTGAAAAAAATGGTAGGAGTTCCCCTTAATATTCATACCAGACCCAAAGGGTCTGGTAATGGACTGGGGGGCTGGGGGGGGACCACTGTAATTTTTTTCAATGACTTTTCTCTGTATTGCCAGGACCCACAATTCATGAATATCTGTGACTAGTTTTAAATTACTTTTTATCCTTTAGAAATTACTCTTTGTGCAGGGACAATTCTAAACACGGGAAACATGCACTGCTTTACATGCATACTTTAGACACCCCCCAGGTACGAAATTTTAAGAAATAATTCACTTTTATTGTTTCACTTTAAGCATTATTAAAATCGCTGCTCCCGAAAAAAATTATATTTTTTCAACTTTTTTTTGCATTGATACATGTCCCCTGGGTCAGGACCCAGGTCCCCAAACACTTTTTATGACAATAACTTCCATATTAATCTTTAAAATTAACACTTTTTATTTCTCCCATAGACTTTTAAAGGGTGTTCCGTGGTTTTTCGAATTTGCCGCAAACACCCCAAATTGTTCACTCTTCGCCGAACGGGTGAACAGCCAATGTTCAAGTTTTACTCATGTTTGACTCGAACATAAAGCTCACCCCTACTATTTAGCAGGTGAAAGAACAGGATCACTGGGCAAATCCTCCCCAAGCAGCAATACACTTTTTTAGAGGATTAGTATCTCTATCGGGATTTGATTGCTGCTTGTGCCCCATTAAGTAGATTTCTGCTCACTTCTTATCCAAGTGAAGGTTCTCAGACAGAGCAAAAAGTGAAGGAAAATCTCATCACTTTCTATTTGATAGCTACCACATGAAACAGTACGTTTCTATGATGAATTTGAAGATATAAATGTACAGATGGTCCACCATTTTTCCTTATTACATATGCATATTTTGGTTCTAGGTTAATAGTGCTGCACAGTGGTTTGTGCTCCTCTCCCATGAGTCAGATATAACTAGGCTTAAGATGGGCACAGGCCTTACAATCTGACTATACACTATTCTTTCGATTCACCAACAACCATGAAGTGCAAGGGCATACCTTTACCTACAAATACATTTTATATCCATTAAGGAAAACCCTTAAAGCCCCACTCCAGGCTTGGCCCTGTTCTACAAGTGCTTGCACCTCTGCCCCATTGCAGCACACACCAATTTTTTTATCTGGGAAACCAAACTGATAAGAGGCATGGAGGAGCTCAGCTATGAGGAAAGATTAGAGGAACTGAATTGATTCACTCTTGAGAAGAGGAGATTAAAGGGGTGTTCCAGCCAATTTTTCTTAAAAGTCAGCAGCTACAAAAAGTGTAGCTGGTGGCTTTTAATAAACATACACTTACCTGCTCCAGCGTTCCAGCAACGTGCCGGCCGGGGCTCCGCTCCTCTCCCCCCCTCCCCGGCTGGCGTCTTCATTGTAACTGTGGGCACCCGGCCGTGACAGCTTTCGGGTTCACAGCCGGGCACCCACTGCGCATGCGCACGCTATGGGCACTGAGCATGCACGCGCGGCCCGACGCTGCGCCGTCCGATTGGACAGGCGATCGCCTAGGACCTGTGACGTGTCCTAGCCGATCGCCTACAGGGAGGGGCTGAAGATAGGCGATTAAGCTAATCGCCTAACCAGCCCCTCGGCGGAAGGAGGAAGTGGGACAGGAAGTCCCACTCCTCCTGAAGCCCCCACTCCCCCCTCAAAAAAATTACATGCCAAATGTGGCATGTAAGGGGGTGAGGAGTGGGTTACGCGGAAGTTCCAATTTTGGGTGGAACTCCGCTTTAAGGGGGGATATGATCAACATGTACAAATATACAGTATAAGGGGTCCATAAAGTGAACTTGGTGTTGAGTTATTCACTTTATGGTCAACACTGAGGACAAGGGGGCACTCTTTATGTCCAAATACGGAAAGGTTTCTTCACAGTAAGAGCTGTGAAAATGTGGAATAGACTCCCTGCAGAGGTGGTTCTGGCCAGCTCAGTAGATTGCTTTAAGAAAGGCCTGGATATTTTCCTAAATGTTCATAATATAACTGGGTACTGACATTTATAGGTAAAGTTGATCCAGGGAAAATCTTATTGCCTCTCGGGGAATCGGGAAGGATTGTTTTCTCCTACTGGAGCAAATTGGTTCATGCTTTGCTGGGTTTTTTATTTTTATTTTTTTGCCTTCCCCTGGATCAACTGTGGGTATAGGATTGTGTATATAGGACCCCCCCCCCCTATTATTGGTTGAACTAGATGGACTTGTGTGTTTTTACCAACCTAACTATGTAATTATAATGACATGGTGCCACAGTCTACAGCATCATTCTGAAAGTCCAGGACAGCGGGTGGATCCTTGATACCCAGGGCTTATGGGAAGTGCAATAATAATGCTGAGCATCATTCAAGACAGAAGAGGTACAGCTCTGGATTGGTAAGTGGGTGAGTCTGTTGAAGACAACTCCAGAGAAGAGTTCTTTTTTTTAGATGCTAGGGAGTTCTTTTATTTCTTTTGTGCCCAAGTCAAACTTGGGCTTTAAGCTACAAAGCTGATAAATGTAAATATTATTGTACCATCAGATTGTACCATGAGTGGTCAGATTGCCACAGGAATGGGCATCACATTCCTTTATATATAGATGACCTCTAGAGGGAGCATTTATATATTTGTTTCACTAATACAATACTCAAAATCTCAAACAACATGTAGATAGGAATGTGAATGTTTTTTCAAAATGGCTTTTAGATAAATATTACAACACCTCAAGACGTGTCTTACTGACTATACGGTCTTCTTTCCTAATTGACACTAGTAGGAGATATAATATGGGCCCATAACTGGATGCCTTTTTGTGATTTCCATAGATAACCTCTTATCTTTTGGTGTCAAAATTGGTTGTCTGAGAAGCTTATAAAGGTGTGATATTTAAAAAAAAATGCTCAGATTGTAGCCATATAGTGCCCTCTTATCACTGCAACCAGAACATTAAAGCACACCTCCCAACTTTTTGAGATGAGAATAAGGGACACCTATCAGCAAACGTATGCAGGCATAGGACACACACCCTTTGTCACGCCCCCTTAAAGGAGAATTATACAAAAAAAAGATTGGTTAAATCCACAAGTGCTACTACTATTCCTTTATATTGGCTTTTAGAATATACAAATGCAACAATTTAGAAAACAGGTGAAAGGTTTAGCGCTGGGGAACACTTTTTGATAAATAAAAAGTGAATTTTATATACAACTATATAGATCAGACCAAAATGAGGGACAGATGAGGAGGAATGAGGGACAGAGGGACATTGCTCCAAAGCAGGGACAGTCCCTTGAAATCTAGGACAGTTGGGAGCTATGTTAAAGTGTTACTAAACCCAGGACCCTGCATTCACTATATCTGGTCTCCTACAGTACACAGAAAATGCAATTATTTTAGTAAATATAAATTGCTCAAAATCTTTTCTCATCAGCAGAACATACTGTAGATGTCTTGCGACTTCTATCAGTGCCCGCAATGCTCTCTGCTATCAGGTGATGGATTGGGGACTGTGGAAGAAAGGGAGGATCAGAGAAGACACAATCAAACAGCCTTTTTTTTTTTTTTATATATAGAAGTCTAATCACCGCAATATTAGCTGGAGGGGGGTAAACCTCTTCCTCTACTGCACCCAGTACACATATTAGGGGGTCCAGCGGGACCCGAACTTGAAAAACAGAGGAGATAATCTCCGTAACAGTACCCCAGAACCGATGCAGTTTTGGACAGTGCCACATAAGATGAACAAGTGAACCCTCCCCCCCACAACGTTTTGGCCATAAAGAAGAATCCCTCCTACCCCAATGGAATAACTGGATAGGCGTGCGATATGCTCTATGTAGCAAAAATAAATGAGACAGCCTGTGAGACTGCGAGACTGACGTAAGAGGTCCTGCCTGTAGACATACGTCCCAAGTTTCCCCATTAATATCACCTAGGTCTTCCATCCATCCTCTCCTACACGGTAAAGTCGCTGAATCTTGGATGGACAGCAGAAGGGTGGAGTATGCATGAGAAATCAGGCCTTTTCCTGTCCTTGCCAAAGAATATGTCCCTGACCAAACGGTGACTAGACAAGTGGAGCACAGAAATCCGGCCCTGGGCCTGTAAAGCATGTCGGAGCTGCAGGTACCTATAGAACTGAGACCTAGGGAGATCAAATTCATCTTGTAGATTCTGAAAAGATTTGAGTACGTTTTGCTGATAAATTTGAGCAATATGGTGAATACCAGCCTGTCTCCAGAGCAGAAAACCATCCAGTTTATAGACTTCCGCCAAATTGGGATTGTCCCATAGAGGGGTTTCTGCAATATTCAGAGTTGACCTCACCAGGGACCAGAGTTTCTTAAGGAGAATCACAGTAGGCTCTGCCCGTGGCAGGTGTGGAAATCCCGCCTCCAGACATGCCAAAACCGACGCATCCCAAGCTCCCATACGTAATAAAGTAGCAATGGAATCACGTTCTTCGATTCGCCCCATCCCGCACAAATGCTGCAAATCAGAGGCTAAAAAATAGAATTTGGGGTTAGGAACTGCCGCTCCTCCCTGATCCTTGCTATACTGTAATGTGGAAAGTCGGATACGAGCAGATTTTTTCTTCCAAATTAATGATCTGAACAGAGTATCCATCCGAGCGAACCACCTACGAGGGATCCATTGAGGAGAATTATGCATAATGTATAATAGTTGGGGGCCCCACACCATCTTAATCAAATTCATCCTACCTATAACGGACAATGGGAGTTTACACCAGGTGTTACAGGTTGTTTGCAATCTATGAAATCAAACAGCCTTTTTACACAATGCACAGGATTAACCCCTTAGGTTCCACAGTGAGTATAACAAGCATGCTTTACTGCATATATAGACTGATTTTACTGTTGTGGATTTAGTAACACTTTCATAATCAACCATTCTCTTTGTGGGATCATGCCATAGGCAAGTAAAAAAAAGTAACCCAAAGCAACCTATCAAAAATCAAGCCATACATGATCTGACTGTAGCCATTTGAAGTCAAATTGTCTGCCAATGATTACTACACTTTGTACATAGTAGTTTTCATTTTTATTATTTTATCAAATAACGCCTGGCTGATTTTTTCCATTTCAGGTTTTGTTCTCTTTCAAATCAAATGCTTAAACAGTTCAAGGCTGAATGTAATGCAGAAGATTACCCACTTTACTCCCTGTAAAAGTTCTAACACTATTGTTACATATTTGTTAAAATGAAACTTTTCCAATGAAAAGATCTATTGAAAGTGAAAGAGCAAAAGTATCTTTTTACGATTGCACAATGTTCAATGTTCAGTGTATATTTATGTAGGCTTTTGTTTAATAAGACAAAGTTAAAAGTTAAAATAAAAAAACAGAAGAATTTGATGTCTAAAGTGAAATCTTCTTTTGGAAAAGATACAAAAATTAATACGACTAAAGCTCATCTTTTATGCCTCATTCACACTTTGCGTAGTGGGAACGCACGTTTCTGCACGCAATTCTGTGTGTTGTGCATGGGGTGGCCCATTCACTTGAATGGGCTGCCCTATACACGTTGTCGTGGCAAAGAAGCTCAGGGACCAAATTTTGGCTCTGAGCCAGGCGTGTTTTTACATGCATTTGTTTGCGATTCTCCTGCATTTTGTTGGGCGACAATTGCTGCAAGATCATACTTCAATGGATAGCCCCCAAACATGCTTTGAGCATTTTGCCATGATTTTGGAATTCCAAAGAAGAATCTTGCTGATTCTGCTTGTGACTCCAGCCGTAAATTTTATTTTTTTCAAAGTCAGCAGCTACAAACACTGTAGCTGCTGACTTTTAATAAGGACACTTACCTGTCCAGGAAACCTGCGATGTCGGCCCCGCGAGGTCGATCCATCCATCGGATCAAGTGCAGGCGCCACTATTCCAACTAAGGAAAACTGGCAGTGGAGACTTCAGGCTTCACCGCCGGTTTCCTACTGCGCAATGCGCCAATCCCATGGTCTCGATGAAAAACATGCACACGACCGTTTTCTTCGGCAAAAAAGCTCCGCCACCAAGTTTCTTGATGGATTCTGTCGAGGAAAGTGGTCGTGTGTACGGGGCCTGGTGAGCTCATCTCTCTCTCTGTACTCTCTCCTCCTATTATCAGGCTCCTTGCACTGCAACACCAGATTGGGTCTTTCTGCTGCTTCTCTCTCCCCCTTTATGAACTTTGTAACTCCAAGAAGCTGATACCAGGTAAACTTCAGGCACTTACCTTGCTTGCATTTGAAAACTACAGATAAAAGATGTATTTATGATTACAGAACAGAATTATTTTTGTTACATATGCCTAGAGCGAATTTTTAAGATGATAAGATGACTTATAATAGGATGATTTGTCTAATAAAAAATAGACAATTTTTTTTAGCACAACAGACTGATCTTATAGTATATACAAATCTTCTTTTCACAAACTAAAATTGTATGTCCAGCCTTAACGTTTTTTAGTTTTTCATAAAAAAAATTACAAGCCCTGTTGGGTTTCTACTGCCATGTGGTGTTTTTTTAGTTCAACTTTTTTTTTCACGTTTTCCAATAAATACAAGAATGTTTTTCATACAAAAGACAATAAAAAAAAACGTTCAAAAATGCATATTCCCCCCACCATAGCCATACTTTCCATATCTTTTCAAATGTGGAGATTTACCCTCACTTCCTGTCCTAGACAGGAAGTGAACTCTTCAGCCCCTTTTCAGATGAGCGGATTCCACCTGCGGCTTGGCCTGCTCAGTGGATGATAGGTCCATCCACAGCTCGCTTTCCTCTATGGGCTGTCAGATAGAAATGGGCAGACTGTGTTTGGCGGATAGGAACGGATGCAGGCGGGTGTCAACGGACACAATGCCGCTGCATAGAGGGAAATAAATGGTCAGATCAAGGTCCACCTAAAAAACTGACAAGCGGACCCGATTGGTCCACCGGTGTGAAAGTAGTCTTCAACAGCAACTCTAACAGAAATAAAATGTTTTCTTTAGGAGTGTTGAACCCCTGCTGGATTTTTTTCTGTCCTTGTTGCAGAGGCTTTCTGGTTGGTAAAACCATTGTTGGCATGATAGGAAGTGAGGGAAAATGAAACTTCATCATCTGACACAGATGTCTCTTTAGACGAAACGCATCGGAGTGCCATTGTGTTATCTTCACAGTCACTCCTACAAGCGCTTTTTATCTACTCAAATGTGAGTGTTCCTAACTTTGTTTCATTTCTTGGTCACATGGTGTGAGTACAAGGGGAAGACTCGACCCACCATGTTTTGAGATCACCCATCATATTGGGTCACTTTGAACCATCTGAAGGAGCGTGTGATTATCTCCCATTCGGGCCAGACGTTGCTGACTGGGAAGTTCCAATCCATCTGTGTTTTTTCACTATAAGCCTTGAAATGGGTGTATGTTCTTTTGAGTCCTATAATTCTGGTAAGCCTTCTCATTGCTGGTGGTTGCTATCTCCCATACTCATTCTTCTCACCTATCTTCTCATTGATGTCATAAAGATATTTTTAATCTGCTTCGACTAATCAAATACTTAGTTTCCAATTGTGGACTCTACATTTTTTTCTTTATTCATCACGTTTGTGGACTTCTCAAGTTCAATGTTTCTAACCATTCTAGTTAGGTTGCCAGGATGTTAGGCAAATTTAGTTCCCTGTAATCAGTGGAGCAGTTGCTGATTGCTTTGGGCTATTCTGTGTTTCATAGACTGCAGGTTTGTTTAAATTCCACTGCATTCTGGACTTTTCTAGAACATAGTGGCCTGGAAAGTCATATAAGCAGTCTGAATATTTATGGGACTTCAGCCAAACCCTGGGGAGGTATGCCCAGTATGTGGTTAAAAAGTGCCTAAATAGTCTGGGGCCTGGAGCAACCATGGCCTTGTCCTACTGAAGGAGTTACCAGCATGAGGGGATCTGCCCCTCTGTGTAGACTGCTATAGTTTGCTGCATGCTCACCAAGCTCCCAGCAGTGGAAGAGCAGTGGCAGTGGCAGTGCTTACATCTAATGTCCTTCTTTCAAGCTTAAGAAGAGATTTTCACCTAAGGACCTGGTCTGGAGAGCTTACTGAAGAGTGCCTAGTGGAAGTTAGAAGGAGTCTGGGTGTCCTGCATTGTGAGCATTAACCTCTCCCTCACCGAAGAGTGTCCATGTCCGTGTCCCCGCACGGGCTTAATTCCTTTTGGCGCCAGATGGCCTATTTAAAGGCAGTCTAGCCTCCTAGTCTTTGCTGCCTGACCTTCAGCTGTGATCTGTATCCTGATCTGATCCTGTGTGCTCTCCTAGTTGATGACCCGTCTTGTCCTTGACCATGTCTACGTATTCTGTTCCTGTGTTATAGCCACCCCTGACCTGGCTCTGTTCCTGACTCTGGCTCTGTTCACGATTTGGTACCTTCCTGCCCGCCTGTTGACGAACCCAGCTATTCCTGTGACTCTGCTACTGTCTTTGATCCTGGCTGCTGTTAACCCTTGGTTGCCTGCCTGGCTGTCTCCTGTTCCTGCTCTGCACACCGCAGCCTTCTCCAGTCTGCAGAATCCTGACAAACTGCTGACCTTCCACATCAGGCACTTGTGTCCCTCTAGTCAGCAGAGCCAGGACAGGAAATATAAGAGAGGCCGACCTCGACAACTTAGTCTCCTATCTGGTACCTGACAGTCCGGAAGGAGGCATGGCATTAGGTGATCCTTTGCCATTGTGAATACTGACCTGAGCTCAGGGTCCTAGTGACTAGGGATGAGCCGAACATGCCCTCGTTCGGTTCGCACCAGAACATTCGAACAGACTGCGGGTTCGTGCAAACATTTAGAACCCCATTGAAGTCTATGGAACGTTCGAATTCAAAAACGATCATTTTAAAGACCAATATTCAATTTAATGTTGGAAAACGTCTTTCAGAATCCAGGTCTTGCCCCAGGGAACATGTATCAATGGAAAAAAAAGTTTTAAAAACAGTTGTTTTTTCTGAAGCAGTGATTTTAATGATGCTTAAAGTGAAAAAAGAAAAAATGAAAAATTCCTTTAAATATCGTACCTGCTGGGTGTCTATAGTAGTGGCACGTGTTTATAAATGTCCCTGCACAACATGAGATTACTATAAGAAAAAATAAATGTAATACTGCTTGCGGCTTTAATGTAATGTTTGGTCCCTGCAATATAGATACACATCATTGAAAAAAATAGCATGAGTTTCCCCGCCACCACTCCCCCCAGGTCAAGACCCAGTGCCAATCCTTACCTCCCTGGGGCCCTGAGAAAAATGACATGGCACATTAAAAATGAGAAGCGGGGGGCGCTGACGACAGTGACATGCGACATGTGACATGTGACAGCTAATGCGTTTAGGTGCTATCAAACAGCAAACGTGCAGTTACACTAACTGCGTTTTGGTGCTATTAAACAGCAAACGTGCAGTAACAGCTTATGCGTTTAGGTGCTATCAAACAGCAAAGGTGCAGTTACACCAACTGCGTTTAGGTGCTATTAAACAGCAAACGTGCAGTAACAGCTAATGCGTTTAGGTGTTATTAAACAGCAAACGTGCAGTTACACCAACTGCGTTTAGGTGCTATTAAACAGCAAATGTGCAGTAACAGCTAATGCGTTTAGGTGCTATTAAACAGCAAACATGCAGTTACAGCAAATGTGTTTAGTTGCAAATAAACAGGACAAGTGCAGTAACACTGAGTACGTTTAGGTGTAAGCTAAACAGCACACAGGCAATACAACACGTTAGAACACTGTAGCTGGCACAATCTTCTGCCTGACAAATAGGAATAGCTGATCTAGCTAAGCTATACAGTGTATAAATATATGTACAACTCCTAGGGATGTATATATATTCTCTACACACTGTAATTGAAGCTAAACTGACTAGCCTGCCTGCCTGTTCTATCTAGCTATCTAAAAAGACAATCTCTCTGTCTCTCTGACTGCTCTCATTAACAAGCCGGAACACACTACACAAGGCCGCCCAGCAGGCGGCCTTATATAGTGTGGGGCGTGTGCTAAAGCCCTGAGCCATAATTGGCCAAAGCCACTCAGGCTTTGGCCAATTATGGCTCTTCGTTTTTTGCGCGCTGTGATTGGCCAAGCATGCGGACATACAGCATGCTTGGCCAATCATCAGCGCACAATGCCGCAGTGAATTATGGGCTGTTTTGCGTCACTCGAATTTGGCGCGAACGACCGCTTTTGTTTGAATTTCGTCGAACGTACGAACAGACAATGTTCGAGTCGAACATACGTTCGTATTGAACGCGAAGCTCATCCCTACTAGTGACGATGTGATGTTTCCTTTGGGTTTAAGAACCAGTGGAAGTTCTGACTGATTGACAATTATCAAAGCTAATGTATTACATGGACTGGCCCTTTAAGGAAAGTGTGGCCATGTTGTGTGTAATGTGCTTCAATTCAAGGAGTTTCCAAACTTTCCGTATCAAACCTGAACTAATGGATGGACTGATCCTTTAAGAAAAGTAAAACCATCTTGAGACTAATGTGCTCCGGTTCGAGGAGTTTCCAAGCTTTTACTTATCAAATCCAAACTAATGGATGGAGTGATCCTTTAAGAAAATAAATGCCATTTTGTGTCTAATGTGCTCCGGTTCGAGGAGTTTCCAAACTTTCAGACTCCAAGTTCCTAAGCAACAATCTTAAAAATATGAAATACTGCGGAGCTCAGGAAAAAAAAAACATTACAGCGAACAGTATGGGCACATCTCATCACTGATACATTCCCATGAGCTGGTGCTATAAATCAGCAGCATGGTTTGTTTTATATTGTGAGACAGTGAAGTTAATTGGCTGTGTAGTATCTATTACAAAGACACCAAGCCAACTAGCTCATATTTAATTTTCAGCAAGTAAAATGCAGCACATAATACATAACCTTGTATAAAACCTAATGTAGCATTCTTTTTTTATTTCAATCAGATCATTTTCTTTTTGGTTTGGAAAATTAAGAAGCATCTATTTTTATTTTAGAACCAGGGCTGCCTTAAGGACAATGTGGTGTTCTAAAATATGGATCTATGCTCAGATATAAGCTGAAAGCTATGCTGGAATAGACAGAGAAATAAATGAATAGAAGGGCTAAAGTACTTCGCATTTCTGAAGAAAATGCTGCTTCAGGCTTCTTTCAGTGCTGCTCAGTCTCATAACCAAAAAAGTCTTGCCATTTTTGTGATGTAGCCTCTGCTGAGGGCAAGGATTGGAGTTTAGATAAACTCATCCTTTCTTTCAAGAGAAACCATATGACCTAGAGTAAGGTGACCAGATTTTTTAATTGAAATTCAGGGCATATTTTAAATTTTTTACTAGTAATGGTGGCAATCAGCGACTCTCTGCCGTCGCCGCCCATCTCACAGCCTGTCAAGTCTTACTCTACGGGCCCCGACTACTACTGGGTGGGGGGGCGGAGGAAGATCAGGGAGATAAGCAGGCATGCGGCTGCGCCCAAAACTGAAGAAATATTTCCTCCGCTCCGACCAGCACATGATCATCAGAAAGGGGCACAGATAATAAAAAAAATGGTAGTAGGAGCGACCGAGCAGGGGTGTGTAATTCAGATTTTTTTTTTTAATTGTGCACTGACTGTCTTTGAAATTGCCCCAGCCCCTGTTCAAATTTGGCACAAAACCGGGGACTGTCCCCAGAAACAGGGGATGTCTGGTCACCCTAACCTAGAGGCATAGGGGTTGATTTACTAAAGGCCCTCTGCAAGGGAAGTTGCTCCAGAGCTTCGTAAATGAGGTAAGGCTTCACTTTGCAAAGAGTAAAGGGAAATAAAAAAACAGTGCTTGCACATGATTGAGTGATGGAAGTCAGAAGAGTTTCTGCTAATTTACCAAGCTCTGGAGCAATTGTTCTTGCAGAGTGCAACTGCAAATTTCTTGGATACCACAAGCTTGTAAGAGGGGCAGTGGTAGAGGAATAAGTTGTCAGAAAGGGAGACGTTTAAGGAATGTGGACATGGTATTTGAATTGGTAGAAACAATATTAGCATTTGTAGGCTGCTCACTATGGAACTGATTTACAAAAACTGGAGCGTGCAAGGTCTGGTCCAGCTCTGCATAGAAAGCTTAAAGGTTTTATTGTCAAAGCTTAAAGCGGAGGTTCACCCAAAAATCAACATTAGATCCAGCATACTGCTAACATCTGCAGTATGCTGGGGTTTTTTTTTTTTTTTTGTACTTATCGTTTTATGAGCCGTTGTTATCCCGCTCCGAGCGGGGAATCCTGCGGGGAATGGGCGTTCCTAAGCCAAGAGGAGTTGATTGACGGGCTGCTAAGGCATGTCACGCCTTCCGAAAATACCTGAAGTGACACTCGGGTATTTTCGGAAGGCGTGACATGCCTTAGCAGCCCGTCAATCAACTCCTCTTGGCTTAGGAACGCCCATTCCCCGCAGGATTCCCGCTCAGAGGCGGATAACAACGGCTCATAAAACGATAAGTACAAAAAAAAAACACAGCATACTGCAGATGTTAGCAGTATGTTGGATCTAATGTCAGAAAGTTGATTTTTGGGTGAACCTCCGCTTTAACTGAACAAGCTGAATTTTGAAGCTGATTGGATATAATGCACAGCTGAGTCAGACTTTGCACTAAATCAACCCCTGCGTGATGACCAGTCTTTTGGGGAGGTTGAACCAGGTTGCTTGGGGAGTTATGCCGCGTACAAGCGATAATTTTTCGGCATGAAAAAAACAACGTTTTTAAAAAGTGTCATTTAAAATGATATTGTGTGGGCTTCACATAATTTTTCGGGTTCTGAAAATTAACAACATTTTTTTTCGAACATGGTGAATTTTTTAACAACGTTTTAAACAATGTCGTTTTTCAGGTTGTAAAAAATGATCGTGTGTGGGCTAAAACGACGTTAAAAACCCACGCATGCTCAGAAGCAAGTTATGAGACATGAGCGCTTGTTCTGATAAAACTACCATTCGTAATTGGGTAAGCACATTCATCACGCTGTAACAGACAGAAAAGCGCGTATCATCTTTTACCAACATGGAATCAGCTAAAGCAGCCCCAAGGGTGGCGTCATCTGCATGGAACTTCCCCTTTATAGTGCCGTCGTACGTCACCGCGCTTTGCTAGAGCATTTTTTAAAAACTATTGTGTGTGGGCAACGTCGTTTTAATGATGAAGTTGGAAAAAACAATGTTTTTTATAGATGCTGAAAAACTTTGTTTTTTACATGCCGAAAAATGGTCGTGTGTACGCGGCATTGGAATTACCCATGGTATATAATGAAATGGCAGTAGTTGTGAATTTTGTCTGCTTTCCTTGAATAAGCCCTACGAAAAATAATGCACTCTTCTAAATTTTTAGATCTGCCTGTAAGCAGGTGCAGTTCGCTTACCTGCCACTAGGTGACTCTGTTCCCAATATAGTGTGGTAAAAAAACTTGTTAGGCCTCTTTAAGAGGAAACCTTCTTGTAGGTGATGTAGTCGTGAGTGGAGGTAGAGCCCATATAAATGCCAGTGTGGAAGGAGCCTTGTGAGTTGGGGTATAGGAGCCAAACAACCCAGAGTTATTCGGATGTGGTCAGCTGTTGCCAAGGGTCTTGAACACCCAGAAGGACTAGCTGTAGTCGCCCAACTCTTTTATAGTCTGCTGTGCACTGTGAGTGGGATGCAAAGGGCCTTTCATGGCAGGCTAAGTGCTCTCTCAAGTGAGCACTAGTACCCCTGGGTGTAGATGTGGCATCATCAAGCATGCCTGGCTGGACAGAGATATAGAATGGAGCATAGGGGGAAAGACTGGTGTATTAATGAGGGCACCTTGATTAAATTTGTGTTTTTCTGCTGCTCCATTCTTCTGTTATCAGCATGATAACTTCTGACAAGTTCTCCGACAACTGAGATAAAACCAGCCTGAAATTTGTGTCGGGGTGGGTGCTATAAATAGATTAGCAGAGAGCTGGTCTATTCGCAACACAACTCTTCACATTCCTTCCTTCCTTTGCCTATGTGGAGTGGGGGGTGTGTGCCTTTCCTCCAATCAGCTGTCACACAGTGTATGGTGAAAATCTACACCCAGTGCTGAACAGGAAGAGAAAAATCTCTGAGTACAGCAGATATACATGTAAAACCTATGTAGGGAGATTTGTTTCATCTCTATGTATCATCTGAGTCTGTTCACTTCACTGGGTATATGTGAGGGTTTACATCCACTTTAAGTGTGTACAGGCAAATGGCTAATTATTGATGTGCCATCTTGCAATGTCATCCTGACTTTAAGTCAGTGGTGGTGCGTCCATAAGGGCACACGGGGGCCGCCCCCTCTCTCCAGCCACTTCTCTATGACCAATGGATAGATTCATGCATTGTACTGTCAAATATCTATCCCGTATTTTATAGACGCTAAAACCTTTGCGCAAACCAATCAATAAACGCTTATTGCGATTTTCTTTACCAAAAATATGTAGAAAAATACATATCGGCCTAAACTGATGAAAAAAAATCTATTTATTATAGCAACAAGTAACAAAAATATATATATATAGCAAAAAAAGCAAAATTGTCGCTCTTCTTTTGTTTATAGAGCAAAAAATGAAAAACGCAGAGGTGATCAAATACCACCAAAAGAAAGCTCTATTTGTGGGGAAAAAAGGACGTCAATTTTGTTTGAGTTCAACACGATTATTGTCAGTTAAAGCGAAGCAGCGCCGCATCGCAGAAAATGGCCCGGTCATTGAGCAGCCAAATCTTCTGGGGCTTAAGTGGTAAATTTATAACTTTTTGAAATGTGTTTTTCTGGATTATTTTTTTTTGTTGTTATTATTCTGTCTCTCACTGTTAAAATAAACCTAATAAACCTAACATTAAAATTATAGACTGATCATTTTTTGTGAATGGAAAAATGTACAAAATCAGCAGGGAATCAAATACCCTTTTCCCTCACTGTAGGTGTAGCCTGGCTGTATTATAGTAATACCTTGTGTAGCAAACCCCAGAGGGAGCTGCTTTTGTTTGTTCAGTCCGTTACTTTGCCTTTCAACCCCAATGAACTCTCCCAGCCCCTCTGGCACACCCAGCAATGTGATTAATGGAATAACTCAGCAGGAATACACTACACAGTTCCATTTGTAGTTTACTTGAAGAAAAGTAAAATTCAGGTTAACATTAGTCAGCCAGGACCTGTGTAAGTACCCAGGACTTGGTTGAAACAGTTTAAAAGAAAACAGTCAGGAACACTGAAACAACGAAAGCAATAGGTAACAATATGTACAGATTAAATAGACTCCCCAATAACTTTTGGTGTGGGTGGGATGCTGTGGCTAAAGGGGAACCCCAGGACGGCTACGATGCCTCCAGTACACACCCAGTGAAATGATCTCAATACTTGTGGTGTGTCCACTTTAAGAGCAACCGCGGTAATGTCCTGGAGGCAAAGCTTTGCATTTTATTATCTTCACCGGCAATGTACGAGCTATGTGGACAATATTTCGATGTGGTATTCTATGAAAAGCATTAACCACTTCAGCCCCGGACCATTTTGATGGTCAATGACCGGGCCACTTTTTGCGATTCGGCACTGCGTCGCTTTAACTGACAATTGCGCGGTCGTGCGACGTGGCTCCCAAACAAAATTGGCGTCCTTTTTTGTTCCACAAATAGAGCTTTCTTTTGGTGGTATTTGATCACCTCTGCAGTTTTAATTTTTTGCGCTATAAACAAAAATAGAACAACAATTAAAAAAAAAAAAAAAAAAAAATATGTTTTACTATTTGCTGTAATAAATATCCCCCAAAAATATATAAAAAAAAAAAATTCCTCAGTTTTGGCCGATACGTATTCTTCTACATATTTTTCGTAAAAAAAATCATCGCAATAAGCGTTTATTGATTGGTTTGCGCAAAAGTTTTAGCGTCTACAAAATAGGGGATAGTTTAATGGCATTTTTATTAATATTTTTTTTTTTTTACTAATAATGGCGGTGATCAGCAAATTTTTATCGGTATGGTAAACACTTCGGACACTTTTGACACATTTTTGGGACCATTGGCATTTTTATGGCGATCAGTGCTATACAAATGCATTGATTACTGTAAAAATTTCACTGGCAGGGAATAGGTTAACACTAGGGGGCGAGAAAGGGGTTAATTATGTTCCCTAGGTGTGTTCTAACTGAGGGGGGGTGGGACTGACTAGGGGAAATGACAGATCGCTGTTCATACATTGTATGAACAGACGAACAGTCATTTCTCCCCCTGACAGGCGCCGGCGTAAATAAGCGCCCATCTCTAATGTATGAATAGCAAGAGTAGACACCTTTCACTGGTATCCCTTTTCCTGCATGTTGTCTACACACTGAGGCTCTAATCCTATTTAAAATTAGCAGCGGCATAAACACATTTCAGGTAACACTCAGCTTGCCATGGTACAGCAGGCAGAGAATTGATCACCAATGACATGCATGGTGTTTGCTGTCTTGTGCATTAAAATGGATTTAAACAATGTAGAGTATAAGATTTCCTATCATCTGTGCCCAGTCTTGCCACACAGAGTTAATCCAGATCTGAGAAATCCTCTTTAATGTTCAGTGAAAATGAACAGCCTTCCAGATAAAAACCTGCCTAAATAAAAAGTCAGTTTTCTCTCTCCTTGCTTTGAGTGACAAATTATTTACATATCTAGCTTGGACATGTTTATCATATGTTATGTTATGTTTATCATAACATGAGGTATAAAAAGTGAGAAATCCACCCCTCCCCCACATAACACATCCTGGTAATATACAATGAACTTTGGATCACCTCATGTTATGATAAACATGTCCAAGCTAGATTTGTAAATAACCTGTCACTGAAAGCAAAAACAGAGAAACGGACTTTATAATTTGGCAAGTTTTTATCTGGAATTCTGTTAATTTGCACTGAACATTAAAAGAGCATTACTCAGCGCTGGATTAACTCTGTGTGGCAAGACTGGGCACAGATAATAGGAAATCTTATACTCTACATTGTGACATTGTGACAAATTGGGTTTACATCCACTTTAAGCCAATTGACTTGAGGCATCAAGGAGCACTAGGTGGGTATAAGCAATGGGTGGCAGGTAGCCTAGTCTGGAACCTGATGTCCTAACTTTGCTCAGCAAAAGGTTTCAATGACCTGAAATGACTCCTTTGCTTGTTAGTAGACTTTAGATCCTTAAACTGAAATACTTTTTTGGTTGTTGAATTATATACTACGTATCGAAAATAGTTCAAGCATCATTTTTTTTATCATTTGACATTTTCAATACACTTTCATATAAATCTGAGACCTGTCATGTGTATCAGTAACATATTCAGAAACTCTAAACTGTCCTGGTTATTTTCTACTTCATAAACTAAATTCTTACCTTCTGTCAGTTTTCATTTTGTTTCCTTATCTTGAATTTTAAATTCCAATTCCCCTCTGTCTCTGGACCCTGCAGCCAAAAGTACTTCAAAGTTATCACATTTGTCTAACAAATTTCAAATGTTCTTATCTCCGTCTGAGCAATGAGTGGTAGGGAGGGAACCAGGACAGTACCACACGTCTTTAAGGTATGTACACAAATACATAAAAGGAGATCGACGCACACTGGCAGCCTTTGAGTCATTGAGTTGCCTAGAAGAAATTTGTCATTTGTATCCCACGCAGGTTTGTGCCTTCAACACATTTACATTTGTGTGTTTCTTTCAAGAGGTGACAGGAGTCAGACCTCCCTGTAGGGATGCCACCTTTTCTTCAAGTCGAACTCAAACACTTTAGCGGCGAGCGACAATTTTTTTAAAATAATATAATCTGTTAATATATTTTGCTATTAACCGCTTAAGGACCGCCTCCTGCACATTACGTACAGGTACGTCCTCTGTTAGTGCCCAGCCATGAGTCGCGGGCACAACCCGGTTCGAAGCTCCGGGACCGCGGAGTCCCGCAATCGGTCCCCGAAGCTGAAGAACAGGGAGAGCTGTGTGTAAACACAGCTTTCCCGTTCTTCACTGTGGCACCGTCATCGATCGTGTGATCCCTTTTTATAGGGATACACAATTGATGACATCACATCTACAGCCACACCCCCCTACAGTTAGACACACAGATGAGGTCATACATAATCCCTTCAGCGCCCCCTTGTGGTTAACTCCCAAACTGCAATTGTCATTTTCACAGTAAACAATGCATTTTAAATGCATTTTTTGCTGTGAAAATTACAGTGGTCCCAAAAATGTGTCAAAATTCTCCGCTGTTTCCGCTATTTTGTAAACGCTATAAATTTTGCTCAAACCAACCAATAAACGCTTATTGCAATTTTTTTTTGTTACCAACAATGGGTAGAAGAACACGTATCGACCTAAACTGAGGAAAAAATATGTTTTGTTATATATTTTTGGGGGATATTTATTATAGCAAAAAGTAAAAAATATTGCATTTTTTTCAAAATTGTCGCTTTATTTTTGTTTATAGCGCAAAAAATGAAAACCGCAGAGGTGATCAAATACCACCAAAATAAGGCTCTATTTGTGGGAAAAAAAGGACGCCTATTTTGTTTGGGAGCCACGTTGCACGACCGCGCAATTGTCAGTTAAAGCAACGCAGTGCCGAATCGCAAAACCTGGCCGGGTCCTTTAGCTAAAGGTCCGGGTCTTAAGTGGTTAAATAAAATTTCTAATCTATGAAAAATAATAATTTCTAATATGAAGTTAATAACAAGAGTCCCCTTTTACATCAGAGTCCACAGAGTTCCCCTTTTACATTTGAATCAATAGAGTTCCCCTTTTACATCAGAGTCCAAAGAGTTCCCCTTTTACATCAGAGTCCACAGAGTTCCCCTTTTACATCTGAATCCACAGAGTTCCCCTTTTACATCTAAATTCACAGAGTTCCCCTTTTACATTTGAATCCACACACAGAGTTCCCCTTTTACATCTGAACTCGCAGAGTTCACTTTCACTGTAAGGGGGGACTCTGCAGACTCTGATATAAGGGAGAACTCTGGGTACTTTAACATAAGGGATGCTCTGGGAACCCTGATTTATGGGGGAACACTGAGAACCCTGATGTACGGAGAAGACTCTGATGTAAGTGGAAACACTGTGACCTCTGGTGTAAATGGGAAATATAATGTAAGGCATGGGTGCTCAATCTGTGGCCCTCCAGCTGTTGCAGAACTACAAGTTCCATCATGCCTCTGCTTTTAGGAGTCATGCTTGTTTAACTGACAGCCTTGCAATGCCTCATGGGACTTGTAGTCCTGCAACAGCTGGAGGGTCACAGGTTGAGCACCCATGATGTAAGGGGTGCTCTGAGAACCCTGATTTACTATTGTGTACTCCCTCAGAGGCAAGAGAGAGAAGGGGGAGACTTCAGTCACAGACAGGGATGGATAGGGAGCTCACTCACACCTTGGCAGGCAGCACCTCTTATCCAGATGTATCTGAGGCTGCTGGAATTCAAATTTTCCAGCACCAACTTTCCTTTTCTGAGGCACAGCAATGGGGATTGGAGTGTGGGCAGATATAGAGGAGTAGGGTGGGGGGGAAGAGGTGCAGATCATGCACTCTCTCTTCTTCCATGTGTGTGTGTGTGTGTGTGTGTGTGTGTGTGTGTTGGGGGGGGGGGGGGGTGTTAGTTTTGGCTTTGGGCAGTGTAAAAGTGTGTAACAGACACTCTCAGCTTAGACAACTTCAGCCAACAACCCTGCTGGGAAGCCATAGTCCAATCTAAATAATGTGCCTGGGTTTAAGGCAGTCTGAAACCAGAACACATGATTCAAAACCCGAACTGTCTGGGCTAATCCTGGACAGATGGCAACCCTACCTCCTTGTAGGTATACATGGATGGCAGGTCATAGATGGCTTTCCCTTATGCTAGGGGAATCATTCCAGAGTTTGGTTGGCAATTGGAAGCTCAAGGCATGCATCAGGGGCCAAATGTATTTGAGGAGGTGGAAGAAAAGGTAAAGCAGGCGAGTCATGCCGAGGCAGAGCGTGTACAAGAGCAAGGTACAAAATCCACAGAAGGGATCAAAGATCCAATAAAGCCCAACTGCAGCCAAAATGTTTTATTTGTTTTGGAATGATTTAGATTAGGGTTTCTCAACTAGGATTCCTCCAGAAGAAACAGGCAATAACATCAAAATTATTTTAGGGTGGGAACATGCTGTGCTGGAAGACTACTGGAAATACAGTTACCGGTAAGTCTAATGCTGCGTACACAAGATCGGAATTTCCGACAACAAATGTTCGAAGGAAACTTGTTGTGGGAAATTCCGACCGTGTTTAGGCTCCATCTGACATTTGCTGTCGAAATTTCCTACAACAAAAATTTGAGAGCTGGTTCTCAAATTTTTCAACAAGTTTTGCTCAGAATCAAGCAGAAGAGCCGCACTGGCTATTGAACTTCCCTTTTCTAGTGCCGTCGTACGTGTTGTACGTGACCGCGTTCACAAATTTCTGACAACATTTGTGTGACCGTGTGTATGCAATGCAAGTTTGAGCCAACATTCTGTCGGAATAAAAAATCCACGGTTTTGTTGTCGGAACGTCCAATCGTGTGTACACGGCATAACTCCGGTTTTACCCAGTCTTGCAGGACAGGACCCACAAGTACCCACCAGATTAGGGGGGCCACAGCTTGGAGGACTTTCCTATAAACACCTGATCTTGACTAGATGGCAGGTCTAGATGTTAATTTCTTACAATAAAAGATGGTTCCTCAGGCAACAAGACTCCGCCAAAGGAAGAAACACAAATGACTGGCCGATGGGAGGAGCTCCATCTATCAAGGGCTGCCGTGGAAGACGACTGGGGAAAACTTTGCTTTTACTTAACTACTTGCCGACCGCCCGCCGTCATATTACTGCGGGACGGTGGCACTGCTGGGCAAAAGCCCGTAGCTATACGTCCGCTCTAAAGCGGCCGCCGGGCACGCGCGCTCATTCGTTACAGAACGGGAAACGGGAGCTTTGTGTGTAAACACAAAGCTCTCGGTCCTGTCAGCAGGGGAAACGCTGATCTCCTGTTCATACAATGTATGAACAGAAGATTAGTGATTTCCCCTAGTGAGGCCACCCCCCCATACAGTTAGAACACACCCAGGAACACACTTAACCCCTTCCCTGCCCCCTAGTGTTAACCCCTTCACTGCCAATGGCATTTTTATAGAAATACAATGCATTTGGCCCCAAAATGCCAATGGCCCCAAAAATGTGTCAAAAGTGTCCGAAGTGCCCACCATAATGTCGCAGTACTGAAAAAAAATGCTGATCGCATTACTAGTAAAAAAAAAAATATTAATAAAAATGCCATAAAACGACCCCCTATTTTGTAAACGCTATAACTTTTGTGCAAACCAATCAATAAACGCTTATTGTGATTTTTTTTTAACAAAAAATATGTAGAAGAATACGTATCGGCCTAAACTGAGGAAAAAAAATGTTTTTTTATATATTTTTGGGGGATATTTATTGTAGCAAAAAGTAAAAAATATTGAATTTTTTCAAAATTGTCGCTCTATTTTTGTTAATAGCGCAAAAAATGAAAACCGCAGAGATGATCAAATACCACCAAAAGAAAGCTCTATTTGTGGGAAAAAAGGACGCCAATTTTGTTTGGGAGCCACGTCGCACGACCGCGCAATTGTCAGTTAAAGCGACGCAGTGCCGAATCACAAAAAGTGCTCTGGTCATTGGACAGCAATATGGTCCGGGGCTAAAGTGGTTAAAGTGTTACTAAGCCCAGAACCTGCATTCACTATATTTGGTCTCCCACAGTACACAGAACATGGAAATTCAATTAATTTAGTAAATATAAACTGCTAAATACCTTTTCTCATCAGCAGTATATAGCAGTCTTGTGACTTCTACCAGTTTCTGGTTAAAGCTTGTAGGAGGAGTTTTTACATTGCACTGGCTGTCCTATCAAGATCCAGGACCCCTGACCCTCTGTCTGGACAGTGCTAATCAGCACTCTGCTGATCACATGCACTCTCCCAGTGAGCATGTGCAGCCCGACTCCAGTAACTTGGTCATATTCAAACCTATTTTGGAGACTGTGGAAGAAAAAGAAGATCAGAGAGCCTTTTTACACAATGAAAAGGATTAACCTCTTAGGTTCTACAGTGAGTATAACAAGCATGCATTGCTGCATATACAGTCTGATTTTACTGTTGTGGTGTTAGTAACACTTGAAACAGGTCTGTGTCTGTTTGTGGTGCATATGTATTGCTGTGATCTTGGTATTGATACTCTCATGCCGCGTACACATGATCGTTTTTCATGTTGTAAAAAATGTCTTTTTTTTTTAATGTCATTAAAAACGATCGTGTGTGGGCTTCAGAGCATTTTTCTGAAAAATGGGCACATTTTTTTTCGAACATGGTCGTGTGTGGGCATTAACAACGTGAAAAATCTGCGCATGCTCAGAAGCAATTTATGAGACGGGAGCGCTCGTTCTGGTAAAACTACCGTTCGTAATGGAGTAAGCACATTCATCACGCTGTAACAGACAGAAAAGCGCGAATCGTCTTTTACTAACACAAAATCAGCTAAAGCAGCCCAAAAGGGTGGCGCCATATGCATGGAACTTCCCCTTTATAGTGCGGTCGTATGTGTTGTACGTCACCGCACTTTGCTAGAGCATTTTTTTTTCACGATCGTGTGTAGGTAAAGCCGTTTTAATGATCGGGTTGAAAAAAACGTTGTTTTTTCTAGACGCTTAAAAACATATTTTTTTACAACCCAAAAAAACGATCGTGTGTACGCGCCATCAGGTGTATGCATCTATATCTTCAGCCCATCAAGGTGTGTCAGAGACTACCAAGCTGTTCAGAGAGTCATTGGCATGTTTAAGCACCAATTTTAGGTGTGAAACGCGTCAATGCTTATACTTTTCTCCTTCTGTACAGTATGGACTGACTTTTATATGCTGGATTTTACTACAATAAAGGTGTTGCATCGGAGTGCAGACATCCAGGTATATTCTCTTGTCTCCTGATCCTTTGCAGAGCTTGAACCTGCGTGCCTCATTAGGGTGTGTATCCAATGGAAATCTTGCTTTGAGAGCAGCAATCTCTCCTCTTTTCATTGGCACAAGAACCGAGGACCCCACACATCAAACTGTGTCTTCAGGCATACATGTGTATCTATTTATGTGATATTGGGACCTTAGACTGTAATCTCCTTGAGGGCAGGGACTGATCTGAATGTACAATATGTAAAGCACTGCATAAATTATCGGCACTATATAAGTACCTGTAATAAATGAATTTTCATGCGTAGAGGCGTGTTACAGCCTATTCATTTTAAATGAGCTGCCTAATGCAATATGCCTCAAAGCACGAAAACATGTGTGTCGCAGCGCAGTTCATTATGTTGTGAAGCAACCCTTAAGGTCAAGGCCTGTGATGAGTGAAAATGCACCTGCCTCTACTTTACAATTAATTTTCACTTACGGTCAGGGCTTTTTTTCTGGGGGAACTTGGGGGAACTCAGTTCCACCACCTTTGGCTCAGACCCTTTGGTGCCTGCTCATCAGTGCAATTCTGGTATTTAATGCCCCTTTAAGACCCTTCTACTGTTTGTGAAATCTGAATGGGGTCGTGGTTGAGTTCCTGCACCTATTTTCTGAGAAAAAAAGCTCTGCTTACGGTACACAGAATTTTCATCATAAATTAAATAATTACTTTTTTAATTTAGAAACTGGAAAACTGACACCTAAAATCTTGCCGGTCGCTATGAGTAAAAGCACCATAGCCTTCGTTCTTTTTAATGTCAGTAACAATGAACGTTTCGCCTTTTTAGCTCATCTTGGAGCAGTCAGACGCAGAGACCCGTGACAAGAGCTGGCTGAGAATATATATTATCCAAATGAAAAACAGCTGTAATTGGAATAAGCTGTATCCCACAGATTTTATGTGATTAAAAATGACCATTATGTTACTAGTACACAGCTGTAGACTTGGATGATATCCATCCCTCCACCGCAGAACACAGCTAAGATCTCAATAACTTTCATAAGCTTTCTCGTCGGGCCAAATTGCAGGTTAAGTTTTCCTCTCGTATGAAAAGGCAGCGTTTTGTATCACGTAGGTTTTTGTTAACATGAAAGTCCAGTTTGGTTGGGAAAAAAAAGAAATGATTGCCTCCAGGTGAACTTTATATGTTGCAAGGATTTTAACAAACTTTATTGGAAAATCTTACCTCTTTCTGGTGTGCAGAAAATTATGATTGCCTTACCATCTCAGTGTTTAAAGGGGTGTTCCAGCCAAAATTGTGTTTATTAAAAGTCAGCAGCTACAAAAAGTGTAGCTGCTGGCTTTTAATAAACACTCACTTACCTGGTCCAGCGTTCCAGCGACGCGCCGACCGGGGCTCCGCTCCTCTCCCCCCCTCCCCAGCCGGCGTCTCCATCTCCACTGTGGGCACCCAGCCGTGACAGCCTTCGGCTTCACGGCCGGGCACCCACTGCGCATGCGCGAGCCGCACTGCGCATGCGCGCGCGGCGCGGCTCGCCGCTAATTGGAGAGGCGATCGCATGGGACCTGTCAGTGTCCCATGTGATCGCCTACAGGGAGGGGCTGCAATAAGGCGATTAAGCCTAATCGCCTTACCAGCCCCTCGGCGGAAGCAGGAAGTGGGACAGGAAGTCCCACTCCTACTGAAGCCCCCACTCCCCCCCCAAAAAAATTACATGCCAAATGTGGCATGTATGGGGGTGAGGAGTGGAACAAGAGGAAGTTCCAAATTTGGGTGGAACTCCTCTTTAACGTCCAACTCCAGGCAACAAAAAATATTATCCCCCGAAGTGGGGCTGTGCCTGCAGCACAAAGATTATATGTGTAGCACCCTCTAGTATGCTGGGATTGTAGATTGTTTTGTAGTATAGCAAAATTTGGCCTGGCTAAGAGCCAGGCTGGGTTGAATCTGGGTCAGGGTGAGTGACTCAGGGAGTTTGTATGATTCATCAGTCAGCACCTACTTGCTGGAACCTTGGAGAAGCTTCCAGAAGAATGGGAGGGAGGTTTGGAGGAGCTGCCTGGAGTATTGAGGAGGCCCCCAGCAAATGACCTGTCAGGGGATATGCCCCTTTTAAATACGTAGGCCCCATACACACGATCGGACATATCCGATGAAAACGGTCCGCGGACCATTTCCATCGGATATGTCTGATCTCGAGTTTAATCCGATGGCGTGTACACACCATCGGATCAAATTCTCCGCCGCCGGACGGCGCGGTGACGCGGCGGTGACGTTGACGCCGCCGCGTCACCGCCACGTCACCGCACCAGGAAGTAAAACACTTCCGCGCATGCGCCGAATCCATTCGGCGGCGGCGCGGCGGCGGTGGGGGACGACATGTCTGCTGTTAAGTGTACTAACCAGCAGACATGTCGGGCGGACAGATTCCACCGGATGGATTTCAAAGCATGCTTTGAAATCTGTCGGGTGGAGAAATCTGTCCGCTAGCCCATACACACGAGCGGAGATGTCTGCTGAAACGGTCCATCGGACCGTTTTCAGCGGACATATCCCCTCGTGTGTACGAGGCCTTAGGGTCAGGCCAGCAGGTGCAGATTGAAGTTTGGGTGGTAGATGGAGTGCCGAGGAGGCTGTTTTTGGCCCATGAGGGTAACCCCCTAGTGTAAAGGGGGGTGACCTCTGGCCTGGGGCTCAGGTGCTGGAGGGACCCTCCTACAACACACAGAGGAGTCCTGTCCAGAGACTTGGGAGCAAAAGTGAGGACCGCAGGAACCAGCGAGCATGCTTAAAAGGAGTCAGATGGGTGGACTGGTGAGCATGTAGTCTAGGAGGACAGAAAGGCAGCCTGAGAGGACTGGTGATTTGCAGCCTGAAGTGGCTGGAGAGTCAGTCTAGGAGAACTGTGGAAGATTAGCCAGGAGCAGAGCTGTATCCTGGCCTAGGCCAACAAGGCCCATGCCTAGGGCAGCACTTTGTAGGGGGGCAGCACGAAAGGAGTCCCCGCCAGGCTTGCGCTACACTGTTAGGAAAATTAGTCTAGCGCCCCCATAAAGCGGGCGCGCTGCTTCTGGTATGCGGGCGGCCGGCATTCCGCAACTGTGGGGGGGGGTGCTTCCAAATTTGACTGTTTTATCATCCTGGACCACAAACCTTCCTCACTGTGCTATATGTTTCTGCTGCACCATCTACTTGAAGTAGAAATATTATTTTTTACCATCCCTGTCCCATTGTGAAGATTTCCCTTCACTTCCTGCTCTATGGGCAACCAGGAAGTAAGAGGAAATCTAAGTAAATTAAGGGAATCCATTGTTCCCCCTCCCCATGCCCTCAGAACTAGGGTCCTCACTCAAAAATGTCAGGGCCGGTCTTAAACAACACAGGGTGTGGCCGTGACAGGAAGGGGTGGGTCATATTTAAATTAGGGGGTGCACTAGTTTAGTCAGGCCTAGGGCAGCACAAAACCTAAATACACCTCTGGCCAGGAGGACAATAAAAAGGGCTGCTGTAGCCAGGTGTGTTGGCGGGGCCTGAAGAGGTGGTGCTGGGATCAGTGACCATAGAAAGAAGTGCAGTGAAAGTGCTTGTGGTGTCACACCATCTTTCTTAAGTATAGGGGTCTGTGGTCCTACCTGTAAAGGGCCATTGCTACAGATCTTTCCTTAAGATGACACCACTGACGATCTACAAGCAAGATTGTGCAGGAGGAAGGAAAAGAGTATGTATAGACTGTATATATAGTTGAAGTCCCATTCCCATCCAAGTTTATTACCTCTAAGTAGAACACAAGAACAAAGTTGCTAGACAGAAGTTTCCTGTCTCGAGCGTGCCTGTGAAAATTCGATGTGTCTGGCTGTGTAGGGTGGGGGAACCCTATTCATCAGCAATTCCTACGGGGGATGCACTATATATGCTTGTTTTTGTCTAGGGTTGTGGTCTCAAAACTGTGGCCCTTTATCCAGCTCTTGCAGTATTCATTCCCCCACAAGTATGAGGCACTAGTCCATTAAGGATGAGGCAAAATTCCTACCACTGACACTAATGAGGGGGCACTATTCCTCCCACTGCCAACAACGATGAGACAATTTTCCTCCCACTGAAACCAATGATGAGCTGCTAGTCCTCCCACTGAGACCAAAGATAGTCACCTAGAGGCCTAATGCTGACCTTGAGAGTCAGGGAGAATTGACATCCTTCTTTGTAGAGCAGGTTACCAGGCATGGTGGGTGTAATTTAAGAAGAAATGCCGGGCGCCGCCTCACCAGTCAATTTTTGAATGCGAACAAAGAGATTTATTGTCTCTTAACAATAGAGGGGGTTAGGGCCAGGACACCCTTGAGTAGATGCAATGCTAGTTGTCAGACTCTTGGTAATACGGAACAGTCAGTTTCTTATCTCACAGTAGATCTTCACTCACTGAGCTCCCAGTCTCTCACTATGCTTTCAGATCCCAGTAGTCACTGGATCCCCTTGAGCTCTTCCACAGCTATCCCACTGTATTCTTCTCAAGCGTCACTCCCGCTATCCTGCTGGGTCCCTGGCTTGGCACTTGCCAAAGCTTTCCCACTTCTTTACCGTTGGTGAGAAGACTGCACTGGTACTGCTCAAGCTTACTTACTGTAGTTTCCGGTAGAAAAATGGATGGTCCCCCTTGGTGGCAACAGCTTCCCTTCAACCTCTGACCACAACTGGTTCCCAGTCCAGCTGAATCTTCTCAACCTGGTTGAACTGCAGTCCTGTAGTCCCAACCCTACGCTGCTTCTCCTGCTCCTGGATAGGCCTAAGGCAGCCTAGCAGCCAGGTATTCCCAGGATAGGCCTCATGTGTCCGGCCTAGCAGCCTAGGGCAGCTTAACACACATCCACCCAGACAGCCATCTAGGTGACACAGAACCTAGTTCCCCTGACTCCACCCAAATAAATAGACTCTCCCAGCAGGCCAAGGGACTAAAGAAACCCCTGCCAATGGGCTGAGACACTCCATCCAGTAATACTCTGACCTTACAAAGTCCCTGTCATTCTAATTTCACCAGCCACAGTGACACCTAGTGACAGCAGAGAAAATGTGCAGCAATTCCAGAATTAGAGGGAAATCAATTGATCTTCTATCAATTAGCCAGGAAAATTACCACCTGGCAAACAAACTTTATTAGCAACCATGCCTAAACACTAGGGTGCTACACTATGTTAGGATATTATCTTCATTTATTAGCAGGTGAATTCGGCCCTCTATGCATTTACATACATTGAATCTGGCCCTTAAGTGGAAAAGGGTTGCTGACCCCTGCCATAGATGTTAATTTCGATTTTTTGTTGCATTTTCTGAAGATGCAGCATGCAGGACTTTTTTATGCGCTTTCAGAAAACGCACTAGAAATGCACAATGTAATCGAAAGTCTATGGAAAACCGCAGGTTAACCACACAAAAACCACAGGTACACCTGCGCTGCGGCCAAACAGCATCATAGCAGTGTGAAACCGGCCTAATGAGATCATGACCTACATACTTGCAGAATGTACATGAAAAGCAAAAATAAGAAAATATTTTATATTAAGCATTTTTATGTATAGCCAATAGAAACTTTAGAAAGATTACAGATATCCTTTTAGACTCATTTTACAGAGGCCCCTCATTGTCATTTTCCATTTCCCAGTTTAATAATCTCTGACGCTCTTACCCTGAATAAACATTTATGTTAGTTAAGAGTGCAGACAGGATGACATTGAATCTAGGAAAAGCATGGCAGATTATTGTAAATAGACAGTAAGATAAGATGCATGACGAACCACTCCATGTCTGGGAGGGAGGCCAAGCCTCGGGGAACATTGGGGCGAGCCTTGTCAATGATAAACACCATGGACTCCATGAAATTACAAGTTCATCCTATTCTCATTTTTCTATTACATGTTTGTGAGTGGTGATAAGAAGAATGTATTAGCAAAATTGGTTTTATTGTAAAATAAGCAATTTTGCCATTGTTGAACATTTGAAGAATCTGAAACTCTCTATTAAGCTTATTAAAGTTCTTAGGTGAAGTTTGCTTGGAAAATAAGTTAAAATGTTATTTGGAGAGAACAACTGATGGGACTTTTTAGGTGAAGTCTTAGAACTTAGTACTAAGAAAAGCACTTAAACCGAAGTTCCACCCGAAAATGGAACTTCCGCTTTAAGGGAAGGTGACCCCCTGACATGCCACATCTTTTTAGAGGGTTCCAGCTCCCACTTCTTCCCTGGGAACCGCGACGCTGGAAGGAAGGTCACCTCTCCCCCTCCCACTCGGCAATCATCTGGGACACGTCACAGGTCCCAGATGATTGCTCGGCCAATCACAGTGTGCAGCGCGACTCGTGCATGCACAGTGTGTGCCTGGCTGTAGTGATGCCCTTGCGGCAGAGAGAAGGAGGAGACGAGCGGGGCTTCGGTCCCCCCGCATCGCTGGACCCTGGGACAGGTGAGTGTCCGATTATTAAAAGTCAGCAGCTGCAGTATTTGTAGCTGGTGACTTTTAATATTTTTATATTAGTAGGAAATCCGCTTTAAAGTGTTACTAAATCTACAACAGTAAAATCAATCTGTATTTGGCACATGCGCACTCTAGAAAGGGTGTGCTGGGCCGTTTCAAGCCAAGGTCATGCCATGACTGGCGGCTCCCGCACGCATGCACGGGAGTGATATCAGTCGACCCCGGCCAGTCATAAAGCCGGAGTTCGCGGCTCTGGGAAGGAAGAGGGTGAAGAATGGACGCTTGCAGCCAGCGAGGAAATCGGTGACATCACAGGCTTCGGTTTTAGTTAAGTGACACATAATGGGCTACTTTGCGATGCATAGTAGCCCATTATGCTTTACCTTTGCAGGGAAACAAAGAACCAGCTCTCAGTCTTTTGTTGGCGGAAATTCCGACAGCAAAGTCCGATGGAGCATACACACGGTCGGAATTTCCGACCAAAAGCTCACATTGGACTTTTGCGACCGTGTTTACGCGGCATAACAGACTGACATGTGTGATTGGTCAATCAGATTTCTACTTGAATAAGAGGCGTGGCCCTGAAACACGGCATTGCCATTGACACGGCTAGACTCTGTAACACCCCCATGCAACTCTCCATGTCGGCTGCTCAGCTATTTCCAGGATAGTGAGACAGGTTCTCATTTTGATGGCGGTGCGGCCATTTGACATTTGACACACGATTGGCCTGGATCCATCCCATCAGCCTCGGGGTAAACAGTGCAAGCAGTGGGGTCACCCCTCTGTATCCTTGCATCACGACACGGGTTCCACAGGCTTTTCTCCTGCCGGCGTGTAGCTCCTGTTTCCTTTTCGGGGATTCCATTAGCCTGACAGCCAATGCCATCTCCTTGGCCAAGAGAGGGTTAGAGGTATCATCCATCCAGGCAGTGGTGTATTCTCGTGACCCCCTAATTTAAATATGACACACCCCTTCCTGCCAAGGCCACGCTCCTTTCTGTTTAAGACCCGTCCTGAAATTTTCGAGTGGGGACACTAGATCTTAGGGTTGGGGGGGGGGGCATTGGATTCCCTTAATTTGCATAGATTTCCTCTCACTTCCTGTTTGGCTATGGGACAGGAAGTGAAGGGAAATCTCTGCAATGGGACAGGGATGGTAAAAAAATAAACTATCAGGGGCTATAACCCCCCCTTACTCTATCCAAAATGAAAAAAAAAAGTGTAGCCTATAGTTCTACTTTAAGCACAAATTTCGGATAATTTTATGGAGAGGACTAAGAAAATATAACCATGCCAATGGTGCAGCAGAAAACCTATAGCACAGTGAGGAAGGTTTGTGGTCTAGGATGACAAAATTATAAGCAGCTTGCGTTATACTAATAGTGTAGCGCTAGCCGGCGAGGACTCTTTCTGTGCTGCCTCCCTGGAAAGTGCTGCCCTAGGTCTGGGCCTTGTTGGCCTAGGCCAGGATACAGCATTGCATCCGGGTCTGTTTACTTACCACCATACAATTGGCTGTTTGCTTTGCCTTGTTACACAACTTCTTGCTTTGATGAACCATTTTGTTTTTATAAACTATTGATTAATAAATGCTGACACACAGTCTATGAGGTTTCCTCTATATTGTTTTGAACACAGTACCCAGCTGGTATTACATTGGGCGGCTCAATGACCCCCTTGCATAGACTTGGTGCCTACACTATCACATATCTCACAGTCTCTGAGCCTACATTTAGAACACCATCGTAAAAAAAAATTCATTTATTTATTCATCCAACCAGCCCCAGTGGGGAAGGTATCCATTGCGCTGGAGATTCTGTGGGTGTTTTTTAAAACAATTTAATTAGTTGGCCAGAACTAGTTCTTGAGTGAGTCCACATTTTCAGAGCTCTTACTGTGAAGAATCTGAACATGGCCTTAAGCATCATACACACGATCGGACTTCCATCAGATCTTTCCGTGGATTTTGGTCCGAAGGGGGGTTGGACGTGAACTTGGTATGCATACACACGGCAGAACATTTTCAGCCAACAAACAGGAATGTAGTGACGTAATAGACGTACTAAGTGTTTTTTTTCAGCTCTTTAGCGCCACCCTTTGGGCAACTTCTGCTTTTGTTGTCTGATCTTTAGCATTGGTTCTGAGCATGCGTGTTTGTACTTTGGACTTTAGTCCGATGGACTTGTGTACACATGATTGGATTAGCCTCCATTGGACATTTGTTGACAAAAAGTTTGAGAGCATTCACACGGAACATTTGTCTGATGAAAAAGCGAAAACAATTGTCCGATGGAGCATTCACACAGTCGGATTGTGCGATCAAACACATCCGTCGGACATTTGTTGTCAAAAAGTCTGATCGTATGTATGGGCCTTTAGAGTGGCCATACATATGAAGTAGCATGGTGACCTTCCTTCAAGTTCAACACCATTAAAAAAAATGTTTTACACGTTTAGATGGATTAACCACTTAAGGACCGCCTCCTGCACATATATGTCGGCAGAATGGCACGGCTGGGCACAGGCACTTCCAGGTACGTCGCCATTAAGAGCCCAGCCGTGGGTCACACAAACTGGTCGGAAGCTCCATGGCCGTGGGACCTGCAGACCTGATCGCCGGTGTCCAGCGATCGGTCACAGGAGCTGAAGAAAGGGGAGAGGTGAGTGTAAACACACCTTCCCTGTTCTTCACAGTGGCAGTGTCATTGATCGTCTGTTCCCTGATATAGGGAAAGTCGATCAATTAAGTCACATGTCCAGCCCCGCCCCGTACAGTTAGAAACACATATGAGGTCACACTTAACCCCTAGAACCCCCACTAATGGTTAACTCATAAACTGCAATTGTCATTTTCACAGTAATCAATGCATTTTTATAGCACTTTTTGCTGTGAAAATGACAATGGTCCAAAAAATTGGTCAAAATTGTCCGATCTGTCCGCCATAATGTCGCAAAAAAAAAAAACGCAGATCGTCGCCATTAGTAGTAAAAAAATATATATTAATAAAAATACCATAAAACTATCCCCTATATTGTAAATGCTATAAATTTTGCGCAAACCAATCGTTAAACGCTTATTGCGTTTTTTTTTACCAAAAATAGGTAGAAGAATACGTATCGGCCTAAACTGAGAAAAAAAACGTTTTTTTTATATATTTTTTGGGGATATTTATTATAGCAAAAAGTAAAAAATATTGCATTTTTTTCAAAATTGTTGCTTTATTTTTGTTTATAGCGCAAAAAATAAAAACCGCAGAGGTGATCAAATGCCACCAAAAGAAAGCTCTATTTGTGGAAAAAAAAAAGGACGCCAATTTTGTTTGGAAGCCACGTCGCACAACCGCGCAAGTGTCAGTTAAATCGACGCAGTGCCGAATCGCAAAAAGGGGCAAGGTCCTTAACCTGCATATTGGTCCAGGTCTTAAGTTGTTAAAGAAGAGTACAGCAATGACTTGAGTCATGTTTTTTTTGTATTTCATTACCCCATTGAGGAGATTCCAGCTCAATTCCTGCCCCTGTGACAACAAGACAAGAAATAGGGGTAGAGAGGGTCACCAGGTAGAAAATACCGTATAGGGCCAGATTCAGGTAGTCCAGAGCATCTTTGCTCTGGAGTAACGCTTCTCATTTGCGTTGCGCTGCAGAAATTTTAGGAGCAAGTGCTGTCATTCACGAAGCACTTGCTCCTAAAGTTGCGGCAGCGCATCGCAAATGAGCCGGCGGAATTCAAATTGGGCGGGTACGGGGCGTGTAGTATGCTAACTAAGCGCGATCCCGCCGCCAACGTACTGCGCATGCGTCGAGTGTCAAAACATCCCCGTGCGCATGCTCCAAAATCTGTGAATGAACGTCAATGACGTCACATTCCCATTCATGACCGTTTTACGCAAGCGACGTTTTTTTTTTTTTTTTTCGACGCGATGACGACGCCTATACCTAACATAGGATATTCCAACCCCATGTAGGTATAACTATGCGCCGCGTATCCCGTCCGGAAACGTCGTAACGTCACTGCGTCGCGCCGGAATGCGATCGTGAATTGCCGATTTCCGCTCATTAACATATTTTTTGAGCGTAAATCGGCGGGAACGCCCCCGGCGCCATTTTTAAGTTGAAGTAACGATGCGATGGCGAAACTCAGTTACGCTGCTCGCATCGGAGCTTCAACCCGGCGTTTCTTGTTTTCTGGTTACAGAAAACAGAAACGCCGGCTCAAAGTCACAGTTAGGCTGGCGGATCACTGGATCCGCCAGCCTAACTGTTCCTGAATCTGGCCCATAGAGTATTACAATTCCAACCTTTCCTAGTTTTTCTTTGCAGTCTGTGTCTCTACTGGAGAGATTTACCATTATTTTCTGTCCGGACATAAAGTGAGGGGAGAATTTCCCCAATGGGAATGGAGCACACAAATAAAAACCCAACAAAGCTCTATTCTTTCTCCTTTCTATCCAAAATCAAAATAAGGTTTTGGTTGAAGTTGGGCTTGGAAGGAAGCCTGTACTGATAGATACAGAATGGCTGTCTTTTCTGATGTCCTTCTGGAAGTTCTAGCTGTCTCTGAATTCAGAACTTTTCGAGTCACTGGTCACTAGTGAAATCATAGAAGAAACAGAACTCCTTATCAGCACACTTGATCTGGTTAAGCTGCTCAGAAAATAGTTTAGCCTTTGGATCAGAGCAACCAGCATACTATACATGTTCCAGGTTAGTAATCAGTCACTTGAAGCAAGGGGGTGACACCTCTGAGGCATGCACCTTTTTGTATAAAATGGCAGCTTCCATATTAATAATCTTTCGTTTTTAGGTGGTTATTAAGCCACTCTAACCGGTATAAACCATCAGCACTCTTTCCTATTGCAGTATCCCCCTCTGTGTGTGATTTATAAAAATTAATGCTGCAAATACCTAATTTCACAGACGAGATTGCGATCACAAGACTGGCCAGCTTTCTCCTCCTCTGAGAGATGCAGGGGGGGGGGTCTGAGATTCCACTGCTTATGTCAGTCTAGAGGGGTGGATGAGAGGAGGAGAGAGCTGACTGGTCATGTGATCACAATCTCGGTTCTAAATGAGGTATTTACAGCATTTATATTTAGAAATCATTCACAGAGAGGGACACTACAATAGGAGGCAGTGCTGATGGTGTATACAGGTTAGTGTTAGGAGAGCAGCAGAAGGGGGAGGCGCAGCTCACACACAGACAGAGAGGGGAGGGGGAGGAGGACACAGGAGCAGAGAGGAGAGCAGATAGCAGGCTGCTGATGATGGAGGCACTGACCATGGTGTCTGGTCTCAGCATCCATGATACAACGTGGTCAGTTTACAGAGGGGTGTGGAGAAATGTCACAGGACAAGCACTGTTACATATAACATGCTTTAAATGAGCAGGATCCTTTTTTTGGGGGGGGGGTGGTTAACAAACGCTTTAAATCCCAACTCCAGGTTCCTTCCCACAGTACTCCCTACTGCCCTACTGGTGGTGTATTTTATACTTTTTTTTAATACTTAACTTTTCCAGATTTTTGTAGTCAGGTAATATGATAACATGGGGGTTCCTGTTCAGGTCTTTTTCATGAGGGGGGCAGTTCTCAATCATAGTATGTGAAGTGGAGGACCTGCACTCACTGGATGCCCTTAGGCCGCGTACACACGATCAAATCTATCTGCTGGAAACGGTCGGCCCGACCGTCCCAGCAGACAGATTCGACCGTGTGTACGGGCGAGCCGACGGATTTGGCCACCCGACAGATTTCAAAGCATGCTTTGAAATCTGTTGGCTGGGAACCTGTCCGCCCGACATGTCTGCTGGTTATGTGAAACAGTAAAAAAATAATTGCGCTACTAGAACAATAAATTATGAGAGTAGAAGCGGCCTACATCAACGATAGAACAAATCGAAATAAACATATAAAAAATAAATAAAAAATGTGGCGCTAAAAAGACACACTCAGACGACACAAAGGAGGGAGTGTATCTCTACACCAAAATATAAATGGTGATATATGGTATATTGTAAAACATAAACATATGGTGATAAAATGTGATAGATGCACATCAAAAAGCAATCCAAGCAGGGACCGTGTAAGGGGAAGATGGGGCCCCTTAAGGGCTAAGGAAGCTCCAGGTAAGTCCAGGTAGTATTGACACTACAATACTAAGAAAAAGTCCGGTGCGGGTAGTCCCGATGGAAGCTGACAATCCAATGGAGGAAAGCAGAGGATCAAACATACATTCCAAAGTGATCAGAAGAATTAGACACTCTTACCGGATTCGGTGGACATACAGACCGTTGGTAGTATGTCGAATGGGCAAAGAATGGATCCTCAGTCAGGTGTGATTCGTGTAAGGCACATCCGATGATATCTCCAGGAATCTCCAAATTTCTTAAGTCTCACCCTTCCAGGATAACAGGGAAGTTCCCAATGGAGTATGGAGTCATATGGAAGCACATGAAAAAAATAGAAGGAGGCTCCACATAGTGCGGTTAAAACCCAAATGATAGGGTATAGCGGCTTTAATCATAAAAGCAGGTATGTAACAATACCATACAAAATAAAAAATATTAAATTAAAAAGTACAAGCCAGGTGAAAGAGCAGGTACAGGTGATCACAAAAATGAAGCGTGGTGAATGGATAAGTGGCTGCAGGCCATGTACCCTACATGTTTCGAGCTATAGGGCTCTTCAACTGGAGCACAAAACCTGCTAATCCACACCACGCCAATATATACTGAGTATCATCAGCATGTTGGAACACAAACTCCAAACAGCTGATGAATTTACAAAGAAAAACCTCTATTGCATACAGTGGATTGTCTGAGGACACTTCCGTGTCTCTCAGACCCAACCCCTAGCAGCACAATCCTTAGCCTATATCCGGCTCAGAATGAGTGTCACCACAGATGTGCCGAAATGACGCCACCACGCACAACCGCGGCGGCGCCATGGCGCAATCACGCATCCAACACCAGGTACATCATCTGTAAGACACAACTGAGACCAGCGTCAGCGTCGGGACTGTGCTACTGCATCTACATGGCGCCCGCTGATGTCATCACGCGGCGCTCACATGCGTTCCTTACAGCACCAATCCGATAGCCGGAGGAACCGGAAATCGGATGGCAACCCAAGATACAGGAAGTGGCGCTTATTGGTGTCATAACGCGGCGCTCTAATGCGTTCCATACAGCGCCAATCATAATCCGATAACTGGACAGAATGGGAACCGGATACCAACTGGAGATGCCGGAAATGGGGTTATGCATAGATGGTAAATAAAATAAAAACCAAAGTAAAAAAACCTTTGCGATTTCTAAATTAATTGGCACATACAGCCTAATATAACCAACATGACCACACAAATGCATACAAATAGGCAAGTACCTAAAATACATATATGTAAGCAATGAGGTATAATAGACTGGATTAGAACATACAAAATAGAGCCCTAAAAATAAAAATAAAATTAAAATACAATACAATAAAAAGGTACATATAGGAAACAGCTTAAATAATATTGTTATTAATGGTCATCTAGGACAGAAAGAGAGGGGGCAATATCAGAGTCTACCATGCAGATATATATACATAAGGTAGGGGTTAGGCTTTATTAATAAAAGCATTAATGTCCCAATCAATGTTTAACCCATAAGGGAAAAAGCATTTGAGCTGATATATCCAGAACATTTCTAATTGTGAGACACCCCTAATCTTCGATTCACCCCTCCAATGGGGAGTGAATTTGGCTATAATCTGAAAGCAGGTACCTTTCGGATTACAGTAGTGTCTCGGTACGCTGTGATTGGTTTTCTTCTTTCTAATACTTTTAATGTGTTCATTAACCCTAATGGAAAAGGTACGTATAGTTCTACCTACGTATTGTTTTTTGCATGGACATGTCAATAGATAAACTATGTAGCGTGTAGCACAAGTGACAAATTCCTTCATGTGGTACACGACCGAAGTAGTAGTAGATGTGAAACTGTCAATTTTTCTTTGGGTCAGAGTATTGAGAAGACACACGTTGCATCTACGGCAGGCATGGAATCCTTTAATTTCAGGGAAGAAAACCGGTTTACATGGGGGGTCTGACACGTTCGGGGCTAATTTGTTTCTAAGGGACATTGCACCCCTAAACACAACCCCTGCCTTTTCAGGAAGTATTGAACCCAGAAGAGGGTCATTCTGAAGAACATTCCAGTGACGATTAAGAATTTGTTTAAGTTGTTTATGTTGTACTGAATATTGGGTGGTGAAGGACCACTTAAACTTGTTATCAGGAGCCCGTTTAGGTCGTTCTGAAACGATGGTCTCTCTATCGAGTTTTGCAATACGGTCAATATCCTTATCAATACAATCAGGGTCATAGCCCTTTTCAATGAATCTTGATTTAAGAGTATCAGCTTGCTGATGAAAATCATCCAAAAAAGTACAGTTCCTCCTAATCCGTAACAGTTGGCTATACGGTACGGATTTGAGCCATGAGCTGTAGTGACAGCTGTCAGTGGGGATATATCCATTGCGGTCGGTAGGCTTAAAGAAAGTCTTGGTGACAAGTCGTCCTTCCGCAACTGATATTTCAAGATCCAAAAAATGAATCATAGTAAGACTTATTTCATAGGTCAAAGTAATCCCCATGTCATTGTCATTTAAGGTAACCATGAATTCATGTAAGGATTCCTCGTCACCATGCCAAAGGAGGAGGATGTCGTCAATGTAGCGAACCCAAAAAATCAGCTCGGGACGCTGTAAGGCATAGACGACATCCTCCTCCCACTGGGCCATGAAAGGGTTTGCCAAACTGGGGGCGAATTTAGCCCCCATGGCCACGCCTTTAGTTTGGAGGAAAAATTCGTTATTGTACCAAAAGTAATTGCCTTGGGTGGCAAACTTTAAAAGTTTCATAATAAACTGTTGTTGTCCCACTGGGATAGTACTCTTGGTGGACAAGTAATGTTCTACAGCTCTAAAACCCAATGCATGTGGAATAGACGTATACAGCGAGGTAACGTCCGCTGTAACCAACAGGCAACCATCATGATAACCTACAGATTGAAGCCAACGTATAGTGTCCCCAGTGTCTTTAAGGAAAGATGGAACCATGCGCACCAATGGCTGTAAATGAAAATCCACATATCTGCCAATTCTCGATGTCACGGAATTAATTCCACTCACGATTGGTCTCCCCGGGGGCTGTGTAACACTTTTATGAATCTTAGGAAGGTAGTACATTACCGGGATTTTGGGGACCACCGGAACTAGGTATTATTTTTCTTTTTTATCCAAAATGCCATTTAGGAAACCTTCCTTTACCAAACCTTGTAATGATTTCCTAAGTTTTTTGGTAGGATCATAGGGGAGAGCAGTATAGGTACTCGTATCTTCCAGTATCCGGCACATTTCAGAGTGGTAGTCACTTTTATCAAGAATAACCAACCCCCCGCCCTTATCAGCCGGGCGGATGATCAGGTCTTTCCGTTCACATAGCGACTTTAGTCCTATTTTGATATCTGGATGGTCATATATGCGTTTTTTCGGAAGTGAGTCCAGGTCTTTTAAAACTAAATCACGAAAAACTTTGATAGATGGTGCTGTGGCACTAGGAGGGTTGAAGAGAGAGGGATTCGACAACCCAGAGTGGACAATATCATCAGATTGTCTATTAGTCACTTGTATTGGATGAGGATTAGCCAAAAAGTGTCTTTGGATATTTAGTTTGCGGATGTATTTGTGGACATCCACAAACGTCTCAAATTTATTAAGCTGTTTTAAGGGAACAAATTTAAGGCCCTTGTCAAGGGTCCTCAATTCTGCTTCCGAAAATGTACCTTTGCTAAGATTAAAAATACCACTGCATTTTACAGTTTCCTTTTTTTTCCTGGCCCGCCTCCCCCCTCGGGTGCCTCTTTTATTTCTGTGCCTCGTTTGGGGCCTGGTGGGGCCCTTGGAAAATCCCCTCCATAGGAAGGTTCAAAGTGTGGACGGTTGTATGTATATGGTGATCTGTCATAAGGATCATAGTCTCTATCCATATATGGACGGTGGTCATTATGATCATCTCGTGAGTGGGATTCTCTGAGTGGTGAGAATCTATTTTGGGTTCTAACTGGAGTATGGTTAGGATAATATGTTCTGACTGGAGTATTATTAGAATAATAATGTTCCTGGTAGTAACCTCCACGGTCCCTATGGGAATCTCGTGGTGACCTATCACGGGTGGTGTAGTCAGAGTGTCTAAAGCCATCATCCCGTAAGCCTCTACCACGGCCTCTCCCCCGTTTCGCCCTCGGAGCACCTTTAGAGGAGTGGTTTTGGGTAGGGCCTTTGGCTTGTGGGACAACTAGGTTGCGAGCGGTTTCAGTTTTGTTTATTATAGGGGCCAACGAGGAGGGTCTAGTAGTGTTTGATACATCACCACTAGTGGTTGGAGCTGATACCTCCATACAGTTGGAGTTGGAAGGAGAAGACTCCTTTTTCTGCCAACTAAAGACTGTGTTAGTCTTGTAATCATTAGTGTCTCTGGAATATTTTTTCTGTTTCTTAAACCGCTGCTCCCTTTCCTCCTTTTCAAGTAGATTTTGGAGATTGGAGGAAAGAGCTAGATATTCTGATGACGATTTATGTGGGAGTAATTGTTCTCTGATAGTTTTAATTTCAGAGTCAATGGCGATAAGCTTGTTTTTTTTCCTGCCTGCCAGGAAACTTAGAAGATTGAGACCAGCATCATTAAAGTATTGAAACCGAGTTTGCTTTTCCATATCCCCTTGTTGTGGATGTATATCCCATCTTAGACCTCTTGGAACTAGTTTTTCTTTGTAGTATTGATCTAAAAAGGCTATATCCCAGTCTAAGTGGATCTCTGTAGTCATGAGATTTTTAAGTCTCATGAAGAGACCACTAATTTCTGTGTTGGTGTTAGTGAGAACAAAGACACCCTCAGTATTTAAAGAACGGTTAGTTCTATATTCAAAAACGTCCATTGTCCTGAAAGTGCCTTAAACACCCAGTATATGGAAGTGGTGAATCTAGTGCCAGCAACTATATAGTCAAAAGAGTGATAATGTGAAACAGTAAAAAAATAATTGCGCTACTAGAACAATAAATTATGAGAGTAGAAGCGGCCTACATCAACGATAGAACAAATCAAAATAAACATATAAAAAATAAATAAATAATGTGGCGCTAAAAAGACACACTCAGACGACACAAAGGAGGGAGTGTATCTCTACACCAAATTATAAATGGTGATATATGCTATATTGTAAAACATAAACATATGGTGATAAAATGTGATAGATGCACATCAAAAAGCAATCCAAGCAGGGACCGTGTAAGGGGAAGATGGGGCCCCTTAAGGGCTAAGGAAGCTCCAGGTAAGTCCAGGTAGTATTGAAACTACAATACTAAGAAAAAGTCCGGTGCGGGTAGTCCCGATGGAAGCTGACAATCCAATGGAGGAAAGCAGAGGATCAAACATACATTCCAAAGTGATCAGAAGAATTAGACACTCTTACCGGATTCGGTGGACATACAGACCGTTGGTAGTATGTCGAATGGGCAAAGAATGGATCCTCAGTCAGGTGTGATTCGTGTAAGGCACATCCGATGATATCTCCAGGAATCTCCAAATTTCTTAAGTCTCACCCTTCCAGGATAACAGGGAAGTTCCCAATGGAGTATGGAGTCATATGGAAGCACATGAAAAAAATAGAAGGAGGCTCCACATAGTGCGGTTAAAACCCAAATGATAGGGTATAGCGCGCTTTAATCATAAAAGCAGGTATGTAACAATACCATACAAAATAAAAATATTAAATTAAAAAGTACAAGCCAGGTGAAAGAGCAGGTACAGGTGATCACAAAAATGAAGCGTGGTGAATGGATAAGTGGCTGCAGGCCATGTACCCTACATGTTTCGAGCTATAGGGCTCTTCAACTGGGGCATAAACCTGCTAATCCACACCACGCCAATATATACTGAGTATCATCAGCAGTTGGAGACACAAACTCCAAACACTGATGAATTACAAAGAAAAAACCTCTATTGCATACAGTGGATTGTCTGAGGACACTTCCGTGTCTCTCAGACCCAACCCCTAGCAGCACAATCCTTAGCCTATATCCGCTCAGAATGAGTGTCACCACAGATGTGCCGAAATGACGCCACCACGCACAACCGCGACGCCGGCCACGGCGCAATCACGCATCCAACACCAGGTACATCATCTGTAAGACACAACTGAGACCAGCGTCAGCGTCGGGACTGTGCTACTGCATCTACATGGCGCCCGCTGGCAATTACTTTTGGTACAATAACAAATTTTTCCTCCAAACTAAAGGCGTGGCCATGGGGGCTAAATTCGCCCCCAGTTTGGCAAACCTTTTCATGGCCCAGTGGAGGAGGATGTCTTATGCCTTACAGCGTCCGAGCTGATTTTTGGGTTCGCTACATTGACGACATCCTCCTCCTTTGGCATGATGACGAGGAATCCTTACATGAATTCATGGTTACCTTAAATGACAATGACATGGGGATTACTTTGACCTATGAAATGAGTCTTACTATGATTCATTTTTTGGATCTTGAAATATCAGTTGCGGAAGGACGACTTGTCACCAAGACTTTCTTTAAGCCTACCGACCGCAATGGATATATCCCCACTGACAGATGTCACTACAGCTCATGGTTCAAATCCGTACCGTATAGCCAACTGTTACGGATTAGGAGGAACTGTACTTTTTTGGATGATTTTCATCAGCAAGCTGATACTCTTAAATCAAGATTCATTGAAAAGGGCTATGACCCTGATTGTATTGATAAGGATATTGACCGTATTGCAAAACTCGATAGAGAGACCATCGTTTCAGAACGACCTAAACGGGCTCCTGATAACAAGTTTAAGTGGTCCTTCACCACCCAATATTCAGTACAACATAAACAACTTAAACAAATTCTTAATCGTCACTGGAATGTTCTTCAGAATGACCCTCTTCTGGGTTCAATACTTCCTGAAAAGGCAGGGGTTGTGTTTAGGGGTGCAATGTCCCTTAGAAACAAATTAGCCCCGAACGTGTCAGACCCCCCATGTAAACCGGTTTTCTTCCCTGAAATTAAAGGATTCCATGCCTGCCGTAGATGCAACGTGTGTCTTCTCAATACTCTGTCAGGCCGCGTACACACGAGGGGATATGTCCGCTGAAAACGGTCCGATGGACCGTTTCAGCAGACATCTCCGCTCGTGTGTATGGGCTAGCGGACAGATTTCTCCACCCGACAGATTTCAAAGCAAGCTTTGAAATCTATCCGGTGGGGATCTGTCCGCCCGACACGTCTGCTGGTTAGTACACTTACCAGCAGACATGTCGTCCCCTACCGCCGCCGCGCCGCTGCCGAATGGATTCGGCGCATGCGCGGAAGTGTTTTACTTCCTGGTGCGGTGACGTGGCGGTGACGCGGCAGCGTCAAACGTCACCACCGCCGCGTCACCGCCACGTCACCGGCGCGTCAGTCGCGCCGTCCGGCGGCGGGAATTTGATCCGATGGTTGTACACGCCATTGGATCAAACTCCAGATCGAACATATCCGATGGAAATGGTCCGCGGACCGTTTTCATCGGATATGTCCCGATCGTGTGTATGGGGCCTCAGAGTCTAAAGAACTTACCGAGGCCAAGATGCTGCGGACGGCTCACCCCTTGCGAAACCAGTGCTGACCGCCCTCTGGTGATGGAGACAGAGAGTTGGACAGCACCGAAGGCACCGGTACCGGAAACAGGAAGCTGGGTCAAGGTGTAGATCAGGGAAGGCACCGAAACTTGCAGACAGGCCGAGGAGACAGTCCGTGACACCAAACAGGAACAGAGGTCCAAATAGGCAAAACTAGTTCAAGGTACTGGTTGTGGTCACGGTCAAAAGAGATCAAGGAAAGTCCAGTAATGCAAAGCCGGGGTCAAAGGATCGGAGAGGGGTCAGCGAAGTCCATGAATACGAGCCGAGATCAAAGGAAAGTGGAGGGTTAGCCGAATTCCAGGAGTGCAAGCCGGGGGTCAAGGGTTGGAGGATGGTCAGCAGAGTCCAAGGCAGCCGAGATCAGGATTCAAAACAGGTAAGCCAGAAGGTTTTCAGGACAAACAGGTTCACAGCAACGAGACACATACAGGAGCTTATGACAAACCAGCAACCTGCCATGTGTCAGAGGCCGGTTTAAATAGGGTGGTGAGCCCTGTGATTGGCTCCGACGGAATCGCGTGAGTTCGCGCCGCGCGCGCGCTCCCGCACACGTCGCGCCGCCGGACCATGCTCGCGTACGTGCGCGCGCATGCGCCGAATAGAGACGTGCGATCGCATCGTTCTACTGCGCATGTGCGCGCGATCAAAGTCCGCAGAATTGGTGCCCTGACAGTGCCCCCCCCCAAGGGGCGAACTCCGGACGCCCAAACTGGCCATTAGTTCTGGATGTTCTCGATGAAAGGTCCGGATCAATCGAGGGGCATGAATGTTCCTGGAAGGTTCCCAAGAATTGTCCTCCGGAGGATAGCCCTTCCATTTAATGAGGTATTGGAGTTGACTCCCTCTCTTCCTGCAGTTCAGAATAGTCTCCACTTCAAATTCTCTTTCCCCTTCAACCTCTACTGGCGGAGGTGGAGGTTCCTCCCTGCCTGGAAAAGGATCCGGAACCAGAGGTTTAAGCAGTGAAGCATGGAATACCGGATGGATTCTATAAGATTCGGGTAGCACCAGTTCGAAGGCCACAGAGTTGATCCTGCGTTTAATTTTGAATGGGCCAATAAATCTTGGGCCCAATTTTTGTGAGGAAATAGGTAATTTAAGATGTTAAGTGGATAGCCAAACCTCCTCGCCGACCTGAAATGTAGGACAGTCCTTCCTTCCTCTGTCGAAGAATCTTTTATAGTCCTCCTGAGCTTGTCGCATTACTTTTTGTAGTAACTGGAAGTTATGTTTAATGGCAGTTACATGATCCTGGATGGCCGGAACAGGTGTATCAGGAATGAGGTCTGGCAGGAAGGAGGGATGGAAGCCACAGTTGGCCCAGAATGGGGTTTGGTTGGTAGTTGCATGAACCGAATTATTGTATGCAAACTCAGCAGAAGCTAGTAGGGATCGCCAATCATCCTGGGAGGCTGAACAAAAACAGCGGAGGTACTGCTCTAAAGTCTGATTGGTTCTCTCGGTTTGGCCGTTGCTCCGAGGATGGTAGGCCGAGGACAGGCAGACCTTCACTTCCAAGGACTTACAGAGTTCCTTCCAAAACTTAGACGTAAATTGTGTACCCCTATCGGATACGACGCTCTTAGGGACCCCGTGAAGTCTGATGATTTCATTAAAGAACATCTTTGCTGTGTCAGAGGCTGAGGGTGTGCCGATCATGGGCAGAAAATGCGCCATCTTGGACAAGCGGTCAACCACGACTAAGATCGTGGTGAACCCCTCAGAAGGTGGCAGGTCCACGATAAAGTCCATTGATATGTCTGCCCAAGGACGCTCCGGGATGGGTAATGGCTTGAGTAGGCCCCAGGTCTTATTATTGGATCCCTTGTTGCGCTGGCAACAAGTGCAGGAGGCCACATAGGTCTTACAGTCCCGTTTCCAATTAGGCCACCAAAAGGACCGAGAGATCAATTCAGAGGTCTTGCGTGTCCCAAAATGTCCTGCAAGCTTAAGGTCGTGGAAGGTGCTAAGAAGTAACTGTCTTACCTCCCTTGGCACGAAGATCTTGTCTCGGGACCACCATAAGTCCTCTCGTTTAACCAGGGACGAGACTTCTGGGTCGGAGCATTGGTGCGATGCCTCTTTAAGAGAACTGAGAAGGTCTGACTGAGAAATCAAGAAAAAATTTTGAGGTTTCAGAATAGTACTGGGTTCTGATGAGTTGGGAGTTTCGGGAAACATCCTTGAAAGGGCATCTGCTTTACCGTTCTTTGATCCGGGTCTATACGTAATGTGGAAGTTGAAGCGAGTGAAGAAGAGTGCCCAGCGGGCCTGTCTGGGTCGAAGACGCTTCGCGGAACGTAAGTACTCCAAATTCCTGTGGTCCGTGAAAATTAGGATGGGATGGCTTGCCCCCTCCAGCAGGTACCTCCATTCTTCTAGCGCGAATTTGATGGCGAGCAGCTCCCTATCGCCCACGTCGTAGTTCTTTTTCAGACGAAGAGAGTTTCCGGGAGGCATAGGCAACAGGGTGCAGAAGAGATTTGGGTCCCTGCCTCTGGGATAGGACAGCGCCTGTAGCGGACTCGGAGGCATCAACTTCTAAGATGAACGGTAGTGCAGGATCAGGATGGTGTAGGACAGGGGCAGAGGAAAATACTGTCTTTAGTTTGGAAAAAGCCTCCTGGGCTTCCTGGGACCATTGAAAACGGTTTCCTTGCCTTGTGAGCTGGGTGATGGGAGAAACGATGGAGGAGAACCCGGCGATGAATCTTCTGTAGAAGTTGGCGAAGCCAATGAAGCGTTGAACGCCTTTTTTATCTGTCGGGGCCGGCCAATCTTGAATGGCCTTGACCTTCTGGGGGTCCATGGCAATCCCATTTGTGGATATTATGAAACCCAGGAACTGTACTGAGTGTCTCTCAAACTCACACTCTTCTCTGCTTTGAGATATAACCGGTGTTTTCTGAGGATCATGAGGACCTGTTTGACGTGGTCTCGGTGAAGTTCCAACGTGGCCGAGAAGATGAGGATGTCATCTAAGTATACGACAAGAAAGTCGTCCAGGTGTTGGCGAAATATATCATTGACCAGATGTTGAAAAGTGGCCGGGGCGTTGCAGAGCCCGAAGGGCATGACTAAGTATTCGAAATGTCCGAATCTAGACCTAAACGCCGTCTTCCACTCGTCCCCTTCCCTGATCCGGACTAGATTGTAGGCGCCCCGAAGGTCGAGCTTGGAGAAAATTTGTGCTGAGCGAAATCGTTGAAATAACTCCGAGATGAGTGGTAATGGGTACCTATTTTTAATGGTGATCTTGTTTAGCTCTCTGTAGTCGATGCAAGGTCTAAGGGAGCCATCCTTCTTTTCGACAAAAAAGATCCCGGCCCCCGCGGGAGAGGAGGAAGGACAAATGAACTTCTTCTCTAAGTTCTCGTCGATGTAGTTTTTGAGAGCTGTTAACTCGGTCTCGGAGAGAGGGAAGACTCGGCCAAAAGGGATCTTGGCGCCCGGCAGGAGATCGATGGGGCAGTCGTAAGGTCGATGTGGGGGCAGACAATCGGCCTGTTGTTTATCGAAAACGTCTTTGAATTCCAGATAGACCGGAGGGACGTGTAGAAGACTTTCTGGTGGTTTTAGAATGGTAGAGCAGGAGACCGGAGGAAGTGGAAGGCAGTGCTGGGAGCAGTATGAGGAGGTAAGGTTTATTTCTTTTGTGAGCCAATTGATACAGGGTTGGTGAAGCTGCAACCACGGAAGACCCAGGATAATGGGATACATAGGGGATGAGATGAGGTCCAGACGTATGGGTGCTCTTGGTGACCTGAATCCGTGGTAGCAAGCAGAGGGAGAGTTTCCTGGGTGACCAGACCAGAGCAAGGACGGGAACCGTCAGCCAAGAGGACCTGAAGATGAACGTCTTTAGTACGGCAGGGGACATGCAACTTCCGGGCCGTAGTATAGTCCAAGAAGCTGCTGCAAGCTCCAGAATCAACGATTGCCGGCAGGCGGGTCTCCCCGTCCGGAAGCCGAAGAGAAAGAAAAAGCACGATGTAAGTCTGTGGTAATTGGGAGGTATGGTAATTAAACATCGGTGAAAGTTTCGACTTACTAGGCCTGACAGGGCAGTTGAGGAGGAAGTGGTTACCCGCGCCACAGTAGAGGCAAAGATTCTCCCGTCGCCTGCGCAGTCGTTCCTCTGGGGTGAGTGGTGCTCGAACTACGCCGAGCTGCATAGGCTCTGGATCCGGCAATGAGGGACTGGGTGAAGCAGGTGGAGGAATGGGTACTGAAGGCTGTCTTGGTGGAGTCCAACTGAGACGGGAGGTCTGGAACCGCTCAGAACGCCGCTCCCGCAGGCGTCGGTCCAGTTTGGTGGCAGCTTGGATCAGGCCTTCCAGTGAAGCGGGGGTTTCAGAGCGTGCAAGTTCATCTTTGAGGGCCTCGGAGAGACCTTGACGGTACTGGTACTTTAAAGCCGCTTCGTTCCAACCTGTGTCTGCTGACCACTTCCTGAACTCAGCAGTATAGTCCTCTATGGGCCGCCGGCCCTGACTCAAATTGTGGAGGGTAGCTTCTGCGGTGGCGGAGCGCAGCGGATCGTCGTAGAGCTTGGCCATGTGGGTGAAGAAGGCGTCAATGGTGTCCAGAACAGGGCTTCTTTGTTCCATTAAGCCATGGGCCCAGGCCTGGGGCTCATCCGAGAGAAGGGAGATGACAAACCCTACTTTTACAGCTTCCGAGCAAAAGGTCTTTGGTTGTAGGGCAAAATACAAGGTGCAGGCATTCTTAAAGGCCCGATACTTCCTTCGGTCACCTACAAACCGTTCGTGTGTAGGTACTCGGGGTTCAGGGTGTGAGATCATTACTGCTGGACTCGAAGAGGATGGCGGAGCTGTGTGCCCTGTCGTTTGGACGGTAGGGGCTGCAGAAGGTCCTGGAGGAGTGGCTATTTGTTGTAGACGGCCGTCCATCTGGAGGTATCCCTCCTGTAGTTTTTGCACTGCTTCGGTCAGGGCGGAAACTTGCTGGCAGAGAGTTTTGAATGGTGAGCGCGCCCGGTCGGCCTCAGACATCTGGCTGGTTTGTACTGTCAGAGTCTAAAGAACTTACCGAGGCCAAGATGCTGCGGACGGCTCACCCTTGCGAACCAGTGCTGACCGCCCTCTGGTGATGGAGACAGAGAGGTGACAGCACCGGAAGGCACCGGTACCGGAAACAGGAAGCTGGGTCAAGGTGTAGATCAGGGAAGGCACCGGATCTGCAGACAGGCCGAGGAGACAGTCCGTGGCACCAAACAGGAACAGAGGTCCAAATAGGCAAAACTAGTTCAAGGTACTGGTTGTGGATCACGGGTCAAAAGAGATCAAGGAAAGTCCAGTAATGCAAGCCGGGGTCAAAGGATCGGAGAGGTCAGCGGAAGTCCAAGAATACGAGCCGAGATCAAAGGATTGGAGAGGTTAGCAAAGTCCAGGAGTGCAAGCCGGGGTCAAGGGTTGGAGAGGTCAGCAGAGTCCAAGGCAGGCCGAGATCAGGATTCAAAACAGGTAAGCCAGAAGGTTTTCAGGACAAACAGGTTCACAGCAACGAGACACATACAGGAGCTGATGACAAACCAGCAACCTGCCATGTGTCAGAGGCCGGTTTAAATAGGGTGGTGAGCCCTGTGATTGGCTCCGACGGAATCGCGTGAGTTCGCGCCGCGCGCACGCTCCCGCACACGTCGCGCCGCCGGACCATGCTCGCGTACGTGCGCGCGCATGCGCCGAATAGAGACGTGCGATCGCGTCGTTCTACTGCGCATGTGCGCGCGATCAAAGTCCGCAGAATTGGTGCCCTGACAACTCTGACCCAAAGAAAAATTGACAGTTTCACATCTACTACTACTTTGGTCGTGTACCACATGAAGGAATTTGTCACTTGTGCTACACGCTACATAGTTTATCTATTGACATGTCCATGCAAAAAACAATACGTAGGTAGAACTATACGTACCTTTTCCATTAGGGTTAATGAACACATTAAAAGTATTAGAAAGAAGAAAACCAATCACAGCGTACCGAGACACTACTCAGAAGTCCACGATGGTAATCCGAAAGGTACCTGCTTTCAGATTATAGCCAAATTCACTCCCCATTGGAGGGGTGAATCGAAGATTAGGGGTGTCTCACAATTAGAAATGTTCTGGATATATCAGCTCAAATGCTTTTTCCCTTATGGGTTAAACATTGATTGGGACATTAATGCTTTTATTAATAAAGCCTAACCCCTACCTTATGTATATATATCTGCATGGTAGACTCTGATATTGCCCCCTCTCTTTCTGTCCTAGATGACCATTAATAACAATATTATTTAAGCTGTTTCCTATATGTACCTTTTTATTGTATTGTATTTTAATTTTATTTTTATTTTTAGGGTTCTATTTTGTATGTTCTAATCCAGTCTATTATCCCTCATTGCTTACATATATGTATTTTAGGTACTTGCCTATTTGTATGCATTTTTGTGGTCATGTTGGTTATATTAGGCTGTATGTGCCAATTAATTTAGAAATCGCAAAGGTTTTTTTACTTTGGTTTTTATTTTATTTACCATCTATGCATAACCCCATTTCCGGCATCTCCAGTTGGTATCCGGTTCCCATTCTGTCCGGTTATCGGATTATGATTGGCGCTGTATGGAACGCATTAGAGCGCCGCGTTATGACACCAATAAGCGCCACTTCCTGTATCTTGGGTTGCCATCCGATTTCCGGTTCCTCCGGCTATTGGATTGGTGCTGTATGGAACGCATGTGAGCGCCGCGTGATGACATCAGCGGGCGCCATGTAGATGCAGTAGCACAGTCCCGACGCTGACGCTGGTCTCAGTTGTGTCTTACAGATGATGTACCTGGTGTTGGATGCGTGATTGCGCCGTGGCGCCGCCGCGGTTGTGCGTGGTGGCGTCATTTCGGCACATCTGTGGTGACACTCATTCTGAGCCGGATATAGGCTAAGGATTGTGCTGCTAGGGGTTGGGTCTGAGAGACACGGAAGTGTCCTCAGACAATCCACTGTATGCAATAGAGGTTTTTCTTTGTAAATTCATCAGCTGTTTGGAGTTTGTGTTCCAACATGCTGATGATACTCAGTATATATTGGCGTGGTGTGGATTAGCAGGTTTATGCCCCAGTTGAAGAGCCCTATAGCTCGAAACATGTAGGGTACATGGCCTGCAGCCACTTATCCATTCACCACGCTTCATTTTTGTGATCACCTGTACCTGCTCTTTCACCTGGCTTGTACTTTTTAATTTAATATTTTTATTTTGTATGGTATTGTTACATACCTGCTTTTATGATTAAAGCCGCTATACTCTATCATTTGGGTTTTAACCGCACTATGTGGAGCCTCCTTCTATTTTTTTCATGTGCTTCCATATGACTCCATACTCCATTGGGAACTTCCCTGTTATCCTGGAAGGGTGAGACTTAAGAAATTTGGAGATTCCTGGAGATATCATCGGATGTGCCTTACACGAATCACACCTGACTGAGGATCCATTCTTTGCCCATTCGACATACTACCAACGGTCTGTATGTCCACCGAATCCGGTAAGAGTGTCTAATTCTTCTGATCACTTTGGAATGTATGTTTGATCCTCTGCTTTCCTCCATTGGATTGTCAGCTTCCATCGGGACTACCCGCACCGGACTTTTTCTTAGTATTGTAGTGTCAATACTACCTGGACTTACCTGGAGCTTCCTTAGCCCTTAAGGGGCCCCATCTTCCCCTTACACGGTCCCTGCTTGGATTGCTTTTTGATGTGCATCTATCACATTTTATCACCATATGTTTATGTTTTACAATATAGCATATATCACCATTTATATTTTGGTGTAGAGATACACTCCCTCCTTTGTGTCGTCTGAGTGTGTCTTTTTAGCGCCACATTTTTTATTTATTTTTTATATGTCTGCTGGTTAGTACACTAACCAGCAGACATGTCTTCTCGCACACGCACCGAATGGTTTCGACGCATGCGCGAAAGTGTTTTACTTCCTGATGCGGTGACGTGGCGGCGTCAACGTCACCGCCACGTCACCGGTTGGCGCCGCGGGGATTTTGGTTTGATCGTGTGTACACGATCAAACCAATATGTCCCCAGCAGACAGATTTGTTCAAATTGGTCGGCCCGACCGATTTTAACAAATCTGTCTGCTCGTGTGTACGCGGCCTAAGTCTCCTAAGCTGAATAATACCGGGTGTCATTCATCCTGGAACACTGTGGTTCTAGTGGTGGAAATGAGCGGGGGGGGGGGGGGGATTGCAGTGAGACCAGAGTTATTTTTTATTATTATTCTTTTGTAAACAGATTTTTTTTTAAAAGGTGGCTTTAAAGCTCACCTAACTGGAACCCATTAGCCTGCATGAGTTATCAACAGCACAGAAATATGTCTTCTTATGTTATTAACAGTGAAAAAAATGCAGTTATAAACTTCTTTAGAAAAATACGATCAGTTAATTGCAATACACAACAGACAGCTGCCAAGGGAATTAACAATTTGCATTCTAACCCTTACAGGTTAAGGTCAAGAATGGCTGCATTCACTATGTCTAGTGACAGGTACACCTTTATACTAAGCAGCCAATCATTAGACATTGTTGAAATAATGCTTAGGCTTCATTCACAGTACTTTTATTTGGTTTCCAAAGCACTATAATGAATTAGGAACACATGAAAAATTCAGCACATTCCCTCCCATGGCTCTTTTATAAATGTTCATGCATTGTACAAATGATTCTTATTTCCTGAGTCAATAGAATATATGTCAGAAAATGTAGTTAAGACCTTTTATTTTAAAGTGAAGCTGGAAAGTATTTTCTAAGAATGTGTTTTATGATTTAATGAAACATTATTTTATTATATTTGACGTTCTATTCTTCTTCTTTTTTTTCTCTACATACTTGTCATTTTGTCCATGAAAATATTTAAGCTTGGGTCAAACAAAAACGTACTGTATGGATCTCTCAGAGGCTCTTTAAATTTAAAATGCAGTTCCAGCTACCATATTTACTGGTTCTTTGGCACTGAAGCAAACATACTCACTGTTCTAGTGCCACTCTTCTTTCAGGTTGAATGATGCCCAGCAATATTATCTTGCTTCATGCAAGGCCAGAGTGTCAGGGCTCCAACTCCTGGCCTGGAGTATTCTCCAGAGAGCTGTGCTTCTTTCTGCAGCATTTAGGATCCATCAACTGCCCAAGGAAGAAGAGCGTGAAGAGGACTTGTGACCAGATCAAAGACACCTGGAAAAAAAGTAAAGGGTGCCACATCAAAGTGAAGGGCAACCTGGGAATTGGGGGGTTGAGTAGAAATTCTGATGGGGACATGGATATGGAGGAGACTCTTGATGGGGACACAGATATGGAAGCGACTCTGACGAGGACACAGATGTGAAGGAGTCTCTGATCCTGTGTCCAGTGCTCTGTGTATTATGTAGTTCTGTGCCCAATGCTCTGTGTATTATGCAGTTCCATGCCCAGAGCTCTGTGTATTATGCAGTCCTGTGCCCAGTGCTCTGTGTATTATGAAGTTTTGTTCCAGTGCTCTGTGTATTATGCGGTCCTGTGCCCAGTGCTTTGTGTATTATGCAGTTCCGTGGTCAGTGCTCTGTGTATTATGGGATCCTGTGTCCAGTGCTCTGTGTATTATGTAGTTCTGTGCCCAGTGCTCTGTGTATTTTGCGGTCCTGTGCCCAGTGCTCTGTGTATTATGCAGTTCCGTGGTCAGTGCTCTGTGTATTATGGGATCCTGTGTCCAGTGCTCTGTGTATTATGCAGTTCCATGCCCAGAGCTCTGTGTATTATGCAGTCCTGTGCCCAGTGTTCTGTGTATTATGCAGTTCCGTGCTCTGTGTATTATGGGGTCTTTTATACGGTGCTCTGTGTATTATGGGGTCCTGTGCCCAGTGCTCTGTGTATTATGCGGTCCTGTGCCCAGTGCTCTGTGTATTATGTAGTTCCGTGCCCAGTGCTCTGTGTATTATGCAGTTCCGTGCCCAGTGCTCTGTTTATTATGCAGTCCTGTGCCCAGTGCTCTGTGTATTATGCAGTTCAGTGCCCAGTGCTTTGTGTATTATGGGGTCCTGTGCCCAGTGCTTTGTGTATTATGTAGTTCCATGCCCAGTGCTCTGTGTATTATGCAGTTCCTTGCCCGGTGCTCTGTGTATTATGCGGTCCTGTGCTCTGTGTATTATGCAGTCCTGTGCTGTTTGTCAATAAAAAAAAAATATGTCCCCGGATTACATTTTAAAAACCTGGTTTCCTTACTCTAATGGGGAAATAGATGTGGAAGGAGACTCTGATGGGGACACTGTAGTCGGGAGACTGTGATGGAGACACAGATGTGGGGGAGGGCTCTGATGGGGAGACAGATCTGCAAGGAGGCTCTGATGGGGACACAAATGTGCAACAAAAAAAAGGGGGGGGGGAAGCTGTGCATGGAGTCTCTGATGGGGACACTGGTGTGCAAGGAGTCTGTGATGGGGACACTAATTGGGAAGAAGCCTCTGATGGGGACACAGATGTGGAAGGAGACTCTGATAGGGACACAGATGTTAAAGGAGACTCTGATAGGGACACAGATGTGGAAGGAGATTTTGATGGGGGCACAGATGTGGAGTAAGGCTCGGCACAGATGAGCGGAAAGGCTCTGATGAGGACACAGATTTGCAGAAAGGCTCTGATGGGGACACAGATGTAAATGGGGGATCTGAGGAGCACACAGATGTAAGGGGGGAATTCCCGGGGATACACCTATATAAAAGGGGGCTCTTGAGGAGGTAAGGGGGGAATATAATGGGGAATCTGATATAAGAGAGGACTTTAATTGGGACTGATGTAAGAGGGGACTCTGATGGGAGCACATACATAAGCGGGGACCCTGAGTTTATTCATTCTTTTATAAATTATAGAGAATTTCTGCAAATTTTTGTAAAATCTACGATGTGGCCCTCGTACTGAAAAGTTTGAAGACCCATGTTCTATATTATAAACAATTGAAATTATCTACCCTATTAAGCCAGCCAGCACTCCATTATATCGCACAGCCACCAATAAGCCAATCAAAGAATGCATGCACTTAAAATTTCTTAGGATGTAAAAGTGCAAAAATTGGATTTATCATATATTTATTATTTTGACAAGATTAACTAATATTGTAGGAACATGTGCCATTATTTGTAGTTCACTGGTTTGAACAATACACTTCATAGCATTTTTTTCACACTTTTATACTTTAAGATTTTTCGATTTATTAAGCAGAAAATCAATTATAACCGAAAATATGAAATAATAACTAACTAATTATAACTTAACTATTACTAACTATTAAATTATAGGTATTGGAATTTTCTTTCAAATTTGGCTGTCAGTGAACGTAACGAATACGAATCGAAAATTTCAAAATCAAAAATTAGAAAATTTCAAAATCTGAATTTTCAATAATCAGAAGTTTGTAAATTTCAAAAATCGGAAATTAGAAAATTCAAAAATTAGAAAATCGGAAATGTAGGAAATTTGAAAACTCGGAAATTAGAAAATCTGAATATTCGAATATCCGAATTTTCGAATTTCCGATTTACTGAATTTTCGCATTTGTGAATTTCCGAATTTCCGGAAAAAAATAACTGAATGAAAAGAAAACGAAAACAAACAAATTTTTCGGCTGTACACATGTCTACTGCCCACCACCAAGTAAGAAGCAAACCAAAATGACTCTACGTGTCAAATGACCAGACCAAAGACACCAGGAAAACAAGTATATGCTGACTATTTATTAAAAAAAAATATTGTGGGAAGGTTAGAAAGCTGGAATTGATATGTGATATACAGATAGCTATAGGCTGTAGAATCTACAAAAGTGTATATGAAATCAAGCTATAGAACAAAATACGTAATTGCAAGCATGTCAATTGTCAAAAGAGAAAGTCTTGTAAACATGTATTTTCAGGCAAATGTTACAGTTGAGACTCGAAATATATACGATAATAAAAATATAAAATATATATATAAAAAAGAAGAAAAACATAGCTAAAAGGAATTTAATTTGAAGCTAAATCACTAATATATGTGATATAATAGTAATTATTATTATTAAATAAATGTTATTCTTAGGCCTCCTACACACGATAGGTTAAACAGAGGACAATGGTCTGATGGACCATTTTCATCGGTCAAACCCGATTGTGTGTGGGCCCCATAGGTTATTTAACCAGTGGTTTAAAAAAAGCCAACTTGCTTTAAATTTACCTGATGGATTCCTAACCGATAGGTCAAAACCGATCATTAGTAGGCACGACCATCGGTTAAAAATCCACGAATGCTCAGAATCAAGTCGACGCATGCTTGGAAGCATTGAACTTCATTTTTTTCAGCACGTCGTTGTGTTTTACGTCACTGCGTTCTGACACGATCGGTTATTTAACCGATGCTGTGTGGGCACGACGGACCATCAGTCAGCTTCATCAGTTAACCTATGACAACGGTCCTTCAGACTGTTCTCATCGGATGGACTGATTGTGTGTACGAGGCTTTAGAGTGGAACTAAATTGTACCTGAGCACCACAAGCTGAAAACACGATTTAATTAATTTTTAATACTCTAAAAAAACTCACCCATCTATACATATCGCCATGCTTTATTTTGTTGAGAAATCACATTGAAAAAAAAAACCCTATGCATTTCTAGCTACAGTCATCATAAGTAAAGGCAGGTAGTTCATGAAGTATTTACATCCTCAAATCTATCTACCCTTAGCTCAGGCATGTAGGCAGGAGGGTGTGCTTAGCTAGGAAAGCCCCGCCTCAACACTTCCACATTCCGCGCCGTGGAGCACAAGTGCCTGCTATATGTGATAAAGGGATCGACATACAGCTACTGCGATTTGCGGGAACGAGCCGACCTGCTGCAGTATAATGCCGGCGGCTGGTCGGCTAGCAGTTAAAGTTGTTCTAAAGCTCAAATATTGTTTTACCTCAATGCATTCTGTATATTAAGGTAAGAAATGTCCTAGTAGTTTTATTGTCACCTCATCACCCTATATACTTACCTGAGTCCAATCTCAATCCAGTGCTGTGCCCATCTGCAGAGATGCTGCTCTGTGTTTCTCTCCTCAAAGACACAGAGGCAGCAGCGGAACACATTGGCTCCTGTTGTTGTCAATCAAATCCTGTTAGGTAGGAATGGGGAGTGGCGCTGAGCCGCATTGGGTGTGTTTATGACCATACACAGCTCAGGATCGAACCTGCATGTGTGACCCCATTTCAAGTGTAGCGCCTGTGTACTTTCAGTCCAGGTGCTGTCTTAAATTTAGAGGGGGGATGAGAGAGTTATGTAGCTCTCATCCATGTGATTTGTGTAAATTCAGCTTCTGTTCTAGCTGGGCTGTGCTGTCGGTTCATTCTGTGTTCCTGGGGTGCATTTTCACCCCGGGGCGACAGGTGGCGGCAGTGGAGTCCAGGTCACAGCGCATTCTTGCCAGCAGCCAATCAGAGGGGTTTTTCCCTCACGGGGCATGCTGGGGGAGGGTACTTCTTGAGAGACGCCATGTTGGGCGGGAGAGTTCGTGGTTGGATCCGGGTATGGCACCCACCTTTAGGGTGTGCGCACATCACGGGTCCCGGTGATATGGCCTACCAGGCCGGAGCGCACGTGCCACACGTTATTTATGGTTCCGGGACCATGTTGGCCCGGAGCAACTGAAGCGGTGATGGGACCCAGTGACTTATTGGGTCCCCCATCTTTGGAAAGAAGATCCCAAGCGAGTTGTGCTGTTCGGTGGGGAGTCAGTCTGAAGAAAGCCCGGAGGCAGGCAATCCAATAGGGCCTAGACGAACCATCGGGGATAAAGGTGACCGGACACTGGGAGTTTGTCTAATGGCAACCTGTCAGTCGGTGACAAATTGAAGAAAACTACCTGAGGGAGATTCAGGCGACAATAATCTTGAGAAGGATTCACCTCATGAATCATGTTCTAAAGCAACTGGCCTGTGGCAGAAGTCTCATTCCTATTTCTACTCTCAGTCAAGTCTGTGGCAGAGACTTGTTCTCCTTCTCAGTATTCTCAGTGATATTCTGGCTGCCAGTTCTGTGAGAGAGACTGTCCAGGTACGCTGTACCCACTCCGGCTGGAGTGGCGACGAAGTTAAAGTCCCATTTGGAAGCAGGATTGTTTCCGTAATTCTTAGGCCTGAGTCTGCAAATTCTCCCTTTTACCCATCTTTACTCTATCTACTCCAAGTTCACTATTTGCCGTGTTGGGCAAGAATAAAAGCACAGAAAGACACCGGCTGTTTGGACATTCTTTCATTGTTCTTATCATCATACCCCTAGACAATTATACAGGTAACACGCCATCCCAAATCTATCCAGCGGCTCCTGAGGGGGTAGCGCTACACAAGTGTAGTAGAACATAAATAATAAACATATTTATATAAAGTACACACACACATATATATATATATATATATATATATTACAACCAAGGGAACATTTAGCATGATCTGTTCCAGGAGAATGCTTGTAATCCAAAGCACTCTCATATCAAAGCGAGTTTCCCCATAGAAGCCAATGGAAATTAAGATAGTTTGTTCCGCATTGACTTCTATGGCATGCAATACTGCACCGTGCCAGAGGTGGGGGGGGCGCCGGAAGACTCGGATAGATCAGGGACAGCTCAGCTGAACTCGGAAAGGCTCGGGAATGGAGTATTTTTGAACAGCTCAGAACGGCTCCGATCAACTCCGCTCGGCTTGGCTCTGCTCAGCTCCGACACCCCCCACACCTCTGGCCAAATGTGGTACTGCACGCCCCATTAGCTTGAATTCTGCTTGTTTTACAAGACAACACTCGCAAACCGAGTCAAACAAATTTTTAAACTCGTTTTACAAAATGCTCATTATCCGTGTTACTCGTAAACAAGGTTCCACTGTAGAACTTTATTCTTTTTTGTTCATTTTTAGAGCAGGGAATGGATGAAATACCAGGTTTTTATTTCTGTATATGTATTTGTTTCTGCATTGGGAATATTTTCTCTCACTTTCCCAGTAACACCAGTGTCATACTCTGAAGGTGTCACCAGAAAAGGAAGTAAGGAGAAATCTTTCCAGTAGGGACGAATGGAGTAAAATAATTTTAAAGTAGAGAAAGAAATGCACTTACTGTGTAGAACCAAGGGAGACGTGGCTGTAAAGAAACAACAAGAACATGCATGAAAAAATTATGAGGCACAACTTTGTTTTGCTGTGATGTGATGGAGCATTTTTGTACAGTACCTGTAGGTTAAAAAAAAGTTCAACCTAGAAGAGCTATCTTATTAATATGATCTCATTCATTGCCCAAAGTCTACATAGGGTGGTAGTAATACAATTAATATGAACTCCATAGTCCAAGCTTTTACCTGCCCTACAGTGCACACATGTATGAAACTGTATGAAAAAATGCATTTTGTAGGACTGTACAGAAGCAATGAGATAGTGCTTCCCATTTTTGGTCCACAGAGCAATTGTCAAGTCTAGATGCATTCAAGTATCTACACCTTCATCCGTGTCTCTACATCAGGGGTGCCCAACCTTTTGAATAGCGAGTGCCACTTAAGCAACTTGGTAACCAGTCGAGGGCCACAATGAGCGGAGTGGGCGGATGACAGCTCATGGCTACTCTATAGGCCTTATGATCAGTCCAAATTAAAGGGGAGGAATTCCCTACTGTTTTTCAGATTGGAGGTAGGCGGGCGTAAACAGACATCTGTCACTCTATAGAGATGAATTGAGGGTCCCATTTGGTCCATCTGATTATGTGAAAAGGGCCTAATACTGCTTTCACACTGATGTGCTGCGGTTTACCCACACCGCGGGTGCAGCGTAGTGCACCTGTGTCTACTGGGTTAGTTAAACTTTGCCATAGACTCCACCTGTGGCAAAAGCCGGCACTGTAGAGGAAGCATCGGCTTATGGGGCTCTGCTCCGCAGCCGATTTCTTCCTCTACCACCAGCTTCATTCACAACACTGGTGCTGTGGTATGGCAGGTCGGTAACCTGCAATCTGGGCTTGCCAACCCATAATTCCAGAGCAGGAGTTTGCCGGCCACATCAGAGGGCTCTAGTTGCCTAGCAATGCTCATCCTGTTCACACACCAGTGCTACCCTCATAGTCCTCCCCCGTCGTTAACTGCCAGTCCGCTTCCAGGATGAACAAAAAATCTACCAGCATCATTTTTCCACTTCCTGTGGGCATCATGGATCCAACCTCTGGGGCCATCCTAGGCCATAAGGAGAAAACTGCTGGGAAGAGATTTCAAGTTACTATGTGAGCACATTTGTCTGCAACCTCCCACCACCAAGTGAAGGAAAGGGACTCCTGATGTCACATGACTGGACCAAAGACACCAGGAAAACAAATTATATATATATATATATATATATATATATATATATATATATATATATATATACAAATATATATATATATATATATATATATATATATATATATATATATATATATATATATATATATATATATAGGGCTGTGCAAATTAACTTTTAATTGATCCATTAACCTTTAATTTTTTTGATCGATTAAAATTCTTTTGATTGGTACTCACCTCTCCTCTTTAATGCTATTCCCATGGAGCGATGCATTTTACCAGGTCTTTAACAATTTACATGCTTGAGTCCTTCAAAAAATGTCAGCATTTTTTTATATTTAAAGTGAGAGTAAACTCACATGTATGATTTTTACCTATAGGTAAACTTATAATAAGCGTGCACCGTTTAGGAGACACTTACATTAGATGCAGCGTGACATCACCAGCGCATGCGTTTTGAAGTAATGGCATACCCGTGCCATTCCTTCAGAGCCATGGCGTAAACAGTGACATCATTGCCGGCCCCGCCATTCATATCACCATGCCCGCCAACCCAGACAGAATATCGGGTGAAGATTGAAGCGCCTTAAGCGGTGACAGCGAGCCACTGGAGGGCTTTGTTTTCAGGTAAGTCTGTCATAATGTCCTACTAAAAAGCACTCACACCAAGACTTGCAATGAGTTTGCCTTGTCGAGAGTAACCTTATTAGGCCTTTCTGTGGCATCCTCAGTAAACTGGGGATACCGGATCCCACAATAATACACTTTTACACAATGCTAGAACATCTTGTGAGATTTGCGATTCGTGAATCTTGTGAGAAGGATGTGTGACATCACCATGGCCCATACCAGTACACCAGAGTCAAAGGTACGTTTTTGCTTCTGTGTTGGTGAAACTACCAAGGTGCAGCCGGGGTGAGGGCTGCGTTGGATCCTTGGACAGGTAAGTGTACTTTTATTAAAAGTCAGCAGCTGCTGTATTTGTAGCTGCTGACTTTTTATTTATTGCAAACAGAATGATGATCCTCTTTACATCTAAGATCCACTTAAATTTAAGCCTCTGGACATTTTTTTTTTTTTACAGTATACAGTAAAACCTTGGATTGCGAGCATAATTCGTCCTGGAAAACATGCTTGTAATCCAAAGCATGTGTATAACAAAGTGAATTTCCACATAAGAAGTAATGAAAACTCAAATGATTCATTCCACAACCATTTATTCATAAATCCTTCCGTTTATAGTCGATATAAAATGATTATAGCAATGGGGATTAGAAGCAAAATCCAGCAGGAGCTCCAGAGTATAAAAGAGAAGAGAGACACCTCTAAGTGTGGCAATATGATTACATTTAATGAAAGTACAACATTTAGCAATGGTTGATGATTAAAACAGGCACATCCTGGGTAAAGATGTCCACATAGAACATTCTCCGCACTGCCGGCTCTCACTGCTGTCAGTCTGCAATCATGACCGGAAAGACTACCTTGCAGTAGAGTGATATCAAAGCAGAGCAGAGTGGAAGGGAAGACGTCGATGGCGGTGCGGGGGACGGTCTATGTGGATAGCTTTACCCCGGATGCCTGCATACTTAGATGTGCCTCTTTTAATCATCAACCATGTGAGTTTCTAAATGTTGTACCTTCGTTAAATGTAACCATATTGCTACACTTAGAGGTGCCTCTCTTCTATTTTATACTCAGTTGTGACATGTTACTACTCTTATATCAAGACATCGCTTGTATATCAAGTCACAATTTATTACAAATTTTTGCTTGTCTTGCAAAACACTCTCAAACCAAGGTTTTATTGTAATTGGGAACACTATAAGGCAGTGGTTCGCAACCTTATTGAGACCAGGGCCTAGTCAATTCTTCCAAAATGTACATGCCCCAACAGCAAAAAAAGGTTAATACCTACACAATAAAAGTTTGGAACTGCAAAAATATGTATTGAAATGATGGAAGGCCAACTAGAGGCTTAATATCCTTGCTTTATTCCTCCATCCAGGGTAATGTTGACCTCTAGGCTCCGACATACTGTACACTTTGGGAGTGTGACTTTGAGACTACATTGCCTCCTGAAACCTTGAAAATAATATATATTATATATATATATATATATATATATATATATATATATATATATATATATATATATATAAATAAAATAAGGGAAGCTCTGTTTAAAAGAGTTGTAAAGGAAAACATTTATTTGCCTAAAATTAATGGCCCAGATTCAGAGAGAATTGGATTCTCGTAGCGTATCAGAAATACACTACGCCGCCGTTTTTTACCTGGCTCTACGTGGAATCCAGGTAGATTTTGTCCAGTAAACGACGGCGGCGTAGTGTATTTCTCCCGTCGCAATCCATCTAGACGAGTAGGGGGAGTGAAGGATTTAAAATAGGCGCGTTCCCGCGGCGATCGAACTGCGCATGCTCCGTTCGCAAATTTCCCGCCGTACATTGCGCGAAATCACGTCGTTACGTCATTCGTTGTTTGAGTAGCGTCGTTTACGGACATTTCTATTCCCGAACGAGTTACGCAAAAAAAAAAATAATAATTTAAATTCGACGCGGGAACGACGGCCATACTTAACCACTTCCCGCCCGGCCAATAGCAGATTTACGGCCGGGAAGTGGTTATGAAATCGTGACTGGACGTTCTCAAATGTCTAGCACGATTTCAATGCCGCGCGCGCCCGTGGGGGCGCGCAGCGCGGCGATCGTTGATGTGGGGTGTCAGTCTGACACCCTGCATCACCGATCTCGGTAACGAGTCTCCGGCGGAGGCTCGCTACCACGTGATCAGCCGTGTCCAATCACGGCTGATCACGATGTAAACAGGAAGAGCCGCCGACGGCTCTTCCTCACTCGCGTCTGACAGACGCGGAAACAGGAGAGCCGATCGGCGGCTCTCCTGACAGGGGGGGTTCGCGCTGATTGTTTATCAGCGCAGCCCACCCTCGTATGCCCATACTAGACCACCAGGGATGCCCACACTGGCAGGGCAAAAAAAAAAACGTAAAAAAAAAAAAAAAACACAGGATAAAAAAATAAATAAAAATACAGGTAAAAAAAAAAAAAAGATGCCAGTCAGTGCCCACACATGGGCACTGACTGGCAACATATACATCAGTGCCACCCCTCAAAGTCCATCAGTGCCACCCTGCAGTGTGCTTCAGTGCCACCCCTCCGTGCCAATACATGCCCAGTGCCCACCTATCAGTGCCCATCTGTGCCACCCATAAGTACCCATCAGTGCCACCCATAAGTGCCACCCATGAGTGCCATTCTGTGCCGCCTATGAGTTCCAAGTGCCGCCTATGAGTGCCCATTAGTGCCGCCTAAGAGTGCCCATTAGTGCCGCCTAAGATTATTAGTTGTTGCGCAAAAAATAAAAACCGCAGAGGCGATCAAATACCACCCAAAGAAAGCTCTATTTGTGGGGAAAAAAGGACGCCAATTTTGTTTGGGTGCAGTGTAGCATGACCGCGCAATTGTCATTCAAAGTGCGACAGTGCTGAAAGCTGAAAATTGGCTTGGGCGGGAAGGTGCGTAAGTGCCTGGTATGGAAGTGGTTAACATGGGCTACGCAGGGCAAAAAAAACAACAAAAAAACTAAAAAAAAAAAACACAGGATAAAAAATAAAATAAAAATACAGGTAAAAAAAAAAAAAAAGATGCCAGTCAGTGCCCACACATGGGCACTGACTGGCAACATATACATCAGTGCCACCCCTCAAAGTCCATCAGTGCCACCCTGCAGTGTGCTTCAGTGCCACCCCTCCGTGCCAATACATGCCCAGTGCCCACCTATCAGTGCCCATCTGTGCCACCCATAAGTACCCATCAGTGCCACCCATAAGTGCCACCCATGAGTGCCATTCTGTGCCGCCTATGAGTTCCAAGTGCCGCCTATGAGTGCCCATTAGTGCCGCCTAAGAGTGCCCATTAGTGCCGCCTAAGAGTGCCCATTAGTGCCGCCTAAGATTATTAGTTGTTGCGCAAAAAATAAAAACCGCAGAGGCGATCAAATACCACCCAAAGAAAGCTCTATTTGTGGGGAAAAAAGGACGCCAATTTTGTTTGGGTGCAGTGTAGCATGACCGTGCAATTGTCATTCAAAGTGCGACAGTGCTGAAAGCTGAAAATTGGCTTGGGCGGGAAGGTGCGTAAGTGCCTGGTATGGAAGTGGTTAACATGGGCTACGCACCGTTAGACCAGCAAAAAGCTGGTCTAACAGTACGTAAAAAAAAACAGACTTAAGCGATTGCGAAGACCGCTCGTATCTTCGTGGATCGCCGTAAAAACACATTTGCATATCCCGACGCATCAAAACGACGCAAACTCCTCCCAGCGGCCGCAAAAATATCGCAGCGTAGATCCGAAGGCTTACAAAGACGTAAGCCTCTCGGATCGAAGCCCGAAGCCGCCGTATCATGGTTTGAGGATTCAAACTAGTGATACGGCGCGCGAAATTTGAAATTACTCCTGTCTAACACCAGTTAGACAGGCGTAATTGCTTTATGAATCTGGGCCAATGTCTGCAAGGTAGACAGACAGAATAGTGTAATTATTTTGTTAAAAAACAAGTAAATACCTATTAAATTCCTTCATCTATATCACCTCTGGTGTTCTAGTTTCTGTTCTCTCATTCACTTCCTGGTTTGCTGTGCTTGTTAATGTAAGAACTACATTTACCAGTATGCATTGCGGCATGCCCAGTAATTCACACCTCCTTGAAGTCTCTAACACGTAGAGAGCGTCCTGCCGCACAGATGTAGTTCCCAGGAGGGGGCGAGCACGTTACTGACCCCCACAGTAAAGCCTTTCTTCACGGTGGTGAGTAACAATCAGACAAGCAGGAAGTGAACAGAACAGAGAAGAAATAGAGCAACTTCTGAGCAAAAACGAACAATGAGGAAGTGAAAAGAGGAATGTCTGCAGGTAAAGGATGCTTATTAACAAATTTACAACCCCTTTAAATCCTCTCGTAATTTCCTAGCCTTGGAGAATTCCTTGAAAGTCTTGATAGTCTTGATGGTATTGCAATCCTGCCACGATAGCATGTTGTCTACCTATTTATTCTTCCTTGTTTCCGAGGTTTCCTGGAATATGAAGCACAACTGTTGGACGTGCCCTCAAGTTAGGAGATTGTGGATACGGGTTTACGCTATGGTCAATACAATACTTTTTACTAACCTCCGGGGAGTACTCTTGCATTAACCAATCAAACAGGTTACTCGTCGAGAATGTGTGATAATTATTAATTACCCATATTTTCACGGCGTCGAAACAGACGATAGCAAAGGCGTGGAAATCAGTGATTCTCAGGTTCGACAAGGTAAAACATTCCATACAAAGCACCATGATTAATGAAAAGCTTACAGCGATTCTTAATGATACCCATGATAAATGTTTATGTACCTGGCAGGCTTGGCTTGATTACTTCCCACCCTCTCAATTGACTGTAAGCTTTCTGGAGCTTTGATTATATGTGCCATTTTTTCTCTTTTCTCTGGAGTCTCCCTCTATCCCTTCTCTCCCCTTCCCCTTTTTCTCTTCTCTTATCCCTTTATCTCTCTTGTCTCCTCCTCTTGCTCCTGTTTTTTTTTTTTTTTCTCTGTTTCTCTCTCCTTTCCCTTTTTTTGCCTTTCCTTTTTATTATCTTTCCTTATCCTCACTTACCTATAGGTGACCACAAGCACATTTTTATATCCCCCAGTGATTTGTATATTGCCAACCAGATCTGTGCCTTATTGTAGCTTTGCTTGATAATATGTCCATTGCCTTTCTTGTGATATTTTCCTAACTGTCTCTTGGTTCCGAAGCCTTGAAACGAATGTGTTCCTGTTAATTTTCAATACATGATGGGTTATTTTTTTAGCATCACCTGTTTCAATCAACAGTCCTTGCTAAGAGCCGGTTCACAATGGGGCGGCACGACTTCGGGGTGACTCGGCAAGGCGTCCTGAAGACGACTGTATAGCAGTCAATGCAAATCGCCCCCGAAGTCGTACAAGAACCTTTTTCTAAGTCGGTTCTATTGAATAGAATGGTACGCGACTTGTCAGGCGGCTGAGTCGCCTGACGGGTCGCCCCATTGTGAACCGGCTCTAACTCTGTTGGTGAGTAGAGCATGTTAGATTTTAGCAACTTTGGTAGTTGGGTGCCACTATGGTAGGTTGGGGGTTCTGCAGCTGGCTGAAGAACTGGTCCGGTAGTAGGCCATGGCCTGGTGGTTGAGAAGCACTTCTCCAAGGTGTGTGGTAACCTTTTAAAAACTCATGGTGTGTGGAAAAAGTCAAAAGAGTCAGGATCTATTGCAGAACCTTCTCACCAATAATGTTCCAGACAGATATTAGAAGCTGGTTGCTAAAGCCTGGTACACACTACTGCCATGTACACACGGTCAGAATTTCCAAAAAGAAATGTGCGATGTGAGCTTTTGTTCGGATATTCCGTCTATGTGTAGGCTCCATCGGACATTGCTGTCGGAATTTCTGACAACAAATGTTTGAGAGCTGGTTCTCAATTTTTCTTACAACAAAAGTTCTTGTCGGAAATTCCGATCATCTGTATGCAATTCCGACGCACAAAAATCCTTTGCTCGGAATCAATTTGACGCATGCTCGGAATCATTGAACTTCATTTTTCACGGCTTGTTGTAGTATTGTACGTGACCGAGTTCTTGACGTTCAGAATTTCCTAAAACATTTGTGTGACCGTGTGTATGCAGGACAAGTTTGAGCCAACAATCTGTCGTAAAAAAATCCACGGTTTTGTTGTCGGAACGTCCGATCGTGTGTATACTGTTTCTTTTTTTCATTCAACCCAGTGGGTTGAATGGAAAAAAAGATGACAGTTTGGTCGGAGCCACTGTACTAACAATCCGATGTTAGCACAGCAATCTCCCCTGCTGAGTTATTGTGTTCTGACAGGGGGACTTCTGTTGGAACCAGCTGCTATACACACAGGCCGAATGTCGGATGATTTCTATTGAACTGCTCGATGTCGCCCGACATTTGGCCCATATGTACTAGGCATAACTCCATTGAACTGACTTTGTTAATAGCTAAAATGCAAATTGTGGTTGCCCAGAACCTTTAATAATCAAATCAATGCATAACCAGTGAATGGTGTGGTATTCAACATTCAGCTTTACCACAGCACTATTATTAGAAGGTGTTGTCAGCAGCAGATACATTACTGTGTATCGCTGTCATCGAGAAGGTTCAGTGCTGAATTAGATGCTATTCTCTGATTTTATCATTATGTGTCTGACATTCTTTCTCCAGTCTTAATGAGCATTGTCTACCACCGTGAGACACTTTATGACTCTCCTCCTCTCCTTCCCCTCATTATATACTAACTGATTTCCTTTTCTGCATCCTGGTATCCCTTGAGACCACCAATCCTGGCATTAAATGTCTGTTTTCTTATAAGACATACAGTATAATAATGGTGATGTATCCGCTGAAGCGTGGTGCGATAAATACCTGTTTTTCTCTGAATATATTTGTACCGATCTATGCTAGTATTTTTGGGTAAAGATCTGGTGCCCACCCTGAAGCCCTTTATTACATATTGTTCAGCCCTTGGCCCCAAGCAGCCAGTAGTCAGTGTTTTCTTGCTTACTTGTGTTGCACCATCTAGTGTGCTAGATGTACATAGTTGTTAGTGTAGATCAATTTTGGCTTGGATGAGAGCCAGGCCTGGGTCAGGGTTGAGAGGCTCAGGGAGGCTGAAAAACCCACCTCTGGTACTTTCCTATACTTGCTGGAAACTTGGAGAAGCTTCCAGAAGAATGGGAAGGAGGTTAGGAGGAGCTGCTTGGAGTATTGATGAGGGCTCTACCCAATCCCTAGCAAAATGGGCTGGCAAGGGGCAGGCCACCTCATAAATACTCTGGGGTCATACCAGCAGGGGCAGTCGGATGGAAGATGAAGTGGAGATGAGACTGTGGGTGGCCCTTGAGGGTACTCCCTAGTCTTGGGGGGGGTGACCTCAGGCCTGGGGCTCAGGTGCTTGTGGGACCCTCTACAACACACTGAGGAATCCATCCTGGATGCATCGGAGCAGGTGTGAGGATAGCGGGAGGGAGTCAGCAGAAGACAGGCAGAAACTTGGACACATTATTCATACTGGACTGTGCCTCCCCAAGTAACTGTGACAGTCACACATAAATCTGTTGCTGTCCAGCAGCTGCGGGTAGCTGTCTGGGGGCAGGTTCGACTTTACTGGGGGACAGGGTGATGGCGTCAGCAACAGCAATTTGGCCACACCCAATGTTTGCTGCAGCACACAATGCGCACAGCATTACTACTCCCCTTGGGGCACCCAAAGGTGCCCCATGCTGTTAAAGTGTTCGGGTTTGGCTTGAACAAAGGGTGGCAACCCTACAGCTGGGTGGGCTGGTGAGTGTCAGTCTGGGAGGACTGTGGAGAAGTAGCCAGGAAGGCTAGTGAAATGGGCAGCTTCAGCTAGGCAGGCTGGCAGGGCCTGAAGAGGTGGTGCTGGAATCAGTAGTCACAGGGATCTAAGCTGGACACTGAACTTTGCTACACAACCAAGGGGCCCCGGGGGCACTGTTTGTAAAGGGCTTTTTCTTAGATATCTGACTGTTGTTTTTTTGTCAGATTCAATATTAGTGTGCAAGCTGGAATTCTGCAAGCAAGTAAGTACTGGAGGAGTGTATATAGAGACTGTATATAGAAGAGTTGTCCCTTAAGAGTTTTATGAAGTCCAGTGGACATCCCATATTTTTCCTAAGCCCTATCAAAGTTATAATCCTTTAATAAATAACAAAGCAAAGCTTTGGACTGTTTTATGACTCTGAGTGCCTGTGAAGATGAGGTGTGCATGGCTGTGCAGGGTGTGGGATCCCATTTCACTACGTGGGGTGTGCTACATTTGTGATCAGAGCATGCAGTGCCAGGACAAGGTCATCCAGCGCCCAGGGCAAAGATGCCAACTGCAACCCCCCCCCCCCCTCCCTCCCCATATATGATGTGCAAGCTTCCTACACCCAGCAGTCACTCACTTGTTAAAATCACTGCCACTATAATTTTTCCTGTCGGCCTTACAATAAAAAGAAGGCGGCCCAATGCCTACAGTGAACCATTGCGCCCAGGGCAACCTTCCCTCCTGCCCACCCCTTATCCTAACCCTCAGAGCATATATATATATATATATATATATATATATTATATATATATATATATATATATATATATATATATATTATATATATATATATATATATATATATATATATATATATATATTGTGAACTTTGGGGGTTCTTTAGCTCCGCGAGACAAGTGAGTAAACCGTGTCAGTAAAGCAAAGGGTCTTTATTGACGATCAAAACAAAACAAAATAATGCTTTCTTCAGCACCATAAAAACGTCATAACAAAAGTCCTGCTTGTTTCCAGCATAAATTAGAAAAGTCTTTCTTCAGCACAGCAAAACAGACAATAAGAAAGGCACATACGTTTTAGTAAGAAGTCCTCCAGTCCTTCCCTGCAGACACAGCTTCACCTCCAAACTACTCCACCCTCTGTCAGGACTTCCTTTCCTTTTAACTCACTTCCTGGAAGTGGTTAACCCCTTGCGTGCCTGAAGCCAGCGGTCAGAAGGGGAGGCTCTCTTCCCACCCAATTGTCACTTCAGAGCCTCCGAAATCCCGGACCCCCAAATATCATTAAAAGAAGACAGAGAGGACTTTAAGCCCGTCCTCTCTGGATCCATTTTATCTATCCGGGACCTCTCACCCCCTTCAGGGTGACCTCCTGAACCTGTGTTTCAAATGGCCCAAACTCCAAAAATCGGCGCTATGTAGCGTCCATCCAGGACCCAACCCTGGCGTCCTGTACATATCCCCCCCCCTCTGCCTCAACGCGGAGGTGTTGGAGGCACCACTCGCCATCATACAGTGGACTCGGGAGAGGGCATCGGCATTCTGATGCTGTCTCCCGGGTATGTGCTCCACCACAAAGTTAAACTCCTGCAGAGACAGAAACCACCTAGTTACCCTGGCATTGGTGTGCTTGTTCTGTCTCATCCACGTAAGAGGAGCATGGTCTGATATGAGGCGAAACTTCCTACCTAGGAGAAAATACCGTAGGGAGTGAGCTTCTGGGATACAGTAGGGTTTAAGCCTGACTGTCACCTTGGGCTCGGTCACAATGTCATGCTCGATGACGTTGGTGAGTCCTGGCAACCCTGAAAACATGTCCCCATTTCTTTGCAGAAACTCTTTTACTTGCTGGGTGTGGGGCCTAGTTAGGGTAGCTGCAACCTGCACCAGGTCGATCCCTACCTGGTCCCCTGACTGTACCGCCACCACTGCGGACACCGGTTCTCTGTCTTTCCAGAGCTTTAACAAATTTATGTGATAAATTTGGTAGGGTTTTCTTTTCCCTGGTTGGTGTACCTTATAGTTTACCTCACCCACTTTCTCCACTATTTCAAACGGACCTTGCCACTTGGCCAAGAACTTGCTTTCTACCGTTGGTATTAGGACAGCTACCCTGTCACCTACTTGGAGCTGTCTCACTTTAGCCGACCGGTTATATACCCTTCTTTGGGCATCCTGAGCCTTCTGCATGTGCTCTCTTACCAGTGGCATCACTTTAGCCACCCTTTCTCGCATTTGAGAAATATGTTCCACCACGGTTTTGTGCAGGGAGGACTCACTTTCCCATGTTTCCTTTACCAGATCAAGCAACCCCCGGGGCCTCCGTCCGTACACTAGCTCAAATGGTGAGAAACCCGTGGATGCCTGTGGTACCTCCCGGATAGCAAACAATAGGGCAGGGAGCAACATATCCCAATCTTTCCCGTCTTTCTGGATGACTCTTTTTAACATAGACTTCAGAGTTTTGTTAAACCTCTCAACTAGGCCATCGGTCTGCGGGTGATAGACGGACGTCCGCAACTGCTTAATCTGAAACAGCCTGCATAAGTCCGCCATCACCTTTGACATAAAAGGGGTGCCTTGATCTGTTAATATTTCCTTGGGGAACCCAGTTCGTGAGAACATTTGAAACAATTCCCAGGCAATGGCCTTAGAGGAAGTTTTTCTCAACGGGACTGCTTCTGGGTATCTAGTGGCATAGTCCAGGATAACCAATATGTATTGGTACCCCCTTGCTGACTTTACTAGGGGTCCTACAAGATCCATAGCGATCCGTTCAAATGGGACCTCAATAATTGGCAAGGGTACTAGGGGGTTTCTATAGCGGGCACTGGGGCAGTTAACTGGCAAACAGGACAAGACTCACAATATCTTTTAACCTCAGCCTTCACCCCTGGCCAGTAAAACCGGTCGGTTATCCTGGCCTCCGTTTTCTCCGCCCCCAGGTGTCCTCCCAGTGCGTCGTTGTGGGCTAGGTGAAGGAGCATTCGCCTATACGGTTGAGGGACCAGCAACTGCTCTATGGGTTCCCCTCGGCTCTCAACCACACGATAGACCAGGTCCCCCTTTAATGCAAAATGAGGAAACCTCTGATCTGCACCTGGTATTTGTGAAGCCCCATCAATGACAGAAACCTGCTCTCATGCGTTGACCAAGGTAGGGTCCTGTAACTGGGCGGTGCCAAACGCACCCCTGGGTACGTCCAGGTCTGGATGCACTGGCCTCTGGGATGTTTCCCCCTCACCCTCCTTAACCGGGGCAAGCTCTTCGTCATCCTCCCCCAGCATGACTTGTAATGGGGATACTTCCCCCCCCTCAGAGGTCAACTCGGTTTTCAGACCGGACACAGGACTATCATTAGCTAAGATTTTCTGCAACGTCATTATCACTAACAAGTCTCTCCACATTAGAGGGGTGTGTTGGGGAGGTTTCAGGCCCAGATTCCCCAGACTCTGTCCCTTCCAAACTCAGTGCCCTTCGTTCTCCAGGCAGACCCGTCTGTACCTGGTTCCATAGTTCCAAAAATATTGGACAGTCCCGCCCTACTATGATATCATGTATCAAGCTATTTACCACCCCAACCTCCTGGGTAACCAAGGTTTGGCCATAGGACACAGTTACTGGGACCAAGGGGTACTCCTTGGTGTCCCCATGGATACACACTACCCATAGGGTCTTAGTTACTGGACCAATCCTTCAAAGTATCCTGGCATGTACCAGCGTGACCATACTACCAGAGTCCAGTAGAGCCCTGGCAGGAAGGTGGTTTACCCACACTTCACACTCGAACTGTCCGGAAGCCAGGTCAAGATGCGTGGCACACGCTCTTTGCGCATAAAAAGAGCTTCTTCGGGCAGCCCCACAATCCATAGGCTCCCCCTGGAGCGGGCACTGTGCCCGAGTATGCCCCCAGGACGGACATCGCCAACACTGTATATCTCCCATCTTTGGCACAGGAACTGACCTCCGTGGTTCTATGGCAGTCGGTGTAGACCTGCGGACGCCTACATCTGGCAAGGCTTCTCTTCTCGGGGTGGTGGCTGGCCTGGGTGTTCTTGGCGTGGGTTCCCGTCGCTTGGCAGGTCCGAGCAGGTCCTCCACCACGGTGTACCGTTCGACCAGCTCGACTAGCTGGTCAGCGTTGGTAGGGTTTCCATGGCTTACCCAGCGCTGTAGGTCATCTGGTAGGGACCGTAGGTACCAGTCCATCACCACTCTTTCCACCATTTGTGGGCCTGACAATTTTTCTGGCTGCAGCCATTTTTTAACTAACTGAATTAGTTCATGCATTTGGGACCTGGGTGGTCGGTCAGGTTTGTACCGCCAGCGATGCACCCTCTGAGCCCGGACAGCTGTGGTCACTCCCAGGCGGGCCAAGATCTCGGCTCTTAGACGTTCATAGTCTCTGATGTGCTCGGCTGGGAGGTCAAAATAGGCCCTTTGTGGGTCACCAGTGAGAAAAGGGGAAACAATGCCGGCCCATTGGTCCCGGGGCCACCCTTCTCTCTCAGCTATCCTTTCAAAGGTGGTGAGAAAGGCTTCCACGTCATCGCTGGGCTTTAGTTTTTGCAAGAAATGGCTGGCTCTCACAGACACTGGGTTGCTAACGGCAACGGCCGATTGCTCTTGTCCCTGAGCCAGCCGCTGTACTGCCTCCTGCAAGGCAGCCACCTGTGCTTGAGTGGACTCCTTCTGGGCTGTAAACTGGGCGGCTAGCAGCCGTGTGTTTTCCTACTGCGCAGCTATAGCCTGTGCCAGGGCCTGCTGCTGCTGAGCCATCGCTTCCTCATGGCGACGGTTGGCGTCTGCTGACGCTTGCTGCTGGGTCACGGTGGCTTGTGCCAAAGCCTTAATGACTTCTTCCATGTCTTTGCGTGCTGTTTGTAATGTCTGGGCTGACTTCACCCAAGACATGCCATAAGTACACCGTCTCTTTAAATGTCAGTTTTTTTTAAACGTTTTTTGCGCCTGCAAATGCACTTTGCCCGCATTCGACACCAGTTGTGAACTTTGGGGGTTCTTTAGCTCCGCGAGACAAGTGCGTAAACCATGTCAGTAAAGCAAAGGGTCTTTATTGACGATCAAAACAAAACAAAATAATGCTTTCTTCAGCACCAGAAAAAAGTCATAACAAAAGTCCTGCTTGTTTCCAGCATAAATTAGAAAAGTCTTTCTTCAGCACAGCAAAACAGACAATAAGAAAGGCACATACGTTTTAGTAAGAAGTCCTCCAGTCCTTACCTGCAGACACAGCTTCACCTCCAAACTACTCCACCCTCTGTCAGGACTTCCTTTCCTTTTAACTCACTTCCTGGAAGTGGTTAACCCCTTGCGTGCCTGAAGCCAGCAGTCAGAAGGGGAGGCTCTCTTCCCTCCCAATTGTCGCTTCAGAGCCTCCGAAATCCCGGACCCCCAAATATCATTAAAAGAAGACAGAGAGGACTTTAAGCCCGTCCTCTCTGGATCCATTTTATCTATCCGGGACCTCTCACCCCCTTCAGGGTGACCTCCTGAACCTGTGTTTCAAATGGCCCAAACTCCAAAAATCTGCGCTATGTAGCGTCCATCCAGGACCCAACCCTGGCGTCCTGTACAATATATATATTATGGTTTGGAATAGCTTGTATTGTGTAATAAGGGGACAAAAGTAGAGACAGTAGAGGAAAAGGTTCCCAGTGCAGTCTGGTAAAACCGGTTCCACCACTCCGCTTCCTTTCCAGTGTCCTGTAGGAACTGTATTGTAAAGGTCTGAAAGTCCCATTCTGTGATGTATGTTTTAGACTACAAATCCCAAGATCCTCTGCCCTCTGCATAGAAGTCAATAGACATAGGCTTTCCTGGCTATAGTTCTCCCTCTGCTGACTGGAGGGAATAGTGCAACATAACATTCAGCATAACAGCAGAAAGTGAGAGTTTACCGATTGTTAAAAGAAAAATGTCTCCTTCTCGATGTTTCTGTACTCTCGCACCTAGCTACACATATATATATACTGCAGCCCTCAAAATTTCCACTCGCCTGCTAGCATTTGGCATATGGATTTAAGCTGGGGGCGAGTGATGACAGGGCTACATGACCAATCTCCCTCCAATCTGTGCCTACACTTAGAGTCCCGATGAGATTGGCGGCCGAAGAGGAAAGGTGCATGCTCGGGAAAAGTAGTCTGGTGAGCCGCGCACAGGCAGAGCAGTACACAGGTGATCTCCTTACAATTCTCATTAAGCCATTGGACCTAAAAGTATGACCTCTCTGAGCCTGCCCCCCTCCCCCCGACCAATGTAGCTGGAGAGCAGAAAGTAAGGTGGAGGATTGGGAAAATTGAAAATTGAGAGTGGCAGCCTTCCAGTTTGTGCAGTTTTCTTCTCCTTGTGCTCTATGTAAGTGTCCAACAGTTCAGCCTGAGCACTGTGAACAGACTGATCTCAATGTGTGCTGTGCGGTGTTAGTGTGTGCTGTGCTATGGTGTCAATGGCTGTGCAGTTGTGTGGATCTCAGCGCTGGATTGTACTCCCTCCAGCTCCTCTCCTCACTGCCAGCCTGAATAAAAGGGGGAAGTGGGGACATGTAAGCGTGGAGCCGCACACACAGGCTCCTGATGATGAGATGAATGTGAGAGAGAGAGAGAGAGAGAGAGAGGGTGGATGGGAGTTGCAGAGGAGACAGCAAGAGAATGGGGAAGAGACCCAGTTCTATTGCCCTGTCCCTCTGGTCTGACCCCAGTGCCCTGTCCCTCTGGTCTGCCCCTAGTGCCCTGTTCCATTTTGTTAAAGTTGTTGTTAGTAATATTTAATTTTGTAACTTGGTTCTGCATAAAACATTTAACAGTGTCATTCCATGAGATAATCTATGAGGGTGTGTTTACGGGTGCAATTAGGCGCAGGGCAGTGTATGAATTGGGTGGGGCAACTGGTGGCGAGTAACTCTTGAGGCCTGGCTAGTAGCTCAGGACTTGAAATTTTGAGCCTGTATACTGCATATAGCAAAAAAATGTTTAGAAAATTCTGCAAATAGTATTTGATCAAACAAAATGGTTGCTCTCTTGCGTCAGAGTGACAGGCCAATTTTACCTTTATTTACCTTTAATTGTCATCGACCCCTGGGAGGGAACGTTTCATGCACCTACTAACACGACCTAGCAGAAAATAGATCAAATCGATCTTTGAAGTCTTTTTGGAACCGTTCTTAACTCTATTCTACTTTGTTGCAATGGATTATGGGATACAGAAGCTACATTACAGGCCTCAAAAAAACCTTTGCGTTTCCAGCGGTCTCCAAAGGTTCGATACTCTACCTGTAAGAAAGAACTCTGTTTCATGTGTGTCACCCAGCAGCAGAGGCATCAAAGCAAACTCTAGGGGAGGGTTTTAAATGATAGGAACCTAAAGACCATTGTGTCAGATAATGCCTCTCCTGAAGACATCTAGCTGAAAGCTGAGATATTTTTTATTTTTTTTTGCACAATGCCCGTTCTACAAATCTCATCTATCTTGCCTTTTCTATGACTACAGCACGGATTCTGCACAGCTGGAATGAGCCACACACTTATCTGATAAACTTCACAGAAAATCTGACACATCAAAGATCCTTCTGTAGCCTATAACTTTCAAAAATGCCAATTTATTGTGTGGGGAACACAGATAATTTCTAAAGAGCAGCTTTGGGTAATCTGCACCATCAGTCAGCGAAAGGCTAATGCCATAAAGGTAGCATTGCAGCTATGCTAAAATCAGAGCTCCTGCTTAAAGGAAAACTCCACTTTAATTAGAATATTTTATTCTAAGATATACATTATTAACAATATAAAAACATTGGGCCAGATTCTCAGCGGCGATACGCCGGAGTATCTCAGATACCCCGTCGTATCGCCTTTTTTTTTGCCTCGTATCTATGCGAGTGATGCTTAGCATCACTTTTGCATAGATACGCTGCAACATCCGACAAGTGTAAAACCATTACACTTGCGGATCGTAGGTGTAATGACAACTCCGGCCACTAGTTGGCCTTTACGTTGTTTTCTCATTTGCCTATGCAAATGAGGCTAGTACGCCGATTCCTGATCGCTTTTACGCCGCCCCGTCGTCGCGTACGTCGTTTTCGTCCGCGTAAGGTTACCCCAGCTTCTATGTGGAGTAACCTTACGAAGTTCCGTCGGATGCCGTCGGGTGCCGTCGGATGCCATGTTAAGTATGGCGTCGGGTCAGCGTCGGCTTTTTCCGTCGCTTACGTTGTTTTACTAACTCGTTCGCGAATAGGGAGTTGCGTAAATGACGCTCACGTCATTTTGACGTCGGTTTCAACGACGCTTTCCGACGTGAGCTGGAGCATGCGCACTGGGCTTTTTCCCCGGCCGGCGCATGCGCAGTTCGTTCGATGCGGGGGCGCGCTTCATTTAAATACAAGCCACCTCATTTGAATTACGCGGGCTTACGCTGGGCCATTTTCGCTACGCCAACGCAAACGACGGAGCAAATGCTTAGGGAATACGGCACTTGCTCTAGTACGATGCGGCGGCGTAGTGTAAATGGCCCATTATATATATATATATATATATATATATACACATACACAATATATATGTAGCGCTCCTGTACTTCCAAGTACGGACGCTATTTAAATTAAGAGGGGGATTTAGAGAGGGAGAGAGTTACCTAGCTCTCAGAACTCTGTTCTGGCTGGGCTGGGCTGGGCTGTGTTGTCGTTTCTCTCTGTGTTCCTGGGGTGCTTTGCCACCCCGGGGCGTCAGGTGGCGGCAGTGGAGTTTAGGTAGGAGCGCTTTCTTGCCAGCAGCCAATCAGAGGGGTTTTTCCCTCGCGGGGCATGCTGGGGGAGGGTACTTCTAGAGAGACGCCATTTTCAGCGGGAGAGTTCGTGGTTGGATCCGGGTGCGGCATCCACCTTCAGGGTGTGCGCACATCACGGGGCCCCGGCGATGGCCTACCAGGCCGGGGCACACGTGCCACGCGTTATCTTTGATTCCGGGACCATGTTGGCCCGGAGCGACTGAAGCTACGATGGGACCCAGTGACTTATTGGGTCCCCTCCATCTAAAGAGAAGATCCCAAGCGAGTTGTGCTGTTCGGTGGGGAGACAGTCTGAGGAGAGCCAAGAGGCAGGTGATCCAATAGGGCCTAGACAAGCCCTCGGAGTTCGAGGTGACTGGACACTGGGAGTTTGTCTAATGGCAACCTGTCAGTCGGTGACCAAAGCTAAGAACTACCTGAGGGAGATTCAGGCAACTACTTTCATTGAGAAGGAATCGCACCATTAGACTGCGTTCCAGAGCAAGGGCCTGTGGCAGAGGTCCCACTCCTATTTCTATTTGAGCCAAGTCTGTGGCAGAGACTTGTTCTCCTTCTCAAGGTTCCGAGTGATACCCTGGCTGCCAGTTCTGTGAGAGAGACTGTCCGGGTACACTACACCCACTCCAGGCTGGAGTGGCGACGAAGCAAAAGTATCGTTGAAGCAGGACTGCTTCTGTATGGTTAAGGCCTGAATCTGCAATTCTCCTTTTTACCAATCTTTCTCTGTCTATTTAAGTTAATTGTTGCCGTGTTTGGCAAGAGAATAAAAGCACAGAAAACAACACCCTGCTGTTTGGGCATTCTGTCATTGCTCACATCACCTCATCATGATCATACCCCTAGACACATCACAGAGGTAACACGCCATCCCAAATCTATCCAGCGGCTCCTAAAGGTTTAGCGCTTCACATATACATACATATATATATATATATATATATATATATATATATATATATATATATACACATATATACATACACACACACAATCCATTACCAAAAATATTAGGACACCTGCCTTTACAGGCACATGAACTTTAAATGAACTTTAAATCCATTGCCTGGCGCTGCTGTCAATCACATCGAGTTACACGGTGCGCAGAGGGGCGGTGCCGAGTGATACAGTGAGCGGCTATGGCCGCTTGCTGTATCACAGGAGCGTGCCCGCAATTACTCACCACCATGCGAGCTCTTGCGGGGAGGACCAGAGACAGCCGCCGAGGGACCCCAGAAGACGTGGATCGGGGCCACTCTGTGCAAAACGAACTGCACAGTGGAGGTAAGTATAACATGTTTGTTTAAAGGAAGAGCAAAGGAGAGCGGGACTTTAACTGAAGTATGTGCGGGAAAAGCTTGAAATGGTAAATAGATTATGATCATTTAATACTTTCATATAATGTATCGTACATAACTATATTACATTATCGTAGAAGATCATAATTACACAGTATTCAATACTTATATAGATAGATTCAAATTCATGTCAACAAAAAAACAAAAATGATAAGGTTAAAATACATAGGGGTCAATTCACAAAGAGAAACGTTATTGTTTTCCTTCAGTTGTTAAATTACCGCCCCTTATTTAAGGCTTGCAAACATGGTATTCACGAAAGCTAAAATCGTTATTCAACATAGTCGTTATGGTTTTCAACTGACTCGTTATCCAATCGTTATACATCAAAGCGTAAAAATAACGTCTAAGGGCCAGATTCACATACATTGGCGCATATATTGACCGGCGTAGCGCATCTCCTTTACGTTAGACCGGCTCAATTTAGAGGCACGAGTACCTATCCTTGTAGTATTTGCGCACAAATTCCGTAAATTCCGTAAATTCCGAGGCGTAAGGCAGAGTAATTCAAACTGGGAAGGACGTGGGCGTGTTCCATTGAAATGAGCCGTGACCCCATGCAAATGAAGGTCCGGCCGGATTGCGCATGCGCGCATGAAGCAGACTATGGTCAGCACCTCTCTGCGCATGCTCAGAACTTGGCACGGTGCAATCAGTGAGATTGGAACTAGGCCCGGTCAACTTAGTGAGCTACGCACAGTGCTTAAATAGGCAGAGAGAAACGCCCATCCTTTGCAAAAGTATATCCATTTGTTTCCCTTCCTACAGCAAGGTGCTTTTGTTCTGTTGTTTGTTAGTGTTTGTTGGTTTGTGACGTGTCTTTGAGATTTTTGGAGAGTGTTTTGGAGAGTGATTTGGAGAGTGATTTTTGGTGAGTGTTTTGGAGAGTGTTTTGGAGAGTGTTTTGAAAAGTGATTTGGAGAGTGATTTGGAGAGTGTTGTGTGAACATGAGTGAGAGGAAGAGAAAATTAAAATTTTCCTTGCGGGAGAAGGAAATAATTATCAGGGCCATTACACAATATGGGCAATTCCTGCACGGCCCGGAGAGTGCCAACACCCCCCCGGCCAGGAAGAGTCAGATTTTGCAGGACATCGCTGACGAGGTAAATGCTTTGGGGGGTGAGACCCGGACACGCCAGGGTATCCAAAAGAAGATCAATGATCTCCGGCGTGTGGTCCATGGGAAGCTGGCCAAGATTGCAGCACATGGCAGGGGCACTGGAGGGGGCCCACCATGCGCTGACTGAGGAGGAGCGTGCGGTGGCCCAGACCTTCAACAGGCAGCAAGTGGAGAGGCTGTCTGGCTTTGACTCCATTGAGGAGGACGTGAGGACAGGTAAGGTTGTTTTTTTTTTTTCTATCTGGTGTGTAGCATGTGTGGGGGGGGGAAGGGAATATGTGGCAAGTGTGTGGATCCTCCAAACTGTGAATGTTTTGTGTCATCCACAGATGTGTAGGAGGGTGCTGGGCCATCTGGCCTGTCCGCACCATCCCCGGGACAACAGGGAAGGCCGGAGTCCTCTGAGGAGGTTGAGGAGGAGAAGGAGGAGGAGGAGTTTGAGGAGGAGGTCATGTCAGGGAATGACTTCATGTTAATTTTGGAGGAGTCTTCCCCTATGGCTGGCAGCAGCCAGGCCTCCATCAGGGATAGCCCCTCCCACTCCTCCCCCAACAGGGCTCCCCCCCAAGGGGCTCCCCTTCTCCCTGGCCACAAGCCTCATCTGGAGGCAGGAAGGCGACCCACAAGACCAGGGGGGTGGCCGAGGTTCTGCCTGCAAATCTGAGAAGGGACCAGGCCCTTCAGACCCGCCATCTGGGACAGATCAGCCAGACTTTGGGGCGGATGGAGGAGAGCCTGTCCTCCATAAAGGATTCAGTTGGGGACATGGCCTGCAACTCCCGGTCTCTGATCAATTGCCAAAATGAAATGCAGGCTACCACAGCAAGCATTGGTCAGGATGTGCTGGCCCTCGGTCAGGATGTGCGGGCCCTTACCCAGGCTATCCAGGCCAATACGGCAACCCTCAATGCTGACCTGACCAGAATTGCCGTGGCCTTGGAGGGCAGGCCGCCAGGTAGACAGAGACCAAGGGATGCTCCTCCTTCCCCGGATTATCCCCCCCCCCATGAGTCTCCCCTGAGGAGTCGGGGCCGTGGCCGCCCCAGGCCTGGGTCACGCCAGCGGCGGTATTTTTTTTTTGGCTTTTCTGTGTTTTCTTTGCTGTGCATTTGTTTTTTTTGCTGGACATTTTTTTTTGGCTGGGCTTCTTTTTTTTTTTTTTTTGCTGGGCATTTTTTTTTTTGCTGGGCATTTTTTTTTTTGGGGATTATGATTTTTTTTCTGTTTGTGAATGATTTTTGAATGTGGGGGTGACATTCCTGCCGGAAAAGGGGTGTCACCATCGGTTTTGGTGGAGAAGGGATCCCCAGGACCAGGGAGAAGTGATCCCCAGGTCCGTGTGAATGGTGTATGAATGTACAGTGACATAGTTGGAGCCATGGCGTGGCGTTGCTGCTCACAAGTCCTGCATGGTGGGCTTGTGCTAATCCAATGTGATGAGGATGTGGTGTGTGTGATCTAGGGACCACAGTGGTGTGCATGCATGCATTCTCATTGTTTAACGTGCAAAGATGCCTAATGTGGGCTGTCTCCTGGCTGCTCTTCCCTCAGAAGACGGGGTAGCCTCGGTTAGGGGGGGATTGTCTGGTTCGGGGGTCAGGTCATCACATATGTCAATCTCCAGGCCCTTTCTCACTGCGAAGTTGTGCAGCATGCAACATGCACCGATGATCTGGCATACAAAGTTTGGGGAATACAACAGGGTACCCCCAGACTTATCCAGGCTTCAGGAGGCCAAAGGTGCGCTCCACCTCTGCACAGGTACGTGCGTGTGCTTCATTGTATCTTTCCTCTCCTGGGATTTGGGGGTTCCGGATAGGAGTCATGAGATGGGGTCCCAGTGCATATGTAGAGTCATCTGGAAGGGAAAAGACAGGAGGATGTTAGTAGTGCATGTGCCCCTTGTGATTTCTGCATCATGGGGGGGGACAGTCATGCCTGACTCCCATGTCACTCACCAACCAGCCAGCTGTCCCCATACATGTTCTGTTTGAATTCTGTTGGGATGGGGCTATGATTGTATATGTAGCTGTCATGGCTGGATCCGGGGTGTTTGAGGCATTTGGCATCGACTATCACCTGTACGTTGCGGTATATGTGCTCTGTCTCACGGGGGGGGGGGCTGGAGTGCCACATCTGTGCAATCAATGGCCCCCACGGTGCGTGGGAATCTGGCAATTCTGTAGAAATCTGTCATTGCCTTCAGCCGCAGGTCCTCCTGGGTGGGTTTGATGATTTGGTTGGCCATGCGTCTGAGAATTGCAGGGATAACCTGGTGCACACATCTGCCAGCGTATTGTGGTAACATATAGTTGGAGCATGACGTTGTTAACTCTACGCGTTTCGCGACTTTAAGTCGCTTATCAGGCGCAAAGATGCATTGTGTTTCTGTTAAGACAAAAGCACAATTTAGGCTAGTTCAGGGCATCTTACATTCTGGGGACTGTGAGCAATCAAAGTCCCAGTTGGTACTTACCGGGGTATTCCCATGTAGCTGACATGGAAGTCGAGCCCAAACAGACCCCAATAGGCGTAGATCCTGCCAGAGGCAGGGTGCTGAATGGCAGACGGCTTCCCACACATAGAGGCACACACCCAGCATGGACAGGCATCTGGCAGGAAATAATATATGGACTTAGGTCAAGATAATGGGCCAGATTCAGCAACACTTGCGCTGGAGTATTTTCGATATGCGCCGTGTAACTGTGAAGATGCGCCGTCGTTTCTATGTGCCCGTACCCACCAAACTAGATGCGCCCAATAACGGGCCATTTCCGACCGGCGGAACGTTCCGATGCCAGAGTATCGTCAGCGCTTAATTTCGCTTGCCGCATCAGTCGCGCCTATTGATTTCCCCTGCAAATATGCAAATGAGGGATTTTTCCCAATTCACGAACGGATTAGCACCATACGCTGGCTACATGCGCCGCGCGTATCTCGTCCATCCGGCGCAAAGTTATTTCTACAAAAGGCTGCTTTATCTTTACTCCAGATGGCCACAGGTCAGCAGGAGAGCAGCTACAGCAGCGTTACCGACGATAAGAGCTAGCTGAGCACCCCCACTTGCAGGACAACATCTCTGTCCATACTTGTCTGTCAAATTTTACAGCCATGGAGGAAGACATCATAGGTCTCCATAGCCGAGATGACGGCTGACAGCTCCTGGCCATTAAAGTTCAGCTTTCTCCTGTGTGTTTGCGGGGAACGGGAGCAGCCATCTCAAAACAAAAGTAACATCACTGCGGGGAGGGGGAGCAGGATATACTTTAGTGCCGAAATGGCGCTTCTACGGGCGCATTTAAACGCCCAACGGAAGGCATTGCGCTGACGTTTCCCGTGAAGTGGTGCCGACGGAAGTTGTGAGCATGCGCACAAAGGGGGCGAGTGGAGCCTCACTCACTGCGCATGCTCCGTGGTTGATGCGCTGAACGTAAGCCTCTGCGCTGGGCTCCGCCCATCATTTACATATGATCACACCCACTTCCCCTTGCGTCCGGTTACGCCAGCGCATTATCGTTACTCTGGCGCAAGTTTACGCGCAACTGCTATGTGAATAACAGTACTTGCGCTGAAAGGGTCGTCAGAGTAACGTAAATGAGAAGCGTTACTCTGGAGCAAAGATGCTCCCATCTACCTGAATCTGGCCCAATGACTGCAGGTGAAAAGGGAGTGAAGTGCAAATTACTGGACAATTAGTGTTCGAAAGGAAAATAAATAAAAAAAAAGGAGAAAAAAAGAGAGAGAGAGAAAGAGAAGAGGCAAAAAGGTACATAAAAGGAGAAGGAAATAGTGTAAAGCTGAGTGCGTGTCAGTGAGAAAAACTAATGTGGAAAATGAGGGGGAAAAAAAGGGGGTTACCTGTAGAGTCAATAATGATGCGTGTATGCTGTGAAGTGCAATGAGCCAAATGCCTGAAATGGCATCAGGCAGGAAGTAATATATGGACTTGGGTCAAGATAATGACTGCAGGTGAGAAGAAAGTGAAGTGCAAATTTCTGGACAATTAGGGCTCATTTCCACTGGCGTTTTTACAGCCACTTTTCTGAGCGTTTTTTGCAGCTTAAAAACAGCTCTCCATGTTAGTCTATGGCCTCATGCCCACCATGACATTTTTGAGCTGTAGATGGCTGAGACGTTTTTAAGCTGCAAAAAAAAACGCAGGACCAGTGCGTTCTGAAGCTCCAGCAATAGAGCTGTAAAAACGCCAGACATTAAAAAACGCTCAAAAACGCGCAAAAACGCTCAAAAACGCTACCGCACCGTTTTTGAGCTCCAGCTCACAAAATAAACATGGACAGGCATTTTTAAGCTGTAAAAAAGGATAAAAAAAAGTGGCTGTAAAAACGCCAGTGGAAATGAAGCCTAATGCCGAGTACACACGATCACTTTTTGGGATGAAAAAAAACCGAAGTTTTATGTGAAGAAACAAAACAACGTTTTTCAAAATTAATTTTCCAAAACGACGTTGCATACACACCATAGTTTTTCCAAAAAGCTCTAGCAAAGCGTGGTGACGTACACCACATTCGACGGCACTCTGTTCCATTGAAGCTCCATCTCATAACTTGCCTCTGAGCATGCGCGGGTTTAAAAATGTCGTTTTCAACATCGTTTTGCCCACACACCATCACTTTTTATGACACAAAAAACGATATTTTGAAAAACGACACAAAGAATTCAAGCATGTTCAAATTTTTTTTTGGCCTTTTTTTTGAAGACATAAAACTACGTTTTGCCCACACACGGTGATTTTAAATGACCTTTTTGAAAACGTCGTTTTTTTTCATCACAAAAAGTGATCGTGTGTACGCGGCATTAGTGTTTGTAAGGGAAAAGGAAAAATAAAAGGGGAAGGAATTGGTGTAAAGCTGAGTGTGTGTCAGTGAAGAAAAATAATGTAAAGTCCCACTAGACTCTCCGCTTTTAAAATATAACATGTTTGTTATTTTAAAGGAAATTTAATTAAAAAAAGTACACACTGTTCAATTGTTGAAGACTTTTGTCCTAAAATCTTACTATTAGTACATTATTACTTTGATGTTAGATACCAGGGTTATGGCTGCAGCTAGATGGCTGCATAACTCTGGTATAACTTTTTCCCCCAGGTGCTGGTCTTACTTATAAAAATGGCCCAAGGAGCGGATCACCACTGGGTCGTTCCCCCTTTTGCTTTTGCTGATTTCTGGTAGTTTTCGGACTTATCTGGAAGCCTGAAAACCAATCCAACGCTGGTGGCGGATGGGCACAGATATGGAATGGGAAGGAAAGATGGCCTCCTCATCTCTATACCATTGGAGGACCAGAGCGATGTCATGACGTCACTTCCGGTTCTGGCCATATGTAAACAATGCCATTTTTTTAAGCAAAACATTATTATTTTTTAATTTTTCGTTCTTGATTTTTCTTTGCTTTTAAATGTAGAGGAGAGATGTGGGGTCTTTTAGACTCCACATCTCTCCATAAAGAGGACCTGTCATTCTGTATTGTTATCGCAAGAAATGTTTACATTCTTTGTAAAAGCAAAAAAAGTGAGCACATTTTTTTTTAAAGGGACAGTGTAAAAATTAAAAATAATGTCATAAAATACATTTTTTTTAACCACTTGCAGACAGCCGCACACATATATACGTTGGTAGAATGGCATACGTAGGCAAATGGGCATACAGGTAAGTCCCTTTTAATTTGCTGCCATGCGGGTCCCGCAAACTCAATGTTTGCCAGAGGCCCGCGATCGTGAGACCGACAGGCATTTCCCTGTTCTGCCTAGTGACAGGACAGTAATTTACTGCTCCCTGTCATCGGGAGCAGTGATTGCTGTCATGTCAGTAGTAGCCCATCTCCGCCCCGTTTGTGTCCGTCTGCTCAGCGGGGATCCTCCGTAAATCCCTGCTGAGCTGTCGGCTGACAGAGCGGTCCCTGCACACTGTGGAGACCGCCCTGTTTTTTCTCCACTCTCCCCCTATGGCGGAGCGAATGAACACGGACCATGTGTCCGTGTTCATCCGATCCGCTCTGCAGACGGAAGAAAAAATAGGGTTTTCTTCCATCTGCAAAAGCGGATCTTTCATCTTGTTCATCCGTTGACACCCGCAATCACATAGGCAGCCCTCACAATTTCCACTCGCCTACTAGCATTTGGCAAGTGGATTTCAGCTGGGGGCGAGTGATGACAGGGCTGCATGACCAATCTCCCTCCAATCTGTGCCTACACTTAGAGCCCCGATGCGATTGGTGGCCGAAGAGGAAAAGAGCATGCTCGGGAAAAGTAGTCTGGTGAGCCGCGCACAGGCAGAGCAGTACACAGGTACTCTCCTTACAATTCTCATTAAGCCATGGGACCTAACAGTATGACCTCACTGAGCCTGCCCCCCTCCCCCCACCAATGTAGCTGGGGGGCAGGGAGCAGGAAGTAATGAGTGAGGTGGAGGATTGCGAAAATGACCACTCCGGATGTCCCAGGTAGGCAGTGTAGCGCTCACTGAAAGTTGCCCTGACATGAGAGCTACAGCCTTCCAGTTTGTGCAGTTTTCTTCTACTTGTGCTCTATGTAAGTGTCCAGCAGTTCAGCCTGTGCTATGGTGTCAATGGCTGTGCAGTTGTGTGGATCTCGGCGCTGGATTGTACTCCCTCCCGCTGTGCTGCAGCTCCTCTCCTCACTGCCAGCCTGAATAAAAGGGGAAAGTGGGGACATGCAAGCGTGGAGCCGCACACAGGGGCTTCTGATGATGAGATGAATAGGAGAGGGAGAGAGAGGATGGATGGAAGTTGCAAGAGAATAGGGAAGAGACCCGGTTCTAGTGCCCTGTCTCTCTGGTCTGCCCCCAGTGCCCTGTCCCTCTGGTCTGCCCCATGCCCTGTCCCATTTTGTTAAAGTTGTTGGTAATATTAAATTGTGTAACTTGATTCTGCATTAAACATTTAACAGTGTCATTCCATGGGATAATCTACAAGGGCGTGTTTAGGGGCGCAATTAGGCGCGGGGCAGTGTATGAATGGGCTGTTAGGTGGGGCAACTGGTGGCGAGTAACACTTGAGGCCTGGCTAGTAGCTCAGGGCTTGAAATTTTGAGCCCTGCATAGGGATACATGTATGTCCGTATTTCATCCGCAAACGGATGGATGAAAATGCAGACATACGGTCCGCACATGATCACCCCTGGTGTTTAACCCCTTGCCTGCCAGTGTCATTTACACAGTAATCAGTGCATTTTTAAAGCAATAATCGCTGTATAAATGACAATGGTCTCAAAATAGTGCCAAAAATGTCCCACGTGTCCGCCATAATGTCGCAGTCATGATAATCGCAGATCCCCCAGAAAAAAAATACCATAAATCTATCCCCTATTTTGTAGACGCTATAACTTTTGTGCAAACCAATCATTATACACTTATTGTGATTTATTTAATTTTTTTTCAAAAATATGTAGAAAAATACGTATCGGCCTAAACTGAGAAATAAATTTGTTTTTTTAAATATTTTTGGGCGATATTTATTATAGCAAAAAAGTAAAATATATTGCTTTATTGTCGTTCTTTTTTTGTTTTTAGCGCAAAAAAAATAAAACCATCAGAGGTGATTAAATACCACTAAAAGAAAGCTCCATTTGTGGGAAAAAAATGTTTTGTTTGGGTGTAACATCGCACGACCACGCAATTGTCAGTTAAAACGATGCAGTGCCGTATCGCAAAAAGTGCTGTGGTCAGGAAGGGGGTAAATTCTCCCAGGGCTGAAGTGGTTAAAGAGCCCCTGTCTCCGTGTGCTCGCGCACAGTGGTGAACACATACGTAGGTCACGCCTACATGTCAGAAGGCTGGCCGGAGGCCGGCCTGTATTTGTGGGAGGAGTCTGAGAGTACTTAAGACTCCCTCCCTCTCTGGGCTGGGTTCGGCTTTGGATTCTGGGTTGGAGGGGGTGTGTCACGTCAGCAGACGCCATTCAGCCGTGGGCTTGGAGGAGGGAGGTGTTGTTCACCCGCCCGCTCATGGCGGCTCCACGTTTTGGTTTGTCCCGGGTTCTCCCTGTGTACCAGGCGGTATGGGGGGAGCGGGAGCCGCCTTTCACCCCGGACTATATGCGGGCTCACACAGGGGAGCTCTGCGATTCGCCAGGTACACGGGGGGCCATCCTTCCTCCCTCCCACTCCTCGGGCCGCCCGCCCCTCCTCCCTGTCAGTTTCTTATCCACCCCCTTACCACTTCATGCCTGCCCGGTTATCCCGTCCTCACCAGCGGCATGGCCGCCCGTTCTCTCTCTTCCTCGCGGGTTTCACGCTGGGGGGAGGGGGGGATGCTTGCCCGCCCGTCCGCTGTATTTCTCCCTCCAGCATGGAGGGAGCCGCCGCCGCTTCCCCCGGTGTTCACGCCGGGGGGAGGGGGGGGATGCCCGCCCGCCCACTGTGTTTCTCCCTCCAGCATGGAGGGAGCCGCCGCTTCCCTCGGTGTCACGCCGGGGGGAGGGGGGATGCCCGCCCGCTGTGTTCCGCCTGCTGCTTCCCCCGGTGTTCACGCCGGAGGGGGGGGGGCGGATGCTCGCCCGCCCGCTGTATTTCTCCCTCCCTGGCAGCTTGGGGGGGGGTGTCCGCTGTTTTCCAGGGGTCACATGCTGGCGGCGCCCGGCGCTCGCTGCACCTGACTACACAATGTCCTTTTCATTTGTCTGTCCTCCGGAGACACCGGCCCGGGACCAACGCACCTGCTGTCGCCGATACACCTGCTGTTTACATTCTCCACGCCGGCACTCGCCACACTCCCAGCATTGTGCTGAATGGGGGGTCCGAGGACCCCTTGTAATGGAGAAATCGCTGCAAATAAATCACATTAACGTGAAGTTCACTTCTGTATTTCTTCACAAGTCGAGGCATTTGTTTCCTATAAATTCAGCCTCATGCCTGTCTGGGGTGATGTATGTCGGCTGAAAGCAAGGCCATGGATAAAAATAATTATTTTTTCTCTATTTGGGGGGGGGGGGGGCGGGCTGTCCACCTTTTTACCCAGGTCAGGGGAGTTCTGTCATAGCGTTCTGCCCCGCGTTTTCTGTCATAGCGTTCTGCCCCGCGTTTTCTGTCATAGCGTTCTGCCCCGCGTTTTCTGGCATAGCGTTCTGCCCCGCGTTTTCTGGCATAGCGTTCTGCCCCGCGTTTCTGTCATAGCGTTCTGCCCCGCTTTTTCTGTCATAGCGTTCTGCCCTGCATTTTCTGTCATAGCGTTCTGCCCCGCGTTTTCTGTCATAGCGTTCTGCCCCGCGTTTTCTGTCATAGCGTTTCTGCCCCCAGGTTTTTCTGTCGTAGCGTTTCTGCCCCCAGGTTTTTTCTGTCGTAGTGTTTCTGCCCCCAGGTTTTTCTGTCATAGCGTTTCTGCCCCCAGGTTTCTGTCATAGCGTTTCTGCCCCCAGGTTTTTTCTGTCGTAGCGCTTCTGTCTCAGGTTTTCCGTCATAGCGTTTCTGCCCAGGTTTTTCCATCATAGCGTTTCTGCCCCAGATTTTTCCGTCATAGCGTTTCTGCCCCCAGGGTTTTCTGTCATAGCGTTCTGCCCCCACGTTTTCTGTCTTATTTCGGCCTCAGCGTGTCAGGGCAGTGTTTGTCTCACACAATTCTGTCTCAGGTTCTGTCCTTGCATCGGCTATGGCTATAGTATCATGCGTTTCTGCCCCCAGGTTTTCTGTCTTAGCGTTTCGATCCACACGATTTCTGTCATAACATTTGTCATTGTATATCTGCCTCAGTGTTGCAGGTGCAGTTTTTTTTTCTCATACCTTTTCTGCCCCAGGTTTCTGCCAGATTTGCCTCAGCGTTTCAGGCTCGGTGATTCTATCGTACTATTCTGCCTCAGGTTTCCGTCATTACATTTGCCTCAGCGTTTTCTCTCATACCGGAAGGTTCTGCCCCAGGGTTTCTGTCATAGCGTTTCTGCCCCGGGTTTATCTGTCATAGCGTTTCTGCCCCAGGTTTTCTGGCATAGCGTTTCTGCCCCGAGTTTATCTGTCATAGCGTTTCTGCCCCAGGTTTTCTGTCATAGCGTTTCTGCCCCAGGTTTTCTGTCATAGCGTTTCTGCCCCAGGTTTTCTGTCATAGCGTTTCTGCCCCAGGTTTTCTGTCATAGCGTTTCTGCCCCAGGTTTTCTGTCATAGCGTTTTCTTCCATTCCACTCCTTTCTGCTCACGATTTTCTGTCTGGGCACTACAGCCCCCACGATTTTCTGTCTGGGCACTACGGCCCCCACGATTTTCTGTCTGGGCACTACGGCCCCCACGATTTTCTGTCTGGGCACTACGGCCCCCACGATTTTCTGTCTGGGCACTACGGCCCCCACGATTTTCTGTCTGGGCACTACGGCCCCCACGTCTTGTCATTTCTGTCTGTCATTGCATTTCTGCCTCGGCATTTCAGGCTCAGTGTTGCTCTCATACCATTTCTGCCCCAGGTTTCTGTCCTATAATTTTTGCCTCAGCATTCAGGTTCAGAGGGTCTCCCATACCTTTTCTGCCCCAGGTTTTGCCATAAGTTTTCAGGCTCGGCAGTTCTGCCGCCCCCATGATTTCTGTCCCCCTAATTTTCTGTCATAGCATTGCTGCCCCCACGATTTCTGTCATAGCTTTGCTGCCCCCAAGAATCCTGTCTGTGTTAGTTTGTCTTGGCGTTGTCTTTGTGGTTACCATGTCTCGTTGTATTTTGTCCACGTTGCATCTGGGTTGTTTAGCTAGTGCTCACATCTCAGGATCTGTCACGTCTACAGATTCATACGGGCTGAGGTTTCGTTTTTAATTGATTGTTGACCACAATCTTCTCGCCTGTTTACATACGTCATACGTTGCACGTGCATTCATTACACATACTCGATTACCCACAGCAGTCCATGGGTACACCAACCCTGAGTGTTCAGTTATATTGTCTGTCTCTGCGCGACAGATTACTCAGGCTCACGTGCCAGTCACACTGGGTTGGGGTGTCATCGGGTGCATTCATGCGCAGCGGTCTTAGGTAGGCACAGAGGGCGTTTGTTGTTTCATGTGTGTTTTCTGTCTTGTCTAGGTTGTGTCAGCGCACCCCCAGTTCCTGCTCTTCCATTTCTGCCGGCCATGTCATCTTTTTGGGTCCGGTCTATCAGGCCTTCTGTTTCATGACTGAGCAATGGGTGTTCCTTGTCAGAGGGGGTGGAATCACCCATCCCTGTTTCTCTGACATCCCTACTGTGGGTACTTTCAGACCTACTTTCGGGGCTCATCGCTGCATCATCAGGTTTTCATAGTGTTGTGGCTTCAGCTGACAGTCATGCTTTCGTTTCCAATCAAGTTTCTGGAGGCAGCTTTTCCAGGGGTGGTTAGTCTGGTTCTCTACCTTCATGCTGTATGTGGGGGGCTGGGTTTTTAGGTTCCTAGTGGCAAGTTTGGTAGCATTGTTACTATGGGCTGCTCTCCTGCAAAACTGGTCATTAGGTACTTGTCCGTGGTCTGGCGTTCAGCACTTAGGGGGGGGGGGGGGTGGTTGGGTTAGCTGACATACCGATGTCATCTATCCTTATGCTCGATTTCGTCAGTCATGCCGGTGGCAAGGTAAGTCTTTTTGTGCAGCATCATCGGGTCTTGCTTCTGCCAGTAACCTGCTAACCAAGTCTATCAGGTAAGAACGGGTTCTGTGTGTCGGTATGGGCCATGTTGGGTTGTTGTTACCTTAGCGCAAGGGCTTCGTCCTTCTGCTCCGTCAACATGTCCATCAGGTATCCAGCACTTCAGGCTCCTGCTAGTTGTCAGGTTTTTTGCAACTCACCCGCTCACTTTCCTATTAAGTATGGGTAGGCCAGGGGTTGGGGGGGGTTTCCTCATGGGGCTACGTCTCTGGTGTCCAGTTGTAGCTTTCATTGTTAGGCATTATTGCAGGGGCTTCTCAGGGCCAGCTCTGGTTCAGTTGCCCACAAGTGTCCACTCATCTTAAGTGTGTCAGGCTCTCATATGGGTTGTCGCAGGCTCGAACCAATCTTTCTCGGGGCATTGGTCGAGTTCAGGGCTGCTTCACGCATTCGGCAGGGGCTTCCTTCTATCACAGGTCACGAGTCGGTGGCTTCTCCAGTCATAACGGCTACTTATCAGGTATACATACGATTGCCATCCGGGCGCGGGCTGCTTTGCTTCTTGGTCACTTATCTACCCCTCTTCACCTACATATGTGTCTTTTGCCCTCTTTCAGGCATACCTACCAGCCGGCCAAAGGCACACTCCAGGCCTTGGTTATTAGGGTCAACGCATTCCTTACTCGAAGACTCTGATTACAAGTCAGAAGGCTGGCCGGAGGCCGGCCTGTATTTGTGGGAGGAGTCTGAGAGTACTTAAGACTCCCTCCCTCTCTGGGCTGGGTTCGGCGTCGGATTCTGGGTTCCCACCCACCCATTCCCCCAGCTTTCATACATTTTCATTGTACTTTTTCTTGTTAAGGGTATGCCCTCTTTCAGGCGTACCTACCAGCCGGCCAAAGGCACACTCCAGGCCTTGGTTATTAGGGTCAACGCATTCACAGGTCACGAGTCGGTGGCTTCTCCAGTCATAACGGCTACTTATCAGGTATACATACGATTGCCATCCGGGCGCGGGCTGCTTTGCTTCTTGGTCACTTATCTACCCCTCTTCACCTACATATGTGTCTTTTGCCCTCTTTCAGGCATACCTACCAGCCGGCCAAAGGCACACTCCAGGCCTTGGTTATTAGGGTCAACGCATTCCTTACTCGAAGACTCTGATTACAAGTCAGAAGGCTGGCCGGAGGCCGGCCTGTATTTGTGGGAGGAGTCTGAGAGTACTTAAGACTCCCTCCCTCTCTGGGCTGGGTTCGGCGTCGGATTCTGGGTTCCCACCCACCCATTCCTACAGCTTTCATACATTTTCATTGTACTTTTTCTTGTTAAGGGTATGCCCTCTTTCAGGCGTACCTACCAGCCGGCCAAAGGCACACTCCAGGCCTTGGTTATTAGGGTCAACGCATTCACAGGTCACGAGTCGGTGGCTTCTCCAGTCATAACGGCTACTTATCAGGTATACATACGATTGCCATCCGGGCGCGGGCTGCTTTGCTTCTTGGTCACTTATCTACCCCTCTTCACCTACATATGTGTCTTTTGCCCTCTTTCAGGCATACCTACCAGCCGGCCAAAGGCACACTCCAGGCCTTGGTTATTAGGGTCAACGCATTCCTTACTCGAAGACTCTGATTACAAGTCAGAAGGCTGGCCGGAGGCCGGCCTGTATTTGTGGGAGGAGTCTGAGAGTACTTAAGACTCCCTCCCTCTCTGGGCTGGGTTCGGCGTCGGATTCTGGGTTCCCACCCACCCATTCCCCCAGCTTTCATACATTTTCATTGTACTTTTTCTTGTTAAGGGTATGCCCTCTTTCAGGCGTACCTACCAGCCGGCCAAAGGCACACTCCAGGCCTTGGTTATTAGGGTCAACGCATTCACAGGTCACGAGTCGGTGGCTTCTCCAGTCATAACGGCTACTTATCAGGTATACATACGATTGCCACCCGGGCGCGGGCTGCTTTGCTTCTTGGTCACTTATCTACCCCTCTTCACCTACATATGTGTCTTTTGCCCTCTTTCAGGCATACCTACCAGCCGGCCAAAGGCACACTCCAGGCCTTGGTTATTAGGGTCAACGCATTCCTTACTCGAAGACTCTGATTACAAGTCAGAAGGCTGGCCGGAGGCCGGCCTGTATTTGTGGGAGGAGTCTGAGAGTACTTAAGACTCCCTCCCTCTCTGGGCTGGGTTCGGCGTCGGATTCTGGGTTCCCACCCACCCATTCCCCCAGCTTTCATACATTTTCATTGTACTTTTTCTTGTTAAGGGTATGCCCTCTTTCAGGCGTACCTACCAGCCGGCCAAAGGCACACTCCAGGCCTTGGTTATTAGGGTCAACGCATTCCTTACTCGAAGACTCTGATTACAAATGTAAACGCTGTTCACACCACACATGTGGGGTATCACTGCGAACGTCTGAGTGAGAGCAATAATTTTGTAACACATTTTAAAACATTGTCTATGGAGATTTTTAAGTGCTGTAGTTTGGTGCCATTCCACGAGCATGCACACTTTTAAAACATGACATGTTAAAGGAGTTGTAAAGGGAAACATTTTTTTGGCTAAAAGACAGACAGAATAGTGTAATGATTCTGTTAAAAAACGAGTAAATACCTATTAAATTCCTTCATCTATATCACCTCCGGCGTTCTAGTTTCTGTTCTCTCATTCACTTCCTGGTTTGCGGCGCTCGTTCGTGTAAGAACTACATTTCCCAGTATGAATTGTGGCACGCCCAGTAATTCACACCTTTTTGAAGTCTCTAACACGTAGAGAGCGTCCTGCCGCACAGATGTAGTTCCCAGGAGGGGGCGAGCACGTCACTGACCCCCGCAGTAAAGCCTCCCTTCACTGTGGTCAGTAACAATCAGACAAGCAGGAAGTGAACAGAACAGAGAAGAAATAGAGCAACTTCTGAGCAAAAACAAACAATGAGGAAGTAAAAATAGGAATGTCTGCAGGTAAAGGATGCTTATTATGAAAAAAAAACGTTCCTTTACAACCCCTTTAAGTATCTATTTACTCGACATAACATAATCTTTCACATTATACAAAAAAAGTGGATTATATATTATGTGTGCTTGTTTTTTTTTTTTTTTGTGTATTATCGGCCAAAAAATTGCATATGAAAAACCACTGACCATGTGCCAAGAAAATGCCAGACATTTTATTCTCTAGGGTCTCTGCTAAATAAATATATAGGGCCAGATTCAGGTAGAGTTGCGCTGGAGTATTTCGATATGCGCCGCGTAACTGTGAAGATGCGCAGTCGTTTCTATGTGGCCGTACCCACCAAACTAGATGCGCCCAATAACGGGCCATTTCCGACCGGCGGAACGTTCCGACGCCAGAGTATCGTCAGCGCTTAATTTCGCTTGGCGCATCAGTCACGCCTATTGATTTCCCCTGCAAATATGCAAATGAGGGATTTTTCCCAAGTCACGAACGGATTAGCACCATACGCTGGCTACATGCGCCGCGCGTATCTCGTCCGTCCGGTGCAAAGTTATTTCTACAAAAGGCTGCTTTATCTTTACTCCAGACGGCCACAGGTCAGCAGGAGAGCAGCTACAGCAGCGTTACCGACGATAAGAGCTAGCTGAGCACCCCCACTTGCAGGACAACACCTCTGTCCATGCTTGTCTGTCAAATTTTACAGCCATGGAGGAAGACATCATAGGTCTCCATAGCCGAGATGACGGCTGACAGCTCCTGGCCATTAAAGTTCAGCTTTCTCCTGTGTGTTTGCTGGGAACGGGAGCAGCCATCTCAGAACAAAAGTAACATCACTGCGGGGAGGGGGAGCAGGATATACTTTAGTGCCGGAATGGCGCTTCTACGGGCGCATTTAAACGCCCAACGGAAGGCATTGCGCTGACGTTTCCCGTGAAGTGGTGCCGACGGAAGTTGTGAGCATGCGCACAAAGGGGGCGAGTGGAGCCTCACTCACTGCGCATGCTTCGTGGTTGATGCGCTGAACGTAAGCCTCTGCGCTGGGCTCCGCCCATCATTTACATATGATCACACCCACTTCCCCTTGCGTTGGGTTACGCCAGCGCATTATCGTTACTCTGGCGCAAGTTTACGCGCAACTGCTATGTGAATAACAGTTCTTGCGCCAAAAGGGTCTTCAGAGTAACGTAAATGAGAAGCGTTACTCCAGAGGAAAGATACTCCCATCTACCTGAATCTGGCCCATAGTGTTTGAGTATTCTAAGTAATTTTCTACCAAAAAGTAATGATTTTTACTTGTAATAAACAATTGTCAAAAAAGGCCTGATCGGCAAGTGGTTAATTCAAGCACTGTGATAGTAATAGGTTGCTATGAGCAGCCACCAGCGTGGGCTCAAATGATGTCTCCAACTTTGTCGATATCAACGTTAAAGATGTCTCATTTGTCTGGGAGGAACGTGGTGCCAAACCCCCCCTTTTATCCCCCTTTTTCCCCACCCAGAGAACAGACCTGTCTGCATTGACTACAACACACAAACCATAAAGCGGCCAAGTACCTTTGACAGACAGTTGTTTCTAACCCACTATCAGAACTTATTATGTACTTAGGTTATCCACCTATTATTTCCAACCTCTTTGTTCTCCAGGAGAAGCAAGCTGACACGATTTGCAACAAACGGAAAGCTGGACGGAGATGGGAACAGAGGCAATTGCAATATTGTTTAACAGACACGAGGCTGAGGACAGGATGCTGTCTAATTTGTAAGTAGATGCTCCTTACTCCGGTTTCAATTACTGAAGCTTTTCTACAGTGAAAGGGAGAAAAAAAATGTGTTTAGTGGACTGGAAAAAGAAATACACTACATGACACTTAATTTCATCATGAGTTTCTCCCTAGCCAAGTTTTCCCTGTAAGAATACGGACATGTGAATTGATTAAAGTGCACCTGTCAAGTTGTAGCAGTCAATATGCTTCGGAGAACAGTAAGGAAAAAAAACATTGCTCTTTTTTTTTGTTGCAAAAAAGATTTCACATTATAATCATACGACCCACATACTTAAGTTCTAAAAGGACCAGGGCACTAAAAATTTATATTTTCGTTTTTGGAAGATGCTGGAGAGGTAAACCATTCTGAGCCGGATGTGTATGTGTCCGGCTATGCTGTTAAAGTTTTATTTGTTCAACGCGACGCGCGCGCGTGATTTCCTTGTGCGAGCGCGCGTATCGTGACTGACGTCGCCACTGACGACATTTGATGTATGATGTTATGGTCATGTGACCTCCTACTACCCGCCCAGCGCCGTTGCTGATTGGAAGACGACGTAAGGCAGGTTCACAGCAATTGGCAGGGCACTTTCCCCACTCTGAGCTGGACGTGTATGTGTCCGGCTATGTTGTTAAAGTTTTATTTGTTCAACGCGACGCACGCCCGCGATTTCGTTTGCGAGCGCGCGCACCGCGACTGACGTCGCCACTGACGCCATTTTGATGTATTGTACCGAGACCTATAAAGGGGGATGACCCGGTGTGTTACCCGTGCCCCATGATTAAGCGATTTGTCGCGAAACCGGTCGGGCGGGATAGTGTTTCTCATCGGTTCATCCCCCGCTGTTTTACCTCTTCCCATACCTCGTTTGGACGGGTCAAGTATTTTGCATGGATCGCTTCCGGCCGGAGTCCCAGCATACCACTGACATGCCTGTTTGCTTTTATTTTATGTAAGTGTGTTTTTGGCTTCTTTTAAAATAAATTTTTAAGACGTTGTTACACTATTGTGGCCTTTTTTGTTTTCCCTGGCCTTTGGTTCCGAGTGTCCATTCTGAAGGGGATCGATATCTCACCTGGTCTACCATCTTCCTCCACTGGATATTCATATGCTTTCTGGGGTCTTCTTTTAGTTAAGAGACCACCGGCGTTCCGGTAAGCAGTTAGTACTTTCCGTATGGTGGAGGATCTACTATCAGCACTTCCTTGAATGTCACCACGTTTTATTGTCAACAACACAAATTTTTTTCACTGGTGTTTCTTCAATTACATTAATATATTCATTACTGGTCCAAATAGGATCAGTTGGACATTAACCCTCTAGTTTATCACTTATGGACACTATTTTTTGGTTTGGTAGTTTATGAGGACTACCCATGGACACTAAGTGTGTTTTTTTGTTAATAATAAGTTTCAGCGCATCCTGTTTTCTTTTTTGCTATTTGTTTATCTGTATTTGTAACTACAGTCAGGTGCAGCTTTTTTGAGTTTCTAATTTCATTTTAGATCACCAGCACTTCGTTGCTTTGTTGTGTTTTTTGTTTCTTTGCTTGCCTTAGCGCAGTTGACCTTCTCTTTTTTCACAAACCATATGATCGTTTCTTGTATCTCTAGGACAGGAATCTCCAAACTTTCTAAGCAAAGGGACAGTTTACTTTCCTTCAGGCCGCGTACACACGATCAGACATGTCCGATGAAACATGTCCAATGGACCGTTTTCATTGGACCAGGCTGAAGTGGTCTGTTGGTCTGATGTGCGTACACACCATCAGACCAAAATCCCCTCGGACCAGAATGCGGTGACGTAGAACACAACAACGTGATGAAAAAACGATGCTTCCAAGCATGCGTCGACTTGATTCTGAGCATGCGCGGGATTTTGGGCCGATGATTTTGTGTACTAACCATCGAACCTGTCTGACGGACAGGTTTTCAGCGGACAGGTTTCTAAGCATGTTTTGAAACTTTTGTCCGCTGGAAAACGGTCCGATAAGCCGTACACACGATCGAACATGTCCGCTGAAACTGGTCTGTGGACCAGTTTCAGCGGATATGTTCGACCGTGTGTACGCGGCCTCAGAGTTTACGAGGGCCGAACAGTGGTCTGTAGGAGTCGAAAAGGTCCCGATATCAGTGGAAAAAATGAATGCCCTATTGCTTCAGTGTGAGTAATTATGCCCCGTCATTAGGTCCCATTGTTGGTGTCATTGAGAAAAACTGTACCCCGTTCTTGGTGTCATTGTGAGGAATTGTCCCCCATCCTTGGTGTCATTGTGAGGAATTGTGTCCCATCGTTGGTGTCATTGGGTCCCTTTGTTGGTGTCATTTGGCCCCTTTGTTGGTGTCAGTAGAAGAAACTATGTCCCATTGTTGGTATCAGTGGATTAAATAGTGCCTCAAGGGCCGGATAAAAGCAAGCAAAGGGCCGCAGTTTGGAGACCACTGCTCTAGGAGATTCTATTAGTGAGATCTCTGCAAATAAAGCTGAGTTCTGGGTAAGCCGATTTTTAACCCCTTTGCACCCAAGGGTAAAGCAAATTATAATGCCTAAGCACAATTTTACAACTTTTACATGTTAGTACTATTCATATCACCACAACTACTTTGTGCATCCAGGTGGATTATGCCATGTTTCTTTTAAATTGGGCTTTCATTTAGTGATAAATGACAATGAATATAATAATGGTATAAAATAGTAAAAAAAGAACATAACCTTCCACCATAGAACAACCCAAAATAAATCTCCTGCTCCTGACTATTGCAGCGATACCACATATGTCTATGTTAGTTGTTGTCTGTACCCGTAGTGCAGCCCAGTACAGTGTATTTTGCCTCTATTTCCCTACCGTCTAGGCCTCTAGGGTATCAGATGAGGGTTGAGAAAATGTTCAATGTCCACACTTTAGAATTATTTTTCTTTGATTTATTTGCTGAACTTGGAAAAAGAATAAAATAAGTAGTTGAAGAGGTGGAAGGGTAACAGGTAATAGGTTCAGGTGTACAACTTCTGTCCGGAAACACTCCTGCTTCCCATAACACAGCTTTCGTCGCCACTGTAGACAGAGTGGGTATTGTGCACCCGGATAGGCCTCTCTCACTAGCCTAGTAGCCGGGATGGCGCACGGAAATTGGTAAAGTCTCTGCCACAGACCTTCCCACCGATGGAGGTATGTCGGTCCAAAATCCTCTCAACACACCCGGATCTCTCCCGATTAACTTCTTGTAAACTTAGAACTGACAGGCCACCATCCTTCAGCCTCTCAGTAATGGTGCGTCCTTCGATTAAGTTCAAGGCCTCTCCTGAGATACCAGCCTCTTGCTCGGTGCTCTCCAAGGACCACTCTGCAAACGTAGACCCAGTTTGACTACCGGGCCTACTTAGTAGATCACAACCCCGGACCAACGTGGTCCTGGAGTCAAGAACAAATGAACACACACCCCCGGTCAGGAGGGCAACCCACGGAGGGTGGTGGGATGACAGACCAGCGATTAATGACCCCGGTCCAATGGCGTCTGTTCCTTAAGTACTCCTCCCCAGCATGCACAGTGGGGGCAATCAACCCCCCCTGATTGGCTGCCGAAGGTGAACACCCAAAACACCTTGACTTGACTGCTGCCACCCTTGGCCTGGGGTGGTAACGGCACCCCAGACAACAATAGTGGTCACTCACAGACATGGCTGGAACAGAGGCCCAAATTTGGAAAAAATCATACGGTCTGAGTCAACTAACTCTCAGACTTCCCTCTAAATTTAAAGCAGCGCCGGCCAGAAAGTAGCAGGTCGCTACACTGCTTTTTTTCATCCTATGTAAAACACACTAACACTAACTGACACTGATACTATATAAAACTTCCCATCCTGCCAATTCTGGCACTTTCGAGCCTACATGTAAAAATTATAATTTATTTCTAGAAAATTACTAAGAACCCCCAAACATTATATATATATTTGTTTAGCAGAGACTCTAGGGCACAGGTCCTCTAAGCTAATTGCACGTGACCCTCACAGCTCTCCTGCAGCTGCAGGAGAGCTCCAACCCTCCTATGGTCCTCCTCCAGACTTTCCAGCAATGCATCCAGCTTCTCCCCCAGCAGCAGCATAAGGAAAGGGGGTGCATTGTGATGTAAGGGAGAGTGGGGGACTCAACTTCTGATGGTGGGGTGGTTCTTGATATCTAATGTAAAGGAAGTGGAGGCGCTGGACATCTAATCTTACAGATACAACCGGCCCTTTTGAGGACAGTCATAATGCTGATGCGGCCCATGATGAAATTGAGTTTAACACCTCTGCTCTAGGGAATAAAATGGTGGTTCTAGCAACTTTTTTTGTGACACGGTATTTGCGCAGCGATTTTTCAAACCTGTTTAAAAAAAAAACAGTAAAAATAAAAAAAATGGTTCATGAATGAAAAAAAAAAACAGTAAAGCTAGCCAAATTTTTTTTGTATAATGTAAAAGATGATGTTACGCCGAGTAAATAGATACTTAACATGTCATGCTTTAAAATTGCGCACGCTCGTGGAATGGCGCCAAACTTCAGTACTTAAAAATCTCCATAGGCGACACTTTAATTTTTTTTACAGGTTGCATGTTGGTTACAGAGAAGGGGCTAGATTCAGGTATAAGCGGCTTAATTCTAAACCTGCCTAGCGTACGGTATTTACACTACGCCGCCGCAACTTTTTCAGGCAAGTGCTTTATTCTCAAAGCACTTGCCTGTAAAGTTGAGGTGGCGTAGCGTAAATGATCCTGCGCCGAACATACTGCGCATGCACCAGCCGTGAATTGATCCAGTGCGCATGCTCCAAATCACGACGTCAATACGCAATGTAAACAACGTGAACGTCACTTACGCAAAGCCCTATTCGCAAACGTTTTACGTAAACGACGTGAAAAAGAACGCCGGCACGCCGTCCATACTTAACATTGGCTGCGCCTCATACAGCAGGGTTAACATTACGACGGACCGACGCTAACGCAAACGACGTAAAAAAATAGCGCCGGCCGGGCGTACATTCGGGAATCGGCGTATAGGCTCATTTGCATTTATTTATTTATTTTCAAATTGTTTTTATTAAAAGTTTTAAACAAGAAAAAACATGTACAAACAAGAAGACAGACAAGACACACATAGCTCAACATCATACAGTATTCGAAGTGAAATAGCTCATATAACACAACAGAAACTGCAGTGCATGCAAACCGAGAAGCTTAACATACAAAGTAAGTGATTGATATGTCATGGAGGAATAGGGGGGAAAGGGGGGTATCAACCCAACAACCGTGCCTTAACCAGCAGTTTTTACCTCCTCCAGCCAGACCCGCCAGACCCTCTCGTATTTTCGCTGGCACCCTCGGTTAGCATATGTGTCTCTATACAGCGGAAGGCTGGTGTTCACCAGTCTCCTCCACTGCATCAGAGAGGGGGGCGTAGATTTTTTCCAGTGCATGGCAATGTTTTTGCGAGCGTAGAAAGGCAATAAGCTAACTAGAGTGCGTTTCGCTGAAGTGGGGACAACATTTTCTATTATTCCTAAGAGACAAATCTCCATGCTCAAAGGCAATTGCGTCTCCGCGATTTTGTTAGTCGTTTCCAACACCGCCTCCCAGTAGTGTACCACCTCCGGGCACCGCCAAAAGATGTGGGCAAAATCCCGGGGGGGGCGCCGCACCTCCAACACTCCTGGGAGTGCGAGGGGTTCATCCTGTGTAGCCTGTATGGGGTGAAGTATGCCCTAATACAATTTTAAATTGAACCAGCCTGGATTGATACCAGAGTAGTGAAGGGGAGGTCCCATATCTCGTCCCAATCGTCTGCGTCTAGAGTAGGAATGTCACTTTGCCACCTGGATCGTAGCCCGTCAAGGGGAGGAAGGGACACAAGGAGTAGATAGGAGTAAAGACGCGAAGTGGGTTTAGTATCACAGTCAAATCTAAGCGTCCTCTCTAGCTCCAATTGAGCCACGACGCAGGACGAGAGCGGAAACTGGGCTGAAAAGGCATGCGACAACTGAAGGTATCTGAAAAGTTAGTAGGAGGGTATATTAAACTCAGACGAGAGCTCAGCAAAGGGCTTCAGCACATTCTGTGAAGTGATATGGGAGATTAGTTTGACGCCATATCTGGACCACGCCGAAGGGTCCAATAACCGGTAGAAATGGGCTAGGCTTGGGTTTATCCAGATCGGGGCGTTAGGTGAGATTTCAGTGGGTTTGCATTTTTCAATGGCAAGGCCGGTTCGCCACGCCCGCAGGGTGGTAAGCATGGAGGGGATCAAAGGGTAAGGCGCGCGGGGGCCCCGAAATAGTAAAAGCTGGAGGGCCTCCAGCGAGCCAACCACCGAGGTCTCAAGGGCGGTGGAGGCATTCGTACCATCCGGCCTCAACCACCAAGCCGCCGTCACCAATTGGGTGGCAAGGTAATACCTGTAGCAGTCTGGGAATGCCATCCCACCCTGCGTCCGCGGCCTCATTAACGTAGTGAGTTTGTATCTAGGCGGGGAGGGGCCCCAAATAAAGGAGGAGAAAATTAGGTTTAATTTATTGAAAAAGGACCTGGGCACCCATTGCGGGGAGTGGCGAAAGAGATAGACAAGCTTGGGGATGACTTTCATTTTGAGAAGATTCACCCTCCCCCATACCGACAGAGGGAGGTTGCTCCATGTCTTAAACTTAGATTGGGCCTCCACCAGGACTGGAGAGAGGTTAAGTGGGATAAAGTCGGAGGCCAAAGGTGATACATGTACGCCCAGGTACTTAAAAGTATCAACCCAGCATAGGGGGTTATCGGGGGGGGGAGGTGGACCTGGCCGCCTGGTCTATCGGGAACAAGAGAGATTTGGACCAGTTCACCCTGAGTCCGGTGACCAGGGCGAACGTGTTCAAAACGGTCAGCGCGCCCTGCAGCGTTGCATCGTTCAGGAAAAGCAACATGTCGTCCGCATACAAGGCCACCCTCTCCTCCAGCAGACCCGGTCGGAGACCCTTGATATGTGGCGAAGTGCGGAGAGCCTCCGCCACTGGTTCAATGGCAAGAGCGAATAGGGCCGGAGAGAGAGGGCAACCCTGTCTAGTGCCACGAGAAAGCCGTAAGGGGGTGGATAAGCCACCACCCAAATGCACCGACGAGGTGGGTGCCTTGTAGATCACCTGAAGCCACTCTATGAAGAGTAGGGGAAACCCCATCCTGCGCAAAGTTTCCCACAGAAAGGGCCACTCGACAGTGTCGAAAGCCTTTTCAACGTCTAACGAGGCCACAATCCTCGTTCCTGTATTAATGTGTTGGGCATGGATGTTAGTAAAGAGCCTCCAAAGGTTAACGTCTGTTGACCTCCCGGGCATGAAACCGGTCTGGTCGGGGTCTATTACCGTGGGCAGCATGGGATATAGTCGGAGGGCCAGTAGCTTGGTAAGGATTTTAAAGTCTGTGTTTAACAATGCAATCGGACGGTGAGGGCGCATGCGGTGGGATCCTTTGGGGGTTTATATATCAACGTCAGGACGTAGGGAGGCTGCCCTCAGATAGGCACGTGGTGTATAGCTGTGCTAGCAGGGGGGCCAAAAGTCCTAGATGGGCTCTATAAAAGTCTAGTGGGAGCCCATCCGGCCCAGGCGCTCTGCCCGGTGGAAAGGACTGAATAGCCTTCTGAACCTCAAACGCAGTAAATGGTAGTACTAGGGCCTCCCTCTCCCGGTCAGAAAGCCAACCCAGTGTTAATGGGTCCAGTAACTCATTGAGCACCTCAGGACGGAAGTCAGTAGGCAGTCCAGAGGAATACAGGGTCCCGTAGAAGTCATTGAAAGTCTGTAGTATGTCTCGAGGGGAGGACACAGTCGTCGTCCCCCCCCCGGGACCTGAAGGAGAGATATTGTCGTAAGTGGTTGGTCGTGTTGTGCCATCATGACCAGCAGTCGGCCGTTCCGGTCACCCTGTTCAAAGGCACTCTATTTGCCTCTGTGGGTTTCTAGACGCGTCGCCTCCGACATGTGTAGGTGCAAGTCACGTTGAGCCGCCATCATCAGATCGAAATGATCCGAGGAGGGGTCAGAGTTGTATGTGTCAGAACGGTCAGTGACCAATTGTTCCAATTCACTGATCTGTGCCGATTGTCGTTTTTTGACGCTAGCTATGGAGGATATGTACTGCCCTATAGTGTATGCCTTAAAGGCGTCCCAAACAACGCCGGGGGAGGACGAGCCAGCATTCTGGTCCCAGAATTCAGTCAGTAAGGGGGGTAAAGCAGCCGCTACATCAGGATAAGTAACCCATTGCGCACCCAATCGCCAAAGCGCAGCACAGCGCGTTGCCGGGGAGCGGAGCACTACCTTCATTGGACTGTGATCCGACAGACCGCTCGGAAGATAGTCCACCTCCAGCACATCTGCTAACAGTGTTACTTATTCGTGTGTTGAGCGTCCAGTCTCCCATTAGGAGTAGCGGGGCAGATTCCCGGTTCGGGCATGGTAAAGCGAGCAGTCAAAAAAACAGGAGGAGGGGGGGGGGGCAGAACTTGGGGGCAGGGAGGCCGTAACATAGGGTGAACCAGCAAAGGGGAGAGGGGAGAGGAATGGAGGGGGGGTGAACGGATCTCAGTTCTCAGTCTAAGGAAGTCAACAGCTTGGCATGCATATGCTCACCCAACCCCCTCCAGCAGGGACTAGGAATCAAAGGCCCCGGACGAGGAAAGGCATGTTGAAAAGTGAAAAAATTAAAAATAAAAGGAAAAATAAAATTCAGGAGCGACAAAAGGGAAGAGCACCGCTGAGCCACAGCAATAAGAAGGGATCGGTTCCCACCCTGCATCCAAAAAGGGCCTTAGTCCATCCATCCCAGTAGTAAAACAGGAGAAAAGGAACACAGGATGAGGGGGTGAGGGCAGTTCAAGGGGGTGATCAACTTAACCGACCGTAGTACTTGCCTCAAAGCGTGGTCCATCAGCGGGCCTCCAGCCATGACATAGCCGCCTCTGGGTCAGTGAAGAAGTGCATGCGATCTCTGTCTATCACCCTCAGCTTGCTAGGATACAGGAGGCTAAACTTGAGGCCCTGATCACGCAGGCATCTCCTCACCTCCGTGAAGGATCAGCGTTGGCGTTGCACCTCAGGAGAGTAGTCTGGGAACAGCATGATCCTGGCACCCTCATAGGTTAAATCCCTCTTCTCTCTGGCAGCCATCAGGATTCGGTCCCTATCCCTGTAATTCAGCAGGTGTAGCAAAAAAGGCCTCGGAGGGGCGCCCGGAACCGGAGGCTTGGGAGGAACCCTGTGAGCCGGCTCGACCACAAACGTAGGCGGCATTGCAGGCAAACCCAGGAGGGAGATCAGGAAGGCCTCTGTAAATTCCGCAGGCCTGGGGCCCTCCGCCCTCTCAGGGAGGCCCAGGACCCTGATGTTATTTCTCCTGAGCCTGTTCTCGGTGTCTATGGACTTCTCCTGTAGGGCTCTGACCTGCAGTTGTAGAGCATGTAAATCCCTGGAGTCAGCTCTTGTGGAATCCTCCAGCTGCGAGATGCGGCCTTCCGCCTCAGAGAACCGGGCCCTAAATTTGTCCATATCATGCCTAATCAGGCTCACATCTGCCGCAAGGTAATCTATCTTCACCATGACGAAGTCCCGGCCCTCCTTGATAGCCGCCAGGAGCTCTGCATGCGAGGCAGCCAGGGATGCTGACGGATTAGGGAGGGGTGGAAAGTCGACCGACATCTCGAGCACAGGGAGCCTCGTGGGGAAGATGGCCGCCGCGGCCCGGGCACCGGCCGCTGAGGACGAACGGAGTTTACCCGGCGACAGCGGAGGGGGCTTTGGGGTACCGGGAGCCTTCTTCAGCCCCAGGGTGCCTGACAGAGGGTCGCAGGAAGGAGAAATCTGCGCTGGAAGCAAGTCAGGATCAAGGTAGGAGCGGAGCTCAGCTAACACACGTCTGTCTCCATTCACATCCCCGTCACGCCCCTCATTTGCATATTTTAGATGGGAACGCCACCTAGCGTCCAGCCTAAATATGAAAATAAGATTCGACGGCGTAAGAGACTTACGCAAGTCGGATCACATGGAAATCTATGCGTAACTGATTCTATGAATTAGTCGCATAGATAGGAGGGCTCAGACGCAGAGATAAGACGGCTTATCTGGAGATAAGCCGTCTTATCTCTTTCCTGAATCTGGCCCAAGGTCTTGATCTAGAATTGTTGCTTTTGCTCTAACGCACATGTGTGATTTGAGTGCTGTTTAAATATGTGGGAGTGACTTACGCATGCGAGCTGGGAGGAGCATGGGAGGAGCATCGGAGGGCAGCGGGAGGGGGAGACGTCTCCTCCCGCCGCCTGTAAGACTGATCAAGCTGCTAAACTGCCACTATGATTGTTCTTACAGTGCCCATAATCACTGGCTGAAAAAGATGATATTTGGATGATGCCTGTAGCTGCATGCATCATTTAGATATCCTCACTCAAAGTCATATGGTGTACCTTGGTCGGGAAGTAGTTAACAAAAAGAACCCTAAAATAAAAAACAAACCCTGACCTTAACCACTAACCCTGGCACTGAGCTAGATCAAACGTCAATCTGGGTATTTTCTTATTTCATTTTTTATTATTATTATTTTTATTTGTAATACTTTCTCTGCAAGGAGAGAGAGAGATACAATGTATCCCTCTTCTATATTCAGAGAGAGAAAACATGGGGGCTGGCTTCACAATGACTGATGACTATGACAGCCAATAAGAGGCTATCACTGAGATCAGGTGACCTGAAATCGGACGTTCCAGGTCCCAATCATTAGTACGAGGCTCTAGGTAAGACCCAGGTCTCTGTGTTGGGAGCGTGCCATTCAGAGAAGACTTTCAAGGTTTTCAATGAATGCAAAGTATTTTCACTTTTACTTTTCAAGTGTTTGCAAAGTGTTGGACAAGGTGGAGGCCACCTCTCCACCTTTTCAATCAGAGAATGCATTGCATTTATTTTTATTTTTTTTATTAACGGAAGGAATATTTATTTAAGAAAATCAAATGGTTACATGCTCATATCAGTTAAATAATACGCACAGGGCCACAAGGCTCCAAACATTGTTACAGACAGTGCAAGGTAAACCATCTTCATTAGCAAACATCATGATAGCTTATCCAGAGAGGAGAGGAAAAAACAAAAAGAAAAAGGGGGAAGGGGAGAGGGAAGGGGGGAGGAGAGGGAGGCAGTTATGCCCCATGTACGTTAGCTTATACATGGGGAGGATCTTGTTTACCAATTTCCGCCAGGCGGATAAACCAGGCGGGTCAGCTGCCTTCCATTGGAGTAGGATCGCTTTACGAGCATAAAAAGCCACGTAGAAGATAAAAAGCTTCTTGTGTGTGGAGGTAGGGAGGTTATCTGTGATACCCAGCAATAGGATCAAGGGATTCAGCCCAACAGCCACGCCACCAACCGATTCAATCTCAGCCGCCACCAGAACTCCTGGACTCTTGGGCAGAGCCAGACCATGTGGATAAAATTCCCCACATCCCGGTTGCATCTAGGACATTTATCCTCAGAGGTGTGGTAAATAACTGCCAGCCTCTGAGGCGTATAATAGACCCTATGAATAAATTTTAGCTGAATAAAACGCTCCTTCGCCGATATCATGAGGGGAATGTACTGCTGCAATCCCTCCGACCAGTCCTCCGATGTGAGGGCCGGCAAGTCCCGCTGCCAGGCCGAAAAGGCCCGTGAGGCCCCGGCCCCCCAGCACAGGTTAGCCTAAAATAAATAGAGGAAAGCACCCTGTCCACCATACATGAAGTAAGGAGCCTCTCCACCGAGTGGGGCTCCACCTTGATAGGGTCTGGAAACTGCGCTTGGACCGCATGCCGAAGCTGAAGAAATCTGAGGAACATCCAGGGGGGAAGTCCAAACTTAGTTTTTAACACGCCAAAAGAGAGCAAACGACCCTCCGGCATAACGTTTCTCAGGGTTTTAATGATGCATTGCATTTATAGAAAAATTGCAAAGTGTTCCCTGAATTCTGCCCATGCCCAGCAAGTTAATGTCTGTGTTCACACTACAGCAATGCGGCCACTCGGCTTGGGACCAGTGGCGGTGCCTTCTACAGTGATTTCCAGCTTCCATGGAGGATCTCACAGGTATGGCACATACAGTAAAAGCTTACATTGGACCAATGAAACTGTGTAAAAATTGCCACACTGGAATTCTTCTTTATGTGCACGGTTCTAAACACCTGCTCTGGCTTTTATAAGGGGCCCTCAATCTCTCTGTTAGATTTTGGATTCATTTTTTTTTTATAACTCTTTTATATTATGGGGGAGCTGGAACACACAATGGTGGGAACAACTAGCCAAAATTCCCAGGTAGACAGGAACGGAATAATAGATATCTCGCTGTTTAAGTATCCAAGACATAGACAAGTAAACAAGTGCCAGGCTTTGGGACGACAACATCAAACCTAATTTGCTGATTATGTACCTGTTAAGTTTTTGCACCCTTTTTGTTTTGTTGTTGTTTTGTTTTGTTGTTTTTTGATGTTGTTTCTTGTTCAAAAATGCAATAAAACAGATTTATAAAAAAAAAAAAAAAATAGAATGGTCTATAAGATGTATACAGGTGCACGGAATAAAGTGGTTAAAGAATCTACCCTGTGTGGATTTATAATAAGGTTTAGACTGTCAGAAGTGAAATCACCCATGAAAAAAATGGCAGAATAGCAATTTCAACCATTCCAGATAGGCTCCGTTATAATAGCCCATAGGAAATCTCAGGTGTAGAGTGCCGATAATGCTATGTTAATAACCTGGGACAGAAACCAATAAATATTTTTTTTTCAACTGTTCCAGCTTTCAATTTTCATGGCAATAATGTGACAGCTGAGACCTTGAAGAGAAATTGGATCCAATAATGTTAATAATGAAGTACAGACAATACGTTGAAAGAGAATAGTATGGTAATAGCAATTATGATATGGTAATAGTGACAACAGACTATATAGAAAGGACTTGGAAACAAAAACCTAATTATCTCTGTATGAAATCAGCTGGAATCAATGATTTCATATCTTTTTTTTTAACTAGCCCTCCTCCCCAGCTAAGCATAACTCTAATCCTAGATAACGCTGTAATAAAAACTGACGCAACAAAGCAAGATTTAAAGGCATGGTTCACCTTTATCAAAAAACTGTCTAGGGGTGTCTGTGCAGTGGGGAATGTAACGTATTTATCGGCGTATAACATGCAACTTTAAGAGGGACGTTTCTGTAAAAAAACTTTGCACAGCCCCCTGCGTATAACACGCAGGCACAGTTTATCGTCTATTTTCAGGGTAAAAAAGTAAGTGTTATATGAAAATAAATACAGTATTTGATTCCCTGCAGATTTTGTAAGTTTACCCACTAAAAAATACATTAAATGTCTATATTTTTATCATAGGTGAATTCTAAATGATAGAGACAGACTATCAACCAAAATTCTAGAAAAACACGATACAAATGTTATAAATTGAGTTGCAGTTCAGTAAGTAAAATAAGTATTTGATCCCCAAGCAAAACATGACTTAGTACTTGGTGGAGAAACCCTCTTGTTGGCAAGACGTTTCTTATAATTGGTTACCAGGTTTGCACACATCTCAAGAGAGATTTTGGTCCACTCTTCTTTAGAGATCCTCTCTAAATCCTTAAGGTTTCTTAGCTGTCACTTGGCAACTTAAAGTTTCAGCTCCTTCTATAAATTTTCTGTAGGATTAAGGTCTGGAGACTGGCTAGGCCACTCAATGACCTTAATGAGGTTCGTCTTGAACCACTCTTTTGTTGGCGGTATTTTTTGGGTCATTGTCATGTTAAAAGACCCATCCATGACCGCCCCAAAGCATGTTTCCACCTCAGTGCTTGACTGTAGGGATGGTGTTCTTAGGGTCATAGTCAGCATTTTTCTTCCTCCAAACATGGTGAGTCCCTCTCCTCAAGAAGGCACAAGTACAGTCATGTCAATGAACATCTAAATTATTTAGACAAGGATTGGGAGGAAGTGCTGTGGTCAGATGAGACCAAAATTGAGCTCTTTGGCATTAATTCAAATCGCTGTGTGAAGAAACACAACATGAGAACACAATCCCTGCAGTCGAGCACAGAGGTGGAAACATGATGCTTTGGGGCTGTTTCTCTGCTAAAGTTACAAGCCAACTTTGCCACATTGAGGGGCCAATGGACAGGGCCATGTATTGTAAAATCTTGGATGAGAACCTTCTTCCCTCAGCCAGAACACTGAAGATGGGTAGGTCTTTCAGCATGAAAATTACCCAAGCACATCAAGGTCATGGTGTGGCCTAGTCAGTCTCCAGGCCTTAATCCTATTGGAAATTTTGTGGAGGGAGCTGAAACTTCGAGTTGCAAAGAGACAACCAAGAAACCTTAAGGATTACAAAAAGATCTGTAAAGAAGAGTGGACCAAAAATCCCTCCTGAGATGTGTGCAAACCTGGTCACCAACTACAAGAAACGTCTTACCTCTGCGCTTGTCAACAAGGGTTTCTCCACCAAGTACTAAGTCATGTTTTGCTTGGGGATCAAATACTTATTTTACTGACTGAACGGCATCTTAATCTATAGCATTTGTTTTATGCGTTTTTCTGGATTTTTGGTTGATATTCTGTTTCTATCATTTTAAATACACTTATGATAAAAATGATAGACCCTTCATTTCTTTGTAAGTGGGCAAACTTACAAAATCTGTAGAGGATCAAATAATTAGTTTCGTCACTGTAGAAGGGGCACTTCTGTGATGGTGGAGGTGAACAATAACAGTCTCTTAGCAATGTCCTTTCAACAAGGCAAGACGAGATGATGCAATCTCTGGGAGTTTTTCAGTCAGGCTTTAGCAAGGACATTATTCAACTTTGGCCAAGGCTGCACGGTTTGATTTTATCTACTCCCCCTCCTTGCCTCTCTCGGCTTGCTCTTCACCTCTGAGCACCAAGCCGTGTCTCGGTATCGGCTTTTTTGAGCCTTCTATCGCTCCAAGCTCCAAGCCTCGTTTTGGATCCGGTCTCCCTGAGATGTTTGACGTCACGCCTGGGTAGTTCCTTCGCGTCACCTACTGGTTTGTCTACCATCTACGGCAGGCCGGCTGATTTACCATCCATTGCGTGGATTTGTTTGAAATTCAATTCGGTCCCTTTTTCTACACACTATTTGTACCGTGTTCCTCCTCCCTCCCCACCTGTGTGGACTGCATAGAGGACACATTAGGATTTCATCCATCGCAGCAAACTTCCCAACTATCCTGTTTATTGGCCGCTTTCACAAGGTTTATTCAAGTGTTGAGCAAGCTGTTTGTTAACCATTCATGCATAGGAGGATCAAATTGTTTTTACACCACTCATGGAAACATTAAATCAATAGTTTTGTTTATTGATTTTTGCCTGCTTATTTTGTCTGCACAAGACTTGGCCCATATAGCGCTTTATTGCATGGTTGCTTTTGATTGCATACTTTCATCACATCACTCCTGGTGTGTTCTTCCACACAGCTCTCATTGGGCTAATGTAGGACTCCAAGTTTTATTTATTATACACATCCCGGTTTCCTGCGCCAGACTTGTTTGTTGCTTTGATTTTATCTACAGAAGCTCCTAATCTTACCAGGTTTTTGGTGTAGCACTACCCCAGAAGGAGCTGCTGGTTTGTTTTGGGTGGCATGTTACATCTGTATCTCCGTCGTTTACCCTAAACAAGTACCCTACTTGATGAGAGTTGTAGTAAAGGGAATGTCCATGACCGGTGTCTTTTCTGTGCTTTTTTTACCCTGCCGGGTAAAAATGATTAAACAGTAGAAAGGTGAAGGGATCGCAAATAAGAGGCAGCAGATTCAGGTGTAACTGCATATGGGAAACAGTCCTGCTTCCAACAACACTTTGCTTCGCCACTCCAGCCGGAGTGGGTATAGCGCACCTGGACAGGCCACTCTAACCAGCCTGGCAGCCAGAGTTTCACTCGGACTTAGGATCAAGTCTCTGCCACAGACCCTCCTAAAAGATTGGAGACAATTATGGTCCAGAATCCTCTCTCAGTAGATTCAGCACTTGGATCTCCTTCAGCTAGTTTTGCAAAATTAGCAACTGGCAGGCAACCAACATCCAGTCTGTCAAATTCCAGGTTGTCCCCCAATGAATGGACAGGCCCCTCCTGCAACACCAGCCTCGTGCTTAGTATCCTTCGGATAGACTCCTCATCGGTTAGCGTCCTCCAATTGGACGGACAGCTCGGGACCCGCTCCAGATTGGGGACCCAGTCGATCACTGGGCCCACACAGCAGATCAATTGCTCTGGGCCAACGTGGTCCCGGAACCAGGAACACTGCTACACACGCACACCCCAGCCAGGAGGGCCATATGCGGGGGTGTCGTGGAATGGCTACCCCAATGGTGGGCGCCACACGAGGAAGAACCTCGAGGCAATGGCGTCTGCCCCCTTTATACCCCTTCCCAGTATGCACAGCGAGGCGGCCCAACCCCTCACTGGCTGCTAAGGAGTGATACTGAGACTCACTTGACCCCACTGCTGCCACCTGCCGCCGGGCGGTGACAGGAGTCCCAGAACAAAAGGTTAGCCCACAGCACAGCCAAGCTAATGCAGAGACTCAAATTTAAACAGTCAAACTAATTCAGAGCTAACTATTTCTCTGAATTCTGAAAGTAGCCAGGCGCTACATTGGTAAAGGTGAACTTTAATAAGAAGTACTCTGTCATGCAATTACGAGATGTTTCTTCTGTTTCAAACTCTCTTTACTAAGTAAAGAACTTTTTTCACCTTAAGGTACCCTAGACGGCCAGGAAGCCGAGGAAGTCATATGATGTCTTCCCAGGATGGGATATCCCACTTGTGGACATTGTTGTGGAAATTTGAAGATGTATTTAATATGTATTGTCATAATGGCACCCAGTTTTAGTACTTCCGCAACCCGCTCTAAACAGAGCTGACTGGGGCCGTCTGAGACTGGTTGAATCTCGTCTGGTAGTAGAAATTTTCTTGAGGTTGGAGTGCGATGTTTGCGGCGTGGGCATATGTCCGCCGGCGAGGGGCCCTCTGTGCATTTAGCACCGACAATCGTTGAGGGGGGGTTGCACTCACTCTGCAAGCACACTAGTGGTTATGGACAGATGTGCGCTCTTATCTGGGTCATGTCTGATCAGCATGGTTTGGGATTCGTAGCGTACGCCTGTAGTTAGCCTCCATTCCACCTTTAATAAGGGCATAATCTGGGTATGCGTTATTCTATGGAATGGCGCAGATTAAGGATTCTATCAGCGTTTAATATGAGAGCATGTGAGCGGTTTTGGGTCAGGGGAAGCACATGCATTCCCTGCTCAGACACGCCCATAAGACTTTAGCCAGCATTGTATGTATTCTATTCATGTATTCTATTCATGTATTCCATTCATTGTATTGTAATCATTGTATTTATTGTAAAGGACTTCCTGTTGGAGGAATGCCTATATATGGTGCTTGCTATGTGGAAAGGAGATCCTGTGATGACCACTCCCATGGGGGAGGTGATTAACTGGTGGAGTGATCACTTCCTGTTTGTGTGAGAATTAAATGAGCCTTGCTAAGCTATGAGGGGTGATGATGGCGATGATGGTGACTTGATAACAAGCTGGTGTGATGGTCTGTTACTGAATGGATGGGCAGGGAATGCATGGTGATTGAACTTATTTAGTTTAAAGATGGCTTATTTCACTAAGATGAAATGTGTTACTATTAGAGACAAGATATCTGTCTGTCTGTCTGCTCTGCAAACAGCCATATTTCGCTGACAACGCCATATGACTATGGGCGGGAAGGAAGTGGTTAAATGGCTGGTAAATGATATTTCTATGCCAACTTAGATTTCTTTGTAAAAAAAAAAACATCCTGGGGACCCCCAACATACATACCAACCCCTTAAGGGTCAAGTATGTGTTATGGGGGGGAACTTTGGAGGGGTCCCTATGCCATTAAAAAGAAAAGAAGCTGGCAGGGAAATATAAATTACCAAAAAAAATCCCCAAACGGTCACTTTGCTGTAGTACATCCTACATCAAGAATGAAAAAAAAAAACTGGCATCCCCCCTAAAATGCATACCAAATACCTCATTATCAATGATGGTCTGTTATGCATTTTAAGGGGAAATCCCATGTAACGGATTGAACCGTGACAACCAGAAACATTGGAAGGATGAGAGATACTCCTGGGACAACTGCACTAATAACTCTTGGGTCTAAGTCCACCCTGTGCCCTTTTGGGCGTAGGGTGGCTAATAGGATCATAATTCATATATTACATGAGATGGGACATTAATAATCATTCATATTGCAGGACTGGAATATTACAAGGAGTTCATGTTGACTTGAGACCAGGTCACCAAGACAGTGACTCATCCCTCTGTATAATAGGCTTTTGAAATGCTAAGTGAAGCCAGGCTTGTGAAATACCTTTCCATTGTGTTCTGCAGGTGAATAGATGTGTCAGGGACGGAATGTCTCGGAGATAATTACCTGTATGCCTTTTAGAATGTGATTGAGGTTCCTTGTATGTGTGTGAAGATTATCTGTGATTGTGGATTATTCAAAAGGTTAATTGAAGTCTATTGATGATGCGGTGCCTAAATGTCTAGCTACTGATTAGATAATTAGCCTCAGTGAGTGATTAGGGGGGTGGAGATTGCATTGTCCAGTGATTAACTGTAACATCTTGTACTGTATAAAAAGCTGAGAAGAAACCATTAAAGCGTTCATTCATTTGGAAACCAGTACCAGAGCTTGTGTCTCGGTTATTATGGGAAATGGATCGTGTATGCAAGATTGTCGCAGTGTGTCAGATAAGCTTGTCGTGGGTGGATGGAAGGTCGTAAACGGTGGTAACCGTTACATCCCACATTAAAAAAAAGACATGGGGTCCCCCCCTATAATTCTTACCAGACTCTTTGGGTAGATTTGCTAAAACTGGTGCACTCAGAATCTGGGACAGCTGTGCATTCTAGCCAATCAGCTTGTTCAATTAAGTTTTGGCAATTAAACCTAGAAGCCGATTGGTTTCTATGCAGAGCTGCACCAGTTTTTTCCCTCTCCAGCTTTAGTAAATAACCCCCCCCCCCCCCTGCATCTAGATTTTAAGGGGGCACTCTATGCAAAGAAAGAGATGATGTGGGCTTCTACCAAACTTAGCTAACACATAATGAATAAAAATTGTTTTCAAAGCATAAACAAAACACATGCATTAGGTGTACCTGCATATTAAAATGACAATTGTTAGTCCCAGTGAGTGCTTCCCAGCATGAAGAAGCAACACAGCGCCCTCATCAGGTCAGTGGAGACACCTTAGCATTACACCTGCCTACACCTGTGGCTCATTAAAGGAAGTCTGTCTAAAAAGAAACATGGAACCTTCTATTAACATGCACTACTTTTGCAAACAATAGCTGTTAAGCTTTTACAAACATATTTTTAGTGCTCTCAGTAACTGACCTTTAAAAATAAGAATGTTGATAAGGATTCTGTTGTTACTCTGCTGATTTGCATATTTGTCCTGGTTCAGTGCTGTAGACAGTAGGTCAGAATAACAGCCAGCATTAGAAAAACATCAACTCCCCGTATTTTGTTCATGATGGGTTTACCAGGAAAAATACAAAAATAGGAAACTCAAGATAGAAGCTGCAATTTGGGCACATACTAGCTTTGGTGCTGTGAAGATGAACCAAATACGTGACTCATTTCGTTGTACTGGAACTGGTATGAAGCTCATGAATCAGAAAATGGCAGTTTCTATTTTAGACCTCATACACAGATACCTTGTTTTGTGATGTCTCAGTGATGTCTGTGCTGGAGCAGAAACTACACAGGCACTGCCTGGCCCAGGCTATGGATCAATCCAACAAAAAGTATTGAAGGTCCTCTATTATTAAGCACTTATAGGGATGACGCACACCAGTGGAATAGGAGCATGGTCTGCTGGAAAGGGTTTTGCTTAATATACAATGCATGCTTAATAAAGTTTATATAAAGAAAAGGGAGATTTGGCAGCAGCTTTATTTCCTGTCTAAATCTCAGGGAGCAGATGGACCTTGCTTAGCCACTGCACCCGTGGCCAGTCAAGGAAAACTAGGAGTCCATCTAAAGCACGTCAAACACAAGGCCTGCTGACCGGATGCAGCCTGGCAGGTAGGGTTGCCACTTTTTCTTCAAACCAAACCAGATTACTTTAACGGCGCACAGTAAAAAACTATTTTTTTCGCATACACTATAGGATTGTAACAGACCTGGAACACCTTTAGGTGCTGCAAAGAAAATAGTAATGTGGCGTACATAGTGCCACCTCGCCTTTCTGTCAAGCCCTGTTAAGAGCCACATTCTTGTCTAAATTATTGTGTCTGGGTTTCAGGCGAAATGAAACCCGAACACATGATTCAAAACCCAGACTGTCCAGGTGAATCCCAGACAGGTGGCAACCCTACTGCCAGGTCATTTCATGTGGTCCTCGCACCTCTCCTGCAGCTGCGAGCTTCGGCACCCCACCTCGTGCAGCTGCAAAAAGGCTTGTGTCCCCTCATCACAGCAGTCTGTGCAACCACAGCATCCCCTCATCTCCTAGTCTCAGCATTCAGCAGACTCCAACAGCTACCTCCAGCCCTCCTCTGGCCCTCATCCAGTTCCCCAGCTCCTTCCCAGCAGCAGCCTAAGGTAAAGGAGGTGCACTGTGATGTAAGGGAGTGTGGCGGACTCTTGACTTCTAATGGTGTGGGGGCTCTTGATATCTGATGTGGGGTGGGGTGCTTCAGATATCTAGTCTTACAGATACAACCTTTGAGGGCAACCATAATGCTGATGCAGCCGACAATAAAATTGTTTTTGACATCCCTGATGTCAAGGATCTTCTGCAGCAGGGGCACATTCCCATGCAGCAGGTGCACATTCTCATGCGCATGTGCAGAGTCACACACATAGAAGCCCAAGTTGAGCAAGGACTAGAATGCGCATGTGCGCTTACACGTAGGTGTTTGCACGCATCCACAGATTCTGGCACCCAGCAGCCTATTTAAACAGAGAGTCTGCCTTTCTTTAGTGCTGGATTTTCTTTAGATATGGTTCATGTGTTCCTGATTCTAATCCATGTCTGCTGATCTTGTTCCTGACCTCGGCTACATCTGACACCTTTCCTGGATCACCCCTGCCTGTTATATCTGGTCCTCGCTTATGCTACCGACCCCCGCTTGGATTTTTGATTACGTCAATGCTTCCTGATTTGGTACCCCACCGCCAGCACGTTACTGACTTCTGTCTGTCCCCGATCTTGAACCTGATCCTGATTCTGCACCTGTCTGCCTGGCTCCTGCTGAACAAGGCTTGTGACCAGACTCCATACCATCACTGGAAGGATTCCTGTGTCTCCAAGCTACAGCTCGCTCTTACAACTTCCAGGCTCCTGCGCTCCTTCCACTGCCCTAGCAGTCCCCGTCTCCCCTACTAGGGGTGCTGGGATGGGAATTGTGCAAGAGGACACCCTCATCATCTCAGGCTCCACAGTCATGTACGTGACACCTGATCTAAAGTGTGGTAGTTTTTGTATACACTGTGGATCAACCCACCTGCACACTTGGTGGCACAGTCAGTGTGCATCTAATGCCAACCATGGCCTTCATAATTTTTCTTTATAATGTAGCGCCCTTCTAGGTAGGCGCTAAAGAGTGCATAGTTTTTGGGTTTTCCTGCTTAACAGGGGGACTGTCAGCTAAATTTAGGTGCGCTCTGCCTAACAGGGAGCAGTGATCAGGGAGCAGTGATCAGATGCTGCTCATGTTGTCTGCCTGTTTCACCCTGGTCCAATAGGAAGGGGCTCATAGGACAGTAGGAGGAAACCTGACAAATGGGATCACAGGTGTAGATACAGCCCTGGCCATTGGCAGAGGAAGGTGCCTTAAGGCAGGCTGGGTGACTGTATTTATGCCAAGAGAGCACATGTGCACAGGGTCTTTGGCTGGAGAGCAGGGTCCCGAAGGAAGGGGGATCGCTGCCCCACCTCTGTACAGGCTGCCATGTGGCCTCAGGAAGTTGACCTGAGGGCCAGAGTCACAGAAGCTGAAACCCAAATGCCCTGCAGAACTGACTTGGAGGGAGACAGACCAAGAAGCATCTGTTCCTGGCTACTGTGAGTACCAACCTAAGTCTAGGGGCCTATCATGTGAGGGCCACCCCTGGTTCATTGAGTCTGCTGCCAGGGCAAGCAAAGGACTTGGGAGAGTTGTCCTCTTCTGTGCATAGTTAAAGTTGGAGTATACCACTAATCCATTCTCCTATCCAAGCTCTACCAATAAATACAAAAAACAAATCCTTTAGACTGGTCTTTGGATAACGAGCAGATAAGTGTGCACCTGGTCGGGTGAAAATAACCAAGCATCTGGCTGCAGGATAATCAGAAGAAGGCCTAGGGAAATCTATACTTATTGACCCCTACGGGGTGTAGTGCTACAATAATTATGATCAAGACAAAACATTTAAATTAGGGCTGGGGAAATGAAAGATTAATTCCTTGATTAATCTTAAATTTTTTGGATCGATCAAAATTCTTTTGATTGATCAAAATTCTTTTGATTGATCAAAATTCTTGAAATCATGGGACAGCCTGGACAGTGAGACTTACCCTGCTGGATGCGAGCAAACTGTACCCATTGGATTGAGGTACCTTTGCATCTGTGCAGCAGGAGGATGCATCAGGCTCCATCAGGGGAAAGGGGCAAAAATAACCATTGTTTTCTGTCCTAAGCAGTTTTGTGCAGACAATTCTTTGTGTATTGGCAATATCTGTTCCATGCGAAAGACTGTTCAGTTCTTTAGGGTATATTGTCAATAAAATGTGATCATGTCTGCTTCCAGAAAATGTAAACACTCTGGTATGTCTGTGTGACTGGCTAAAGTGATGCCTACTATAAAGTGACTGACAGTCAATATACTAGATACATTTTATAATTAAAGTTAAACTAACTTTCTACGTTCTTCTTAAAGTTTAATACGAAAAAATTACTTACGTCAGTGCTACAGTTTGAATTTAAAACCTATTTGTGTGAAGTTAAGTCATGGAAACTAGTGACGGGTGATTATATATAGTGTATACCACATTTACCACCGACTAATGCAGAGTTGCAATGCAAGGAGACCAGCTAAAAGTAGTTGGATCTGTATGTGCGTTATAATTAATCGAAATCAGTCGATTAATCGATTTAAAAAAATCTATTAATCAAACATGAAAATTTTAATCAGTAACAGTCCTAGTTTAAATATAAAATGTGGAAAAAGGAGAAAAGCAACTGCGCTAACGTAAACACAAGAAAAATACTAATTGAAGCAACAAAGTGCTTGTGATCTAAAGTAACTCAAAAGAAAGCTGCACCTGACTGTAGTGACAAATACAGAAAAACAAAGTGGCAAAAAAACAGGATGCGCTAATAAAAAATAAACAAACCATACAAGGTAATAACAATGAGTGAAAGTCTAGATGGACAAACTAAATTAATGTCCAAACATAGTGCACAGAAATGAATACATAAATGTCCAATAGGTCCTGACGGACCAGTGGGTGATAAAATCTTGAAAAAACACCAGTGCAGAGATGTGATGATGACAAATAAACGTGGTGACATTCAATGTACAGTGCTGATAGAAGATCCTCCACCTTGCAGGCAACATTAACTGCTTACCAAAAATCCAGTGGTCTCTTAATGAAAAGAAGACCCCAGAGAGCGTATATACAACCAAAGGAGGGAGGTAGTAGGCCAGATGAGTTGTCAATCCCCGTCAGACTGGAATCTCAGAAACAGTATCCAGGGAAAAACAAGAGGGGCCACAATAGTGTAATTCCGTCATGAGAAAGATTTATTAAAAAGTCAAAAACACACTTACATAGAAATATTAAAAACAGGCATGTCAGTAGTATGCTGGGACTCCGGCCGGAAGCGATCCATGCAAACAATTGACCCGTCCAAAATTGGGAATGGGAAGAGGCAACAGCGGGGGATGAACCGGTGAACCACAATATCCCGCCCGACCGGTTTCGCGAGAAATCGCTTAGTCATGGGGCACGGGTGACACACCGGGTCATCCCCCTTTATAGGTTTCAGAAAAAAACACAATGACGTCAGTCTACGCGTCGGCGGCAACACGCGCGTCCGAGACCGCGAGTGCGCACGTGTGTTGCGTATCGATGACGCCTAGGTAACAATGTGAGGACGCAGAGACGTCAATCCAAGCGGCAACAGCGGCGAGCGTGTCCGAGGCCGCAAGTGCGCATGCGCGCCATATAAAATAATAAAGAAAAAATACACAGTAAAAAAGGTATGTGCCTAGACCTACATACCAACAAATGAGTGCCAGACACATACTGACCAATGCGAACGTCGTTGGCAGACCGTCCCACATTGCGGCAACCAATCACCAACGCTCAGGTGCAGGCGGTGGTACGTCACTTGACCAAGGCGGTAACCTAGCGCGTCAACGTGGCCAACACGCGCAAGGCACGCACAGTGAAGAATCACATGACTGGACCAACCTCGTCACATGCTCGTGCGTGTCAACGGAGCCGCCGGCGCGCGTCACAAAACAAAGGATGTAAACAGCAACACAATGGGTATCCACAACAGGTGACCGCGCGCATAGATGACGTCATTGGTTTACACCGCCGATCACCTGACCTAACAGGCCAATCGGCTGACAGAAAAAGGAGCCAAGCCTCACTATGGGAATCGCCAGGCAAAAAGCGATCTCATTACTGGGAGGCTGGTACCCAAATCTAACACGATATATCATACAGAGACAAATGAATGGGAAAAAATTATAAAAACTGTATAAAAAATAAAACTGGCAGATAAATTAAAACTCAAGCAATGGGGGTATCATTCTGTGTTACTGGATCAGCAGGTGCATACTTCATGCCACCTCATAGCAACCCCATACAGTATAAAAACTAGTACATGGTTAACATACACCTATCCATCACTAATAGGAGTAAGTTGTTAATGGACAGTACATATGCAGAAGACCAAATAACTATTGTACTTTCAAACAGAGATACTAGATGCCAAAAAACCTTAAAAGTAAAATGCAAACTTATACATAGTTAGAGTACACCTATCCAAATTAAATGGAAATAAGGTGTTCAAAGACATTATCTGAACAGATGGCCAGATATCTGTTAAACTTTAAAACTGGGATATTGGATGCCAAAAAGCACTAAAAGAAAAAAGGGAAAGCCTAATAAGGAACCCTAAGTTCAGGAGTTGTTGATGAACGCATTGATATCAGTATCTATGTTTAGACCAAATGGCGTAAAAGTTTTGGCTCGATAAATCCAAGCCATTTCCTGTCGGGAAATATCCCTAACCAGATTGCTCCCTCTCCAGTGGGGTCGATATTTGTCAATCCCTATGAATAGTGTATTCGAAGGGTCTCTGTTATGTTTAAGGTCGTAATGTCTGGAGACAGAGTGTTTTTCAAACCCACTTCTAATCTTAGTGATGTGTTCGTTCAGTCTAACTGATAACGCCCTTTTCGTCCGCCCTATATACTGTAAGCCACATGGACATTGAATAAGGTAGACCACCCCTTTAGACGCACAGGTAATAAACTGGTCAATTTCAAATGACTGTTGGGTGGCTGTGGACTGAAACGAACAAATCTTCCTTTCTCTGCATGTATTCAGGGTGCAAACTTGGCACCTCTTACATCTGTAGTAACCTATGAGATCATCAAAGAAAGTCCTAGATTTTGTAGGAGGATCATGTACACTCGGGGCGATACGATTACCAACCGTAGATACGCCTTTGAAAATTACATTTGGTTTGGTTGGAAGAATAGGGGCCAGAACCTGGTCTGTTGCCAGAATGTGCCAGTGTTTCTGGATCAATTTTTTCACACTGTAATGTTGGGCAGAAAAAGTGGTTATGAATGGTATAGTGAATTTATCATTCACTGCTCCCTTATTCTTATCAGCCAATAATAGTGATCGATCTAGGCTCCGGGCTTTCTCCAGTGACTGATGTAACACAGATGGATCATAACCCTTCTCCTGAAATCTAGTTGACAATACCGAAGCCTGGCTCTCAAACTTACAGGGATCTGAACAATTACGTCTAATACGCAAGAATTGCCCCAGGGGTACTGATTTGAGCCAAGTTGGAAGATGGCAGCTATCGAGAGGAATATAGGCATTGCGGTCCGTTGGCTTAAAATAAGTTGATGTCACAAATTTCTCTCGCTCAACGGTGATATGAAGGTCTAGAAAGTGGATGGTATGCTGGCTGGTCTCGAAGTTGAACCTGATACCCCTGGTGTTCTGGTTCAAACTTGCCATAAAATCACGGAGGCCAGCCTCACAACCGTCCCAAAGGAGGAGAACGTCATCGATGTACCTCGCCCAGAGTACAATCTCCGGACGACGGCAGTTATCAATGACGTCCTCCTCCCACTTATCATTTGGGCTTTGAGGCAGTACTCTTATATCTGGAGAGGGAATCGGGACTAGTCAAAGCACAGATTGATTTTATTATGTCACTGTTGAAATATGCAGCTACGCATAATTATTTTCTGTGTGATAACTTGTTCTATCGACAAGATAGGGGTGTAGCTATGGGGGCTAAATATGCCCCCCGTTTGGCTAACCTCTTCATGGCTAAGTGGGAGGAGGACGTCATTGATAACTGCCGTCGTCCGGAGATTGTACTCTGGGCGAGGTACATCGATGACGTTCTCCTCCTTTGGGACGGTTGTGAGGCTGGCCTCCGTGATTTTATGGCAAGTTTGAACCAGAACACCAGGGGTATCAGGTTCAACTTCGAGACCAGCCAGCATACCATCCACTTTCTAGACCTTCATATCACCGTTGAGCGAGAGAAATTTGTGACATCAACTTATTTTAAGCCAACGGACCGCAATGCCTATATTCCTCTCGATAGCTGCCATCTTCCAACTTGGCTCAAATCAGTACCCCTGGGGCAATTCTTGCGTATTAGACGTAATTGTTCAGATCCCTGTAAGTTTGAGAGCCAGGCTTCGGTATTGTCAACTAGATTTCAGGAGAAGGGTTATGATCCATCTGTGTTACATCAGTCACTGGAGAAAGCCCGGAGCCTAGATCGATCACTATTATTGGCTGATAAGAATAAGGGAGCAGTGAATGATAAATTCACTATACCATTCATAACCACTTTTTCTGCCCAACATTACAGTGTGAAAAAATTGATCCAGAAACACTGGCACATTCTGGCAACAGACCAGGTTCTGGCCCCTATTCTTCCAACCAAACCAAATGTAATTTTCAAAGGCGTATCTACGGTTGGTAATCGTATCGCCCCGAGTGTACATGATCCTCCTACAAAATCTAGGACTTTCTTTGATGATCTCATAGGTTACTACAGATGTAAGAGGTGCCAAGTTTGCACCCTGAATACATGCAGAGAAAGGAAGATTTGTTCGTTTCAGTCCACAGCCACCCAACAGTCATTTGAAATTGACCAGTTTATTACCTGTGCGTCTAAAGGGGTGGTCTACCTTATTCAATGTCCATGTGGCTTACAGTATATAGGGCGGACGAAAAGGGCGTTATCAGTTAGACTGAACGAACACATCACTAAGATTAGAAGTGGGTTTGAAAAACACTCTATCTCCAGACATTACGACCTTAAACATAACAGAGACCCTTCGAATACACTATTCATAGGGATTGACAAATATCGACCCCACTGGAGAGGGAGCAATCTGGTTAGGGAAATTTCCCGACAGGAAATGGCTTGGATTTATCGAGCCAAAACTTTTACGCCATTTGGTCTAAACATAGATACTGATATCAATGCGTTCATCAACAACTCCTGAACTTAGGGTTCCTTATTAGGCTTTCCCTTTTTTCTTTTAGTGCTTTTTGGCATCCAATATCCCAGTTTTAAAGTTTAACAGATATCTGGCCATCTGTTCAGATAATGTCTTTGAACACCTTATTTCCATTTAATTTGGATAGGTGTACTCTAACTATGTATAAGTTTGCATTTTACTTTTAAGGTTTTTTGGCATCTAGTATCTCTGTTTGAAAGTACAATAGTTATTTGGTCTTCTGCATATGTACTGTCCATTAACAACTTACTCCTATTAGTGATGGATAGGTGTATGTTAACCATGTACTAGTTTTGATACTGTATGGGGTTGCTATGAGGTGGCATGAAGTATGCACCTGCTGATCCAGTAACACAGAATGATACCCCCATTGCTTGAGTTTTAATTTATCTGCCAGTTTTATTTTTTATACAGTTTTTATAATTTTTTCCCATTCATTTGTCTCTGTATGATATATCGTGTTAGATTTGGGTACCAGCCTCCCAGTAATGAGATCGCTTTTTGCCTGGCGATTCCCATAGTGAGGCTTGGCTCCTTTTTCTGTCAGCCGATTGGCCTGTTAGGTCAGGTGATCGGCGGTGTAAACCAATGACGTCATCTATGCGCGCGGTCACGTGTTGTGGATACCCATTGTGTTGCTGTTTACATCCTTTGTTTTGTGACGCGCGCCGGCGGCTCCGTTGACGCGCACGAGCATGTGACGAGGTTGGTCCAGTCATGTGATTCTTCACTGTGCGTGCCTTGCGCGTGTTGGCCACGTTGACGCGCTAGGTTACCGCCTTGGTCAAGTGACGTACCACCGCCTGCACCTGAGCGTTGGTGATTGGTTGCCGCAATGTGGGACGGTCTGCCAACGACGTCCGCATTGGTCAGTATGTGTCTGGCACTCATTTGTTGGTATGTAGGTCTAGGCACATACCTTTTTTACTGTGTATTTTTTCTTTATTATTTTATATGGCGCGCATGCGCACTTGCGGCCTCGGACACGCTCGCCGCTGTTGGTGCTTGGATTGACGTCTCTGCGTCCTCACATTGTTACCTAGGCGTCATCGATACGCGACACACGTGCGCACTCGCGGTCTCGGACGCGCGCGTTGCCGCCGACGCGTAGACTGACGTCATTGTGTTTTTTTCTGAAACCTATAAAGGGGGATGACCCGGTGTGTCACCCGTGCCCCATGACTAAGCGATTTCTCGCGAAACCGGTCGGGCGGGATATTGTGGTTCACCGGTTCATCCCCCGCTGTTGCCTCTTCCCATTCCCAATTTTGGACGGGTCAATTGTTTGCATGGATCGCTTCCGGCCGGAGTCCCAGCATACTACTGACATGCCTGTTTTTAAAGTTTCTATGTAAGTGTGTTTTTGACTTTTTAATAAATCTTTCTCATGACGGAATTACACTATTGTGGCCCCTCTTGTTTTTCCCTGGATACTGTTTCTGAGATTCCAGTCTGACGGGGATTGACAACTCATCTGGCCTACTACCTCCCTCCTTTGGTTGTATATACGCTCTCTGGGGTCTTCTTTTCATTAAGAGACCACCGGATTTCTGGTAAGCAGTTAATGTTGCCTGCAAGGTGGAGGATCTTCTATCAGCACTGTACATTGAATGTCACCACGTTTATTTGTCATCATCACATCTCTGCACTGGTGTTTTTTCAAGATTTTATCACCCACTGGTCCGTCAGGACCTATTGGACATTTATGTATTCATTTCTGTGCACTATTTTTGGACATTAATTTAGTTTGTCCATCTAGACTTTCACTCATTGTTATTACCTTGTATGGTTTGTTTATTTTAAATATAAAATACCTATTCTTAATGGGGAAACTATAAAATATTTCATATGAATATTTTGTATTTTCATTTCCGGCCAGCAGATGGAGCTTTAGATTTCCTTTTTTACATTATGAGTTGTCCTTATTCGTTTTACTGAAGTGAAAAGGTACTGTTGTTTACAGAGTTAAATAGCTTTAGCTAAAGATTACACATTAGGCTTCATGTACATGGGACGTTTTTACAACGTCCCCTGAATGATTTAACTTGAAAGATAGTAAGTGTTTTGGCACGTTTACGCGTTTTGACGCTTTGCGTTTGGCACTTGAAATGCCTCTAAACTCAGCGTCTGAAGTCATTTTTTTGCTTTTGCAAAAAAAGCCTCTAAACTTAACTGCCTAGAAATGACTATAAATGGCCCTGTGTACATGTACACATAAGATAACATTAAATGAGTTCAGGGATAGTTAAAAAAAAAAAGCGTCCAACTGCCTCTGAACATCCGTTTAGCAGCAGCAGTGTACATGGGGCCTAAGAGTTGAATAGCTATAGCTAAAGATTACACATTCAAGTAAATGAAACTGCTAGAGACTTCTTTTCTATACAAAGTTTCAGCCAGCGAGAGACAGCCTGAGGAAAAACAGCTTCTCCTGTACTCTTTCTTTGTTTAGAAAATCCATTATGAAATGTGAATCCACGTAATAAAGGTTATTGGTAAAAATAAAAGTATTACAGCATGAATGGTAATGCTGTAGATATAATATACATGCTATACTATACAAATCTTTTTGTTTTAGTTTTGGGTAGATTAAAGTTATTTTAATGCCCTAAGGTTTTTCACCTTAATGCATTATATTCATTAAGGTGAAAAACCTTCTGTGCTGCAGCGCCACAGCCCCCCACCCCCCTCCTCAATCAAATCCTGTGACACGAGAAGAGGGCGGGGACTGAGTCCCGCTGTCTGTGTAAATGGACACAGCAACGTGACTTGGGAGCGAGCCCGCAAGAGGTGCCCCCATGGAAAGCGGCTTTCGGTGGGGGCACCCGATGAAGAGGAGGAGACTGGAGTGCCGGCAGGCCACCCCAGAAGAAGAGGATAGGGACTGCTCTGTGCAAAAGCATTGCACAGAGCAGGTAAGTATAGGCATGTTTGTTATTTTAGTCAAAAGAAAAAGCTTTACATACACTATAAGGGAGGGTTAAAAAAGATGTACCTTTGTTTGCAGTCTGTGTCCCATTGAGGGGATTCTCTTTCACTTTCTCATTCAAATCACAACAGGAAATCAAAGAAAAGCTCTTCAAAGTAAAGCCATTCCTAAGAAGGTAGTTATTACCAGAATTGTCCCAATTGGAAGTTTTCCCTTTAGTTCTGTTTCAGTGACAACTCAACATTTTTACTCACTTTTTAGTCTGGTTGACATTGGCCATTGGGACATATAGAGAGGGCGAATCCCCACCAGTGAATACACAGACACCAATAAAAATCCAATAACCCTTTTCCTGAAGGAAAGAATTTATTTATTTATTTTTTAGAAACCCTACAAAAAAAGTTTAATTTACAGTAGTTTTAATGTCTGTTAGAATCATTGGCACATTACTTGTGTAAATATTTCCATCCTCTGGCTTTCATCTAATGTCAATGGATGCCATAAGCAATAAAGAAGTCAATTTTTTCCCATGTCCAAATTAAATGGATCCTCAATGGCAGCACACAACGACATGACTTTCAGGCTGGCTTGTTGCCTTAAGGTAAATCTCATGTTGCAGCAGTAAAAGTTGGGAGCAGTCAGGCCTGAAGGGTGTCCGTTAAATCACAAAGAAGGTCCTGTTGAATTGGAGTAGCCAAGAGGCTTATCACTCCTCACAGAAAGTGATAATAAATCTTTTACTTTGTGGTTGCTGAACCACCAGCTCATCAACTTCCCACTGTCACTTCAGAGTCGGGTGTTTTATTATTGCACACAGTCTGGGTGCTTCTGAAATATGTCTGTGTTCTGTTTTGTAAAATCTTAAAGGAAAACTCCTAGCAAACCACAGTGGTCAGCTGGGAAACCCATAAGCATATACCTTTTCTTGGTTACTCTTTTTAGGTGCACGTTATGGAGTAAAAATATCCCTGAGGGCCCATTCACAATGTACATTACATGTACAATGGAACCTCGGTTGAAGAGTAACTTGGTTTCAGAGTGTTTTGATTTGCGAGCAACTTCTTTTTTTTTTTATTCTGACTCGGTTTGCGAGTGTTGACTCGCAAGAAGAGCAGAATTCAAGTTAAATAGGCCTGCAGTACCTCATTTGGCCTGAGCTACGGGGGTGCAGAAGCCGAGCAGAGCCGCAAATAGGCCTGCAGTACCTAATTTGGCCTGAGGTACGGGGGTGCATGAGCTGAGAAAAGCCGAACATTGGCCTGCAGTACCTTATTTGGCCTGAGGTACGGGGAGCAGGAAACGAGCCAAAGTGTCCTCTGGCCTTTTCAGCCGTTTTGGTCGCATTCGGTATTGCATCCCATTGAAGTCAATGTGGAACATATTATTTGCGTTTACATTGACTTTAATGGGAAAACTCGCTTTGATATAAGAGTAATTTGGATTACAAGCATACTCCTGAAACAGATTATGCTCGTTATCCGAGGTTCAACTGTATTAGTACATTGTGGTGCCATTTACTTTCCAGGGCATACCAATGCACTGAAGAAACACACCAGTGTTGTAGCACACCACAATGCAGGGTAAAGCACTTGTCAGGAAGCCAATAGTTGCAAGTGCACACCCTCGTCCAATTGTGGGATTGGCGCCAAGTCGCCTATTTAACTACTTCATTCCCGGAAGAATTTACCCCCTTCCTGACCAGAGAACTTTTTGCGATTTGACACTGCGTCGCTTTAACTGACCATTACGCGGTCGTGCCAAGTTGCACTCAAACAAAATTGGTGTCCATTTTTCCCACACAAATAAAGCTTTCTTTTGGTAGTATTTGATCACCTCTGCAGTTTTAATTCTTTGCGCTATAAACAAAAAAGAGCATCAATTTTGAAAAAAATACAATATTTTTAACATTTTGCTATAATAATTATCCCCCCAAAATATATATATAAAAAAAAAAATTCTTTCTCAGTTTAGGCCGATATGTATTCTTCTACATATTTTTTGATTGGTTTGCGCAAAAGTTATAGCATCTACAAAATAGGGGGATAGTACAGAGGTTAGAATCCACACACAAAATAAGCCCGAACAGACAGACTGGATCGGAACTGGATATCATTCGCTCACAGGTCACAGACCTCTTGCACTTTAAAGCCAAAGCGGCGCTTCAGACCTGTCAACGCTACACTTACGAATCGGGCAATAAATGCGGCAGATTATTGGCTAACACACTGCGCTCGCGTCGCCTGGCCTCATATATCCCGCACGTACAATCCTCAAGAGGGCAGAAACAGTCCACTCCACAGCAGATCTCACGCAAATTTAGAAAATTTTACAGCTCCCTATATAATCTGGCCGAACCCCCGACCCCCCGAGACTCGCTACGGGACTATATCGCCGCATCCCTTATGCCCTCCCTTTCTACTGAAGACCGGGATAGCCTAGAAGCCCCCATTACACTATCAGAGATCCAGCTTGCACTAAAAAGCGCCAAACCGGGTAAGGCTCCAGGCCCTGATGGCCTCACCATAGCATACTATAATACTATAAAGCAGTGCTGCCATCAGTGGGACAGCATATGACAAAGCTGTTCAATGAATTAGGCTCGGGGAAATCCTTCCACGCCACCACATTGCAAGCCCAAATATCCGTGATTTTAAAAGCCGACAAAGACCCGCTTTCTGCGGTAGCTACCGCCCCATTTCCCTCCTTAACACAGACCTTAAACTGTTTACTAAAATCCTGGCATCCAGACTCCAGAGACATCTCCCATATCTGATACACTTAGACCAGGTGGGCTTCGTGCCCACTAGGGAAGCCCGGGACAACACTATTAAAGTGCTCAACCTCCTACATATAGTCTCCTCCAGTAAGACCCCTAGCCTGTTTATAGGGACGGATGCCGAAAAGGCATTCGACCGGGTGGACTGGCAATTCATGATGTCTACTTTGGAATACATAGGTCTGGGCGTTAGGATGAGGAATTGGGTAACAGCAGTCTACGACGGACCGACGGCAAAGGTGAGGGCCAATGGGGTACTGTCAGATTCATTCCCAATAACCAACGGGACGAGACAGGGCTGCCCCCTGTCACCCCTCCTGTTCGCACTGTCACTGGAGCCTTTCCTGTGCCATGTGTGGATGAACCCTGACATTAAAGGTATACTCACCACAAAGGCTCACTACAAAGTCTCTGCATACGCAGATGACCTGCTTTTCACCCTTACGGAACCTGATACCTTCCTCCCGGCCCTGTTCCGAGAATTTGAAACTTACGGTAGACTCTCCAATCTAAAAATTAATTTAACAAAGTCAGAGGCCATGGGTATAGGGATCCCACAGCAACAGCTGACCCAGCTTAAGGCCGGGTTCAACCTGAAGTGGACAGCAGTCGCACTGAAATACCTAGGGACATACATCCCCCCTACGTTCACATGCCTATTCCAGTTGAATTCCCCCCCCCCCCCCCCTCTTGACAGAATTTCGGAGACTACTGACTCAGTGGACTGGAGGACTACATTCCTGGGTGGGCAGGTGCAACATTTTAAAGATGACAATACTGCCCAAATTCCTGTACCTCCTGCAGGCCCTCCCGATTTCCATCCCGGGAAGCTACTTTAAGCAGGTTCACTCCACGTTCAACCACTTCCTTTGGGCGGGGAAAAGGTCGCGGATATGCAGAAAAGTCCTCTCCCTCCCCAAGTTACAAGGGGGTCTGGCCCTACCGGACATCCGGACATATTACCGTTCAACACACCTGGTTAGATTAATTGACTGGTGCCGACATGGACACAATAAGTTGTGGACACAGGTTGAACAGGGCCAGACCGAGATTCCCTTACACCGCGCCCCGTGGTGTTCGGCCTCGCTCCCTCTCACAGTTAAACGCCACCCTCTCGTGGGGACCACGATTAAGGTATGCTCGGATCTCTTTGACTGGCTTCTCCTGACCTCCAGAGATTCCCCTCTTAGACCCATCATTGGACACCCACTTTTTGACCCGGGCTTACACGATAGGAGGTTCTTGGACCTCGGGAAAACGGGCATCTATCAGGCATCGCACTTTAGCTCGGGGGGACGGTGGAAATCAGCAACTGAATTGACAGACCCAGAAGGCACCTACCGCCTTGACTTTCTGAGGGCAAACCAGTTGACTCATTTCTTGAGCTCCATCCCGGCCCCCCCGACCGGACAGGTACCATTGACAGAGTTGGAGGAGCTATGTGGAGAGATGGGAGTACTCCCACACGCTCTGTCCCTGCTATATGCTATGCTGATCGCCCCCCCTGGGGACTATCAGATCCCGGCCCTGACAAAATGGGAAAGAGACTTAAACACACAGTTCTCGCCCACTGAAAGACAGACCATACTACGCTTCGCTCACAAGTCATCTCTATGCGCGAAAACTCAGAAGACGAATTACAAGGTTCTTACTCGCTGGTACAGAACCCCAGATCTCCTGAATAAACTATTTCCCAACACTACCGACACCTGCTGGAGGTGCCAGCGAGACAAGGGTACCCTACTTCATGTGTTTTGGTCTTGCCCACGGGTCAGGGGCTTCTGGGGAGAGGTACGCCGGATTACCCAAAAGTTTACGGGGTACACCGTACCGGACGACCCGGCTTATTTCCTCCTACAGGCAACCAATATACCACCTGGAACTTACAAAAAGTTGGTGGTGCGCCACCTTTTGGACGCAGCCAGGGCCTGCGTGCCTCTTCGCTGGAAATCCCCTCACCCTCCGACTATTGCTCTCTGGCTGAATAGGGTGGACGAGATCAGTCGAATGGAAGACTTGATCCTCTCCAGCCAACAGTGCCAGGAGACATACTCTGAGACATGGCAGTTGTACAATTTTTTCAGGTACTCGGAAGAAGGCCAGAAGCTCAGAGAGACCCACTGCCAAACGCTTACCCAACCACAGGTCTAAGACCTGCTCTACCTGACAAGCTGTTTATTAGGGATCGGAATAGGACTACCCTACGCCCTTGTAGGGCGCTTTATACTGACCTTGCTCGTGCAGCCCCCCTACACCTACCTTTCACTATGCCTCTCCCTGCTCTTTCTATGTTGCTCCTTAATCTCTTCTCTATTTCTCCTTACTCTGAAAACGGAAAATGGACCTGGAGGCCAGACCGATCGGGCCCCGCCACAGTGACACGAGTAGCTACCCAGCACCTCGAAAGACACGCCCTCATCGAGACCTAGTTATATTCTAATACTGCGATGATGTACTGTGTCTGTGACTATAGTTTTACATATATTATTGTACCTGTATACGAGAGCTGTTGTCTCTACTGTTATTTATGTATGTTGAAGGTCCGCGAGGACTGGCTTTTTTGGTGATAAATAAATAAAAAAAAAAAAAAAATAGGGGGATAGTTTTATGGCATTTTTATTTTTTATTAGTAATGGCGTCGATCTGCGATTTTTATCGTGACTGCGACATTATGGCGGACACTTTTGGCACTACTGGGACCATTGTCATTTATACAGCGATCAGTTCTATAAAAATGCACTGATTACTGTGTAAATGACACTGTCAGGTGCCCTAGGGAGTGATTCTAACTGCAGGGGGGGTGGTCTCACCAGCACATGACAGAGATCACTGCTCTTGATGACAGGGTGCAGTAGATCTCTGTCATGTTGCTAGGCAGAACAGTAAAATGCCTTGTTTGCATCTTCACATTCTGCCTCTCCGTGGCACGATCGTGGACACCTGGCGGACATCGAGTCACACTCACGGAGCACGCGGTGGGCATGCTATGATTTAAAGGGGACGTACAGCTTTGAGCAGCCGTGCCATTCTGCCGACGTAAATAGTCGTGCGGCGGTCGGCAAGCGGTTAAAAGAAGCATTGATGTCTTGTAATTGCTGGATGTTCTTCAGCTCTCCTATAATATTCAGCTCTCTCTATGTTCCTGTGTTCCTTTTCCTGCTTACTGACATTCCGTTGCTGTCTCGGCCTGCTCCTTACCTTGTACTTCAAATTCTGGATCCTGACTTTACCTTGGTTTGCTTCTTGACCATGCCTATTCCTGCTCCTTCGTGTATGACCCTGGCCTGGCTACTGGCCTCATCCGTGCTAACCTCAGCTTGTCTTTTTACCTCATCTCAGATCCTGGCACTTACTCCACCTTGCTTGCAGGTGAACTCCTACACAGACTTCGCTGTGCTGTCAGGGTTCCTCTTCCAGGTGCCACCCTGCAGACTACCAACCAGGGGCGGACTGACAACTCATGGGGCCCCCGGGCAATAGAAGTTTATGGGGCCCCCGGGCTTACAGATGGCCACCACGCCAGGAGGCAGTGCAGAGGTGGGGCAGCTAAAATCTCTGGATTTTCACATCAAAAGCCAGTTTCGGACATATCAGGGACAGATTTAAAAAGAAACACAGATTTTTAAATACTGTCCCTGGTTATACTGAGCCTGACAACCCTGATGGGGGCCCCCTAGTGGCATGGGGCCCTCGGGCAGTGCCCGAGTGACTCAATGGTCAGTCCGCCCCTGCTACCAACCATAAACCTGGTATGGTTCAACTGCTGCCGGCTACAGCACAAGCTCTACTGCTTCCCGATACCTGTGCCTTGTGCCTCTGTCTCCATCCCCAGGGGTGCTCGGAACAGACCAGCAAGTGAAGCCCTCTTGTAATTTCAGCCTCCAACCAAAGTACGTCACAGCACCACTGTGGGTTCTGGTGTGCTGTGGTGGAAAAAAAGGCATAGTTCTTCTGATATCACATGATTCTTAACACGCCACAACCATATAAAATGAGTTAAGAAACCGTGCATGCTATACAGCCAATGTTGTGTGGCCACCTAGACTTCTTTTCTCCAGGTGACATATCTTCAGAAAAGGGTTCACCATAGTCTGAAATCATTGGCTGTTTGTATGGCCTAATATAAATCGCTTTCAATTTGCATAATGGATTGCTAGCTTCTTTGAAGATTTCAACTACGATACATTCAAAGTCACCAATTGATTGGCTTTAAAGGAATGTGTGCTGGGAGGACATTTGTTATACAAATGATACAGAGAGAGAAAACAAGGTGCTATACACAGCACAGCTTCCTCCAGGACTTGACCGTCTTAGTTATCCAGTGATAAGAAGCTAGAACAAATTTCCAGTTACAGGAGCATTAAAAGTCCACTAAGCTTATACTTCCAACCATGACACTGGAGTTTGCAGGTTGTCCCCGTGCTTGTGTGGGTTTCCTCCACATACTCCAGTTTCCTCCAACAATCCAAACACATGGTGGTAGGTTAATGGGTTCTTTTCTAAACTTGCCCTAGTATCAATATACATATGAGATGGGGACCTTGGATTTCACCACCTTCATGCCTAAAGGTAAAAAATATTTATTGCCTAAGCACAATTTTGACATGCGTTAATAAAACCCTACATTTCATCACAACTACGTTGTACAGCCAGGTGGATTATACCTTGTTTTTTCAGGACAATTTGGGATTTTATTTGGTAGTAAATGGTTATGAATATCTCCTGATTTTGTATTTATTTTTTATTATCAAAGGAAAACAGGCCTAAAATAGATTTTTTTTAATTTAGCTGTATATTTCTTGTTACTACCATAATCTTCCTCCAAAGAACAACCCAAAATAAATTCTCTGATTGCAGTGATACCACATATGTATGTGCCAGTTGTTGTTTGTGAAATAAGTTTGTCAGTTGTTGTTTGTGAAATAAGTTTGTCAGTTGTTGTTTGTACCCATAGTACAGCTCAGAAGCAACAGTGTGCAATTTGCTTTTTTTTTCCTACCTAAAACACACTAACTGACATTGATGCAAATTTGAAAAAAAATGCCGAAAAATACTGACCCTGACCATTGACCTTTACACTACCTAGATCAAATCGTAATCTAGGTATTTTTTCTTTTTTTTCTTCTATTCTTTAATATTTATTTTCTTTATTTTTCTTTACACACTTTTTTTTTCCTCTCTGCATGGAAAGAGAAAGATATATTGTATCTTACCTCTCTATACACAGAGAGAAAAAACACAGGGGCGGGCTTCACAGTGACTGATCACTGTGGTAGCCAATAAGAGGCTACCACAGAGATCAGGTGACCCCGGAATCGGGGGATCCAGGTCCTGATCATTAGTATAGGGGCCGGGGCTCTTGTGAGACCCCAGTCTCTGTGCTGGGAGCGTGCTGTTGTGTGGCGCGCTTCCAGCACGAAGAAGCACAGTGCAGTGGTGCCGCATATATGTGTTACGTCGGCAGAAAGGTGTTAACCTCCTTCAGGGCTGACTGATGCGACGTGCAATACCTGAAACAAATAAATAAATAATTAAATATTTCATATTTTATTTCTATTTCATACACTTTCATGCCCAATTTTCCCTATTAAAGGGGTTGTAAAGGTACAATTTTTTATTATTGATTATTGATGATTATTATTAGTAATTATTGATGATTATTTTTTATTTCTATTTCATACACTTTTATGCCCCATTTTCCCTATTAAGGATTTTATGCACAATTTATTTAATACACATATCACTCACTTTTACCATTTTTATTTACTTTTTACAGCCCCAATTTTGCTCCTGCGATGACACATGCTCACTCATCACAGCCTGATGCATGACCGTCCTTTGGAGGGTTGCCTGTTGGGCTGTCTGTCACCTAACATACCAGCTTAGCTCCCGGAAAAGATGTTCCCCATGTGGGGATACCCATGATCCTCACTACCATATCAATTTCACATTCTAAGTATCATATAGGGAGTTTAACCCCCCCCCCTCCTTTTTTGTTTTTCACTAGAAATGCATAATATATCATTACAGAAATATCTTGCCCATGTACACGCTTGCTCCTGATGAGTGACATAAAATCACAAAATGTTTTGAGGTAACAAATGTGTTTGAAATCGCATATTACATCCTACCACGTCATTGTGAATTCTGTTCATGTATTATGTACTTGACTATATTCCAGTCATGTGCTATTAAACGTTGGGCTTTCTATATGTATAATGTGCTATTCATTTTCTGGATTATATATCAATTATGTACTGCTGTATGAAATCATTTTTTTAATTCATTATCTTACTCTATGCAGGGCTGTCTTAATGAGAGGACACAACTGGGCACTGCCCAGGGGCCCCAGCTGCATGGGGGGCCCCTGCACTTTTCCCAAAGCAGCTTGTCCTTGAGCCCACGCTGTCCCGAAATTAGGGGAACCATGATGGCACTGAGAGTGGTAGATGCACAGGGGAGGCAGTCTGCCTCCTACCTACTTGATGTCTGTTTACCTGCACTGTCATCATTGTAGGGGCCCCCAGAGCATTACTTTGCCCAGGGGCCCATGATGCTATTAAGACTGCCCTGCATGCTTGTAATCCAAAGCACTTGTATATTACAGCAAATTTTCCCATAAGAAAGAATGGAAACTCAGATGATTCCTTCCACAACCATTTATTCATAAGTCCCACAGTCTATAGTCCATATGAAAAGATTATAGCAATGTCAAGGTTGTGTAACTATAAAATGTCCATCCACAAATGGAAGCCTCCACAAGGGGATTAGAAGCAAAATCCAGCAGGAGCTACAGAGTATAAAAGAGAAGAGAGGTGCCTCCAAGTGTAGCAATATGGTTACATTTAATGAAGGTACAACAGTTCACAACTCACATGGTTGATTAAAACAGGCACATCAAAGTATGCAGGCATCTGGGGTAAAGCGATCCACATAGAACAGGGATGTCAAACTCAGTTTCATTGAGGGCCGCATCAGCATTATGATTGTTCTTAAAAGGGCCGTTTGTATCTGTGAGGTTAGATGTCCAGCACATCCCCTCCCCTTACATTTACAGAAAAAGAGTCGCCCTTGGGACTTTAAATGAGATGGTCACAGTTTGCCACTGAATAACAAAAATAGTAACAGTATAAATGTTTATTAAAATTGATGACATTAATACTACAGCATAATAGCTCAGCCAATGGATTTGCACATAATAAAGAGAGTAATTAAAATTGATACAAACGTTGTACAATGCAACATTAGATGTCAAGAGCCACCCCACCATCAGTTGAGTCCCCCCCTCTCCCTTACCACAGTGTACACCCCTTTCCTTATTCTGCTGCTGGGAAGAAGCTGGATGCATTGCTTTAAAGCAGAAAGTAAGGGTCTGGAGAAGGACAGAGAGGAGGGCTGGAGCTCTCCTGCATCTGCAAGAGAGGTGTGAGGGCCACGTGAAATGGTCTGGAGGGCTGGATTCGGCCCACGGGCCTTGCGTTTGATACCTGTGACATAGACCATCCCCCACACCGCCGGCACTCACCATTGTCAGTCTGCAATCGTGACCTGGAAGACTACCTTGCAGTAGAGTGATCTGCAAGCGAGGCTTGAACCGCTCGTGAAAGGGACAACATCAATGACAGTCTATGTGGATCGCTTTATTCCCGGATGCCTGCATACTTAGATGTGCCTGTTTTAATCATCAATCATGTGAGTTTCTAAATGTTGTACCTTCATTAAATCTATCCATATTGCTACACTTAGAGGTGTCTCTGTTCTGTTTCATACTTGTGACATGACGCTATTCTTATATCAAAACAAAATGTATTAAAATATTTTGCTTGTCTTGCAAAACGCTCTCAAACCAAGTTACTCTCAAACCAAGGATTTACTGTATTTAATTATATGTATAGTATATTAATTCTCTATCAAATATGAATCATTATGAGACAAATGTCCTACTCTTTTACATATATTATAGATATGTTAATTATAATGCCACACAGCACTTGACCCTCTGGGTACTTCATTTAACCACTTCAATACCGCACATATGACGTCCACAAAGGGGATCTTGCATCCCGGGTGGACGTCAGATGACGTCCTGGACTTTGTGCGGTGATATCTGAATGATGCCAGCACCTAGAGGCATTCAGATATCATCGTGTTTCGGCGGCGATCCTGCATACCATCCTGTGCAATTGCGGCTAGTAAGCATGAGATCGGTGAATTTTTTGTCACGATCTCATGCTTTCCAGCCTGGAGGAAAGATGTGGGGTCTTATTGACCCTGCATCTCTCCTTAAAGAGGACCTGTCACACACTATTCCTATTACAAGGGATGTTTACATTCCTTGTAATAGGAATAAAAGTGATCAAAAAATTAAAAGTGTAAAAAATAAATAAATAAGTAAAAAAAAAAAATTAAAACGCCCCTGTCCCCGGTAGCTTGCGCTCAGAAGCGAACTCACACGTAAGTCCCGCCCATGTATGTAAACGTTGTTCAAACCACACATGTGAGGTGCCGCCGCGTGCATTAGAGCGTGTGCAACGATTCTAGCCCTAGACCTCCTCTGTAACTCTAAACTGGTAACCTGTAAAAAACTTCAAAGCGTCGCCTATGGAGATTTTTAAGTGCCGAAGTTTGGCACCATTCCATGAGTGTGCGCAATTTTAAAGCATGACATGTTAGGTATCTATTTACTCAGCGTAACATCATCTTTCATATTTTACAAAAAAATTGGGCTAACTTTACTGCTTTGTTATTTTTTTATTCATGAAACCATTTAAAAAAAAAAGGTGTTTGAAAAATGATTGCGCAAATACAGTGCAAGATAAAAAGTTGCAATGGCCGCCATTTTATTCCCAAGGGTGTCTGCTAAAAAAACATATATAATGTTTGGGGGTTCTGAGTAATTTTCTAGCAAAAGAATGATGACTTGTACATGTAGGAGAGAGGTGCAAGAATAGGCGCGGTATGGAGGTGGGTATAAAAGCCTGGTATTGAAGGGGTTAAAGTCCCACTTCCTTGCTCTCTTTTGTATAAATATAATGGCATTTCTACCTTGCTGGCTGGACTAGGGAGATGTGGCTTTGTCTTCACACTCTTTTTATTCCCTCTTTTCCAGATTTTACATCTACGGAATAATGCCTGTTGGGTAAAGCGGAGTTGTACTTTTGTGACTCCACCACTGGTGAGGTGTCACCATCAGCCCAGTAAGGACCACTGTCAGAGAACATCTGGAATGTGAACTATTCCGGGGAGAATGCCTAATTACTTTAGTCACTTGGATAAAGTTCACTCAGCCTAGTTCTGACTTTATATGGCTATTATTAGTCAGACTATGTTTTTTTGGCTTCTAGGTGAAACAATGATATATTTAACAATGGAAATGTCAAAAAGAAAAGGTTTCTGGAAGAAGAGTGAAGGTTTACGAATGTGAATATTTTGGGATGTGAAAGAAACGAAACTTGCAAAAAGGGCTTAAAAAATATATATATATTTCCTCAGTTTAGGCCGATACGTATTCTTCTACATATTTTTGGTATAAAAAAAACGCAATAAGCATATATTGAGAGGTTTGCGCAAAAGTTATAGCGTCTACAAAATAGGGGATAGTTTTATTAATAATTTTTTTTACTAGTAATGGCAGCGATCAGCGATTTTTATCATGACTGCGACATTATGGTGGACACATCGGACACTTTTGACACCATTTTGGGACCATTGTCATTTTTACAGCGATCAGTGCTATTACTGTAAAAATTACACTGGCAGTGAAGGGGCTAACCTGTAGGGGGCGCTAAAGGAGTGAAGTGTGTCCTAACTGTTAGGGGGCGTGGCTTGCCATGACACGTCACTGATCGTTGTTCCTGATGACAGAGAACACAATCAGTGACATGTCACGAAGCTCATGGCAGGGTCACGAGCGACCACACGGCTCGCAAATTAAAAGGGACATACCTGTATGGCCATGTGCGCAGACGTGCCATTCTGTCGACGTACATTGTCGTGCACCGGTCGGGAATCGGTTAAAGAACTACACGGCAGGGGAGCTGTGGTGGCTCAACGTGATTGGCACTGCGCTGATAAGCCGTTCACCTCTGCAGACAAGGGTTCGGATCCGGTCTCGGCTACATGTGAATTGAGTTTGGTGGTCTCAGCCCAGCTCCCGGGGGGTGTGCTATGCAAGGTACGCCTGTGCTTAGTATGCCCACCACCCCCCCACAAAAACCACCACACTTGCACGCACACAATATTGGTTTAACAAGCACACACTTTGGCAATGCAGTCTCCTAAAAAAGAGAGGCGAAGGACCTACAGGGCTTGCTGGGTGGGCTAGACCCCCTCACTCCCTCATAGGGGGAGTCCCTCTGCCCCAGTTGGGCTCCCAAGTGGAGCAGGTAGGGCGGGGTGAGTGGGAGGCCCCCCCTCACACCCGCCATTGCCACCCGGGGGCATGGAGAAGGATGGCAGATTGCCTCTGGGGGGAGGGTCTGCCTACTCCCAACTCCTGCAGTCTCTCGAGTTCACGCACAAAAATACACTTAAAAAAAAAAAAAAAAAAACTACACGGCATCTGAGAGTTACAAACCAAAAACACTATTTAATACATTTTTAATACTCAAATCGAACTCCCCCAACCCATATGTACCGCTACCCCCAAAGGAGGCGCTGGTAATTGATTGGGCCTGTACTCTGCTTTAACACCCCCCAATAATTTGGTCTTACTCCCCTTGACACCGCTGTGGTGCAGAGCTGATATGAAGCTCAATAATAAAAGACAGGTAAATAGACACAGATTATATTCACTTTACCTGTCTTGTCATCCAGACATACACTGGTATACCTGCTTGGAGAATTAACAAGCCTCACAACAGATTGTGTTAAAGCAAAAGGTAACTTTACTAGAACAGGTTTTATCATTAACATGGAATCACAATTGGTATACAACAATGAGACAAGAGGCTATAAGTGGCAACCGCCTGAGAGCCAACTGTATTGCTTCAGCAGGAGTGTCTCCAAGTGGGACTAATGCTCAGGCAATAACCTCAGCACTGAGCACCTTCCCACTTCCAGCACACCATGTAGACACTATGAAACCCACTATGCGGCACATTGGGCCAGATTCACGTAGAGTTACGCCAGCGTATCAGTAGATACGCCGTCGTAACTCAGAATCTGAGCCGTCGTATCTTCAAGCGTATTCTCGAAACGAGATACGCTTAAATCTTGCTAAGATCCTACGCCGGCGTATCTTAACTGCATATTTACACTGGCCGCTAGGGGGTTTACGCCTAAAATATGCAAATTAGCTAGATACGCCAATTCACGAACGTATGCCCGGTCGTCGCAGTACAGATACGCCATTTACGCAAGGATGTGATGAAGTTGAAGCATTATGGGTGGAACTGCATACAGATGTGCGTAGTTTAAAGTTAATCATTGCAGTTTGTTATAGACCACCCAATGTTAATGAGGAGGTGGAGACTCGGCTCCTTGCACAGATGGAAAGGGCTGCAAGGGCTGGGCGGTGATAATAATGGGGGATTTTAACTACCCAGAAATTGACTGGAATAATGGAATTTCTGGGACAGTTAAAGGACAAAAAATTAAAAACCTATTGCAGGACAATTTTATGGTCCAGTTTATTGAGGCACCAACTAGGAATGATGCTCTGTTGGACCTGGTAATCTCAAACCATGCAGAGCTTATTACTAATGTTCAGATAAAGGAACACCTGGGTAGCAGTGATCATAACATGATTTCATTTAATGTTAACTATAAGCAAGAAATACATACAGGAAAGATAAAAACACTTAATTTCAAGAGAGCAAATTTTCAAAGCATGAGGACTGCTCTCCAGGGCTTGGACTGGGAGGGAATATTGGCACCGATGAACACAGAACAGAAATGGGAATTCTTCAAAAAGACTCTTTGGAACCTCACTGCAAAGTATATTCCCATGGGCAATAAGTTTAAAAGGCTAAAGATAAAACCTATGTGGCTCACAGTCAAAGTTAAAAAAGCTATAAACAATAAGAAAATAGCTTTTAAAAAATATAAAAATGAAGGAACACTAGTGTCGTTTAAATGTTACAAAGAATATAATAGAATATGTAAAAAGGAAATCAAGGATGGAAAAATTCAAAATGAACGACAGATTGCAAAAGATAGTAGGACAAACCCCAAAAAATTATTTAAATATATTAATAGTAAAAAAGGTCAAAAAGGGCATGTAGGCCCTTTACAAAATAATCTAGAGTGGGTGACTGAGGACAAAGAGAAGGCAAATTTATTAAATGCTTTCTTCAGCTCTGTGTATACAATGGAGCATGGGGGAGCTCATGTCCATAATGGGGGTGGGAGTGACACAGCCCCAAATCCACAATGGCTCAAAAGTGATATGGTCCAGAAATATTTAGACAGAATAAAGGTGGATAAAGCACCTGGACCAGATGGCATCCACCCACGGATCCTAAAAGAATTGAGTTCTGAAATTTCAAAGCCACTGTATCTAATATTAAGGGACTCATTAATGACAGGAATAGTACCACTGGATTGGCGTAGAGCCAATGTGGTGCCTATATTTAAAAAGGGAACAACGTCTTTACCAAGTAACTATAGACCTGTTAGTTTAACTTCTATAGTTGGGAAGATACTGGAACGTTTAATAAAAGACCACATGGATGAGTTCTTACTGGAAACAAACTATTTAAGCAGCAGACAGCATGGATTCATGAAAGACAGAAGTTGTCAGACAAACCTGATTTCCTTTTATGAAGAGGTAAGTAAAACCCTGGACAGAGGCGTGGCAGTGGACGTGGTATACTTGGATTTTGCAAAAGCGTTCGATACAGTTCCCCACACACGGCTCATGTGTAAGGTAAGGTCTACAGGATTGGATATATCAGTTTGTAAATGGATAGAAAACTGGCTGAAAGACAGAATTCAGAGAGTCGTGGTTAATGATTCTTACTCTGAATGGTCCAAGGTTATCAGTGGTGTACCCCAAGGTTCGGTGTTGGGTCCCTTACTTTTCAATATATTTATAAATGATATTGGGTCTGGGATCAAAAGTAACATTTCTGTCTTTGCAGATGACACCAAGCTATGCAGTGGAATAATGTCCTTACAGGATGTCTCCAATTTACAAGCCAACCTCAATGCTCTGTCTAATTGGGCGACTATGTAGCAGATGAGGTTTAATGTTGATAAATGTAAAGTATTGCACTTGGGGGCTAAGAATATGCATGCATCATACATGCTAGGGGGAGTACAACTGGGGGGGATCTGTAGTGGAGAAGGATCTGGGGGTTTTAGTTGATCATAAGCTCAATAATGGCATGCAATGCCAAGCTGCGGTTTCCAAAGCGAGCAAAGTCCTTTCTTGTATTAAGAGAGGTATGGACTCCATAGAGAGAGATATCATGTTGCCCCTGTACAAATCATTAGTAAGACCTCATCTGGAATATGCAGTCCAGTTTTGGGCACCAGTTTTTAAAAAGGATATCGGAGAACTGGAGAAAGTGCAGAGAAGGGCAACCAAATTGATAAGAGGCATGGAGGAGCTCAGCTATGAGGAAAGATTAGAAAAACTGAATTTATTCACTCTTGAGAAGAGGAGAATAAGGGGGGATATGATCAACATGTACAAATATATAAGAGGTCCATATAGTGAACTTGGTGTTGAGTTATTCACTTTAAGGTCAACGCTGAGGACAAGGGGGCACTCTTTACGTCTGGAGGAAAAGAGATTTCACCTCCAAATACGGAAAGGTTTCTTTACAGTAAGAGCTGTGAAAATGTGGAACAGACTCCCTCAAGAGGTGGTTCTGGCCGGCTCAGTAGATTGCTTTAAGAAGGGCCTGGATTCTTTCCTAAATGTACATAATGTACTAAGATTTGTAGCTAAAGTTGATCCGGGGGTAAATCCGATTGCCTCTTGGGGGATCAGGAAGGAATTCTTTCCCCTCCTGTAGCGAATTGGATCATGCTCCGCTGGGGTTTTTTGCCTTCCTCTGGATCAACTGTGGGTATGGAGTTGGGTGTATGGGATTGTACTGTGTTTTATTTTGTTTGTTTATTTTTTTTATGGTTGAACTGGATGGACTTGTGTCTTTTTTCAACCTGACTAACTATGTAACTATGTAAGGCGTTTTCAGGCGTAAAGTTATTTCAACAAAAAGATGGCGCAGCCAATGTTAAGTATGGACGTCGGGACTGCGTCAAATTTTAAAAATGTTACGTTGTTTGCCTAACTCGTCCGTGAATGGGGATGGACGTCAATTACGTTCACGTCGAAACCAATGCGTCTTAGCGTCGTAATTTGGAGCATGCGCACTGGGATACGTCCACGGATGGCGCATGCGCAGTTCGAAAAAAACGTCAATTACGTGGGGTCACACTTTATTTAAATAAAACACGCCCACATCAAACACATTTGAATTACGCGGGCTTACGCCGGCCCATTTACGCTACACCACCATAAATTAGCTTTGAGAATACAGCACTGGCCTCTCTAATTGGGAAAAAACCCTGGGAATCAATCTCACCTTCGTTGAGATCCCTTCACTGGCTACCAGTCAAAGACAGAATCACCTTTAAAGCACTCTGTCTAACGCATAGATGTATCCATGGGAATGCTCCCCATTATCTATGCGAAAAATTAAAAATTTACAATCCCAATCGTATTCTACGATCCAACAATCAAAATCGGCTTCAGATACCGAAAGCCAGATATAAGTCCAAAGGAGACAGGAGATTCGCTGTCCAAGGTCCCAGACTATGGAACGCCTTACCAGCCAGCATTCGACTGGAGGAGAACTACTTAGTCTTAAGACTAAGACTCATCTCTTTTGATCTCAAAGGAGACAGGAACAACAAGCGCCCAGAGGCGATTTACTTCGCATGTGCTGCGCTATACAAGTTCTTCATTCATTCATTCATTCATTCTAATTTACGGCGGCGTAGCGTATCTGAGCTACGTTACGCCCGCGGAAATTTAAACCGCTCTACCTGAATCTGGCCCTATATCCCCCCCCCCCCTACAGTCTTTAGTAAATGGTAACAGCACTGCAAGGCCTTGCGATAAGAATACAATATAGTCTCTGGTCTTCTTTCTTCTGCTAGCGATTGTGAAACAAAGATTGTAATCCAAAGGGCTCTCTGATCATTAAGCAATGTAGAACAACATAGAACTGTAGTGTAAATTGTGGAAAGTATCTGTACAGGCCAGTCAAGATCCTCCACCCCAAACTCGATCATCCATGTCTTTATGGGCCTTGCTTTGTGCACTGGTGTGCAGTCATATTGGAACAGGAAGGGACCGTCCCCAAACTGTTCCCACAAAGTTGAGAGCATGAAATGGTCCAAAATGTCTTGGTTTGCTGACGCCTTAAGTGTTTCCCTTCACTGGAACTAAGGGACCAAGCCCAACCCCTGAAAAACAATTCCACACCATAATTGTCAGGGCATCAGAGCTGCCCGTCTGCGGCCGTTTACTGCGAGTGCGCGCATGCGCGGCTCGGGCGCGCGCGTGCACGTCTTAGGCGCGCGGCGCGAGCGCGCACACGGGCGCGCATGGACACGCTCTCCATCCGGCCAATCAGTGGCTTAGGCGGGCTATTTTAGCCATCCTCTTCCTCCTGTCTGGTTGCTGGCTTGTCACAGCTTCTAAAGTGTATCTGATACCTATGACCTTTTGATCCTGACCCTTTTTGACCTTTGGCTATTGTTACCGGACTGCTGCTATCTCCTGCTCTTGACCTTTGGCTTGAACTATCGGACTTCCTGATCTCTCCAACCCTCCTGACCACGCCCTGTTTCCCGGATTAATCTTCTGCTTGTTCCCAGCTCCAGCTATCTGGACTTCTGGATTATCTCCGTGTGCTTCCTCGGCTGACCTCAGTGACCTGCTTCCGGATCAGTCTCTGCTCCACGGACCCAGTCTTCGTCCACCTGTCGGTACCGGTGCCTCCCGGTGCGTCCGTCCCTCTGTACCCACTCCAGGGGGCGGATCGCGCTAGGTCGCAAAGGGAGCCGCCCTCAGCATCTTGGCCTTGGTGAGTTTATCTTTAACTACCGTGATAATAATCCCCCCTCCACCAAATGATTTGGACCCATGCAAAAAGCAAGGTCCATAAAGACATGGATGAGCGAGTTTGTGGTGGAGGAACTTGACTGACCTGCACATTGTCCTGAACTCAACCCAATTGAACACCTTTGGGATAAATTAGAGCAGAGACTGCAAGCCAGGCCTCCTTTTCCATATCGGTGCCTGACCTCACAAATGCCCTTCTGGAAGAATGGTCAAACATTCTCATAGACATACTCCTAAACCTTGTGTCCAGCGTTTCCAGAAGAGTTAAAGCTGGTATAGTTGCAAAGGGTGGGCCCAAAGTATCAATATTTTGTGTGGCCACCATTATTTTACAGCACTGCCTTAACCCTTTTGGGCATGGAGTTTACCAGAGCTTCACAGGTTGCCACTGGAGTCCTCTTCCACTCCTCCATGATGACATCAGAGCTGGTGGATGTTAGAGACCTTGCGCTCCTCCACCTTCTGTTTGAGGATGTCCCACAGATGGGCAATAGAGTTTAGGTTTGGAGACATGCTTGGCCAGTCCATCACCTTTAGCCTCAGCTTCTTTAGCAAGGCAGTGGTCGTCTTGGAGGGGTGTTTGGGGTCATTATCATGTTGGAATACTGCCCTGAGGCCCAGTTTAATAAGGGAGGGGATCATGCTCTGCTTCAGTATGTCACAGTACATGTTGGCATTCATGGTTCTCCTAATGAACTGTAGCTCCCCAGTGCCGGCAGCACTTATGCAGCCCCAGACCATGACACTCCCACCACCATGCTTGACTGTAGGCAAGACACACTTGTCTTTGTACTCCTCACCTGGTTGCCGCCACACATGCTTGAAACCATCTGAACCAAAAAGGTTATCTTGGGCTTATAAGACCACAACACATGGTTCCAGTAATCTACCCCCAGTCTATTGAACTGGCTCCATGTGCTTTTTGGATATATCTGTGATCACATATCTTATCTTGACTGTTTATATCGTCATTGATGTACTTGTTCTACCTTTTACAATAAATGCATAGTTTATGGTTTTACCCTGTGTAGCGGCCTTTTTCTTTTATGAATGGTGGAGTCCATGATTGTGTCTGGTGACAAGGTGGACCTCATGTGCTTTTTCCAGAGAGTGACCGCATTCCCAGTTCCTTGCCTGTTTGACTCCATGCCGCTGGCATTGGGTCCACTTAAGCCTCGTACACATGATGCGATTTTTGGCAGGGGATTGTCTGTTGACAGACTGTTGTCCTAAAATCTGACTGTTAGCATGCTCCTTTTGACAAATGTTGTTGGATGACAGGCTAGTAAATTTTCAGTGGACAGCGGTCGGCTGTCAGATTTTCTGATGGTCGGTAAACAAGTTGGTCCCACAAAAGTTGAAAGTACAAACCCACATGCTCGGAATCAATGCTCACTAAAGCACGAAAGCAGAAGGGGCCCAAAGGGTGGCGCTCAAGAGCTGAAATTCCTTGTAGTACGTCACCACGTTCGTGTTTGTTGCCTGACAATTGTGGGCCGTTAGTATGCAAGACAAGATCCAGGTACACGCCTCTAAAGCCTCGTACACACGCTCGGTTTACTCAGCAAGAACTAGCAAGAAAACTGCTGGCAGAGCTTTCTTGCCGAGTATACTGAGCGTGTGTACGAGGCTTTCAGGTTTCTCGACAAGAAGATGTTCTCTATTTTCTCGTTGTGAGATTCTCTGCAGTTTTCCTGCCAAAAAACCAGAGAGTGTGTATACTTACATGGTCGCCATGGAAACCCGTGCATGCTCGAAATTACTTTGACACATGCGCAGTAGCTTCTTAGGCATAGGTAGGGTGCAGCAAGATGGCGACGACAGCATCGAATGTGACAAGCGCATGCTCGTCGTACGCCATAACGTCCCCACGTTCTTGCCTTTCAAGAGAACGGTGGTTCTTTTGAATGGAGTGTCTGTACACTCAGGCGGCAAGAGATTCTTGCCAAGAATCTCGTCAGGAAAAACATTTTTTTCCTGACGAGATTCTGGCCTGTGTGTACAGGGCTTAAGACAAAAATCAGATGCTCGGTTGGCTAACAATTGGATCGTGTGTACGAGGCTTTAATCCGGTAAGCGTATCCAATCTTTGTTATCGGTGGTGGATGCACAATCTATGGTGATTTCTTACTGGATGGTGGTTAATCCTTCAGATGTTGACTATACTTTCGATTTCTTCATTGAATTTTCAGTTATTTGTGATCTCCTTTCACTTGTTTGGTCTGTTTTTTTGTTTTGTTTTTTTTTTTGCTTTTTCCCTCACAGTTTAGTCACTTTTGTGAGATACTCTATGTCAATGCACTCAACGCACACGTTGCAACGTGAATGGACCCTTAACCACTTGCCGAACAACGCCGCATGTACATTTACGTCGGCAGAATGGCACGGCTGCGCAAAGGGACGTACCTGTACGTCCCTTTGAATTTGCCGCCATGCGGGCGCGTGCGCGCCCCCGCCGCATGCTCAGTGAGCATGCCTGCAGGTCCCGTGGACTCGATGTCCGCCAGGTGCCCGCGATCATCTCTGAGAGGGGCAGAACGGGGAGATGCCTATGTAAACAAGGCATTTCCCTGTTCTGCCTAGTGACAGGACACTGATCTACTGATCCCTGTCATTGGGAGCAGTGATCACTGTTGTGTCACTTGTAGCCCAGCCCCCCACAGTTAGAATCACTCCCTAGGACACACTTAACCCCTTCCTCGCCGCCCCTAGTGGTTAACCCCTACCCTGCCAGTGTCATTTATACAATAGTCAGTGCATTTTTAGAGCACTGATCGCTGTATAAATGACAATGGTCCCAAAATAGTGTCAAAAGTGTCCGATGTGTCCACTATAATGTCACAGTCATGATCAAAAAAATCGCAGATCGCCGCCATTACTAGTAAAAAAAAAAATATATAAAAATGCCATAAATCTATCCCCAATTTTGTAGACGCTATAACTTTTGCACAAACCAATCAATAAACGCTTATTGCGATTTTTTTTAACAAAAATATGTAGAAGAATACGTATCGGCCTAAACTGAGAAAAAACGTTTTTTTTGGGGGGGATATTTATTATAGCAAAAATTAAAAAATATTAATATATAATATTAAATATCAAAATTGTCAGCCTTTTTCTGTTTATAGCGAAACAAAAAAAAACACAGAGGTGATCAAACACCACCAAAAGAAAACTTTATTTGTGGGGAACGTTCGCAGCGATACCTCACTTGTGTGGTTTGAACACCGTTTTCATATGTGGGCGGGACTTGCGTGGGCGGTCGCGTCTGTATACGAGCACACGGGGACAGGGGTGCTGTAATTTTTTATTTTTTTTTATTGTTCATTTTACTTTATTTATTTTAGTTTGACACGTTTTTCCCCAAAAATAAATGTTTTGATTACTTTTATTCCTATTACAAGGAATGTAAACATCCCTCGTAATAGGAATATAGCATGATAGGTCCTCTTTACAGTGAGATATGGGGTCAATAAGATCCGACATCACACCTCTAGGCTGGGAAGCCTGAAAAAAATAAAAACGATCGCAGAGTATTGCGCAGGGAGTATTGCGCGGGGAGTATTGCGCGGGGAGTATTGCGCGGGGAGTACTGCGCGGGGAGTATTGCGCGGGGAGTATTGCGCAGGGGTATTGCAGAGTATTGTGCGGGGGGTATGCAGAGTATTGTGCGAGGGTATTGCAGAGTATTGTGCGGGGGGTATTGCAGAGTATTGTGCCGGGGGTACTGCAGAGTATTGTGCCGGGGGTACTGCAGAGTATTGTGTCGGGGGTATTGAGGAGTATCGCGCGCAGAAGTGAATGCATATGCCTCTAGATTGTAAGCTCTAATGAGTAGGGTCCTCTAATCCCTCCTGTATTGAATTGTATTGTGACTGTACTGAGGTAAAGCGCTGCGCAAATTGTTGGCGCTATATAAATCCTGTATTATAATAATAATAATAATATGTTAGTAGCGCCCGAATATGAAAACTGTGTTTAAACTACACATGGGAGGTATCACCGCGATCGTTAGAGCGAGAGCAAAAATTCCAGCCCCAGGCCTCCTCTGTAACTCAAAACATGCAACCTGTAAAAAAATGTAAACCTCGCCTATGAAGATTTTTAAAGTGAATGTAAACCCGAATTTCTTTTTTCTTTTTTTTATGTTACAATGTAGAGTATTTCCTATCATCTGTGCCCAGTCTTGCCACACAGAATTAATCCAGCTCTGAGCAATCCTCTTTTATTGTTCAGTGAAATAAAACAGACTTACAGAGAAAAACAGAGAAAAACCTTAGTCCGTTCCGCCTCCTTGCTGTGAGTGACAGTTTATTTACATATCTCATGCACTAGCCTGGAGACAGGCATTGTTTTTTTAATTTCCACCCTCACTCCTTTTCTGAAGTCATGTGGTTACTTTTCTGGATTTTGACTGGATGTTAATGATCATAGCAGAATTTAGTGTAAGGAATACACAGGAAAAAGTGCATGTTGTAGAGGAGGTCGGGGAGTCTACTGACATCACGACTCCACCCACCGAGCTCCAGACAACAGACCCACCCACAGAATCTGCAGTTTTTCAGTTCCTTTAACAGACAGAGGAGACACTTGACAGGAGGCATCTATATCCTTATAGATCAGCAGCACTATGGCAGTAGTTTAGAAAGGATGAGAGTGGCTTTACATCCACTTTAAGGGTAAAAGTTTGTCACCATTCCACGAACGGGCGCAACTTTGAAGCGTGACATGTTGGGTATCAATTTACCTGGCGTAACATTATCTTTCACAATATAAAAAAAAAAAAAATGGGCTAACTTTACTGTTGTCTTATTTTTTAATTCAAAAACATGTTTTTTTTAAGACCACTGCGCAAATACGGTGTGACAAAAAGTATTGAAAAGACCGCCATTTTATTCTCTAGGTTGTTAGAAAAAATATATATAATGTTTCGGGGGTTCTAAGTATTTTTCTAGCAAAAATAACTGTTTTAACTTGTAAACGCCAAATCTCAGAAAGAGGCTCGGCCCTTAACCACTTGAGGCCCGCGCTACCGTCAGATGACGGCAACAGCGCGGGCCTCAATATCCAACATGCCGTCATTTGACGGCATGTCTTTCTGGCGTTCCCAGCGCGCGCTGTACAGCGCGCTGCGGGGAAGCCCTGTGTTGTCCGTGTCCCTCGGACACGGCCAATCACAGATCGCGGCAAACGGCCAATCAGAGCGGCCGTTTGCAATGTGATCTGTGGGCGAATGAGAGATGATCTCTCATAGATCATCTCTCATTGCGGCTGACACAGAGACAATGTCCTGTCTCTGGAAGGGAGGAGCCCGATCTGTGTTCCTTCCTACATAGGGACACAGATCAGTCACCCCCCCAGTCACCCCCCCCTCCCCCTACAGTTAGAACACACCTAGCATACACATTTAACCCCTTCCTCACCCCCTAGTGTTAACCCCTTCAATGCCAGTCACATTTATACTGTAATTAGTGCATATTTATAGCACTGATCGCAGTATAAATGTGAATGGCGCCAAAAATGTGACAAAAGTGTCCGATGTGTCCGCCATAACGTCGCAGTAACAATAAAAATCGCAGATCGCCGCCATTTCTAGTAAAAAAAAAATAATAAAAAATAATAATTCTCTCCCCTATTTTGTAAGCGCTATAACTTTTGCGCAAACCAGTCGCTTATTGCGATTTTTTTTTTTTTTTTTTTACCAAAAATATGTAGAAGAATACGTATCGCCCTAAACTAAAAAAAAAATGTGTTTTTTTTTTAATTGGGATATTTATTATAGCAACAAGTATAAAATATTGTATTTTTCTTCAAAATTGTCGCTCTTTTTTGTTTATAGCGCAAAAAATAAAAATCGCACAGGCGATCAAATACCACCAAAAGAAAGCTCTACTTGTGGGGAAAAAAGGACGTAAATTTTGTTTGGGAGCCACGTCGCACGACCGCGCAATTGTCAGTTAAAGCGACGCAGTGCCGGAAGCTGAAATTTCACCTGGGCAGGAGGGGGGTGTAAGTGCCCGGTAAGCAAGTGGTTAAGTGGTTAATATCTGTGGTGTCAGCGCCCCATTACTGTGCTTTACCATCAACCGCTCTTGTGGAAAGAAAAAATATTACAGATTTAAAAAAAAAATATTAAAAAGTTGTGTTTTTTTTTTTTCTAAGAAAATAAATTGGTGCTGGAAGGATGCTCGCGTTCTCTGCTCCCCACTCCATTGTTTAGAAAATAAAGAGACCTGTTCTGTTTGTCGTGGGAATCCCTTCCTCCCAGCCTGAGGAGGTGAGTGCTCAGCAGGGGGTGCTGTTCTCTCTTTCCCCATGCTGGGCTCTGGGTGCTGGGCTCTGGGAACCCGTCTCCTTCATAGCCCAGGGGACATTACAGTAGAGTGTATCTAGCATACAGTATGTGATCATTCACAATGTAGTGTAGCTGATGTCACCCTCCATCAATCTTCATCCTCTGTCTGCTGAGGCCTCACTGTTATCTGGTGGCAGAATGACACACATGGCCCATTGCAGAATGCCTGTGGCCCCGTACAGAGGAATGTGACCTGCACTCCTAAGGCTGAAGTGTTCTATCTGTTTAAAAAGGAAATTGGCTTTACCACTTTCAGTCCAGGCCAAATCTGACATTTCTATCATACACGTTTTTGCTAGAAAATTACTTAGAAACCCTAAACATTATGGGCCAGATTCTCAGAGGCGTTACGACGGAGTATCTCAGATACCCCGTCGTATCGCCTTTTTTTTGTCCTCGTATCTATGCGAGTGATGCTTAGCATCACTTTTGCATAGATACGCTTCTACATCCGACAAGTGTAAAACCATTACACTTTCGGATCGTAGGTGTAATGACAACTCCGGCCACTAGGTGGCCTTCACGTTGTTTTTTCATTTGCATATGCAAATGAGGCTAGTACGGCGATTCCCGAACGCTTTTACGCCGCCCCGTCGTCGCGTACGTCGTTTACGGACTCGTAAGGTTACCCCAGCTTCTATGTGGTGTAACCTTACGAAGTTCCGTCGGATGCCGTCGGGTGCCGTCGGACGCCATGTTAAGTATGGCGTCGGGTCAGCGTCGGCTTTTCCGTCGCTTACGTCGTTTTACTAACTCGTTCGCGAATAGGGAGTTGCGTAAATGACGCTCACGTCGTTTTGACGTCGGTTTTTAACGACGCTTCCCGACGTGAGCTGGAGCATGCGCACTGGGCTTTTTCCCCGGCCGGCGCATGCGCAGTTCGTTCGACGCGGGGGCTCGCTTAATTTAAATACAAGCCGCCCCATTTGAATTGCGCGGGTTTACGCTTGGCGATTTACGAGACGCCAGCGAAAACTACGGAGCAAGTGCTTTGAGAATAAAGCACTTGCTCTAGTACGCAGCGGCGGCGTAGTGTAAATGGCTTACGTTACACCGCCGAAAATATATGAGAATCTGGCCCATTATATTTGTAACAGAGATCCTGGAGAATAAAATGATTATTGCAAGTTTTTAGTTTGCATGATATTTGTGCAGCCGTTTATCAAACTCGAAAGAAAAAAAACACTTTAACCACTTCAGCCCTGGAAGAATTTACCCTTTGCTGACCAGAGCACTTTTTGTGATTCGGCACTGCGTTGCTTTAACCACTTGCCTACTGTGCACCTACACCCCCTTCCTGCCCAGACAAAATTTAAGCTTCCGGCACTGCGTCGCTTTAACTGACAATTGCGCGGTCGTGTGACGTGGCTCCCAAACAAAATTGGCGTCCTTTTTTTCCCACAAATAGAGCTTTCTTTTGGTGGTATTTGATCACCTCTGCGGTTTTTATTTTTTGCGCTATAAACAAAAATAGAGCGTCAATTTTGAAAAAAATGCAATATTTTTTACTTTTTGCTATAATAAATAACCCAAAAAATATATAAAAAAAATATTTTTTTCCTCAGTTTAGGCCGATACGTATTCTTCTACATATTTTTGGTAAAAAAAAAATTCAATAAGCGTTTATCGATTGGTTTGCGCAAAATGTATAGGGCCAGATTCAGGTAGAGTTAGGCTGGAGTATCAGTGATACTCCAGCCTAACTGTCACTTTAAGCCGGCGTTTCTGTTTTCTGTAACCAGAAAACAAGAAACGCCGGGTCGGAGTTCCGATGCGATCGGCGTAATTGAATTTCGCCATCGCATCGCAAATTTAATTTAAAAATGGCGCCGGGGGCGTTCCCGCTGATTTACGCTGAAAAAATTTGTTAATCAGCGGGAATCAGCAATTCACGATCGTATTCGGGCGCGACCCAGTGACTTTCCGACGTTTCCATAAGCGATACGCGGCGTAAAGATAAAGCAGCCCCCTAGTGGAGTATCCTATGTTAAGTATAGCCGTCGTCATCGCGTCGAAAAAAAAAATCGCGTCGCTTGCGTAAAACGTCCATGAATGGGGATTTGACGTCATTGACGTTCACTGACAGAATTTGGAGCATGCGCACTGGGATGCATTGACAGTCGACGCATGCGCAGTACGTTCGCCGCGGGATCGCGCTTAGTTTAAATAATACACGCCCCGTACCCGCCCAATTTGAATTCCGCCGGCTCATTTACGATACGCTGACGCAACTTTAGGAGCAAGTGCTTCATGAATAACAGCACTTGCTCCTAAAATTTCGCCAGATTAACGTAAATGAGAAACGTTACTCCAGAGCAAAGATGCTCCCATCTACCTGAATCTGGCCCATAGTGTTTACAATATAGGGGATAGTTTATGGCATTTTTTTTTTTTTTTTACTATTAATGGCGGCGACCTGCGATTTTTTTATTGGGACTGCGACGTTATGGCGGACACTTCGGACACTTTTCTGACATTTTTGGGACCATTTACATTTATACAGTGAACAATGCTATAAATATGCATTGATTGCTGTATAAATGTGACTGGCAGTGAAGGGGTTAACCACTAGGGGGCGGGGAAGGGGTTAAATGTATGTCCTATGAGTGTTCTAACTGTAGAGGGAGGGGGGTGACTGGGGGAGGTGACCGATTGTGTCCCTATGTACAAGGGACACTGCAACGATCTCCTCTCTCCCTGACAGGACGTGGAGCTCTGTGTTTACATACAGAGCTCCACGTCCCCGCTCAGTTACTGGGCAATCGCGTGTGCCCGGCGGGCCGCCGGGCACTCGCACGGGGAACCCTGCAGAGCGGCGGGTGCGCGTGCGCGCCCGCGGCTTTAAAAGGACATCACGTCATATGACGTGATGTCAGGACAATGGAGTCCTCCGCCCGCCGTCATTTGACGGTGGGCGGAGGACAAGTGGTTAACTGACAGTTGCACGGTCGTGCGACATTGCACCCAAAAGAAAATAACAAATTGGCGTCCTTTTTTTCCAACAAATAGAGCTTTCTTTTGGTGGTATTTAAACACCTCTGAGGTTTTTATTTTTTGCGCTAAAAACAAAAAAAGAGCGACAATAAAAGCAATATATTTTACTTTTTGCTCTAATAAATATCTGGCTGCCAAATGACCAGGCCACTGTCTGCAATTTGGCACTTCGTCAGTTAAACTGACAATTGCGCACGTGACTCCCAAACAAAATTGACTCCTTTTTTCCCCACAAATAGAGTTTTCTTTTGGTGGTATTTGATCACCTCTGCGGTTTTTATTTTCTGCGCTATAAACAAAAAAAGAGCGACAAATTTAAAAATAAAAAAAAAATTTTTTCACTTTTTTGCTATAATAAATATCCCCCAAAAAAATAAAAAAAACATGTATTTCTCAGTTTAGGCAGATACGTATTCTTCTACATATTTTTGATTAAAAAAAATGCAATAAGCGTATATTGATTGGTTTGTGCAAAACTTATAGCGCCTACAAAATAGGGGATAGTTTTATGGCATTTTTATTATAATTTGTTTTTATTAGTAATTGCAGCGATCAGCAATTTTTATCTTGAATGCAACATTATGGACACATCGGACACTTTTAACACTATTTTGGGACCATTGTCATTTATACACCAATCAGTGCTATAAAAATGCACTGATTACTGTGTAAATGACACTGGCAGGGAAGGGGTTAACCACTAGGGGGCGATCAAGGGGTTAAGTGTGTCCTAGGGAGTGATTCTAAATGGGGGGGATTGGCTACCTTGAACATGACAGAGTTCACTGCTCCCGATAACAGGGAGCAGTAGATCTCTATCATGTTGCTAGGCAGAACAGGGAAATGCCTTGTTTACATGCCTTGTGGATCTCCCCGTTCTGCTTCTCCGTGAGACATTCACCAGACATGGTAAAAAAAATCCCAATAAGCATATATTGATTGGTTTGTGCAAAATCTATATCATCTACAAACTATGGGCCATATTTATGTTCTTTTTTTTTTTTTACTAGTAATGGCAGTGATTAGCAACTTATATCCTGACTGCGACATTGCGGCAGACAAATCGGACACTAAGTGGCACTTTTGACACTTTTTGTGGTGACCAGTGACACTAATACAGTGATCAGTGTTAAAATATGCACTGTCACTGTACTAATGACACTGGCTGGGAAGGGGTTAACATCATGAGCAATCAAAGGGTTAAATTGGTGCCTAAAATGTGCTTGCTTACTGTGTGGGAGGTGTTTGCACTATGGGAAGGCAAAGATCCGTGTCTCTCGCTTTGCAGAAACACAGCATCACTACCTTCCCTACTGACAGAACAGCAGTCTGCCTTGTTTGTATAGCCAGATTGCAGTTCTGCTTCTCTTCTGAGGGAATGGAGACATTGAATCTGCTGGACGCGCTGATTGGACACAGCGGGAGCAGGTCGGCGGTTGTCCAGACCCGGAAGTGCAGGATCACGTACAGGTACATGATTCTGCACAGAGCAGCCGTCCTGCTGCAGTAAATGTATATGGGGCGGTTGTGAACCAGGTAATCAGTTTTAGTGAACACAGACACAATAGCTTCCTCGCAGTTTTCCCATCAGGAATCCCGGGAATCCCGTCGGGAAAATAGGGAACCTGCCCTCTATTTTCCCGACGGGATACCCAAAGTTTTTTTTTTTTCCGCCAGATCTACTACTTACCTATGGGAAAGACTCAGTTTTCTCAGCTGACTTTTTACCGCACAGAAAACCGAGCGTGTGTACAGGGCTAGAGACCCACAACTAGGGATGAGCTTCATATGTTCGATGGTTTGTCGAATTGTGAACGTTTTGGGTCGTTCGCGCCAAATTCGAGTGCCGTGGCACGGCCTATAATTCACTGCGGCATCGCAGTGCATTGCTGGCTGATGATTGGCCAAGCATGCACGCAAAAAATGAAGAGCCATAATTGGCCAAAGTCAGGGTGGCTTTGGCCAATTATGGCTCAGGGGTTTAGTACACGCCCCACACTATATAATGCTGCCTGGAAATCGGCCTTGTAGTGTGTTGGTGGTATACAGAGAGAGAGAGAGTGTAATTTTTGGAGTTAGATAGAGCAGGCAGGCAGGCTAGTCAGTTAGAGTTACAGTGTAGACGATACAGGTATAAATGCATCCCAGGTGTTGTATATATATTTATACACTGTATTGAGTTTAGCTAGATCCGCTCTATCTAATTTACTGACAGGCAGGCAGGTGATTGTGCTAGCTGCAGTATTTTCACATGGTGTACTGTCTTTGTCCTCTGTACAGTGTGAACCTAAAGATACGTCAATGGATTTGTTGGTGTTTCTCATATTAATTCCTAAAGGCATTAGAGTTGCACGATTCTGGGAAAAATGAGAATCACAAATCTTTTGCTTAGAATGAAGATCACGATTCTCAAAAAAATGCATGGTGCTTTTGTTAGCATGCATTTTTGAGATTTTTATTTTTATTTTATTTACACACACATTATATATATATACATATAATGTGTGTAAATACATAAAACATCACACAAATAAAAATGCATGCTAACAAAAGCACCATGCATTTTGATGCAGCGGCATTAAAAAAATAAATAAATAAAAAAGCCCATGCACTTTGGAGCTATTGAGGGGTGGCAGACAGTTCATTCTCAAATTATTAGGCTGTTCTGCAGCAAGACACATACTCTGAGGCCGGGTTCACACCTATGCGAATTGAGTGCAGCTTAAACCGCATCCAATACGCAGAATATTTCTAAATACATTGTTTTCAATGAGGCTGGTTCACATATGTGCGATGCATTCGCACTGTGCATTGCAGAAAAAACGTGTGCGTCTTTTAGGCCCTGCGGTGCGGCTCAGGTGCGAATTCAGGCCCATTATTTTCTATGGGTACGCAGCTGAATCGCAGATGTGTTCATTTCTCTTCAGGATTTGTCTCATTCACCTCAATACACTTCCCCCCTCCCCTCTGCCAGGTCTCCAAATTCGCAGCTAATCTGCAGTTAAAATGCAATGGATCTGCTGAACAGTTGTCTTATCTCTCTGCAGAGATAAGAGAGCTGAAATTCACACAGCACTAGTGTGAATCCGGCCTAATGCATCGCATAGATGTGAAGTTGAATCTTTAAAACACAGTCAGGAGGCCGAGGGGCGCCAAAAAAATTAGGACAAAAAATGAGGTGCAATCTTCTGAACAGATGCACACAGACAGCAAAACAAATGTTACAGGGGTGATAATAACCTTTCTCTATGTTTTCCAAAAAGCTTAAAAAAATGATTTTATGGCTGGAACTACACTTTAAAAAAGTACCAGTTCCAAATTACAAACAGATTCTACTTAACAACAAACCTACAGTCCCTTGGTGGTTTGCACCGCCTGTATACTGCTGTTCAAAGTATATAGGGCCAAAGGGGCTGGTAATGACCTGGGGGGAGGGGGGCAGGGAAACCCATGCTATTGTTCTCAATGATTTTTATCCATATTGCAGACATTACATTAAAGCCGCAAGCAGTTTTAAATGACTTTTTTCTTATAGTAACACCCAGCAGGTACGATATTTAAAGGAATTTTTTAAAAAAAAAATTCACTTTAAGCATCATTAAAATCGCTGCTCCAGAAAAACAAATCTTCATTCTATATTTTTAACACAGATCTGGTGTCATTGTCATTGGTGGATCAGCAGTAAAATCACAGAAGAAGAAGCCGGCCACTGATGATGTCAGCTTTTAAGATTGCAGCACCGTTTTATAGGAGGGGGTGAAAAACAGCATGATTAAATTAGAAGAGCAAAAACGATGAGGCAAGAAAAAATAAATATATGAATCGTGTATTGGTGCTTTCATATAGGGAAAAAGGGATAGAAGCTCCACTTTAATATAGAGTTGGCCCTCCATTCTTCTGGAAAAGTCTTCCACAAAATGTTGCACATGTCTGTTGGGATTTATGCCCATTCACTCAAAAGAACAGTTGTGAGGTCCGGTACTGATGTTGTATAAGAAGACCTTGCTCACAATTGGCATTCCGTTTTTTCCCCATAGGTGTTCAGTAGGGTTAAGGTCAGGGTTCTGTGAAGGCCGCCTCAAGTTCCTCCACACCAGACTCATGAAACTATGGGCCAGATTCAGGTAGGACAGCGGTTCTTTATTTCGGAGTAACGTAAGTCATTTACGTTACTCCGCCAAAACTTTAGGAGCAAGTACTGTTATTCACATAGCACTTGCTCCTAAAGTTGTGGCGGCGTAGCGAAAATGAGCCGGCGGAATTCAAATTGGGTGGGTAGGGGGCGTGTATTATTTAAACTAGGCGCGATCCCGCGTCGAACGTACTGCGCATGCGTAGACTGTCAGTGCGCATGCTCCAAATTCTGTTAGTGAACGTCAATGACGTCAGCCCCCATTCACGGACGTTTTACGCAAACAACGCTAACATTTTTAAATTTGATGCGATGACGACGGCCATACTTAACATAGGAAACTCCACCTAGGGGGCATGTTTTTCTTTATGCCGCGTATCGCTTACGGAAACGTCGGAAAGTCACTGCGTCGGGCCCGCGTACGATCGTGAATTTCTGTCTCTCGCTGATTAACATATTCTCGGCGTTAATCAGCGGGAACGCCCCGAGCGCCATTTTTAAAATTGCAATACGCCCATTCGTATAGGAACTCCAACCCGGCGTTTCTTGTTTTCTGCTTACAGAAAACAGAAACGCCAGCTCAAAGTGAGAGTTATGCTGGCGTATGACTGATACTCCAGCCTAACTCTACCTGAATCTGGCCCTATGTCTTCACTGAGCTGGCTTCACTAAGCTGGATTTGTGACTGAGGTCTAGTCATGGACGTCCACAGGAGGGGGCAAGGGGGGTCAAGTGCCCCCCCTGGAATCGTCAAGGTGTTGCAGCAGCCAGCAGGGTCTGCCACGTTTTCTGAGTTCGCTGGCTGCTCTGTGTTTTTGACACTCTGACATCTATCATCTGACGCCCCACCTGGCCCGATCATCCAATGCAAAGCTCGCCTCGGCTGCTCCACTCCAGTCATTGGCTGTCAGCATACTTGTGTTGTGTAGATCCGGCCAGCGCGGCGCCGGCCCCACTCACTCAACTGACCGAGTCAGAGTCAGTGATACGCTGCCACCTGCCAATGCTGCCCTGGGCCTAGGGGATCATCATCATTCATCACAGACAAGACATACCGAGGGATACAAAGTGAAGAACCACAGGTAACAGCAAGACTCAGGAGGAGGATTTGTATATATAATAATATATTGCTTTGCTTGGAAAGTGGGACAGCTGAGCTATAATAGCAATTTGCTGGAAAGATATGTGTGTGTACAGTTTAAGAGAGAATTCATCTTCACTTATCACTTTGTATTGGATTGAAAGCATAGGCATCCGCAAGGTGACTCAGGCAGCTGCGTACCATGTCCATATAGCCCAGAGAATGTATATCTTTTTTAGGACTGCGGAAATTAACGATTAATTCCTTGAATAATCGTAAAAAATTTTGATCGATCAAAATTTTTTTGATCGGTACTGGTGGTGCAATGGATCGTAAATGATACGTGATCCTAACGGGTCACCATTTGCGGATCAGCACACCAGGTGATCCGCGGAGCTCCGCTGCTGCCTCGGCCATAGGAAAGGCCACAGCTTCGGCATAGCTCCAGGAGCAGCGGCCATCTTGATCCACCCGGTGGCGGCCTAGGTGAGCCTAGAGTGACGCACTGACGTCATCACCCGGCCTCAACTGCTCGTGTTCGGCCAGCTTCTCTGGTAAGACTAATAAAGCACTAATCTTCCTATACAGTGGGGGAGATGTGGACCATATTACAGTGGGAAGATGTCTGTGGATTACAGTGGGGATATTACAGTGGAGGAGATGTCTGTGGATATTACAGTGGGGAGATGTCTGTGGATAGTACAGTGGGGAGATATCTGTGGATAGTACAGTGGGGGTGATTGTGGATATTACAGTGGGGGAGATGTTTGTGGATGTTACAGTGCGGAGATGTCTGTGGATATTACAGTGGGGAGTTGTCTGTGGATATTACAGTGGGGGAGATGTCTGTGGATATTACAGTGGGGGAGATGTCTGTGGATATTACAGTGGGGGAGATGTCTGTGGATATTACAGTGGGGGTGATTGTGGATATTACAGTGGGGGAGATGTCTGTGGATCTGTGGATATTACAGTGGGGGAGATGTCTTTGGATATTACAGTGGGGGGAGATGTCTGTAGATATTACAGTGGGGAGATGTCTGTGGATATTACAGTGGGGATATGTCTGTGGATATTACAGTGGGGAGATGTCTGTAGATATTACAGTGGGGGAGATGTCTGTGGATATTAAAGTGGGGGAGATGTCTGTGGATATTACAGTGGGGAGATGTCTGTGGATATTACAGTGGGGGTGACTGTGGATATTACAGTGGGGGAGATGTCTGTGGATCAGTGGATATTACAGTGGGGGAGATGTCTGTGGATATTACAGTGGGGGAGATGTATGTGGATATTACAGTGGGGAAGATGTCTGTGGATATTACAGTGGGGGAGATGTCTGTGGATATTACAGTGGGGGGAGATGTCTGTAGATATTACAGTGGGGAGATGTCTGTGGATATTACAGTGGGGAGATGTCTGTGGATATTACACTGGGGAGATGTCTGTGGATATTACAGTGGGGGAGATGTCTGTGGATTTTACAGTGGGGAGATGTCTGTGGATATTACAGTGGGGGTGATTGTGGATATTACAGTGGGGAGATGTCTGTGGATCTGTGAATATTACAGTGGGGAGATGTCTGTGGATATTACAGTGGGGGAAATGTCTGTAGATATTACAGTGGGGGAAATTTCTGTAGATATTACAGTGGGGAGATGTCTGTGGATCTGTGGATATTACAGTGGGGAGATGTCTGTGGATATTACAGTGGGGGAAATGTCTGTAGATATTACAGTGGGGGAAATGTCTTTAGATATTACAGTGGGGGAGATGTCTGTGGATATTACAGTGGGGGTGATTGTGGATATTACAGTGGGGGAGATGTCTGTGGATATTACAGTGGGTGTGATTGTGGATATTAGAGGGGGGAGATGTCTGTGGATCTGTGGATATTACAGCGAGGGAGATGTCTGTGGATATTACAGTTGGGGGAGATGTCTGTGGATATTACAGTGGGGAGATGTCTGTGGATATTAAAGTGGAGGAGATGTCTGTGGATATTACAGTTGGCTCTATATAAACCCTGAAAAATAAATAATAATTTTATAATCATAAAAAATAAAATTGACTGTTCTGACCTCAATGCAAATCGATTAGTCTGGTTAGGCTTCCTATACAGTGGGGGAGATGTGGACCATATTACAGTGGGGGAGATGTCTGTGGATATTACAGTGGGGGAGATGTCTGTGGATATTACAGTGGGGAGATGTCTCTGGATATTACAGTGGGGGAGATGTCTGTAGATATTACAGTGGGGGAGATGTCTGTAGATATTACAGTGGGGGAGATGTCTGTGGATATTATAGTGGGGATATGTCTGTGGATATTACAGTGGGGGAGATGTCTGTGGATATTACAGTGGGGGAGATGTCTGTGAATATTACAGTGGGGGGATATGTCTGTGGATATTTTAGTGGGGAGATGTCTGTGGATATTACAGTGGGGGAGATGTCTGTGGATATTACAGTGGGGGGAGATGTCTGGATATTACAGTGGGGAAGATGTCTGTGGATATTAGTGGGGAGATGTCTGTGGATATTACAGTGGGGGTGATTGTGGATATTACAGTGGGGGAAATGTTTGTGGATCTGTGGATATTACAGTGAGGGAGATGTCTGTGGATATTACAGTGGGGGAGATGTCTGTGGATATTACAGTGGGGGGAGATGTCTGTGGATATTACAGTGGGGAGATGTCTGTGGAAATTACAGTGGAGGAGATGTCTGTGGATATTACAGTTGGCTCTATATAAACCCTGAAAAATAAATAATAATTTTATAATCATATAAAATAAAATTTACTGTTCTGACCTCAATGCAAATCTATTGGTCTGGTTAGGCTTCCTATACAGTGGGGGAGATGTGGACCATATTACAGTGGGGGAGATGTCTGTGGATATTACAGTGGGGAGGTGTCTGTGGATATTACAGTGGGGAGGTGTCTGTGGATATTACAGTGGGGAGGTGTCTGTGGATATTACAGTGGGGATATGTCTGTGAATATTACATTGGGGAGATGTCTGTGGATATTACAGTGGGGGAGACGTCTGTGAAAATTACAGTGGGGGAGATGTCTGTGAAAATTACAGTGGGGGAGATGTCTGTGGATATTACAGTGGGGGAGATGTTTGTGGATATTAGTGGGGAGATGTCTGTGGATATTACAGTGGGGGTGATTGTGGATATTACAGTGGGTGAGATGTCTGTGGATATTACAGTGGGGGAGATGTCTGTGGATATTACAGTGGGGGGAGATGTCTGTGGATATTACAGTGGGGAAGATGTCTGTGGATATTAGTGGGGAGATGTCTGTGGATATTACAGTGGGGGTGATTGTGGATATTACAGTGGGGGAAATGTTTGTGGATCTGTGGATATTACAGTGAGGGAGATGTCTGTGGATATTACAGTGGGGGAGATGTCTGTGGATATTACAGTGGGGGGAGATGTCTGTGGATATTACAGTGGGGAGATGTCTGTGGAAATTACAGTGGAGGAGATGTCTGTGGATATTACAGTTGGCTCTATATAAACCCTGAAAAATAAATAATAATTTTATAATCATATAAAATAAAATTTACTGTTCTGACCTCAATGCAAATCTATTGGTCTGGTTAGGCTTCCTATACAGTGGGGGAGATGTGGACCATATTACAGTGGGGGAGATGTCTGTGGATATTACAGTGGGGAGGTGTCTGTGGATATTACAGTGGGGAGGTGTCTGTGGATATTACAGTGGGGAGGTGTCTGTGGATATTACAGTGGGGATATGTCTGTGGATATTACATTGGGGAGATGTCTGTGGATATTACAGTGGGGGAGACGTCTGTGAAAATTACAGTGGGGGAGATGTCTGTGAAAATTCCAGTGGGGGAGATGTCTGTGGATATTACAGTGGGGGAGATGTTTGTGGATATTAGTGGGGAGATGTCTGTGGATATTACAGTGGGGGTGATTGTGGATATTACAGTGGGTGAGATGTCTGTGGATATTACAGTGGGGGAGATGTCTGTGGATATTACAGTGGGGGGAGATGTCTGTGGATATTACAGTGGGGAAGATGTCTGTGGATATTAGTGGGGAGATGTCTGTGGATATTACAGTGGGGGTGATTGTGGATATTACAGTGGGGGAAATGTTTGTGGATCTGTGGATATTACAGTGAGGGAGATGTCTGTGGATATTACAGTGGGGGAGATGTCTGTGGATATTACAGTGGGGGGAGATGTCTGTGGATATTACAGTGGGGAGATGTCTGTGGAAATTACAGTGGAGGAGATGTCTGTGGATATTACAGTTGGCTCTATATAAACCCTGAAAAATAAATAATAATTTTATAATCATATAAAATAAAATTTACTGTTCTGACCTCAATGCAAATCTATTGGTCTGGTTAGGCTTCCTATACAGTGGGGGAGATGTGGACCATATTACAGTGGGGGAGATGTCTGTGGATATTACAGTGGGGAGGTGTCTGTGGATATTACAGTGGGGAGGTGTCTGTGGATATTACAGTGGGGAGGTGTCTGTGGATATTACAGTGGGGATATGTCTGTGGATATTACATTGGGGAGATGTCTGTGGATATTACAGTGGGGGAGACGTCTGTGAAAATTACAGTGGGGGAGATGTCTGTGAAAATTACAGTGGGGGAGATGTCTGTGGATATTACAGTGGGGGAGATGTTTGTGGATATTAGTGGGGAGATGTCTGTGGATATTACAGTGGGGGTGATTGTGGATATTACAGTGGGTGAGATGTCTGTGGATATTACAGTGGGGGTGATTGTGGATATTACAGTGGGGGAGATGTCTGTGGATATTACAGTGGGGAGATGTCTGTGGATATTACAGTGGAGGAGATGTCTGTGGATATTACAGTTGGCTCTATATCATGGGTGCTCAACCTGTGGCCCTCCAGATGTTTCAAAACTACATGTCCCATCATGCCTTTGTCTTTGGGAGTCATGCTTGTAACTGTTCAGCCTTGCAATGCCTCATGGGACTTGTAGTTTTGGAACAGCTGGAGGACCACAGGTTGAGCACCCATGCTCTATATAAACCCTGAAAAAGAAATAATAAGTTTATAATCATATAAAATAAAATGTACTGTTCTGACCTCAATGCAAATCTATTGGTCTGCTTAGGCTTCCTATACAGTGGGGGAGATGTGGACCATATTACAGTGGGGGATATGTCTGTGGATATTACAGTGAGGAAGATGTCTGTGGATATTACAGTGGAGGAGATGTCTGTGGATATTACAGTGGAGGAGATGTCTGTCGATATTACAGTTGGAGATGTCTGTCGATCTGTGGATATTACAGTGGGGGCGATGTCTGTGGATTACAGTGGAGGAGATGTCTGTGGATATTACAGTGGGGACTATATATGGTGGTAATCCGGAAAAAGGTATGTGCGTTATAATTAATTGAAATTAGTCGATTAATCGATTAAAAATAATAATCAATTAATCAAACACAATTTTTTTTATCAGTAACAGCCCTAATGTTTTTACATTGCAATACATCTGTTGTGGCCATATTTTGATCTTGATGAAAACAGCCTATACAGTGACAGTATTAAGATCAAAATATGACCACAACAGATGTATTGCAATGTAAAAAGATTTACATTCTCTAGGCTATATGGGCATGGTACGCAGCCACCTGAGTAACTTCCAATACAAGGTGAAGATGAATTATCTCTTATATAACACACATATATCTTTCCAGTTGAAAGATTTTCATGACACTCTCGAAAAGGGGCGGAGCATGGGTGGCCTTAAAATGTTCTGCGGACACCCATGGATACAGTAATGCTGGAAAAGAAAAAGGTTTTCCCAAAACTGTCACCACAATTTTGCAAGCACACAATTGTTTAACCACTTGACCACTGGGCACTTAAACCCCCTTAATAACCAGACCAATTTTCAGCTTTCGGTGCTCTCACAGTTTGAATGACAATAACTCATACAACACTGTAACCAAATGAAATTTTTGTCATTTTTTTCCCACAAATAGAGCTTTCTTTTGGTGGTATTTGATCACCTCTGCGGTTTTTATTTTTTTTGCTATAAATGAAAAAAGAACAAAATTTTGCAAAAAATAATAATTTTTCTTCATTTCTATTATAAAATTTTGCAAAAAAGTAATTTTTCTTCATAAATTTGGCCTAAAATGTATACTGCTACATATCTTTGGTAAAAAAAAAAAAAAAAATGTTGGATATTATTTAGTCTGGGTGAAAGTTATGGGGTCTACAAGCTATGGTACCAATTACTGAAAATTGATCAATTTCATCACACCTGAAGTACTGACAGCTTCTCTCATTTCTTGAGACCCTAACATGCCAGAAAAGTACAAATACCCCCCAAATGACCCATTTTTGGAAAGAAGACATTCCAAGGTATTTAGAAAGAGGCATTGTGAGTTTTTTAAAGTTGTAATTTTTTCCCACAATTCTTTGCAAAATCAAGATTTTTTTTTTTCATCAAATTTTCATATTATTAGGTTATTTTTCACACACAGCATATGCATACCACAAATTACACCCCAAAACACATTCTGCTATTCCTCCCGAGTATGGCGATACCCCATGTGTGAGACTTTTACACAGTGCGGCCACATACTGTACAGAGGCCCAACATGCAGGGAGCACCCAGGCCAATTCTGACATTTCTCTCCTACATGTAAAAATCATCATTTATTTGCTAGAAAATTACATAGAACCCCAAAACATTATATAAAGATACCTCACATGTGTGGTTTGAACACCGTTTTCATATGTGGGGGGAATTGCGTATGCGTTCGCTTCTGCATGCAAGCTCACAGGGACAGGGGCGCTGTATGCCCAGAGTATTGCGGAGTATGCCCAGAGTATTGCAAAGTATGCCCAGAGTATGCCCAGAGTATTGTGGAGTATGCCCAGAGTATTGCCAGAGTATTGCCGGCGTATGCCCAGAGTATTGCCGGAGTATGCCCAGAGTATTGCCGGAGTATGCCCAGAGTATTACTGGAGTATGCCCAGAGTATTGCGGAGTATGCCCAGAGTATTGCGGAGTATGCCCAGAGTATTGCCAGAGTATGCCCAGAGTATTGCCAGAGTATGCCCAGAGTATTGCCAGAGTATGCCCAGAGTATGCCCAGAGTATTGCCAGAGTATGCCCAGAGTATTGCGGAGTATGCCCAGAGTATTGCAGAGTATGCCCAGAGTATTGCAGAGTATGCCCAGAGTATGCGCGGCGTATGCCCAGAGTATGCCCAGAGTATTGCAGAGTATGCCCAGAGTATTGTAGAGTATGCCCAGAGTATGCGCGGAGTATGCCCAGAGTATTGCAGAGTATGCCCAGAGTATGCGCGGAGTATGCCCAGAGTATGCCCAGAGTATTGCAGAGTATTGCCAGAGTATTGCCAGAGTATATGCCCAAGTATTGCAGAGTATGCCCAGCTGAGTATTGCCCAGTATTGCAGAGTATTGCAGCAGGGATGGCTGAGCAGGGAGGGAGGGATGGATGGATCTGTGACTACATTTGTCACAGATCCAGCCCGCAGCACTGGCGCTGCCATCCGCTCCCTCCCCTCTCCTCTCACACTGTACCGATCGGTACATGACGTCAGCACATGACGCCGCTTTGTTTACAAGTGGTCGCTCCGTCATTGGACGGAGCGATCACGTGGTAAACCGCCGCTATCAGCGGCGATTTACCGTGATCCGTGATGCGCTGGGTCCTCCGGACCCGGCGGTCACGGATGTTCCCGTGTGCGCGCCTCAGGGGGCGCGCGGGAGCGCGATTCTAAGAGGCTGTTAATTAACGGCCACTTAGAATTAAGCAATCGCCCTGTAGCCGTACTTTCGCTATAGGGCGGTTGCAAAGTGGTTAAAGTGTCTTCCTGGTTGTCTGTTTCCTGATGAAAAAAGTACTGGGAGCTTCTCTCTGTTGTCTCTAATCAAGAAGGTGTGATTACTGTGTGTCTAAAACCCCTCAGAACCAATCAGTTTCATTTTAAAAACAAACACTGCCCTGTATTGGCTCTGTGTCTCTGTCCTTCACAGAAGTATGAAACTAGATGAGAAACGAAACTGAAACTGCAAGCACATTATATGATTGATTTTTATCTATTTTTAAAAGGAATCAGTTAACTATTATGTCTCTATACCCTGTAAACAGTAATTTCAGCAAAAAAAAAAATGTTTCCTTTACAACTCCTTTAATTGAACAAGCTGAAGTTAGCAGCTGATTGGTTACTATACACATCTGCACCAGATTCTGTTTGCACCAGTTATAGTAAATCTCCCCCATAGTGTATCTCACAATATACCGATGACTTAATAACACATGACTTAATACAAGTTTATTTTATTACAGATCCTGGGCCCTACTAAACCTCTTATCTTTATTTGTATTGTAACTGTACTATCTTCATTTTTTTATGATGTGCAAAATGTTGGCTCTATATAAACCCTGAAAAAGATATAATAATTGTATAATCATATAAAAATAAAATTTACTGTTCTGACCTCAATGCAAATCTATTGGTTTGCTTAGGCTGATTGAAAACAACACAGGCTTAACATGTTTGTTAAGTTAAATGCTAAATCACTGCCAGACTCTCTATTAGAGCCTGGCATACCAGACTATGTAAGTCATTTCTAAAATCGAGGCTTGTAAATACCTATTTAGAGCTGTCTTCAAGCTGGTCACGTGACTCCAGGCCGCTTTGCAGCTCTGATGGATGGCTTCTGTGTGAGGGGCCAAGATCTCCCTCTGCCGTGAGTCGGCTCCTCTCGCAGACGCCCTGTCTCAGAGCTGTAAAGCGTCCGGGAGTCACGTGACTGGCCTGAAGACAGTTCTAAATAGGTATTTACAAGCCATGTTTTTAGAAATGACTTACATAGTGTGGTATACCAGACTTAAATAGAGGGGCTGGCAGTGACCATTGTAGGTCTTTTATTTTTAATAATAGCAGCGGGGATGAGGGCGGGGAATAGACACATATACAGAGATGACAGGCAGGGAGGAGGGGTAAGGGGGAGAGAGGAGAGCTGAGCAGGGCTGCAGCTGACCACGGTGGTCAGGGCTCAGTAGCCCTGATTTTCATGTTTTTTACAGTTTAGAGGGGGGCAGATTACACAGCACTGCGCTGTTTAATCTGCTTTAAGGGACCAGAATCAGATTTTTTTGGGGGGTTATCAAACACTTTAAAGTTGAGTTCCGCCAAAAATGTATTTATACTGCAGCTGCTGACTTTTAAAATAAGGACACTTATATGTCCAGGGTGCCCATGATGTGCCCGCGATGCCAAAGCCGATCTGTCCCTTGACTCTCGGGAGGAGACGCTGCCATCTTTGGTAAGGAATTCAGGAAGTGAAGCCCTGGGGCTTCACTTCTTGGTTTCCTACTGTGCAATCCCACTGGTCCCTGCTGTCTTCTGGGACCTGTGTGTCTCCCAGAAGACAGTGGGTGGGACGGAGGAGGGGCTGGACATGTTGTAGATTGCCACGGATACTGTGGCAATCTATGCCCCTGAGTGGGAGCAAATAGCTGGTATCTGCTCCCCCCTTCCCCTGAAAGGTGCCAAATGTGACACCGGAGGGGGGGAGGATTCTGAAAAGCGGAAGTTCCATTTTTGGGTGGGCTACATCATTTTTTTCAGGCTTTTTTCCCCTTTATTTTTAACTGATCCTGCCAGTCACACATTTTTGTATCTTTAGAGAAGCTGCAATGTCACCCTAAGACAGGACTACAATACCCTCCCCCTCTCCTCTTCTTCATAAAATAGAGGGGGTGGTTTGTATTCCTCAGAGACAGTTCGGAACAATGTACTGGTAAAAGTGCACCAAGGCAAAGAGCACCAGGAAGTTGTCAACTAAAAAGATTTCTGTAAGGATCAACAGATCATTTTTTTTTACTTCCTGAATAGATATAACAAGAACATTTTTAACAGACTAAAAGGAACCAAAGAAGAGGAGTTAATTGTTAGGGTTTATACTGTATGTACTATCATTGGCTTTACCCTACACTTTGTTCAAAATGGTACACTTATCATACAGATAGCCACAAGGGGGCACAACCCTAACTCTGATACTGTCTTTAAAAAAATATGAAACAGCATGCAACAAGAAATGTGAACATTGCAGCAGAATTTCAGGTAACATTGCAATATTAACAAAATGCGTATTCAAATTAACCACTTAAGCCCAGGACCATATTGCTGGTCAATGATCGGGCCACTTTTTACGATTCGGCACTGCTTCTCTTTAACTGACAATTGAGCGGTCATGCGACGTGCCTCCCAAACAAAATTGGCGTCCTTTTTTTCCCACAAATAGAGCTTTCTTTCGGTGGTTTTTGATCACCTCTGCGGTTTTTAGTTTTTGCGCTATAAAAAAAAATAGAGCGACGATTTTGAAAAATATATATATATATATTTTTTACTTTTTGCTATAATAAATATTCCCAAAAATATATAAAAAAAATTTTTTTTCCTCGGTTTAGGCCGATACGTATTCTTCTATATATTTTCCGTGGGATAGGCTTCCCTGAAGAGATGAGTTTTCAGCGGTCACCTTAGGCTCAGTTCACATTGTCGTGACCTGAAAGTCCCGCAACTTACGGTGCAACTTTGCCAGACGACTTCAGTGCGAGTTAAGTGTGACTTGAGTGCGACATGAAGCAACTTTGACGCAAATTCACGGAATGCCTAGGTAATCCTCCTGTAATTGTGGATCGAAATTACATCAATTAAAGGAGTCGTAAATGTTGACGTTTTTTATATTAATACATTCTGTGCATTGAGATGAAAAACCTTCTGTAGGTTGCAGCCTCCCCAGCTTCCCCCTAATTACCTAACTGAGCCCCCTCTCTCTCTAGCGATGTCCAAGAGCGTCTTAGCTGTCCCGGGACTCTCCTCCTGACAGCAGTGGTGCCATTGGCTCCTGTGGCTGTCAATCAAATTCAGTTAGCCAATCAGAAGAGCGAGGGGCCGGGCCGGGTCAGGGCTCTGTGTCGTAATGGATTACAGCACACACATACAAAAATGACATTTAAATCCTGCAAGGATATTTAAAAACACCTGAACATATTCAAAAAATATGGGGATTTGGTCACACTATATGGTCATATAGTTCTAAGCCCACTTACTTTATCAAAGTACCCCATTATCAGTTGGTCTATACAGCACTATCTTCAATGTAAACACATTTTTAGGTTGGGCCCCCCCCCCCCCCCGTATGATTTTGTCTGTGTCTGAATGGACACACAGAGCTGTGACTCGGCTCAGCTCAGTGCTCCCATAGCAAGCTGTTTTCTGTCGGACATTCAGGTAAGACTTTAATGCAACTTTGAGTATTAACATTGAAGTCTATGGCCTTCAAGTTGCATGAAAGTTGGACCAAAGTAGGGATGAGCCGAACACCCCCGGGCTCGGTTCGCACCAGAACGTTCGAACAGACCGCGGGTTCGCGCGAACATTTCGAACCCCATTGAAGTCTATGGGACCCGAACGTTCGAATTAAAAAACGGTCATTTTAAAGACCAAAATTCAATTAAATGTTGGAAAACGTCGTTCAGAACCCGGGTCTTGCCCCAGGGAACATGTATCAATGGAATTTTTTTTTTTTAAACGGCCGTTTTTTGCGGAGCAGCCATTTTAATGATGCTTAAAGTGAAAAAAATAAATAAAATTACTTTAAATATCACACCTGCTGGGTGTCTATAGTAGTGGCACGTGTTTAGAAATGTCCCTGCACAACATGAAAGGACCAAAAAAAAAAAGTAATTAATGCTACTTGCGCAAGTTCTGTGTGGCAACATTATGTCGAATATTTTAGCGGTGGTGGGGGGCCATTATTGTTGTGTGAAAGAAAATTTTTAGAAAAAAGGGCACCCCTCAAACATACTGTAATTGGAGCGCAACAAGGAGCCACGTGCAAAGTAAAAAATTGTTATTAGGCGCCCCTGTTAAACAGGGGCAGAAAAATTGTGCATTGGGCAAAACACAACACTTGCAACCCCTCCCAATAACTCCAATTGGAGCGCAACAAGGAGCCACGTGCAAATTATTGCATCAAAAATTGTTATTAGGCGCCCCTGTTAAACAGGGGTTGGAAAATTGTGCCTTGGGCACAACACAACACTTGCAACCCCTCCCAATAACTCCAATTGGAGCGCAACAAGGAGCCACGTACAAATTATTGCATCAAAAATTGTTATTAGGCGCCCCTGTTAAACAGGGGCTGAAAAATTGGGCCTTGGGCACAACACAACACTTGCAACCCCTCCCAATAACTCCAATTGGAGCGCAACAAGGAGCCACGTGCAAATTATTGCATCAAAAATTGTTATTAGGCGCCCCTGTTAAACAGGGGCTGAAAAATTGTGCCTTAGGTGGCGGAGCCCAGAAACACAACATTTCTTACTGGCTATCAGCAAGAAAAGTGAGGAGGAGAAGGATATTCCATAAGCAGCATAAGAGGACAGTCACTCAGCATCAGCAGTCTAAAAGGGATCCGACATTTTAACAAAAAATATATTATTCATTAATATCAGCATCAGGTGCTTTATTAGCTGGTGTTGATCCAAGCCTGATTCATTTTGATGAAGGTCAGTCGATCAACAGAGCTGGTGGAGAGGCGCACCCTGTGATCAGTGACAAAGCCTCCAGCAGCACTGAATGTCCGTTCTGAAAGAACACTGGATGCAGGGCAAGCCAGTAGCTCAATTGCATACTGGGCAAGCTCTGGCCAGTGATCCATCCTCAAGACCCAGTAAGCCAGAGGATTTTCGGTGGGGAAGGTGTCCAAGTCGGATCTTGCCCCTAGGTATTCCCGGACCATGTAAAGCAGACGCTGGCGATGGTTGCTGGAACCGGTCAGACCTTGGAGCTGCGGACTAAAAAACTGCCTGAACGCATCGGTCAGACGACCACCTTCTCCACCGCTCCTTCTGTGACTCACCGAAGCCTCAGCAAGACGTTGTCCAGAGCCAGGTTTTGGTAATCCCCCCGGTTCTGGGAACGCATTGCCAGACCCTTCTGCAAGGCCTCCCGCAGAAGTTTCATCTTCTGATCCCTCTGCGATGGCAACATAAGGTCCGCAACCTTACTCTTTTAAAGTGGATCAAGGAGAGTCGCCAGCCAGTAATGATCCCTCTCCTTAATAGCACGTACACGAGGATCCTTACGCAGGCTTTGCAGAATCAGGGAGGCCATGCAGCGTAGGTTTGCTGAGGCATTCGGGCCACAATCCTCTAGGTCACTGAGGACGACAGGATCCACAGGCACCTCATCCCAGCCACGTAAAACTCCACGTGCTCCTTGGGACTGTAAATGATCCCTTGAAGACTGCTGCTGCTGAGTGCTAGGCTCCACCTCCATGCTGCTGATACAATCCTCCTCCTCCTCCTCCTCCTCATCCTCTTCCTGTGTGCTAGGTGGGCAAGCAGGACCACTGTCTGGGTAAAGGGGGCCTTGAGAGGTAAGGAAGTCCTCCTCTTCCTCCCTCTGTTCTGCCTCAAGGGCCCTGTCCATTATTCCACGTAGCGTGTGCTCCAACATGTGAAGAAGAGGGACAGTTTTACTGATGCATGCACTGTCACTGCTCACCATCCTCGTGGCCTCCTCAAATGGTGACAGGACAGTGCATGCATCCCTGATCAAGGCCCACTGGCGTGGGGAAAAAAGACCTAGCTGCCCTGACCCAGTTCTGCTGCCATATTGGCACAGGTACTCATTGATGGCCTGCTGCTGCATGTGCCAACGTTGAGTTTCATCTGGTGGGCATGTTACAAATTAGGCGGTTCTTGGGCAGGTTGTATTCCCTTTGGAGGTCAGTCAGCCGAGCAGTGGCATTATATGACCTCCGGAAATGCACACAGACTTTCCTGGCCTGCTTCAGGACATTCTGCAAGCCCGGGTACCTGCCCAAGAACCGCTGCACCACCAAATTGAGGACATGCGCAAAACAGGGCACGTGGGTGAGTTTTCCCTGTCGCAGGGCAGAGAGGAGGTTGGTGCCATTATCGCTGACCACCATTCCAGGCTTCAGCTGGCGTGGCGTCAACCACCGCTCAGCCTGACCCTGCAGAGCTGACAAAACCTCTTCCACAGTGTGGCTCCTGTCTCCCAAGCACACCAGCTCTAGCACCGCATGGCATCTCTTGGCCTGCATTCCTGCGTATCCCCTCGTACGCCTACGGAGCACGGCTGGTTCGGAGAAAACATCCCCACAGGAAGAGGCCACAGAGGAAGAAGAAGAGGAGGGGGTGGAGGAAAGAGATGTGTCACAAGCAGTAGTATTGTTTTGGAGGCGTGGTGGCGGAACAACCTCCAAAACTACTGGACCTTGCCCTGCGTCCTTCCCAGCTGCCAGCAGAGTCACCCAATGCGCCGTAAAAGACAGGTAACGTCCCTGTCCATGCCTGCTGGACCATGAGTCAGCGGTAATATGCACCTTACCACTGACCGCCCTGTCCAGCGAGGCATGGACATTGCCTTCCACATGCTGGTAGAGAGCCGGAATAGCCTTCCGTGAGAAAAAGTGGCGTTTTGGTACTTGCCACTGAGGTACTGCACATTGCACAAACTCGCGGAAGGGGGCAGAATCTACCAACTGAAAAGGTAGCAGTTGAAGTGCTAGCAATTTCGCTAAGCTAGCATTCAACTGCTGGGCATGTGGATGGCTGGGATTGTACTTCTTTCGGCGCTGCAGCAGCTGGGGCAGGGAAATTTGCCTGGTACTATCAGTAGATTGACCGCTACTACTAGCTTGTGGCACACCTATTTCTACACCTTCACTGCAGGCTTCAGAAAGGACTGGGGGTCTACTGGGGTTGGAGGTCCCAGAAGGGCAAGGTGGGGTACGCTTTTGTCTTTGGTGTGGGTCTTTCTGGTGTGCTTGCCAACGAGCTGCAAGGCAGGTCGACATATGTCTGGACAAGCATGTGGTACCCAGGCGGTAGATGTTTTGGCCACGCGAGATACGCTTGCGACATAAGTTGCAAATAGCAAAGGTACGATCTTGTGGACATGTTTCAAAAAAGGCCCACACCAAAGAACTTTTGCTGTACCGGTCAGACACAGCAGCGCCATGCACAAGCGCCGTAGATGTGCGCTGTAATGCAGTGGGTGTGACCTTAAGCTGACCCCTGGAGGGCATCCTGCCTCTTTGGAGATGTGCCTGTGCCTCGTTCTCCTCCTCCTCCTCCTCCTCTCTCCTATCAGGCACCCAGGTAGAGTCAGTGACCTCATCATCCCCTCCCTCCTCATCACTGTCAACAACCTGGCAGTATGCTCCAGCTGGGGGAACATCATCACTGACAAATTGCTGTTCCTCTCGGCCACCCCCTCTCCCTGGGCTCACATCAATGCCTTTCTCTATCAGTGTTCCGTCATCGGAGTCTTCAAAAGCTGCGCATCTTCCTGCAGCATGTACCCCACACTGTGTTGAAACAGTTCGGGGGACTCCTCAGGAGGACATGGTGGTACTAGGGAAGTATTGTATGAAGCCATTGTGCAGAGGGAAGAGGACGCCTTGGCAGCTGCTTTGCCAGATAAACTTTGATCTGTCTGTGTGAGAGAGGATGAGGAGGATGAGGACGGCTTGGTCATCCACTCTACTAATTCCTCTGCATGTTGAGGTTCAACACAGCCAGCTCCCGAAAAGAAGGACGAGCGGCCACGGCCACGGCCACGGGCTGAAGAGGATGCACCACATCCACTACCAGCGTTACCTCTACATGCAGAGCCTGCTTGCCCTCGTGACTCTCTGCCTCTCTTTGTTCTTCTTCCAGACATATTGAAGTGCTCAGGTGGTATGTAACAGCACAAGCGGAGTGACACCAAATGCGCTCAGGTTATATATAACAGCACACGCACAGTGGCACTACCTGCGCTCAGGTGGTATATAGCAGCACACGTACAGTGGCACTAATTGCGCTCAGGTGGTATATAGCAGCACACGTACAGTGGCACTAACTGCGCTCAGGTGGTATATAGGAGCACACGTACAGTGGCACTATCTGTGCTGAGGTGGTATATAGCAGCACACGTACAGTGGCACTAACTGCGCTCAGGTGGTATATACCAGCACACGTACAGTGGCACTATCTGTGCTCAGGTGGTATATAGGAGCACACGTACAGTGGCAATATCTGTGCTCAGGTGGTATATAGCAGCACACGTACAGTGGCACTAACTGCGCTCAGGTGGTATATAGGAGCACACGTACAGTGGCACTATCTGTGCTCAGGTGGTATATAGCAGCACACGTACAGTGGCACTATCTGTGCTCAGGTGGTATATAGGAGCACACGTACAGTGGCACTATCTGTGCTCAGGTGGTATATAGCAGCACACGTACAGTGGCACTATCTGTGCTCAGGTGGTATATAGGAGCACACGTACAGTGGCACTATCTGTGCTCAGGTGGTATATAGCAGCACACGTACAGTGGCACTAACTGCGCTCAGGTGGTATATAGCAGCACACGTACAGTGGCACTATCTGTGCTCAGGTGGTATATAGCAGCACACGTACAGTGGCACTATGTGTGCTCAGGTGGTATATAGGAGCACACGTACAGTGGCACTATCTGTGCTCAGGTGGTATATAGCAGCACACGTACAGTGGCACTAACTGCGCTCAGGTGGTATATACCAGCACACGTACAGTGGCACTATCTGTGCTCAGAAGGTATATACCAGCACACGTACAGTGGCACTATCTGTGCTCAGGTGGTATATAGGAGCACACGTACAGTGGCACTATCTGTGCTCAGGTGGTATATAACAGCACACGTACAGTGGCACTATCTGTGCTCAGGTGGTATATAGGAGCACACGTACAGTGGCACTATCTGTGCTCAGGTGGTATATAGCAGCACACGTACAGTGGCACTATCTGTGCTCAGGTGGTATATAGGAGCACACGTACAGTGGCACTATCTGTGCTCAGGTGGTATTTAGCAGCACACGTACAGTGGCACTATCTGTGCTCAGGTGGTATATAGGAGCACACGCACAGTGGCACTATCTGTGCTCAGGTGGTATATAGCAGCACAGGTACAGTGGCACTATCTGTGCTCAGGTGGTATATAGCAGCACACGTACAGTGGCACTATCTGTGCTCAGGTGGTATATAGCAGCACACGTACAGTGGCACTATCTGTGCTCAGGTGGTATATAGCAGCACACGTACAGTGGCACTATCTGTGCTCAGGTGGTATATAGGAGCACACGTACAGTGGCACTATCTGTGCTCAGGTGGTATATACCAGCACACATACAGTGGCACTATCTGTGCTCAGGTGGTATATAGCAGCACACGTACAGTGGCACTATCTGTGCTCAGGTGGTATATAGGAGCACACGCACAGTGGCACTATCTGTGCTCAGGTGGTATATAGCAGCACACGTACAGTGGCACTATCTGTGCTCAGGTGGTATATAGCGGCACACGTACAGTGGCACTATCTGTGCTCAGGTGGTATATAGCAGCACACGTACAGTGGCACTATCTGTGCTCAGGTGGTATATAGCAGCACACGTACAGTGGCACTATCTGTGCTCAGGTGGTATATAGGAGCACACGTACAGTGGCACTATCTGTGCTCAGGTGGTATATAGCAGCACACGTACAGTGGCGCTATCTGTGCTCAGGTGGTATATACCAGCACACGTACAGTGGCACTAACTGTGCTCAGGTGGTATATAGGAGCACACGTACAGTGGCACTATCTGTGCTCAGGTGGTATATAGCAGCACACGCATTTGCATATTCGTCGCGTATAGTAATAGAAGCGCCACCTAGCGTACGGCGGGAGATTGCAGCCTAAGATCCGACAGTGTAACTCACTTACATCAGTCGGCTCTAAGGGAGATCTATGCGGAACCTGATTCGAGGAATCAGCCGCATAGATCCGAGCATCGGATCTCACAGATACGACGGTGTATCAGTAGATACACTGTCGTATCTCTATGTGAATCTACCCCTGTGTCTCTATCTATTTATATCTCTCTCTCTCTCTGTCTGTCTGACTTCTCTCAAAGAAAGCCGGAACACACTACACGAGGCCGCCCGGGAGGCGGCCTTTTATAGTGTGGGGCGTGTGCTAAAGCCCTGAGCCCTAATTGGTCAAAGCACCCAGGCTTTGGCCAATTAGGTCTCTTCGTTTTTTGGGCGCTGTGATTGGCCAAGCATGCGGGGTCATGGTGCATGCTTGGCCAATCATCAGCGATGGATGCTGCTACATCACAGGTGGTTTTTCACCTTATTGCATAGAATGCATTAAGGTAAAAAAAACTTGAGGGTTTACAACCCCTTTGAGTCGCACATATATGAATGATTATCATTGGAAACCATGTGGAACAACTTGTTGATGTCCAAAGTTGCATGACAAATTGTACAAGTGTGAATAGAGTCTAAAGACAGCCAGAGTAGTAAATAGCCAGACAAACTGTGGTAAAGAGTTCCAGAGTATGGGAGAGGCTCTTAAAAAGTCCTGGAGATGAGCATAGGAGGAGGAAACAAGAGAGCTTGAGAGCAGGAGGTTCAGTGTTGCTGGCTATAGCTAGCCCATACATTGATCAAAATTCAACTGGACCCTACTGAGTCCATGTATGGCTGGCTTTAGTCTGAGCTCGATCTTACACAGTTCATCAGTCCTTTTTATATATTTTTGGGGGACAGAGGGTTAGGGCTAGGACACCCTTAGATGTTTGCAAACTCAATTGGCAGACTTCTAGACTTTAATAGGAGGACAGCCTTGCAGGAAAAGGCCCCAGCAAGGTGCCACTTCTGCACGTGCAGGATTGCTGTCCCCAATGGTAACAGTCCTTTCAGGCCTTGTACACACGAGGGAATATATCCGCTGTAAACGGTCCCCGGACCGTTTACAGCGCACATTTATGCCGGGCTGTTTGATCCGATGGCTGTACACACCATCGGATCAAATTCCCCACCAGCGGACAGCGCGGTGACGCGGCGGTGACGTTGACGCCGCCACGTCACCGCACCAGGAAGTAAACGCATGCGTCGGATTCATTCACAGCATACGACGCATGTGCGGGCAGATATGTCCGCCGGTTTGCCGTACTAACCAGCGGACATATCCGACGGGCAGCTCTCCGGCGGAAAAAATTCAAAGCATGCTTTGAAACTTTTCCGCCGGAGGAATCCGGCCAAAACGGTCCGTTTGCCCCTACAAACGTGCGGATTTTTCAGCTGAAATGGTCAGTCGGACCATGTTCAGCGGAAAAATTACCTTCGTGTATACAAGGCCTCACAGTTCCTAACTCAAATGTAACAGTTCTTTTAGCTCCACTACAACTGATCCTTGTAGTTCTTCAATACTGAGCTCCTGGTCTCTCACTGGACCCTCTGGTATCTCCCTCAAGCTTCACCCATGCTTCCATGCTGGGTCCCTAGCTTGGCACTTCAGATACCTTCAAGTTTCACCCCTGCTAACCAGCTCGGTCCCTAGCTTGACACACAAGGCTGCTCTGCAAGCGTCACCTCCGCTGGTTGGGTCCCTGAATTGATCCCCGTCTAAAGTTTCCTGATTCTTCACTGTGCCTTTTCAGTAAAAATATAATTCCAGTACTTTCTTCAGTTACTCACTGTGGTTCCTGGTAAAGGCGATGGGTCCCTTTGTGGCAACAGCTTCCCTTCTACCTCTGACCACTGACAGGTTCTCCAGCCGGCAGAACCGTCACTTTTGGTTGGACTGCAAGCTGAAGTCCCAACCCTGCGCTGCCCTCTTTCTTTTGGATAGGCCCTCACACAGCCTGGCAGCCAGATGCCCACGGGATAGGCCAAATCTCCGGCCTAGCAGCCTGGGGCGTACGACACACATCCAACAAGACAGCCGTCCAGGTGGCATGGAACAACAATCACCTGACCTCACCCGAATATATAGGCTCTCCCAGCAGGCCAAGGGATTTAAGAAAACCCCTGCCCATTGGCTGGGACACCCGCATACCCATAACCTGACCTTAGAATGTTCTTCTCATATCTAGTACCATGCTGCGGTTTCCAAAGCGAGCAAAGTCCTTTCTTGTATTAAGAGAGGTATGGACTCCAGAGAGAGAGATATCATTTTGCCCCTGTTCAAATCATTAGGAAGACCTCATCTGGAATATGCAGTTCAGATTTGGACACCTGTTCTCAAAAAAGGATATCGGGGAACTGGAGAAAGTGCAGCGAAGGGCAACCAAACTGATAAGAGGCATGGAGGAGCTCAGCTATGAGGAAAGATTAGAGGAACTGAATTTATTCACTCTTGAGAAGAGGAGAATAAGGGGGGATATGATCAACATGTACAAATATATAAGGGGTTTATATAGTGAACTTGGAGTTGAGTTATCCACTTTACGATCAACACTGAGGACAAGGGGGCACTCTTTACGTCTAGAGGAAAAGAGATTTAATCTCCAAATACGGAAAGGTTTCTTTACAGTTAGGCCTTGTACACACAAGGAAATGTATCCGCTGAAAATGGTCCGACGGACCATTTCAGCCGATAAATCCGCTCGTCTGTAGGGGCAAACGGACAGTTTTGGCCGGATTTCTCCGGCGGAAAAGTTTCAAAGCATGCTTTGAAACTTTTCCGCCAGAGAGCTGCCCGTCGGATATGTCCGCTGGTCAGTACACTAACCAGCGGACATATCCTTCCGCGCAAGCGTCGTATGGATGCGACGCATGCGTGGAAGTTGTATTCTTCCTGGTGCGGTGACGTGGCAGCGTCAACGTCACCGCCACGTCACCGCGCTGTCCGCCGGCGGGGAATTTGATCCGATGGTGTGTACAGCCATCGGATCAAAACAGCCCGGCGTAAATATGCGCTGTAAACGTTCCGGGGACCGTTTACAGCGGGTAAATTACATTGTGTGTACAAGGCCTAAGACCTGTGAAAATGTGGAATAGACTCCCTCCAGAGGTGGTTCTGGTCAGCTCAGTAGATTGCTTAAAAAAGGTCTGGATTCTTTCATAAATGTACATAATATAACTGAGTACTAACATTTATAGGTAAAGTTGATCCAGGTGAAAACGCGATTATCTCTCGGGGGATCAGGAAGGATTTTTTTCCCTGCTGTAGCAAATTGGATCATGTTCTGCTGGAGTTTTTTGCCCTCCTCTGGATCAACTGTGGGTATAGAATTGGGTATATGTGATTGCACGATATATATATATATATATATACATATACATATATATATATATATATATATATATATATATATATTTGTGATGTCACAAATGATAAAGCTTTCCATTGGTCAAAACAAAAACACCTGAAGCTTGAAACACATGAAAAATGCTTCACAAACGTGTGTATTAGTATGTAAAAAAATGCAAAGCATGAAAAAAGTACTTAAAATGTTTATTTAAAAACAGGATACACTTGACAATGTATCCTTTTGCTGGAACCTTTATTAACCACTTAAGGACCACCTCCTGCACATTTATGTCGGTACAGGTACGTTCTGTGCCAGTGCCCAGCTGTGGGTCGCGGGCGCGCCCGCGACCCAATCCGAAGCTCCGGGACCGCGGGACCCCGCGATCGGTCCCCGGAGCTGAAGAACGGGGAGAGCTGTGTGTAAACACGGCTTTCCGTTCTTCACTGTGGCGGCGTCATCGATCGTGTGATCCCTTTTTTAGGGATACACAATCGATGACATCACACCTACAGCCACATCCCCCAACAGTTGTAAACACATATTAGGTCACACATACCCCTTCAGCGCCCCCTTGTGGTTAACTCCCAAACTGCAATTGTCATTTTCACAATAAACAATGCATTTTAAATGCATTTTTTGCTGTGAAAATGACAATGGTCCCAAAAATATGTCAAAATTGTCCGAAGTGTCCGCCATAATGTCACAGTCACGAAAAAATTGCTGATCGCTGCCATTAGTAGTAAAAACAAAAAAATTTATAAAAATGCAATAAAACTATCCCCTATTTTGTAAAATCTATACATTTTGCGCAAACCAACCGATAAACGCTTATTTCGATATTTTTTTAATCAAAAATAGGTAGTAGAATACGTATTGGCCTAAACTGAGGGAAAAAAAAAAAGATTGTTTTATATATTTTTGGGGGACATTTATTATAGCAAAAAGTAAAAAATATTGCATTTCTTTCAAAATTGTCGCTCTATTTTTGTTTATAGCGCAAAAAATGAAAACTGCAGAGGTGATCAAATACCACCAAAAGAAAGCTCTATTTGTGGGAAAAAAAGGACGCCAATTTAGTTTGGGAGCCACGTCGCACGACCGCGCAATTGTCTGTTAAAGCGACAGGGCTGAATCGCAAAATGTGGCCGGGTCCTTTAGCTGCCTAAAGGTCCGGGTCTTAAGTGGTTAAATTGTACTGACTGTATTGTTATACTTTTTTGTTTATTATTTGAATAAACTTTATTTCTGAAAAAAAAAAAACAGGATACGCTATAATTTAGGGTCTCTCTTTCTAGCTGTTTTGAAGACCTAGGTAACCTTTGCTCCTTGGTTGTAGAATTAGGCCGCGTACACACAAGGAGACATGTCTGCTGAAACTGGTCCGCAGACCAGGTTCAGCGGACATGTTCGATCGTGTGTACGGCTTAGCGGACAGGTTTCCAGCGGACAAACGTTTCTAAACATGCTTAGAAACTTGTCCGCTGGAAACCTATCCGTCGGACATGTCCGATGTTTAGTACGCCCAACCATCGGACCGAAATCCTGCGCATGCGTCAAATGGATTCGACGCATGCGTGGAAGCATTGAACTTCCTTGTTTGAGCACATTGGTGTGTTATACGTCACCGCGTTCTCTGTCCGCTGGGATTTCAGTGTGATGGTGTGTACACACATCAGACCAAAAGATCCCTTCAGACATGTCCGATGAAAACGGTCCGTCGGACCTGTCTCATCGGACATGTATCCTCGTGTGTACGCGGCCTTATGGTCCTCGGTTGTAGAACTATGAGTAAAAAACAGAATCAGGCAACAGTTACATTGTCATAAAGAATTAGAATGTCCAGTACAAACTATCTGATTAGTATCCTAAACTATAGTCAGAATAATGACTAACACATAAACGCTGCCATATATCATTTCAATCTGACACTGCCCATTCCTTCCTATCAGTAACTGTATGATCCTTATCTGAATTTTCAACAATTAGAGTGACAGCCAAAGAGATGGTGGACTGGAGGAGGAACCTGATCAAAAGAGATAATCTCATATCAGCGATATAAATAAGTCACACTACAAAATGGTGCAGAAATTACCCTTAAAAGGAGGTCAAATCATCACATCATTTTCAGAAACTGGTTTATGCAGAAGATGATTTTATATCATGGATGAATATGTAACAGTTTCAGGAAATATTTCAAAGATATTTAACCACTTAAGCCCCGGACCATTATGCAGCTAAAGGACCAGGCCCCTTTTTGCGAATCAGCACTGCGTCGCTTTAACTGTCAAATTGCGCGGTCGTGCAACGTGGTTCCCAAACAAAATTGACTTCCTTTTTTCCCCACAAATAGAGCTTTCTTTTGGTGATATTTGATCACCTCTGCGGTTTTTATTTTTTGCGCTACAAACCAAAATTTTGAAAAAAATGCAATATTTTTTCCTCAGTTTAGGCCGATACGTATTCTTATAAATATTTTTGGTAAAACAAAAAAATTTGCAATTATTGATTGGTTTGCGCAAAAGTTATAGCGTCTACAAAATAGGGGATAGTTTTATGGCATTTTTATAATTTTTTTTTTTTACTACTAATGGCGGTGATCTGCGATTTTTATCATGACTTCGACATTATGGTGGACACATCGTACACTTTTGACACATCTTTGGGACCATTGTCCTTTTTACAGCGATCGGTGCTATAAAAATGCACTGGTTACTGTGAAAATGACAATGGCAGTGAAGGGGTTAACCTGTAGGGGGCGCTTAGGGGGTTAAGTGTGTCCTAATGTGTGTTTTTTTAACGTGGGGGGGGCGTGGCTGGATGTGTGATGTCACTGATCATCGTTCCCTATGACAGGGAACAGACGATCAGTGACAAGCCACAGAGAAGAACGGGGAAAGGTTTGTTTACACTTACCTCTCCCCGTTTTTCATCTCCTGTGACCCGATCGCGGGACACTGGCAGGAATCGGGTACAGTGGGCGCGGTCACAGAGCTTCGGACCGGGTCACGAGCACGCCGCTGGCGTGCACAGCCATGCCATTTTGCCGACGTATATCGACGTGCAGCGGTCCATAAGCAGATAAAGAACCTCTAAACCCCCAAGAAAAATGATTAGGTAAAAGAGCTGCAAATCATAGAAAAGAAAATGTAATGCAGCGTACAACCGTTTTTTTCGGGTTGTAAAAAATGAAGTTTTTAAGGGTCTAGAAAAAAACTTTTTTTTTAACCCGATTATTAAAACAGCCTTGTCTACACTCGATCGTGAAAAAATAATGCTTTAGCAAAGCGCGGTGACGTACAACACGTACAACGGCACTATAAAGGGGAAGTTCCATGCGGATGGCGCCACCCTTTGGGCTGCTTTCGCTGATTTTGTGTTAGTAAAAGACGATTCGCACTTTTCAGTCTGTTACAGCGTGATGAATGTGCTTACTCCATTACGGACGGTAGTTTTACCAGAACGAGCGTTCCCGTCTCATAACTTGCTTCTGAGCATGCGCGTTTTTTTCACATCGTTAAAGCCCACACACGACCATTTTTTACAACCTTAAAAACGTCAACGTTAAATAGAGCATGTTCGACGACATTAAAACAATGTAATTTTTTAGAACCCGAAAAATGGTTGTGTGTGTTCCAACTCAAGAAGAATTACTGCAAGTACTGACCTATCAGTTTTTTTTCTGTTATCCTCTGGAAAACAAAGCAAGGAATCTTATTAGTCCTGCTTTGCTTTCCCATCAATTCACTAAACCAAGGGTCTCCAATCTTTTCTGTAGGAGGGCCACATTGCCCCCCCCCCCCCCCCCATTACACGAAAGATCCAATTTGACTTCAGAATCCTCCCCATCACATCAGAGCCCCCATTTTACATCAGAAGCCCCCTATAGTCCCAGAGTGTTGTTAAGTGAGGCCTAGTCATCACTGCTCACTTCCACCATCACAGGAGTGAGCTCCTTCTCTGATTCAAACCTCCTCATTTGCGCTTTCTCTCCTCTGATGCAGTAGCTCTGAGCTTAGCAACGTCCTGGGAGTATTCCAGTCAGGCTTCTTGAGGTTCCTAAATGGCTTACGCCAGGGGTGTCCAAACCTTTTTCAAAGAGGGCCAGATTTGATGAAGTGAACATGCGTGAGGGCCGACCGTTTTGCCTGACATTAAAATTAGGTCTCAGTGTGTTCGTCCAAGCACTGATACACAATGCCCAACAAGAATTCTCTTGTCTTTGTGGCTGTGTGTGGTGAAGAGATGAGCTCAGGCGTGTTATTTGGATATACTGTATTTATCAGCATATAACGCGCACCTTCACTTTATAAAACCTTAAATTGTAAATAAAGGACTGTGAATCAAAATAAGGGTCACTGCCCATCAATACAGCCTCACAAGTGCCATAAATTCAGCACCCCCATTGCCCTAAATGCAGCGCCCCCATTTTCCTGAATACAGCACCCCCATTTTCCTGAATGCAGCACCCTGCTTGCCATGAATGCAGCACCCTACTTGCCATAAATGCAGCATCCTCTTGCCCTGAATGCAGCACCCCCTTGCCATGAATGCAGCACTCCCTTGCCATGAATGCAGCACCCCCCTGCTATGAATGCAGCACCCCCTTGCCATGAATGCAGCACCCTCTTGCCATGAATGCAGCACCCCCTTGCCATGAATGCAGCACCCCCCTTGCCATGAATGCAGCACTCCCTTGCCATGAATGAAGCACCCCACTGCCATGAATGCAGCACCCCCTGCCATGAATGCCGCACCCCCTTGCCATGAATGCAGCACTCCCTTGCCATGAATGCAGCACCCCCTGCTATGAATGCAGCACCCTCCTTGCCATGAATGCAGCACCCCCCTTGCCATGAATGCAGATTCACCATTGCAGCCTGATTCATTCATCTGCAGCATTGGAGGAGACAGGGAGGGGGCGGGATGAACACCGACAGACATACAGAATTTCCTGTTTTATCGCAGCCTCTTTAATCAAAAGTCCCACCTCCTGTGATGGACAGAACAGTCATCCAATGGCAGCGCAGGAGATGGGACTTACTTTTAGACAGGTCGTCTTGTAAACAGGAAATACTCCTGTATGCACAGCCAGTGGCGGTGCGTCCATAGAGACCCCGAAGCGCCGCCCCCTCTGGATCGCTCACAGCCAGTAAAATATACATATTCATACACTGTACGCTGACTGGCTGTGGGGAAGTGCCCATCAGAGCCGCTGGCTCTGATAGGCTTTCCGAGTTCAGCCCTGAGGCTGTAGTCGGCTTCCTGAAGCTTATCCTCGGGACGTACCAGCCGTACGCTCCGAGGATAAGACGTCTCAGCCAATCAGGTAATCTGATTCTGGTAATCAGTAACCTGATTGGCTGAAGCGTCATCGAGGGCGGAACGAGGGACATCGAGGGACGGTAGAAGGCAGAAAGGTAAGTGCCAGGGGGGGTACTGGGCACGGTGGCTACAAGTGGGGGCACAGTGGATACAAGTGGGGGCACAGTGGCGACAATTGGGGGCACAGTGGCAACAATTGGGGGCACAGTGGCTACAAGTGGGGGCACAGTGGCGACAATTGGGGGCACAGTGGCGACAATTGGGGGCACAGTGGCTACAATTGGGGGAACAGTGGGACAGTTAGGGGCACAGTGGCGACAATTGGGGGCACAGTGGCTGTGTTTGATGGCATAGTGGTGACAATTGATGGCATGGCACAGTGGTGACAATTGGGGGCACAGTGGCTGCGTTTGATGGCATGGCACAGTGACTGCATTTGATGGCATGGCACAGTGACTGTGTTTGATGGCATGGCACAGTGGTGACAAGAGATGGCACAGTGGCTGCGTTTGATGGCATGGCACAGTGGCTGCATTTGATAGCTACAGTGAGGCTGCAATTGTTTTTTTTTTTTCAAAAATTTTGAGCACCAGCAGCCACTGTGCACACAGCGCTCGTGCCGCCTCCTCAAAGGCAGCCAGCATGTATTTCTTCTGTGGCCTCCGGCGCTCCGGGCCATCCGAAACCGGAATGCGGGCTGCAATTGGCCCGCGGGCCGGACTTTGGACATTCCTGGCTTACACTTATAGCAAGGGCAATATTCAACTCTGGTCAAAGCTGCACAGTTTGTTTTTATCTACAGACGCCCCTTATCTGCACAGGCAATGTTTTGGTAAAGGTGAATTAACCCTTTAAGACCAATACATCTAAATGCAAAAATAACCAGTCTCGGAAGCATAAAAATTTCTGTTTATACTTTCCAGATAGTTTCTTCTGTAATCTACATAACCTAAGGCCTCATTCACAAGAGCACAGAGGCCTGTACAGCGTCAGTGAAGCCTTTGTTTATGTGCCTGGCACCACCCAGAGCTGCACACAGGGAGTCTATAGAAGTGAATGCAGATGCAGCTGCTGTATGGACTCACCTGCATGGCCAGGTTTGACAGGCACATAGGGGCGGGTATGCAACCCTCAATGCACACAGTGTGCATTCAGGGCTGTGCACCCACTCCTACAGATGAATCCCTTTAGCCACTGCATCTGCATTCATTTACATGGGATGACTGCACGGTGCACCCAGCGTCAGGCGCATAAACAAACACCTCATTTGTGTTATCCAGGCCTCTAAGCCCCTGAGTGGGAGGACCCTGGGTCCTGTTCACACCTGGGTGCAGCAGAAACAAGTGCTTTGGCCCGTGTTTCTGCAAAAATGCGAACAATTACCTCAAAACATGCAATAGGCTTGTGATGACATTTCTTATGGGATACCAGTAAGCATTATTTTACAGAGGAAGTAAACCCTCGTCCAATAAAAAAACAACCCTGCAAGACAAAGGCATAATGAGCTAGTATGCATAGCATATTACTTACCTCAGATCGAAGCCCCCGCAGTGGTCCATGTCTCCCCCACTGGCTGGCAAAATGTAGTCCAAGCATTACTTCTGGGTATCGCAGCTACGGCGCTGTGATCGACCAGAGCCGCAATGACGTCACTCCCGTGCATGCATGGTTAAGGAGATATTTGCAGAAAATCGGACACCGATGTCTACGCAGGCACAGTAAGCGTGCCGGTGACTTGTCATACTCTGCTCCCTATAACAGAATGCTGCGGAAGTGATGTGAAGGCTAACTGCGCATGTGCGATGCGTTCCAATGGATTTACGACAGTACCCACCAGCGAAACCTCGTTCGGCATCCAGGCTCTTTCATTAACATCCCCGTGGATTGGAGGATGTTAAAAAAAGAGCCAGGAGGCCGAGCGAGCCCTGAATGACGGCTTCGCTGATGTGTACTGTCGTAAATCCATTGGAACGCATCACAATTGCGTTTGGAACGCATCGCGCATGCGCAGTTGGCCGCTACGTCACTTCCGGAGCATTGTAAGATAGGGATCCGAATATGACGCGTCACCGGTCTTGAATGGGAAAGTGGCGGGAACGCACACATGCGCAATGATCGTGCTGGTTCCGCGCGCATGCGCTGGAGTGACGTCATCGCCGCTCCGGCCAGTCACAACGCCGGAACGGCGATACCCGGAAGTCACTCCGGGTATCATGGCGGCTGCGGAGGAGAGGAATGAGGGTGGCTGTGGGGGCTTCAATCTAAGGTAATTCATAATGAGCTAGTATGCTAGTCATACTAGCTCATTATGCCTTTGTCTTGCAGGTTTTTATATTTTAATGTTTCTTGAGGTTTACAGCCACTTTAATATAGGCTTACCTGTAGCACAAAGTTGTTAAAAAGGATTTACACCCACTTTAACACAATAAGAAACACAAAAAACCTTTGTTTGGAAAAATATTTGGCCACTGCATTTCTTCTTGGCTTTAATAAATATTAAAAGTTTATACTTAAAGGGGAGTTCCAGCCTTCTTTATGCTTATTAAAAGTGTAGCTGCTGGCTTTTAATAAACAGACACTTACCTGCTCCACTGTCCAGCAACGTGGCCGCCCGGAGTGTCGCTCCTCTCCCCCCCTCTCCGCTGGCGCCTCCATTCAGACTGTGGGCACCCGGCCGTGACAGCTTTCGGCTTCACGGCCGGGCACTCACTGCACATGCGCGAGCTGCGCTGCACTCTAGGAGTGGACAGGCGATCGCCTGGGACCTGTCACGTGACCTGCCTACAAGGAGGGGCCGCCTAAGGCGATATGACAAGTCGTCAAAGTGGTCCCTGGACAGAAGGAGGAAGTGTGACAGGAATTCCCACTCCTAACGTAGCCCCCCCCCCCAAAAAAAAATTACATGCCAAGCTGTATAATCAATCAAAGGGGAATCTCAATCTCCACACTTTCAACATATAATGTTATCCATAAATAATAATTTGTTTAACTTTGTTTAAAAATAAACTGTCCCCCTTGAAAGGTGACACTCGCCACATAATAACTTGTTTAGCCGCAACTTAGGAAGGGTGGGAGGAAACACCACAGCTGTTGCTACTGAGGTGACTGAACCTCTGGAGCTCAGAACCCCCCTTTTGTTTGAATTTTTACTCACCGCTTCCCCTAAAGTGCCCAGTTACAGTGGTCAACTGACCTCTTCTGAGGCCAAGGGCCAATGGGAAGCCTTCCCACACTTTTTAAACCTGAGGTGACACTTGAAACCCCGCTGACGCAATCCCATGAGGGAAGGGGGGCTTAAAACAGTTTTCCCCTCTTTTCATTCTTTATTTCTTAATTGCACCCCAAATGTGGGTAGCAGTTGCGCAATTTAACATGTGTTTTCCACGTGACAAAATACACAAAAACACTTAACGCAAAAAGCACTTGGCTTATGTCCAAAATGTTATACATGAGCTTCTTTAGCACATTTTTGGAGGGAGGGAGGCCCGTTGAAAGGATTGGTGAGCTCATTAATGTGCAAAAGAATGGTAAAAACCGCATCAGAGCAGCGTTGCTCAAGTGTGAGCGAAGCATTAGGAGGTGTTTGCACCCCATGCAGTTGAACACATTTTTAAACAGGAACACAATTACAAAAAAATAGGAATAAGCCTAGTATATACCCTTGTGGTAAGATTATAGCATGCTGCGCTTTTTTACATCAAAATGCATTTGAATACACTACAAACAGCTGCCAATGCAACAAAAAAGGCAAAATAAGAGCACTGCAAATGCTTTACAAATGCATGTAAACGCACAGGTGGAATCGAACACAGGGAATACAAGCTCTAAACACAAGCGTGGTGGTGTGAACCTAGCCCAAGGCCTCTTGTACACGGACATCATAATATACAAATGTTTATCTGCAGAGTAAAGAATGCAAGTTATGTTCTGTGGAAACCTTCTGTATACATATATGTGTGTAAGGCCTCATTCACAGAGACATATCTATGCGTACAACTGTGTGAAGGGCCATCTTTAAAACCCATTGTGAGGGAGTAGGTACGCCGGGTGAATGAGGCCTAATGACTGGTTCACACAGGCATATGTGTATTTTTGGCATGGAATGCGTGTTCTTGCTAGGAGAAAATTCTCTGTAAAATATTTATTAAGGGGCAGTTCACACCCAGGGCCGGCCTTTGGGGTGTGCGAGCTGTGCAGCCGCACAGGGCGCCAGAGGCAACAGGGGCGCCATGCGGCCATTCAGAGGTGTACTAAGGGGGGGCGAGCCGCCCCCGGATACCACACACTGGGGGGGGGGATGTCAGACCGGCACCCCCCCTCCGCGGCACACTGGAACAGGCAGGGAGAGGCGAGCTAGCCACAGTGGCGAGGGGGTGTGCAGGGTGACACCGCTGCACTTACCATCCCCTCCTCTTGTGGCCACGGGCTACCTGTCTGTGCGATCCCGGATGTCACACAGGCACAGCCGAGTGAAGCTGCCTCCTCTCTGTTTATGTGTAAACTGGGGGAGGGGACCTGCTGTGCATATGCCGCCGCGCTGATCTGAGGTACTGAAGGAGGGCTGCACTGAACAGGGGGAGCTACACTGATTTGATTTTGTTTCCTCTTTGTGTATGTTTAGGTGACCAGGGGGTGAGGGGTAAGGTGGGGGGGAGGGGGGGTGCCACAGGAATAGCTTGCACAGGGCGCCTGAACACCTAAGGCCGGCCCTGTTCACACTATAGAAACGCAATCTGGATGCGTGCCAGCAGGGTCGGTCTTAGGTGTTCAGGCACCCTGTGCCAGCTAATCCTGTGGCGCCCCTACCCCATCTTCACCCCTCGTCCCCTAGTCACCTAAACATACATAAAGAGGCTATCCGGGGCCCCTCTGTCCTCTGCCGGGAGAAAGAGGTGAGGCAAGAGTCAGTAGCGCCCCTAGGTGGCTGCCTTCCTTATCCGCCTAGTGGTAGCGCCGGCCCGGCCCTGCTGCGACTCACATTCTGCGAGCTGTGCTGGCCGCACGGCGCCCATGTTGCCCATGGCGCCCTGTGCGTCCGCACAGCTCGCACACCCCAAAGGCCGGCCCTGCGTTCCAGTTACTTTTTTGCATTTGCGTTTTTGACACGTTCCAGTGCTTTTTGGTATGTTTTTAAGGTAGTCCAGTGCTTTTTTACACCCCTCTTTTTAATTAAACTTAGATAAGGACCAGTGTGTTCCAGTGCATTTTGGTGCTTTCCAGTGCATTTTTGATGCATTTTATAGCGTTCCAGTACAGGTAAAATGCAGTATGTTCTACTTTTTTTTCTGGAGCGCTCGGGAACTGCAAGCACTGGTGTGAACTGTGCCATTGAAAACCATATAACCTACCTTCCCATGTGTTTTTGATGCAGAAAAAAACGCACTGGACTGCATGTGGTGTGAACTGGCCCTTAAACCCTGATGGGATAGGGATGCGCAGTAGGGAACCAGGAAGTGAAGCCGCAAGGCTTCACTTCCTGATTCCCCTACCGAAGATGGCTGTAGCAGCAGCACTTCAGAGAGAGATTGGCTTTGGGTGCTGACATTGCGGGTGCCCACGACAGGTTAGTGTCCTTATTTTAAAAGTCAGCAGCTACAGTATTTGTAGCTGCTGACTTTAAACAAAAAAATCGCTCCGCTTTAAGTGGTTAAAAAGACCAAGGGGTTTCCCCACAGTCGTGTTCTTAAAAAGGTGCATGAACCATTTCACGCGACACAGCAGTCCGTAGCGGTGCCATGCTCGAGCAAACGTGGGCCACACTGGTGTGAACCGAGCCTTAGATCTTTGGCTAAAAGAACTAGCCATCATATTACATATATTGGGTAAATCTAAGGCTGCTTTCACACATGAATCGCCGCAATTCCGCCCCGCGATTTCAAATGGCTGCAAAACTCAGGATGCATTTGCGATGCCATCACTTCTAACGCAACCCCAATCTCACTGCGATTTTGATTGCAATTGTTGCATGGTAAATCGTGATGCAATTACGCCAAATGCCAATGTGTGATGCTGTCGCCCAAAAAAGAAGCCGTGCTTCTTTTTGAGCGACAAGCGGTGTGCATTGCGAGATTTACCACGCGACAATCAATCGGTAATAGAAGTAACGGCATCGCAAACGTGTTCTGAAATCATTTAAAATTGCGGGGGCAGAATCGCTGTTATCCCACGGGGTGCCATTTAAAGTGACAGCGAAGCACATCTCGCGTTTTGCATCGATTCGTATTGATTCTGCCTGCGATCCGGAAAGGCCATGGTGTGAACGGAGCCTAAGATAACTGTGTGCAGGTTGTATGATCAGATTGTGAAGTGTACGGTGACCCTTAGAACTAAAGGTGGCTATTCACCATACAATATCCAATCTGGCATGCCCTTGCACTACATAGTTAATGGTAAGGAAGATTGTATAGTGTACATCAGATTGCATGGTGTATGGTCCTCTTTATTCTGTAGGACTACATGAAGCAGCAGACATAGGACACACAGGGGAGGGACAAGGAAGGTGCAGGCTCGGTACTCGGTGTCATCTCTCCACCTCACACCGCCCGGCTCCTCATCTATCCCCCGTGCAAGGGGGCGGTCCCCCGGGCCGGGTGCAGCGGAAGCCCCTCCCACCCCCGGACGTGACGTCCGTCCAATGGGAGCACAGGGTGCGTGGATAGATGAGGTCACAAGCTGTCGTGCGGAGAATGGAATGTGTTAGACTAGTGTAGGGGAAGGGATCCGGGGCACCGCTCACCACCGACAGAGCCTCCCGTCCTATAACGGCCGCCTCCCTCCCTGCCGCTCCACCTCCTCCTCTACACACCGGGACAGCACCGCCGCTTCGGGGATGCAGAGCCATGCAGGGATTCGTCCGGTTACCGGGCTCCGGCACGGACATGTAGCCCGCTGCTGACACCTCCGGCTTCCCCGGTGAAGTTGATGAAGTCAGCCGGCGCGGGGTGCGGACAGTCAGGCGAGGAGCTGATCGGGATCCGGTGCCGGGGGAACAAAGCTGTGCTGGCTGCTTCTATCTCTGTACATTACGACCAGTCTCTATAAACCGGAGACCCTTCCGAGGTGGAGATCCTACAAAACCGGAGATCCTACAAAACCAGAGACCCTTCCAAGGTGGAGATCCCTTAAATCCAGAGATCCTACAAAACCAGAGACCCTTTCAAGGTGGAAACCCCTAAATCCAGAGATCCTACAAAACCAGAGACCCTTTCAAGGTGGAGACCCCTTAAATCGGGTGAACCTACAAATCCTGAGGTTATTCCAAACTGGAGACCCTTAAAGCCGGAGATCCTTCGAAATTGGAGACCCTTAAAGTCGGAGACTATTTGGATTCCCCTTAAGCCGGACCCCCTTTACATTTGGTGTCCCTTAAAGCAGAAGACCCTTTAAACCAGGGACCCTTTAAGCGGTGTCGCTGCCCCCACCTTTATTCCCTTCCCCCCCCCCAAAAAAAATTGCCTTTACTAAGGAGATGAAAGACCGAAGGGGGGAACGTTAAAGAAGTCGCCCACATGCTCTGGATCACGCCGCGGCTGGGGGAAAGGCATCCGCGGAAGGTGGGAGAAGAGAGTTTGACATCTATCCGCTCAGGAAGATGGCGGAGTGGAGCTGAGGACGCGGACCGGGAACGTTTGGGGGCTTTTGCGTTCATCTCCGACCACCCCGAGCCCGACCGGACACATGCAGGCCAAAAAACGCTACTTCACCCTGCTGTCGGCCGGCAGCTGCGTCGTCCTGCTCTTCTACCTCGGCGGCTTGCAGTTTAGGGCGTCCAGGAGCCAGAAGAAAAGGGACGACCATCACCACCACCACCGGAGGAATGGCCTTCAGAAGGGCGCCGACTACCATCCGTGGCCACGCTTCCCGGACCCTTTGCTGCCCTTCATCCAGTGGGATCAGGCGGAGGGTGAGGATTCCAACAGCCAGGGCTCGCCCCGGCAGAAGCGGGATGCCAACTCCAGCGTCTACAAGGGCAAGAAGTGCCGCATGGAGTCCTGCTTCGACTTTTCGCTGTGCCGGCAGAACGGCTTCAAGGTGTACACCTACCCTCAACAGAAGGGGGACAAGATTTCGGAGAGCTACCAAAACATCTTGTCGGCCATCGAGGGCTCCAGGTACTACACCTCAGACCCCAGCCAGGCTTGCCTGTTCATCCTGAGCCTGGACACCTTGGACCGGGACCAGCTGTCCCCGCAGTACGTCCACAACCTCCGCTCCAAGGTCCAGAACTTGCACCTGTGGAACAACGGTAGAAACCATTTAATTTTTAATTTATACTCTGGGACCTGGCCGGACTACACCGAAGACGTGGGCTTCGACATCGGCCAGGCCATGCTGGCCAAGGCCAGCATCAGCTCGGACAACTTCCGCCCCAACTTTGACGTTTCCATCCCGTTATTTTCTAAGGATCATCCCAGGACAGGGGGGGAACGGGGGTTTCTGCGATTTAACACTATCCCTCCGATTCGGAAGTATATGTTGGTCTTCAAAGGGAAAAGATACTTGACGGGGATAGGGTCAGACACCAGGAATGCCTTATATCATGTTCATAATGGGGAGGATGTGGTACTCTTGACTACTTGCAAGCATGGAAAAGACTGGCAGAAGCACAAAGACTCACGTTGTGACAAAGATAACGCGGAATATGAGAAGTAAGTGGTGTCTGCTTGGTGTACACCGTCCTCTCCCTCCCTTTTCCTTCTTTCTTCTCCGGTACAGATGCTGTTAACAGCTGTCAGGTCCTGGTATGGCGTGAGCGTTTTCTGCTGGCTTAACCAAAGACCTGCATCGATTTCAACATGTGTATACGTTTCCATTGATTTCGTGATTTGACACCGCAGGGTGCTTGCCATTTTTTTTTTTTTTGAAGTGTATGTTGATATGGGCTCTTGTCTCCAGAAGGAATGCTTGTTTCCAGGCGCAGAGCTTGACCTTTGCACTTTCCTATATAGAGTGTATTCCAACTAGAGGAAAGTTGGGTTTTGTCCCATTGGCTATATAGTGTTAAGGTTCATAATGCCTATTTTTGCTTTTTGGAGACTTTTAGGGTGTTCTAATGTTTATCATTGCTTTCGTAGGTCTGGATCTAAGTCATGTTATTGGTGGTCAATAACCAACCCATAGTTCTCTATAAGGAAATTCTGTATACTATACTTTGGTTTGCTCATCTAATAGTTTTTATGACATGCTGTCTTGTCTTAATGGGTGATCTTGTTGGGTTAATTTCAATATCTGCCTTAAACGTTAACCGAATAAGATCACTGGTTTTGGTGAGTTTTGTTGGTGCTATGATGGTCAATGGCCAACTCTTAGTTCCCTATAGGGAATTTTGTATGCTATATGTTCGGTATTATTGGGTTTGCTTGATTTTGGGTGTATAATAGTTTTATGACTTGCCATCTAGTGTTGATGGTGATCATGTTGGGTTAATTTAATTTCTTTCTTGCATGTTAACCCAACAAGATCACCATTTTTGGTGAGTTTTATTCTAGTCGTTTGGTGCTATGATGGTCAAAGGCCAACTCTTAGTTCTCTATAAAGAATTCTGTACACTGTGTGGGTTTTGTCAGATCAGCTTGATTCTTAAGTGTATATAGCCTAGTTTAACTGGCAGTGTGGATTTCTTGAAGATTCTTGTGTTGACGGTGATCTTGTTGGGTTAAATTCATTTATGAAGTGCTATGATGGTCAAAGGCCAATTCTTAGTTCTCTCTAGGGAATTTTGTACGCTATATTGTTATTATTTTATTTTCGGTACTTGTATAGCGCCATCAATTTACTTAGCACTTTACATATACAATGTACATTCACGTCAGTCCCTACCCTCAAGGAGCTTACAATCTAAGGTCCCTAACTCGCATTCATATACTAGAGCCAATTTAGGTAGAAGCCAATTAACCTACCAGCATGTCTTCGGAGTATATATATGTTCAGTATTGTTGGGTTTGATTGATTTTAGGGTGTATAATAGCTTTGTGTTTTGCTGTCTAGTGTCAATGGTGATCTGATTGGGTTAATTCCATTTCTTTCTTGCATGTTAGCCACACAAGATCGCCACCATTTTTGGTGAGTTTTATTTTAGTAGTTGGTCCTATGATGGTCAATGACCAAACTCTTCATTCTCTATAAGGAATTCTGTATTTTTTATATATTGCTGGGTATAAAATAATTTGTGACTTGCTAGTGATCTTGTTGAATAATTCAGTTTCTGTTTTGCAAGTTAACCCAACAAGATCACTATTTGTTTGACCATCATAGCACCAATTACACAAAAAAAGCGAAGACCAACCCTTGGTTCTCTATAGGGAATTCTGTACACTATATGTTCGGTATTGTCAGGTTTGCTTTATTTTTGGTATATAATAGTTTCATGACATGCTATCTTGTGTTGACTGTAAACTTTTTGGGTTAATTTAATTTCTGCCTTAGACGCTAACCTAACAAGATCACCATTTCTGGTGAGTTTTATTCTAGTAGTTGGCGCTATGATGTCCAAAGACCAACTCTTAGTTCTCCAAGGAATTCTGTACACTGTGTGTGGGATTTTTCGGATCAGCTTGATTCTTAAGTATATAGCCTAGTTTAACTGGCAGTGTGGATTTCTTGAAGATTCTCGTGTTGACGGTGATCTTGTTGGGTTAAATTCATTTATGAAGGCTGTTTTATTAGTAGTAGAAAATGGTCAATGACCAACCCTCAGGTTTTCTGTAGGTAATTCTGTACGCTTTACTTATCGTTTTTAAATTTAGATAACCTTCTTGAAAAAATAGTTTTTTGTATATTTTTGTCATTGGTGGTAGCTAAAATAAAAAAGTAACAAAGTTACTTGTAGGATAGCTGACCCTTGACTTTATTTTAATGATTCAGTAATGTACAAGTATTCCATAGAACCCGAAAAGGATATTTTGAGTACTTTAGTCTAACTAAAAACCTGTCAGTCCATATAGACACTAGCATCTTGAAAAGCAGACGGAGCACCTCTCAAGGATAACCATTCACAATGCAATCTGGTCATATAGTCTCTGTACAATCTCTACTTTTAGATCTTCAAAAACTGTGACAGGAGAACCCGCCTCAAGCATCCAATCAGGCCCTTGCAGTACATGTTTGTTGGTAGTTCTAAAGGAGAGCGTACAATCAGATTGTAACATGTGTGGCGAGTTTAAGAGTATCATTATGTGTACCCTTGTAAGGTAGATGTTTCAAGAATTTACATAGTGATGCTCTTTAGAGCCTTTTTTTGAGTTGGAATGTGTGGTGTTTTGTGTTTTTTTTTTTTTTTTTTTTTTTTTTTAAACACTAGTAACACAATACAAAAGCCTGGGCTACCTAAAGAGAATCAGGATGTAAACCTTTAGAACATCCATGTATGTGTGACAAGCCTTGAGTGTACCCCAATCCATGTATGTGTGCCAAGCCTTGAGTACCCCTTTCATGTATGTGTGCCAAGCCTTGAGACCCCCCCCCCCCCCATCCATGTATGTGTGCCAAGCCTTGAGTGTACCCCCAATCCATGTATGTGTGCCAAGCCTTGAGACCCCCCCCCCCCATCCATGTATGTTTGCCAAGCCTTGAGTGTACCCCAATCCATGTATGTGTGCCAAGCCTTGAGTACCCCTTTCATGTATGTGTGCCAAGCCTTGAGACCCCCCCCCCCATCCATGTATGTCTGCCAAGCCTTGAGTACCCCCCTTTCATGTATGTGTGCCCTTGAGATCCCCCCCCATTTATCCATGTATGTGTGCCAAGCCTTGAGACCCCCATCCATGTTTCAAGACTTGACATACTGATGGTCTTAGAGGTGCCCAGTCTACCTTATGTGATTCCAGAGTCTTCACTCCCTTGAATGGGATTGTAGTGTTAGTTTATGATGGCAGCTTAGGAGATGACCCTCAGATTTAGGACTGAATCACTGTGCCGCCCCCCCATTTTTCAGGGGTCCTTATTTTGTCGATATTTTTCTCCTATAAAGTTAGGGTAAACGTCATCCAATTGAGACTCCGACAGCCTAAAGGATGCAAGTGCCCCAGGTACTACAGGTCTCGGCATACTACCAACAACGATATGTTATCAGGGCATGCTGAGACTTGCAGTGCACTAAATGCCGGAGTACCATAGGGTTTCTGCTTTGGGAATGCAGCATTCATGGCACCACAGTGTCACTTGTTTATCTTTGGGTATTGATATCTCCATCCCCAGGAGAAAGGTCATCATGACATCTGCATGTCAGAATGTCTGCATTTTTTTTTTTTAAACTTGCCATTTCCAAAAATACCTTTTTGAGCGATCCATTCCAGTCTAGTCAAGTCCTAAATAAAAGCCTGAAACAATGCCGCTAAAGGTTCCTGTCCTCTGCTGTTCATGTTTGCATATGTTACTGTTGATGCAAATGGAAAATCAACTGCACTTACAAATGTAGCGGCACTCGTCGCGTGCCGACTGTATGGATCTATATTTTAGTCTGGGAGGATATCGACTTCATCATTGGGCAATTTGCTGCATATTCAGTTATCATAAAAATTCTATGCAAACCTCAAGGTCTGTAATCTTCTTTAATTGATCAAGCACATTAGTTGCCCTGATAATGCAGACATTAGATGTAAATAAAACCTTCCTTCTGGAAGCCGGCTGAGACAATTGTGAGTTTCCTGTAATGCTGTGAATGAGCCGAGGGGGGGAACTGCTTGTTGTTGACAGTCGGCTCTGCCTGGTGCTTGGGATGCTCAGACACCTGTGTGGAGTGGAGCAATAATCTGGATATTGCCATGCAGTAAATGCATGCCGCTGTACAGAAGGCTGCCAAATCTTTGATGTTATCCTGCCGGATTTAACATTCAAGTGGAGGAAACGAGACCTTTGGCTTGGTTTTATATGTGTGCTGTTTACATATGTAGGAGTAGGCTACTACTATGCTGGTTTGATCTTTTTATTGCTGTTAAGTTGTAAAGTCGGTGGATCAAAATCTCTTTCAATTGAAACTACATGGTATAAAGTGAACCTGTATGAATGCCAAAGTCCTAGCCATATTTATCAGCTTAACCACTTAAGACCCGGACCTTTAGGCAGGTAAAGGACCTGGCCAGTTTTTGCGATTCGGCACTGCCGCTTTAATTGACAATTGCGCGGTCGTGCAAAGTTTTTCCCAAACAAAATTGGTGTCCTTCTTTTTTTTTTTTTTTTTTTTCTCCCACAAATAGAACTTTCTTTTGGTGGTATTTGATCACCTCTGCTGTTTTTATTTTTTATTTTTTGCGCTATAAACAAAAATAGAGCGATTTTTTTTTTTTTTTTTTTTTTTTTTTTTTTTTTTTTTTTCCCCTCTCAGTTTAGACCGATGCGTATTCTTCTACCTATTTTTGTTAAAAAAAAAATCACAATAAGCGTTTAGCGATTGGTTTGCACAAAATATCTAGCCTCTACAAAATAGGGGATAGTTTTATTGCATTTTTATTAATTATTTTTTACTACTAATGGCGGGGATCAGCAATTCCTTTTTTTTGTTTTCTCGTGACTGCGACATTATGGCGGACAATTTTGACACATTTTTGGGACCATTGTCATTTTCACAGCTAAAAATGCATTGTTTACTATAAAAATGACAATTGCAGTTTGGGAGTTAACCACAAGGGGATGCTGAAGGGGTTAATTGTCACCTCATCTGTGTTTCTAGCTGTAGGTGTGAAGTCATTGATTGTTTCCCTATATTAGGGAACACACGATCGATGACGGCCCCACAGTGAACGGGGAAGCTGTGTTTACACACGGCTGTCCCTGTTCTTCAGCTCAAGGGGACCGATCGCGGGACTCCAGCAGCGATCAGGTCCCGCGGCCACGGAGTTTCGGACCGGGTCGTGGGCACGCACCCGCGACCAACGGCTGGGCACTACTTAACCACTTATGGACCAGGCCAATATGCTGCCAAGGGGTTTTTGCGATTCGGCACTGTGTCGCTTTAACAGACAATTGCGCGGTCGTGCGACGTGGCTCCCAAACAAAATTTGCGTCCTTTTCTTCCCTCAAATAGAGCTTTCTTTTGTTGGTATTTGATCGCCTCTGCGATTTTTATTTTTTGCGCTATATACAAAAATAGAGCGAAATTTTTGAAAAAAAATCTATTTTTTACTTTTTGTTATAAGAAAAATCAATAAACTAAATTTTAGTCAAACATTTAGGCCAAATTTTGTTTAGCCACATGTCTTTAGTAAAAAAAAAAATCGCAATAAAAAAAAATTAGCTACCTAGCGGGATACAGCGACACTAATACAGCGATCAGAAAAATGATCGCTTAGTGATGCTGGCAATAGGGAGTGAAAGGGTTAACTAGGGCGGTGATCAAGGGGTTAAAACTTTATTAGGGGGGGTACGGGGGCTACCCTGAACCTAACTGACTGTCACACTGACACTAAATACAGTAATCATATATGTATGATTACTGCATTCAGTGACACTGTGACGGGGAGGGGGGGCGATCGCGGGGGTTAAATGTGCCTATATGTAGTGTGTGTCAGTGTAGTGTTGTGCAGACTTACTTGTGTTGTGATCTCTCCTCAGCGGTGGTTGAAAAAAACGCAGAGGGAGAGATCACATCGTTGACAGGGCGGGGGGGGGGCGCGCACATTGGCTGAGATCGATCAGGAGGGGGCGGACAAAAACGAATAGCCGCCCCCTCATCCCGGATCGCTCGTACAGCCGCATGTACCGGGGGGGGGGGGTCCCGATCGGACCCCCGACCCACCTCAAGGCACCAACGTATATATACGTTGATGTGCCTGTCGGTGCCCCTGTGCCGACTTAAATGTACATGCGGCAGTCCTTAAGTGGTTAAAGAGGATGTACCTGTACGTGCTTGTGCCAAGCCGTGCCATTCTGCCGACGTATATGTGCAGGAGGCGGTCCTTAAGTGGTTAAAACCGCCACTCAACCAGAGTTCTGTGGAGGCCTAGGGTTCCTCTAATGCCCCGTACACACGATCGGTTTTCCTGTTGGGAAAAAGTTTTGAGAGCCTTTGGTCGGGATCCCTGTCTGTGTGTATGCTCCATCAGACTTTTTCCAATGAGGGAAAAAGATAGAGAGCAGGATCCCCACCTCGTGGTGGAAAAAAGCTGATCGGAATTTCCAATCGTGTTTACAAATCCCAACGCGCAAAATTCTGACGCATGCTCAGAAGCATAGAACTTAATTTTCTCTGTTCGTTGTAGTCTTTTACATCACCGCGTTCTTGGCAGTCAAAAGTTCACCGAACTTTTGTCAGCGTGTGTATGCAAGGCAGGCTTGAGTGGAATTTCGTCGGGGGAAAAAAGCGTTTTTTTTTCGATGGGAAAACCGCTCGCGTGTACGGGGCATTACAGTTGCTATGGTGTTCTTTGAACTGTGCTTGGCCTCCTAGTTGATGGTGCCAGTGCCACTAGACAGTCAGTTGCATGACTACAATGATCTTTCTGCTATCTATGAAAGGGGCTTTCTTCCCACTGACCACCGATGTAAGGGGCATTGGTGGTCATTGACTTCTGATGAAGTGGGGGTTTCCTGATACCTGGACATTTTATTTTTAAGGGTTCCCCTATGGTAAAGTTTGGGAAACGCTCACTTAATGTATTTAAGCTTCGAGTCAACCTCTCCTTCAGTCCTGGTGACTATGGGGCAGGAAAGTAATGGAAAATTCCCAAATTTTGAGTTTCCACCAGAACAGGTATAGGGGGTAATGCTTCTAGTTGGATGACTTTTTTGACTTTTGGAGAGACCTTCTCACCAACTGTTGTCATAGGTGTGCGCAGCCTATTGGATTAGAGTGCGCACCCCAAAGCTCAAACACACACTACCGATCACTCTGTGTTCACTCATAAAGGGGCCAGTAAATCGCATATTTACCGACCCCCCCCCTTCCCCACTCATCCTGAAACATCCCCCTGCAGCAGTAGCCGATGGGAGAGGAGGAAAGCCGGTAGCATTTTTTTTTTGGGGGGGGGGGGGGCAGGGCAGTAGGGGAAATCTGTGCTGTACAGGATGATTAGGGTGTGCCTGGGCACACCTTGAACACCCTGTGCGCATGCCTATGACTGTTGTGTTTGCAGGAAAGAGAATCTCTCCAATGCGAATCCAGCTTTGTTCTATAGGTATCCCCCACTGTTCTGCTGCCCACTGCCATCATCTTCTATTCTCTTGTCTTTTGAAGCCAGATCTGTTTCAGATTCTTGCCATCTTCTTTTCCCGGTGATATCGGAGAACAAGATGGCGGGTTAGGACTTGGTAGCCTGATGATGCATGCACTGTAGAGCACACAGAGGCCTCCTGGGTTTCCTGATGGGGGCATCTCAGGAGTCTATGGGCAGTTAAGTATGTCCTTCCCCCTTATTTAGGCAAGAAACCAGGAAGTGTGGGGAGGGTTCCCCCCCCCCCAAAAAAAGTATATAAAAAATGTTTGGTAGACGCATCTCACACAAAACAAATGTGCTTAATTATTGACCTATGATTAAACATGGTTGTATTGTGTGAAACGCGTCTACTAGGCAATTATCTGTCCTGTGGTGTCACCTTGGATATCAGTCTTGGCAGTGGCAAACAACCACCCAGCACTTACCTCATCGTGGCAGATGGCAGGCAGCATGGTGCAGTGGCTCCGTGTCCTTCTCCATGTCGGCTTTAGCTCCTCCCCCCCCTTCCTCCTAGGCGTCCAACTGGATCACCTGTCATTTCAGCCAATGGGGTGACCGTTGCCAAAACTCTCTTCCTGATTGGCTGGGAGGATTGTTATTAAAGTAAATATTAATTTTGCTGTTGTAACACACTTGGGTGGGATCGGAAGGTGCAATCTCTGCGACCCGAGTCCACCCTATATTGAAGAACTATTGGAACCTCTAATCGGTGCTTTAAAAAAAAAAAAAAGCCTCCTGCGCCCCAGAGCTAAAAGAAGATATGTGATTTTGCGCTTAAGGGCCGACCTGCCGCGCTATATGTATGTGGGGCGGTCCTTAAATGGTTAAGCTGTCTGCACTGCAATCTTTTTCCCAACACTGCCCAGAGTCCTGCAAAATCGGCCTCCTAATAGAATAAGCACGAGCACTCCCCACCCACAACATGCACATGTCTGGACTTGCCAATTGGTCACTCAAGCCCCAGGCCATTGTATTATGGAATGGGATGTCTAATCTTCATTACTTGGAAGTGAAGAAAATTAAGGGCAGTGATGGGGAATGGAAAAGCTTTGCTGGTGGCGAGAGATTATCTCTATCTCACTCTCTCTTTATTTTATGCCCGATGATAAGCACGCCATGATTGCTTTTGTTTATAGATCTATGTTTATCTCAAGCATGTTTGAAGCCATTTACTGTTGACTGTCTCACTACCTCTGCTGGAAGCTTATTCCAAGCCTCAACTACTCATTCAGTAAAATACTTCCTAAGATCAGTTGTCCCTGTGTTCTTCATTTTGGTTTCATATTGAAAAAACTGTCCTCCTGAACCTTATTCACTCCCTTGATGTATTGTGCGTGCATGTGGGACTTCCGTTCATCCGCAAATGCACCACTATAATAATGCATGCGTTGTAGCGTGGGTCAGGTATGGTTTTTGGTGCTCGCGCTCGTTTCTGATCCATAGCTAATGGTTGGTTGTAGGTACTAGAATGCACATGGGTGTAAACAAGTTAAAGTGGATGTAAAGCCACTCTCATCCTTTCGGAACTCCTGCCATAGTGGTTCTCTATAAGGATATAGATGCCTCCTGCATGTATCCTTACCTGTCAAATATCTCCCCTCTGTCTGTTATAAGAACTGAAAAACTGCAGATTCGGTGGGTGGAGTTGTGATGTCAGTAGACTCCCCGCCCTTCTCTACACTCCCCTTTTCAATATGCATTTTTTTTTCTGTGTATTCCTTACACTAAATTGATTACTAACATCCAGTCAAAATCCAGAAAAGTAACCACATGACTTCAGAAAAGGATTGGGGGTAGGAATTAAAAAAATGCCTGTCTCCAGGCTAGTGCATTATTTATATATATATATATATATATATATATATATATATATATATATATATATATATATATATATATATATATATATATATATATTAGGGTTGTATCGGGACCGATACCGAGTACTTGTACTCCCGCAAATACCCCCGATACCTAAATAGAGTACTACCCCCCTCCCCCCGGCGCAGCCGCCACATACCGCAAAGCTGACGCCGCATACCGCCGCGTTAATCCCCCTGCATTACAGCGCGCATTACAAGCTTTCGTTTGAATACTTGTAATGCCCGCTGCGCCATGTATAGACACTCCCCTTCTCGGGATTGGACGGATCTGTCCAATCCTGAGCAAGGGGAGTGTCTATACACAGATCCGTGTATAGACACTCCCCCTTGCTCGGGATTGGAAGGATCGCAATAAGGATTGCTCAGAGCTGGATTAACTCTGTGTGGGAAGACTGGGCACAGATGATAGGAAGTCTTATACTCCTACATTGTGACAGCAAAAAAACATTTTCGGGTTTACATCCACTTTAAGTATTTCTATTGGTGGTCACTTATCTGATGCCACCATACAGATCTTCCCCTTGACATCAAGCAGCCTGGCTAGAGGAGTCCTACTATGGCAATGCATGCCTATTTGAACGTTTTCACACTTAATGGGCATTTAGCGCTCCATCTAAATGCATTACAGCCCATGTAAAGGCAGTTTACCTTGTTGCTGTAGGTTACTGAATTTTATGTTTTTTATTACTCTTTCCGCTGTTTTATTATTCGCTCCTCTATGCGTCTTGTGAATGGCTTTGCTTCTGTTGATGTCAAGTCTTGCAGATCCCGCTGTCCATATTCCACAATCTGAGCATTGAAGCGTACCGTGGCTTCAGTGCCGAGATTGGGGCATTTGCTAATAAATCCGCTGTAGTCTTCATTTGGTGAAAGCTCTGCCCTGTGGCTGAATGTGTTAAAACTGCAGACGCGGCCATAATTAAAACTAACGTTTCCATACCATATTGTGTGGCGTCCCTAGGGCTCTCGCTCCCTGACAAAGGATCAGGGACTCGGCGCTGTAACACACAGATGTGGCATCAGCCATGATATACCCAGCGGGAGGGAACGGAGATATTGAAAGATCATTTCCTGCAACACCAACCAGGTATTTCTGTAGAGGTGCACATTAAGCACTTTGATGTAGCGTACAAGTCTAGGCGTACTGCATCCACGCTGGCTGTAAACCAATTAAACAGCCAGTGTGATTTTCTTCCTCTTCCCTTTTTTTTGCATTGATTATCTCTCCCTAGGTGGAACTACAATGTGATGTTCATAAAGTGAACCTGTAGTAGTTGTAATTTTACTAAACTGTATGGTCTGGCAGATGGAAGGTGCCATAAAGTTCCACACCTTACTTTTTAGAGCTGTAAATTCTTTCACAATGCCAATATGGACTTTGTAAAATTTGCCTAGGTAGCTTACCTGTATGATGGCGCTTGGGCCCCGTTGGGGGCTCAGTGAGGTACCGGCGCTTGGGCCCCGTTGGGGGCTCAGTGAGGTACCGGCGCTTGGGCCCCGTTGGGGGCTCAGTGAGGTACCGGCGCTTGGGCCCCGTTGGGGGCTCAGTGAGGTACCGGCGCTTGGGCCCCGTTGGGGGCTCAGTGAGGTACCGGCGCTTGGGCCCCGTTGGGGGCTCAGTGAGGTACCGGCGATGGTACGGAACTTAAATGGGTAGTATTGCAACTCAACTGCCTTCCAACACTAAGGCCCCTTTCACATTGAGGCGTGGAGCCGCGGTGACGGTATAGCCGCGCTATTTGTAGCGCCGCTATACCGTCGTGTTTACCGCGATATTCGGGCGCTAGCGGTGAGGTTTTAACCCCCGCTAGCGGCCGAAAAAGGGTTAATACCGCCCGCGTTGCGGGCGGTATTACCGCGCTATTGCCGCGGTTTCCCATTGTTTCCAATGGGAAGGCGCGCTATAGGAGCGGTGAACACACCGCTCCTATACCGCGGTAAAGATGCGGCTAGCAGGACTTTTGGAGCGTTCCTGCTAGCGCACCGCTTCAGTGTGAAAGCCTTCGGGCTTTCACATTGAACACTACAGGGCATGATTTTTCATGCGGTATAGCAGCGCTATTTTTAGCGCTGTACCGCATGAAAAACGCCTCAATGTGAAAGGGGCCTTACAGTCCCAGGGCAACAATCGTGCTGATCAGTGCTTTCACCCCAGTACAGGGAGTGTGTTTGGATTATGTCATGCCACCCTCTTGTTTCCATAACATGGAGGTGTTTTGTAGTCCATCAAGATAGCAGGGAAGAGTGCTAACCGATAACAGTCAGAGGCAGACCGTACATGAAATTATCATCTCAAAAGATTATTGGCTGGGGTTAAACGGCTACTAACTTTTTTTTTATGCACTTGTCAAACCAATATAATAAATCCAATGATATAGTAACATACCAAATAAAGGGTCATTTATTGTTTGCTTGCAGTGTAGGCAAAAAAATAATTTATACATTTAAAAATAGTTTTTTTTGTGTGTGTGTGCATATATAATACACGCTTTTTTAACGATTGTGTATCTAAAAAAAAAAAAGTGTGTGCTCTCTCTCTCTCTCTCTCTCTCTCTCTCTCTCTCTCTCTCTCTCTCTCTCTCTCTCTCTCTCTCTCTCTCTCTCTCTCTCTCTCTCTCTCTCTCTCTCTCTCTCTCTCTCTCTCTCTCATATTCATATATATATATAAAAAAAATCACACACACACTTTTTTTTTTTAGATACACAATCGTTACACGCTTTTTTAACGCTTGTGTATCTCCCCCCCCCCCTCTTCTTCTTTTTTTTTTTTTTTTAAGCTACACAATCGTTTAAAAAAACGTGATCTCAATTCAACCTGATCTCCAATGCAGAGTTTTCTGATTTCTTTCATATAACAAGTGGAGAGACTTATCTGATCACTCAGCAGTCATAAGAAAATATCTGGGCAGTCTGCCAAGTTCTTAACAGGAAACATTGTAACCAATGCTTCCTTCCTAGATCAAATGGATAAACTTCTGTGTGTAACGAAAAAAAAATCTGGTCAGTCTGCCAAGTTTGTATTCGGCACTGCGTAACTTTAACAGACAATTGCGCGGTCGTGCGACGTGGCTCCCAAACAAAATTGGTGTCCTTCTTCTTTTTTTTTTTTCCCACAAATAGAGCTTTCTTTTGGTGGTATTTGATTACCTCTGTGGTTTTTATTTTTTGCGCTATAAACAAAAATAGAATGACAATTTTGAAAAAAATTCAATATTTTTACTTTTTGCTATAATAAATATCCCCCAAAAGCATGTACATTTTTTTTTTTTTCCTCAGTTTAGGCCGATACGTATTCTTCTACCTATTTTTGGTAAAAAAAAAATTGCAATAAGCCTTTATCGGTTGGTTTCCGCAAAAATCTTTTTTTTTTTTTTTTCGTGACTGCGACATTATGGCGGACACTTCGGACAATTTTGATACATTTTTGGGACCATTGTCATTTAGAATGCATTCATTATTGTGAAAATGACAATTGCAGTTTTTGAGTTAACCACAAGGGGGCGCTGAAGGGTTTATGTGTGACCTCATATGTGTTTACAACTGTAGGGGGGTGTGGCTGTAGGTGTGACGTCATCGATTGTGTATCCCTATAAAAGGGATCACACGATCGATGATGCCGCCACAGTGAACACACAGCTCTCCCCGTTCTTCAGCTCCAGGGAACGGTCGCGGGACTCCAGTGGCGATCAGGTACCGCGGTCCTGGTCACGTAGCTTTAGACCGGGTCGCGGGAACCCGCCACGGCTGGGCACTAGTATAGGACATACCTGTACGTGCATGTGCCATTCTGCCGACGTATATGTGCAGGAGGCAGTGGTTAATGTGAAAGATGATGTTGTGCCCAGAGAATCGTGATCTATCTTCTAAGCAAAAAAAATTGTGATTCTTATTTTAGTTAGAATCGTGCAGCTCTAAAATATATAGATATTAGGGGTGCAACGGATCACAGTTGATCCGAACGGGTCACCCCCTTCGGATCGGCACACACTGTGATCCGCGGATGGCCGGGGCCTTTCCTAATGTTATGGCCGTGGCTTCGGCCTAGCTCCGGAGCCGCGGCCATAACATTAGGAAAGGCCGCGGCTTCGGCCTAGCTCCGGAGCCGCGGCCATAACATTAGGAAAGGCCGCGGCTTCGGCCTAGCTCCGGAGCCGCGGCCATAACATTAGGAAAGGCCGCGGCTTCGGCCTAGCTCCGGAGCCGCGGCCATCTTGGTACACCCGGCGGCCGGCCCTCTTCCTCTGTTTACATCCACAGAGGAGGAGCCCCACTCGTTTGACACATGCTGGAAGCGTCTACTTCCTCGGGGGGGGGGGATGTCTTGCCTGGGGGAGGGGGGGTCTCTTGCCTTAGGTGGGGTGTCTGCACCAAGGGGGTTCTATAGTGGGGGGGGGGGGTGACCATTTTTTTTTCTCTGCCCTGGGTGACACCAACCCTAGTGAAGCCACTGCAGTGGGGGAGAGATGTGGATATTACAGTGGGGGAGAATTTTTTTTTTTTTTTTTTGCCGATCCGAAAATGATCCGATCCGTGACTGCTGATCCAAGGAACGATCCGAACTGTGAGTTTTTTGGTCTGTTGCACCCCTAATAGATATAGATTTATAATAAAAAATATCTGGGCGAAAGTGAACTTAGGATTCTGTTAGACACCAAAAAGTATTTTTACCAACGTATAGGGCAAAGTCACTTGAAGGTGGAAAGGCCCTTTGAATAAACATGACCACAGTTGAAACGTCTTTGGAATGTAGACTCCCATGCATATAAACCTAGCCTGGGAGTTTTCGCACGCGGCTACATGTGGCTGGAAGTTAATGTTTGAAGGAGAGGTGAGAGTTGGTGCCATGAAGGACGTATAATTACCTTGGTGTAAAATGCTTGGTGGCCACAGTCTGGGTTTTGAGAACTTCTAGCAACCAATCAAATATTTCGCTTTGATCAGTCAAGTGAAAATCTGCAGAAGAGACAGTCAAAATTTTCGGATTGGATCTTTAAGTTTAAACTTCAGTAGGGTCGAGGAATTTGAAGATGTTTTTTTTTTTTTTTATTGTGTTACAAGTTTAAATTCCTTTTGATTAGCCAATAAAAAGAAATTTAAAAAAAGCCTTTGATTAGGGAAAAAGCTTTGTGTATGGAGCGTGGCGCCCCTTCACAGCCATAGATGAAAGCTTTTAAAGTCTTTTTCTTAAAGAATGGCAGTAAAATGAAAAGGAGAAAAGTTTTGATAGAGAAAAGTGAAATTGCTTTTTTGTTGCACATAAAATGTCTGAAGCATCAAATGGGAAGATATGCGGTACATCTCTGCAGTACATGAAGACTTTCCCCTATGTTTTACCACTGCTAGTATATAAAGTGTCCGATCTTCTAGAAATCCAGTGAGCTCCTAACTTCCTGGAGTGAGCGGGCACTGCTGTCCTGCCCGGTTCTCCCCGCTGGACTACAGAGCACAACCCTTCTCTCCTTCTTTTCCTAAAATAAAAGGGGGATATTTTGTAGACTGGCAGAAGAGAACTAGGATTTGGGATTTCAATGTAGCCGAGGGCAGGCACACAGCAAGTTAGGAGGTGGTTTGACTTCTATCCGTGTGTGTGTGTGTGTGTGTGGTTTATTCTTATTTTTTTATTATTGCAGTGGTAACCCCATTACAAAATCAACATGCTGAATGCTCAGGTGCACTGGTGGGCATTGGGTGGCACCCTGGGCACTGATAGGCAGTACTAATCTGTGGCACTGGGCATTGATGGGTGGTAGTGGTAGGTGAAACAGTGGGCACTGGCAGCTGACACTGGTGGGCACAGAAAATGCAGCTGTGGCTTTCTGTGTAAGGGATCGATGTCCAGAAGCCGGTGATCAGCTTGAAAAAAAAAATGATTACCAAGCCTCTGTTTACATCACGTGATCAGCCATCATTGGCCGATCACGTGGTAAGGGGCCGGGATTGACCCCTTACTCGGATCTGTGATCACCCGAGTCTCATAGATTTAGTAATCGCAGAGCGTGCCGCCTGCGAACCCGCAGACAGCGCTTGCTCGGGAGAACATCCATGGATACCCTCCTGGCATTGTAAGGCCTGTGCTGTAGCTGTCTTTTGGCTATAGCACGGGTGGCAAGTAGTTAAGGAACTATATAGGAAACATGTATGGTTTCTAGGTTTGCTGCCTGAGGCCAAGCTATATGAGGTGCCTATGGGTGGCTAATTTGGTAACTATTGTGTTTTTTTGGAGTTCAGGTGGTTCTTAGTGTGCTGAGTCTTTGATAGTTTAATGGCAAGATCCCCTGGCCATAATTCCCAACTCCTGTCCACCGTGATGTTTTTGGTGGTGTTTTCGCCTTTTGTCTTTCTCCGTTCTCCATAATGAAAGATGTCGGCTACAGGCGGTTTGCAGATACTAGAAGGCCCCATGCACACTGGCTTAAATGTTGCATCTACAGTCTTGTCTTGTGTTCTGCCTATAGAAGACCCTCAATGTTGTTGTTCTGTGTGTCCATGCACGTTAGGACATTTTAGAGGCATATTTTGAGTTCAACGTTTTTAGAGGCAGGAAAAAAAAAACACCTGGATCGCGTTTATGATTCGAGATCGCTGGCAGAAAAAGAAAAAAAAAAACGTAAAATTCACCTAAACTTGTCTAGACTTTGAACAAAAAATGCTCTATATACGCGTTTTTTACGCCAAAGAACTGATTTTTTTTTTATTTATTTTTTTTACTTTTTTTGAGAAAGGCTGATGCCCCAAACCAGACCAGAACTAATTGGCAGTCGCCAATAAGTCATTTCTCTTGGAATAGCACAGCTGCCACAGCTGCCAGGGTGTATCTGTCACACAATACTTTTTACAATAGAAAGTAAGATGGTTTTTATTTTAGGATCAGCTTGGTCATGGAATTCAGAATCTTGGGCCTCCTGAGGTCAACAAGGTCCTGTTGACTTGAGCTCGGTTGACCAGCAAAGACCTATCTTTATCTTCGATTCTGAGGGTGTGGCGGCATTGAGTCGGCGCAGACTTGCTAGCCATTGCAAATGTTCTGATTTATGGCATTGATCCTTCTTTTAGGGATGGGGGAACTGCCCCAATTTGTTTCAGGGTGGCACGAGCTACTGGGTTTGGACCTCTGCCCTGGCATGTTGCAGTATGGCTTTGTATCTCTGCGCTGCAGATTACATACATTGGGGTTGATTTACTAAAACTGGAGAGTGAGAAATTTGGTGCAATCAGTTTTTTTTTTTTGGTCAAAGTTTAACCACTTCAATACAGGGCATTTTCATCCCCCTTATACAGTCATGCGACCTTGTTCCTAAATAAAATTTTGATCAGATTTTTTTTTTTTTTCATAAATGGAGCCTTCTTTTGGTGGTACTTGATCACCTCTGTTTTTTTTTTTTTTTTTTTTGCTCTATAAACAAAGGATGACAATTGAAAACAAAAACACTATTTTTAACTTTTTGCTATAATAAATATCCAATTTTTTTGTTTTAACTAACTATTTTCTTTCTCTCAGTTTTGGCCGATATCTATTCTACATATTTTTTGGTAAAAAAAAATCGCAATAAGGGTGTATTGATTGGTTTGCACAAAAGTTATAGCGTCTACAAAATAGGTGATGGATTAATGTCTTTTTTTCGTGACTGTGACATTGCGGCGGACATATCGGACACAATTTTGGGACCATTCACATTTATACAGCAATCGGTGCTATAAAAAATGCACTAATTACTGTATAAACTGGCTGGGAATGAGTTAACACTAAGGGACGATCAAAGGGTTATTTGTGTGTCCTAGGGAGTGATTCTAACTGTAGGGGGAGGGGACTGATGAGAGGAGGTGACCGATTATTGTTCCTATATACAAGGAACATATGATCAGTTCTCCTCTGACAGGACGTGGATCTGTGTGTTTAAACATGCATATCAACGTCCCTGCTTTGTGAAGAGAAATCACGGGTGTCCGGCAGCCATCGCGGGAGCTGGGCACGCGCATCGGGACCAGAGTGATGCAGCGAGCACGTGCGCTCGATGCGATGCCAGGAAGAAAAGACGTCATGTGACGTCCGCCCGGAGGGAGGGTTCCTGCGGCCGTCATTGTACAATATGTCGGTAGCGAACTGGTTATCTGAACAAGCTGAAGTTAGAAGCTGATTGGCTCCCATGCAGAGCTGTACCAGGTTTGGCACTACTGTTTTAGTAAAATGACCTCGCTGCTTCTTGGCTGTTACTCTAAGGTTTATACTGCTAAACTTCCTTCAGGCATTCATTGGTGGTAAATTCATTTAACTATCAGAAAGGTTAAAGGATTATTGCCCCTGGGGGCTTTCCATGAGAACAGAGGAAACCTTTTTGATTACGAGTGTCAATTGCCCTTTCCACAATTTTGCTTAATTTTTATTGGTAAGCCAATAAAGATAATTTCCCAGCAGTCTTTAGGCTGGTTCCACAAATTTGCATGCATGTCAAACTGCTAACACTCCGTTGTAAACCTGTTTTTGGGGGCCTTCCATTCATTTGTACTGCACCTCCAACACACCCAAAATTACAGCATCGCAGTAAATACATCTGAAACAGTTGCAGTCCATGCTCTGCCTCATCCAAGGCATACAACTTGACCCCGTCATTTTTTGGGTTCAGCAGCTTCATCTATCTTGACTGGCCGCCCTGGGATGACGTCACTACATGCGCACAGGATTTTAGTCAAGTCTGTGAATGGCATTAAATCTGACCCTTGGCATTCCATCGGTATGCGTGCTGCAAAAATCAACTCATTTATATTGTCTTATTCCACCACATCGCACATGAAAGCGAGCATGTGATAGGCGGGAATAAGCGGCACAGACTGACAATACTTTCCACATAGTGGTTTGGTTTGCTTTTGTGTGTAGAAAAGTTTGTTTATTATTACAAATCGCCATATAAAAGTATTGTTTAGAAAATGTTATTAAATACTATTACGTATTTGTTAATTGGATCCTTCAATCTCGCTCGGTGTGGAGTCACTATGGCATTGGAGGGTCAAAGTTCAGTAAGAGACCACCTATGAAGGCTGTCCATGAATTGGGATTAACTCCATTCCACCCCTTTTAACAAATCCTATTCTTTGACTAAATACCACCAGCAAGTGTCTTAATTGTGGCCGCAGGATGTCGACCTCCACCATTGTGCGATTTTTTTTTTTTTTTTTTTTTTTTCCCCTTCTATAATGTGTTGGAACAAAGGTTAGGTTAGTCCAAAGACAGTTTAGAGTTGAATCCTAAAAAGAATGAGAATGTTTGTGTACAGAGGAGGTTTAGTTATCTGACGCACTTTGTAGATTAAAAATCATATTCACTGATGGGCAGGGGATAGATTTGTCCTCAAATGACTTGTGTGCCACCCGCACCGGCTGCGATCATCATCTTTCCATTTATGCTAATGTAACGGGTTCAGTTTATGCTTTTCGTTGCACCTTCGTACATGGAAATTCGAGTTTTGTAAAAAGCTAGTTGGATTACAGCTGATGGGTTTTTATATGAAATAGAAAATTCCAGGAAATCAAATTTAATGGGGGCTTTCAGATTGCTTAAAGGGGTTGTAAAAGGTACAATTTTTTTAATTTTTTTTTCTCCCTAAATAGCTTTCTTTACCTTTTTTAGTGCACTAACCTCATCCTTCCATTTTTTGCTTTTAAATGTAATCATTTCTTTTGAGAAATCCTCACTTCCTGTTCTTCTGTCTGTAACTCCACACAGTAATGCAAGGCTTTTTCCCTGGTGTGAAGTGTCGTGCTCGCCCCCTCCCTTGGAATACAGGAGAGTCAGGACGCTCTCTACGTTGCAGATGGAGAAACGAGCTGTATGTTAGTGGGCATCCTGAATCTCCTGCAGTCCAAGGGAGGGGGCGAGCATGACACTCCACACCAGGGACAAAGCCTTGCATTACCGTGTGTAGTTACAGACAGAAGAACAGGAAGTGAGGATTTCTCAGGAGAAATAAGGACATTTAAAAGCAAAATGGAAGGATGAGGTACATGGAGGACTGCACTAAGGTAAAGGAAGCCATTTAGGAGAAAGAATTGTACCTTTTACAACCCCTTTTTAAAGGCCAGTTCACACCAGACCAGACGCAGTTCCATGTGTTTTTTTTTTTTTTTTCTGCGCAAAATGCATGCACAGTGTATTTCAATGGCTCTAGTTCACACCATGCAGCCAGTTTCTGCACCGGAAACTGACTGCATGGTGTGAACTAGAGCCATGGTGCATGGTGTGAACCGTTTGTTGGCTCAAACTTGACTTGCATATACACGGTCGCACAAATGTTGTTGGAAATACCGGTCACCAAGAACGCGGTCACATACAACGGCAATATACAATGGAAGTTCAATACTAAGTGTGCCACTCTTTGGGCGGCTCCTGCTAATCTCGTGTTTAGTAGAAGTTTGAGAGATAGTTTGCGCTTATGTTATCTGCTGATGTTCCTGATCTCGTTTCAGAGAAATCAGTTTGTGTGAATATCGGCAGAAAAACAACTTCATTATTCTAGCATTATAAAGAAGAGAATGTGCTGCATTAAAAGATAAAAAAAATGGGAGCGTGACGAATGTGCTATCTCCATTATGAACACTAGTTTTACCAGACAGAGCGATTCAGTCTTGTACTTGATTCAGAGCATGCGTGGAATTGTGTGTGTTGAAATTGTCTACACACGCTCGGACTTTACGAGAATGGATTTTGTTGTCAGAAAATTTGAGATCCAGTTCTCAAATTTTTGTTGTGGGAAATTCCGACAGCAAATGCCCGATGGAGCCTACACACGATCGGAATTTCCCACAACAAGCTGCCGTCGAAACATTTGTTGTCGGAAATTCTGAACATTTGTATGCGGCATTAGAGTTTGTGTAACTAATTTGTGCTTTATTGTAGTGCTGGGCGAAATTTGCCCCAAAAAGCTGCAGGCAGGAGTTTTTAGGCGAGGCCGCAGCTTCGGCCTAGTCCTCCGCGATCCTGGGAAAAGGCCGCGGCCTTGCCTAAAAAAATCCTACTCGCCCCGATTCCGGGTAAAGGCTGCTGACTAAGCCGATGCTGCGACCTCCCCATACAAAATAAACCTACCCGCAGCTCGTCTGGGAAAAGCTGCTTTGGCTTAGTCCGCGGCTCCCCGGCTTCGTGGCCTTTTTCCAAGGATTTTGGCGAGTTGCGGGCAGGATTTTTTAGGTGACTTCGGCCTAGTCCACGGAGTGCCGGTCCCTTTATGGGGGTATTGATTTGGTCAAAATCTAAGTCAATTTGACGTTGGAACTCGATTCAAATTGGAATTTTTTTTATTTATTTTTTTCCCAGCCCTACTTTACTGTATATTAAGAAAAGTTTGAGGGAGCCGTTTTGTTGGGATGCTTTTGAGTTGGCCCATAAAGTTCCTAAATAAAGCTTAGGTTTAAACAAAAATCCTAATTTAGAAGCTATTTGGTTCTTTTTTGTTTGGTGTAGTTCTAAAATATGAAGTTGTTGCCAAAGTGAGACGAAATCCAGTTTTAAGGTGAGTGAGAAGGGCTGGCAAATATTGAAGTTCAGCTGCCATCTTGTCTCTTTTTGAATAATGGGCTTTCCAAAGCCTATCTAGCCATACAACTGTGAGGCAGTTAAATAGAGTGCGAACATTGATGAACTGTCTGTTCTGCTCCGCGCACTCCTCCAAATATTTTATACTGATTACACGTCTGAATATGGATCAGGGACAGCCAAACTGCAGCCATTGTCATAGCAACCTCCTGACTGAATATATTGCCGTTTTTACTGCCTGTCGTATGAGGCGTAGAAGTGGGCAGCATGAATGAACCCAGGCCGGTAATACAAGCGCCTACAATTAGCATCCCCTGGCCTTTTATGAAGAAATTGTGAGGTAGAAGTGTTGGCAAGTGCAGCCTAATGCTTCCGTTCGAAGTGTTAAATGAAGCGCGGCCCGAAGTCGGCTTTAAAAACCTAGTTAGCAAGTGAAATCTGAAGAATTCCTTCACTTGATTATTTTTATTTTTTTCCCTCTTGTTTGCAGACTCTGGAAGACTGTGCTGCACCAAGATGGTGAATGTCACCAGCTCAGTGATCACTGCAGCGTCTGTTGTGCCTTTTTATTATTGGTTCTCATTTTTATTTCTTTTGATTGCGTTGTAGTGAACCTCAAACACGCCTAAAACTACAGAAAAAAAAACAAAGGCGCACCGGCCTAGTGTATTACCGCAACAACATTTTAATAAAAATGTATACAGGGCCTACTCACAAGTGTGATGGGAAAAAAATGGCAGTATAGCTTGGTCAACGTAAGCTGCAACAAGATGACCTCGAACCATACTCCAATCAACTGTAGAGAAAGTGAAGGGAGTCGCTGACGCGTTTCGAAGCTATACGCCTCTTCATCAGCGCCTTTGTTTTCTTTAACTGCTGCTAGGACATCCCCATCCAGGATAAGCAGCAAGGCCAGTGACACCATTGTTGGCATCATCTTGCGTGCAATTGACTTTCGGATTATCCTCTCGTGCACAGGAGCATTGGCACATCTAAAACTACAGCGATGCATGTCGGAATGGCTATTAAAGTTGAATATTTTATGAATGATGATGTGCAGCTTTTAATTTGAAGTGAATCTTTAAAGCGAAGGTCCGCCTTTTTTTTTTTTTAAAGTCAGCAGGTACAAATACTGCAGCTGCTGACTTTTAAAATAAGGACACTTACCTGTCTAGCGCGCCCGCGATGTTGGCACCCGAAACAGATCTTCCGCTCTGCTTTCGAGTGCTGCCACCGCCATCTTTGGTAAGGGAATCAGGAAGTGAAGACTTGCGGCTTCACTTCCTGGTTCACTACTGTGCATGCGAGAGTCCTGTTGCGCGATATGAATGGTCCCTGCTGACTTCTGGGACCTGTGTGTTTCACAGAAGACAGCGGGGGGGGGGCGCAAGATGTGGCGTAGAAGTGGGTGCATATACCTGCCAATTGTGACACCGGATGGAGGGGAGGGGAAGGGAAGTAATCCGGACAGCGGAGGTTCCATTTTTGTGTGGAACTCCATTTGCAAACAAAATGAAAGTTTCCCATTTTTAGAATAATAAGCTGTCAGGTTAGTAAAGCTGCAATATCAGAACTGATTCAATCCTACAGTTTGTAGTGTACAATGATTTGCAAAACGGGATTCCTGATATTCCTAAACTTTATTTTTATTATTTTTATCTTGTAGTTACTGTGAAATTGTGTGATTGCATCAATGCAGTTATCTCAGCTTGCAGAGCTTGGATTCATTGAATGAGTTTACCAAAAATGAAAATATTGCTGAATACAGCCTCATGCTACATAGCTAACCTCCATTTCATGCTGAATAAACTAAATTGGCAATGTATTTTAAATAGATTAGCTTTAGACTTTTACTCCAAAAGCATTTTATTAAAATTTAATAAAAATAAAACTTTTCTTTTTTTTTATCATTGATTTTTTTTTTTTATCCACCCTGAAATGGGCGTGCATTCTAGCGTGAATGAGCCCTTTCAGCTTAGATTGATTGCTGTGTCTGTGCTTCAATTATGAGTACCGAATAGACGGTTATACCTGTGTTTGTTTTTTTATTTTTATTCTTATGTCCATAGCGTGCCTGCAACTCTATTTTTATCGTGTGCGGCTTCGCTGTTTTGGATAATGTGATTAATAATTGCTGAAGTCACCACACCAGGCCGTATTATAAATGACATTTTGTTATTCAGCCAATCGGTTTGAGGCTTTTTGCGCGGCTCCAGACACTGCTTCGCTGCTAACTATATGTCACATGTACACTGGAGCGTTTAAAATGTAGCAAGTGGAGGAAATGAAATATGACTTTTTTTTTTTTCACGTCTGTCATTGTCGTTCTGCTGCTTGTTCCCTATGTCAAAGGCCAGTAGCTTGTAGCAGCCAATCGCAATGCACCTTGTACTGATAAGCACATAGTAAACCCAGATCCGATTTGTTCTCTCTTACTTTGCGTTGTGCCCTATAATGAATCGCCATATTTGTCTTATTGCGCAAGGCCAGTAGAAGACCATTATTGATGCTTGGTCGTTTAGGAATGGCCTAATTTAATGGCAGACTGTTGCTTTTAGTAAAGTTGTTCTTTCTCAGGTTGTAAACTATCACCTTGTAAAACAACCCATTTGGTTTAAAACTGAAATGAAAAGCAAAACATAGATATAAAAAAACATTATAAATACTAGGGCTGGGGAAAAAATCGATTCAGATTTTTACCAAATCAATTTTAGATTATTTTTTATTTTTTTATCCCATAGGACCGGCGCTCTGCTGACTAGGCCGAAGCCGTGGCCTCGCCTATGCTCACCATGATCCTGGGAAAAGGCCGTGAGGCTGGACGCCGCTCGTGGCCCTTTCCCAGGATTGTGGTGAGCTGCGGGCAGGATTTTTTTTTAGGCGAGGCCACAGCTTCGGCCTAGTCTGTGGCCATTTCCCAGGATCACGGTGGACTAGGCCAAAGCCATTCGATGTGAATGTGTATTTATGTTTATTGCAGGTGGACCCGCTGTGTCTTTGTATTCTGACAATGAGGAGACTCCTTCACTATTGCGATACACAGATCGGCTCTGTAGTCGCGAAAAAATCTTTTTTTCATTTATTTTTTTTCTTTTGGTTTGGCTGCGTAAGGCTATTAGTGGGTAATATTTTGTGCGTTTTAGAATTGTTACTGTATTAACTTCTTGCCGACAGCCCGCCGTCATATTACAGTGGCACTGTTGCGCGAGAGCCCGTCATACTACGTCGGCTCTTTAGCGGCGGGTACGATCGCCGCCGGGCACACGTTACAGAGCGGGGAATGGGAGGTATGTGTGTAAACACAAAGCTCTCGTTCCTTTCAGCGGGGTAAATGCTAATTTTCTGTTCATACAATGTATGAACAGAAGATCAGTGATTTCCCCTAGTGAGGCCACCCCCCCATACAGTTAGAACACAAATAGGAACACACTTAACCCCTTCCCCGCCCCCTAGTGTTAACCCCTTCACTGCCAATGGCATTTTTATAGTAATACAATGCATTTTTATAGAATTGATCGCTATAAAAATGCCAATCGTCCCAAAAATGTGTCAAAAGTGTCCGAAGTGCCCGCCATAATGTCGCAGTACTAAAAAAAATGCTAATCGCCGCCATTACTAGTAAAAAAAAAATTTTTTTAAAAATGCCATAAAAAGACCCCCTATTTTGTAAACGCTATAAATTTTGCGCAAAAAACAATCAATAAATGCTTATTGCGATTTTTTTTTTTTTTTTTTTTTTTTTTTTTTTATTTATTTTTTTTACGAAAAATATGTAGAAGAATACGTATCGGCCTTAACTGAGGGAAAAAAAACGTTTTTTTTTATATATTTTTGGGGGATATTTATTATAGTAAAAAATATTGCATTTTTTTTTCAAAATAGTCGCTCTATTTTTGTTTTATAGCGCAAAAAATTAAAACCGCAGAGATGATCAAATACCACCAAAAGAAAGCTCTATTTGTGGGGGAAAAAAGGACGCCAATTTTGTTTGGGAGCCACGTCGCACGACCGCGCAATTGTCAGTTAAAGCGACGCAGTGCCGAATCACAAAAAGTGCTCTGGTCATTGGACAGCAATATGGTCCGGGGCTAAAGTGGTTAAGAAAAATAAATAAAAACTATTTGAAAAGAATAAATAATTTCTCAACAGGGTGGTTCTACAGAAGCTGATCGCTAGACCAAGTTTGTTTAATCTTTCTGACCTATGTGGCTCAACATTTGGCCGGTCTCTGCCAAATCGGACACATTTTGGTTCATGTATGGCCGACATAAGGGAACTTTGTTTGGCCGTCTTTAGTGGCCAGTCAGTGTCTCCTTTGTTCTCATCTCTAGTATTCCCCAGGAGATGGTTGGGATGTATGGAGTAAGAGTTGGTGACATGCCAGCTCATAGTAAAGAGGACATGTCATCTCCCCACACTACAACTGTTTTTGGCAATCTTGTAGTAAGATGTAGATCGGGATGATTGAGGTGGAGGATGGTTCCTGTACTACTGCAGGTCACTGTAAGGAAAGCCGGCCATTTAATAGAGAGGTCACATTCCACAGGGCATTAGAATGTTTGTTTGCAAAGGACTATTGATGGGCTCTGCCTGTCCAGGGGTGGGGGAGGGGATGTAAAGAGAGTTGATCCTTAGAAAAGATTGTGTACTCTCCAGCATTGCACAGGATGGGCTGGATTCTCTTAGCACTTTATGTCTTGTGTAATGCACAAACCGTATACTATTCTATTCATGACATGCTATGGCTTTCTGGGCTTGTGAACTGGAACGGCGTCATCAGGAAGTGAGTGCTGGAGGCCTCTGTCTACTGTTCAGGTGACTGTTGGGAAAACCCAGCATATATTCATCATAAATGATGGGGGAAAAAAACAAAAAAAAATCACCATTTAAACCTCACGTTGTAGTGGGAGGAACTTGGATTGACATGCTGACCATCTTCATCCTTTGTGTATTTTCACACCTCTATACGATACTGCTCAATATAATGCCCATTCATACACCCAATAAGGTCATAATTTACATCTTACAGTGTCATTTGATGGACCATTCGGGAGACTCTTGGTCTAGTAAGGTTCATCCTTTCCCTACAATGCCACCCACATTCATGCCCATTTACAACTAAAATTTCCATTGCATGATGGGAATTGTAGTTCCTTCCAGCGGTGCCGTACATAGTGGAACTGACATGGTCTCTCTTGCTATTGATACCTCCTCTGGGTGCCTGGTCATAGCTGCTTTTGATCAATGGATGAAGTTGTCACAGAAAAGGGGGTCATTTTTCTCCTCCTAACATCCATTAGAATGTTCGCAATGTACATATATAACCAAACTTGGGACACAATTTCATTTGTTTTCAGCTTTAAATCAGTCAGTCATGAGGGACCAGCAGTTTTTTTTTTTTGTGGTATTGATAGTCCAGCTCTTCCCCCAACTCCCAAGGTGGTCATATGTTGCAGATCAGCACCCCCCCCCAATCTCCCAAGGTGGTCACGTGATGAAGTTAACCACCCCCCCCATCTCCCAAGGTGGTCACGTGATGAAGTTAACCACCCCCCCTCCCCATCTCCCAAGGTGGTCACATGTTGCAGATAGTCCAGCTCTAAGATGTCATGTGTTGCAGATAGACCAACTCCCAAGGTGGTCATGTGTTGCAGATAGTCCAGCTCTCCCCGCCCCCCCAAAACTCCCTAGGTGGTCACAATTTCAAAAACTTGGGATACAAACCAGCTCTAAGGTGTCATGTGTTGGAGATAGTCCAGCCCCCCCCCCCCATCTCCCAAGGTGGTCACGTGTTGCAGATTGTCCAGCTCTGAGGTGTCATGTGTTGCAGATAGTCCAGCTCCCCCCCCCCCCCCCCGTCTCCCAAGGTGGTCACGTGTTGAAGTTGACAAACTCCCAAGGTGGTGAAGTTGACCAATTCCCCCCCCCCCCCCCCCCCATCTCCTGAGGTGGTCACTTGATATAGTTAACAAACTCCCAAGGTGGTCACATGTTGCAGATAGTCCAGCTCCCCCCCAATCCCAAGGTGGTCACATGTTGCAGATAGTCCAGCTCCCCCCCAATCCCAAGGTGGTCACATGTTGCAGATAGTCCAGCTCCCCCCCAATCCCAAGGTGGTCACATGTTGCAGATAGTCCAGCTCTTTCCCCTCCCCAACTCCAAGGTGGTCACGTGATGAAGTTGACCAACTCCCAAGGTGGTCATGTGTTGCAGATAGTCCAGCTCCCCCCCCCCCCCCCAAACTCCCAAGGTTGGCCGAATTTCAAAAAATTGAGACCCAATCCAGCTCTAAGGTGTCATGTGTTGCAGATAGTCCAGCTCCCCCCCCCAACTCCCAAGGTGGTCACATGTTGCAGATAGTCCAGCTCTTCTCCTCCAACTTCCAATATGATCATGTGTTGCAGATAGTTCATCTCCACACCCCCCCAATTCCAAAGGTGTTGCGGATAGTAGATCTCTTCCTCAGCTCCAAGGTGTGCTGCAGATAGTAGATCTCTTCCTCGGCTCCAAGGTGTCACGTGCTGCAGATAGTAGATCTCTTCCTCGGCTCCAAGGTGTCACGTGCTGCAGATAATAGATCTCTTCCTCAGCTCCAAGGTGTCACGTGCTGCACATAGTAGAGCTCTTCCTCAGCTCCAAGGTGTCACGTGCTGCAGATAGTAGATCTCTTCCGCCGCTCCAAGGCGTCATCCCTTATTAGCAGCAGATATTTTCTGTCCATGATGTGAAAATATTTAAAAAGGAAAATCTGTTCCCTGTTTTTCCCTGTCTTCTTTCCCTAGATGGACAATAAAACATATGGGTCTGGTTTATGCAGTGTGTGGGGAACATAATTACCTCCATGCTTGAGTTTCTAGGAACCCGAGTGGGGTCTGTTGTTTTGTTTACAATGACAGACGCACGCCTGGAAGTTCAGATCTGTGAATTTGGCACAGGCCTACTATTGTAAATGTAGTTTAGAGAAAGACAAATGGACTTTTCTGAGCTGCTGGGGGGGGGGGGGGGGGGGGGGGGGGGGGGAGAAGAATAAAGAGCCCAATGTTATCTGTGCTTTAATATGGCTGAATAAGTCATTATAATTTTATGTAAGGAAGAGTCTCTCCTGTTCCTCCAGATGGTGTGAGCGTTTTTTGTGTGCTTGTACTAATAAAATGCGACATTAAATCTTCGCTCTGCGCGTGTTTCCATTCCTATTCTATTGTCCCTGAGTGACAAGATAACAACAACATTCGTTTCTCCCAGAAATGTCGGGAAATTATTTGTCTCTAAAAATACCCGTACATAGGGAGGGAGGATTTTTTTTTTTTTTTTCCTCAACTTTTTTTTTTTTTTTTAACATATTAAATAGTCTATTCAGTGATTAAACTTGTAACCGCTTCAAAGAAGAAAGAGGAAGAGCGCAACGTTTTTTGCCGTTATCTACAGTTTAGATTAAGAAACAGCCGTAACATTATGACCACTGACAAGTAAATAACGTTGATGATCTCTTTACAGTGGCACCTGAAAGTGGATGGGAAATATTAGGCAGCAAGTGAACATGTTTGTCCCGAAGTTGTATTGAAAGCAGTAAAATGGGCAAGCATAGGGATTTAAGGGACTGTGACTAGGGCCACATTGTAATAATTGCTGGACAACTGGGTCCGAGCAACTCAAAAACCCTAGAGAGCATGCAGCAGCTACTGTAAGCGGAAAAGAGGGTCAACAATGCCCATTTGCATGCCTCACTGTGCCCGAGTTGGTGTACCTGAAATTGACAGGCTGCGGGCGTCCATTCATTTAAAAGTTGTGGTCTCCACCTGGTCCCTTCTGTGATAGGCGGAACTGTGTCTGCTGAGAAATGCCCATCGCGGGCATTCTCTCATCCTCGGACTCTGTTTCCCTGCAGACACTGTGTGTTTAGTGTTCCGCCAATCACAGACGTCTTTTCCATCCTCAGACAAGAGGACCTCTGTGATTGGCGGAACACTGATGAACAGTGTCTTTTGGGAAACGGAGTCCGAGGACGAGAGAATGTCTGTGATAGGCGGAACTGTGTCTGCTGTCTGCTGAGAAACGTCTATCACAGAAGGGACCAGGAGAAGACTGCGACTTCTAAACAATGAATGGACGCCCGCAGACTGTCATATTCAGCTGCACTGACTCTGGCACAGCTAGGTTGGGCACAGTAAGTGCACAGGTACATAATCTAACTGGGTACATAATAATAATCTAACTGGGTACATAATAATAATCTAACTGGGTACATAATCTACTCAGCTGGCCAGAACCACCTCTGGAGGGAGTCTATTCCACATTTTCACAGCTCTAAGGCCGCGTACACACGAGCAGACAGATTTGTTCAAGTCGGGCCGGCCGATTTGAACAAATCTGTCTGCTGGGGACATATTGTTTTGATCGTGTACACACGATCAAACCAAAATCCCCGCCGCCAGACGGCGCAGTGACGTGGCGGTGACGTTGACGCCGCCACGTCACCGCACCAGGAAGTAAAACACTTCCGCGCATGCGTCGAAACCATTCGGCGCGTGTGCGAGAAGACATGTCTGCTGGTTAGCGTACTAACCAGCAGACATGTCGGGCGGACGGGTTCCCAGCCGACAGATTTCAAAGCATGCTTTGAAATCTGTCGGGTGGCCAAATCCGTCAGCTCGCCCGTACACACGATCAAATCTGTCTGCTGGGACGGTCGGGCCGACCGTTTCCAGCAGATAGCTTTGATTGTGTGTACGCGGCCTTACTGTGAAGAAACCTTTCCGTATTTGCAGATGAAATCTCTTTTCCTTTTAGATATAGAGTGCCCCCTTGTCCTTTTTGTGTTGACCGTAAAGTGAATAACTCAACACCAAATTCCCTGTACGGACCCCTTATATATTTGTACATGTTGATCATATCCCCCCTTAATCTCCACTTCTCAAGAGTGAATAAATTCAGTTCCTCTAATCTTTCCTCATAGCTGAGCTCCTCCATGCCCTCCCCCCACAGTAAGAATCACTCCCAGGGTGCATATTTAACCCCTTGATGCCCCCTAGTGTTAACCCCTTCCCTGCCAGTCACATTTATACAGTAACCAGTGCATTTTTATAGCTCTGTTCGCTGTTTAAATGTGAATGGTCTTAAAAATGTGTTAAGTGTCCGATGTGTCTGCCGTAATATCGCAGTCGTGACAAAAATCGCAGATCGCCGCCATTACTAGTAAACTTTTTTAAAATGGGATATTTATTATAGCAAAAACTAAAAAATATTTTTTATATTTTCCTGCTCTAATTTTGTTAATAGCGCAAAAAAATAAAAACCGCAGAGGTGATCAAATACCACCAAAAGAAAGCTCTATTTGAGGGGAAAAGATGCCAATTTTGTTTGGGAGCCACGTCGCACATTCGCGCAATTGTCATTCAAAGCGTGACAGTTGCGAAAGCTGAAATTGCGTCTGGGCAGGAAGGGGGGTATATGTAAGCAAGTGGTTAATAGGAAAACCTTCCAAGATGGATTTCATAAGCAGTTTTATTTTATTTTTTTCCAGTCTTTTTAATGTGTGGCATGAGTAAACTTGTTATGTACCTTGTAACCGCCGGGTGACTCCTTTGTGGGGGGTGGAGGCGAGTTTTTGGGGCTGATAATTCTGTGTACATTTCCCAGAAGGCCGCGCTTCCTTTCATTTTCTACTGTACAGCTGGAACAAGGAGCCAGTGTATGAGTGTGAGGTAAAGTCCTCCTGACAAGAGGCATGTGTGAAAATGTTCCCAGTATTCTGCATCTGATTGTTCAATAGATCACAGTCCTGACTGCATGCCATTTAGTTTGCTGTATCAAATAAATATTGCCATGCTTTTTTCCTTTTTTATAATATCATAAACTCTCAACATTTTGTAGCTTTATACCTTGAGCACAATAGAAATAAACCTTCCCCAGTAAAGTATTGTAATTCTTGTCCCGAAACTTGCTGTTTACAACTTTCAATTGGAGGTACATCACATTTTGGTGCTGAAAACTGAAAATTCAGGATGCACTTGGCAGGACACACACACACACACACACACACACACACACACACACACACACACACACACGCGTTAGGAGCCAGAAAACGCGCCCCGTCGCGCCAAGCTGATGCGCAGAAGCAAACTAATACATGAGTAGCGCCCGCATATGTACACGGTATTCAAACCAGATTTTAAAGGGTAAAAGTTTGTCGCCATTCCACGAGCGGACGCAATTTTGAAGCGTGACATGTTGGGTATCGATTTACTCGGCGTAACATTCTCTTTCACAATATAAAAAAAATTGGGCTAACTTTACTGTTTTTAATAAAAAAAAAGTGTATTTTTTATTCCCAAAAAAATTTCCCTTGCAAGGCCGCTGCGCAAATACGGTGTGACAGAAAGTATCGCAACGACCGCCATTTTATTCTATAGGGTGTTGGAATAATACATATATATATATATATATATATATATATATATATATATATATGTGTATATATATATATATGTGTATATATATGTATATGTGTATATATATGTATATGTGTGTGTGTGTGTATATATATGTACATACATACATACATACATACATACATACATACATACATACATACATACATACATACATACATACATACATACATACATACATACATATATACACACACAATGTATGTGTCTGTGTTATCTGGCACCAAGCCGAGCAGCAGATCCTTTTCAGGGATCTTCAAACTACAGCCCTCCAGCTGTTGTAAAACTACACGTCCCATGAAGCATTGCAGAACTCTGATATTCACAGACATGACGAGGCAGGATGGTAATTGTAGTTCCTAAGCAACTGAAGGGCCGTAGTTTGGGGATTTCTGCTTTTTAAAGGGGTTGTAAACCTTTGTGTTTTTTCATCTTCATGCATCCTATTAATGAAGGTGAAAAACACCTTGCAGTGTCCGCTCTCTCCGGCTTCCCGAATCTCTTCATTGGAGAGATTGATAGCAGCGCAGCTTCCAGAGTTCCCCTTTAATAAATAGGATCAGACTGGGATGCCTCTGCAGTCCTGTACGAGGTTTGAACACTGAGGTGTGATTTCACTTTCGGCTTGTGTGTGATTTCTTTAGAAAGTAATAAGACGTTGTCGTCTTGATGGCGTTCCAAAGTAAGCACATTAGTGTGGTGGGAGGAGCTTCAGGGAGCGCTGTCCTCTTTGTAGACCTCAATCTTCCCAGTAGAGGGGTTGGCTGCACTGTGGATAGGTGGCTTTCCTGTCTGCTTTATTGTCCGGTCACTGACACCTTTGGCGTCCGCCTCTCTCGTCAGCGGCAAACTCCATAATGTTTTACAAAGACTTCATCGAAAGAATCGCGCTCCACGCCAAAACAAACATTTGACAAGCAGGCAGCTTTATGTGCAGTTTATACATGCTATTTTGTTTTGATCATGAATCGGCAGGGGGGGGGGGGGGGGTTGCTAGGCGCAGATTATTCCTTTATTTTTTTATTCTTATTTTTTTATTCTTATTTTTTTTTTTTATTCTTATTTTTTTTTTTTATTCTTCATTTTTTTTTTTATTATATTTTTTTATTCTTATTTTTTTTTATTCTTATTTATTTAAAGTGACAAATTTTATATAAAAATTATATAAAACAATTGCATACACACACATGCCCGCTTATCCAAATAGGTCTACAATGTGATTGTCCATTAATCACTTAAACCCCCAAATATTATTTATTATTATAATTGTATTTTATTATATATATATATATATATATATATATATATATATATATATATAATCTATATCCTTTTTAAGACACTGTTGTGTATCACTGTATTTGCTTCTACTACATCTACACAGATTTATTTTGGTGTCTATTTAGTGCCGTCATTCTCATGATTGTCGTTTTGCCTAAATCTACAGCAGCGGATCACATTTCTTGTCATTGGAGAATGAATACCATCCTGGTTTAGAAAGGGATGCACTAAAGTGGAACCGACATTGTTTTAGATACGTATGTGTTGAAGACCTTCACATTCATTCCACATCTTTAAGAGGAAGTAAACTATGATGGGTTTTGCTTCCTCTTTTGCTGCCTACAAAGCCTGCCAATTAAAAGCATAATGGGCTAGTATGCATTGCATACTAGCCCATTATGTGACACTTAACTGCAAACGGATCCAGCGCTGTCCCCTGTGCAGCCTGCGTCCATCTTCCTTCCGGGGGCCGGGGACTCCGGCTCTGTGATTTCCCAGTGCTGCTTGAGCCGCCGGTAACAGCACAGGTTAACGACGTGCCATTGGCACATGCCGATACAAGGGATATCTCCTAAATCGCACAGGTTTGGGAGATATCCGGGGTAGCTACAGATAAGCTTTAGTATAGGCTTGCCTGTAGCAGAAAGTGGTATGTGAGGGTTTACAATCACTTTTAGGCCTCATGCACACTGGATGTTTTTACAGCAACGTCAGTTTTTGGCTTTAGACATTTTTTTGTTTCTAGCCACTTGAGACCCGCGCTGTAGTCGAAAGACGTCCACAGCGCGGCTCTCAACTGGCGGGTGGACGTCTCTTTATATGCATTCCCTGCACGCGCCGCGGGGAAAAACTGCCCGGCTCATCGCTGAGGAGCCGATGCGTGTGCCTGGCGGCCGCGATGTCCTCCAGGTACCTGCGATTGGCAGGGACGTGGATCTGTGTGTGTAAGCCACTTCAAAGCCACTGGCGTTTTTTATAACTTTTTTTTTTTTTTTAACGTCCGGTGTGCATGAGGATGAGGCCTTAGGCTGAGCAACCAACCAGACCCTAAATACACATATGAAATGCATTGAAGGAATTTCAATTTATTTCTGGCCATCCTGTCCTGAGATTTACACACCACTGCCACACAACAGCTAGGTTGTGGGCCAACAACTTCTCTTTTTTTTTTTTTCCTGTTGCAGTTAAAGCCTATTTCTGGGAAATATCCCAAGCAATGGGGCTGTATCTGCACTGCAATCTGTCCCGTGGGACTGACTGGGTGACTTGCATTGCCAACCAAGCAGGAAGTGGAGACTGCTTATGTAATATACAGTATATGTCTTTTCCCCTATGTTCATATATTACTATACAACGAAGCAGGGTTGTTAAAAATAAGCGTGGTTTCCCTTTTTGATAAGATTTGCGCTGCGTCCTTCGGTATTGATTGGCAGGCGCGGTAGACGAGGAGGTGGTAGATTGCTCTCAGCAGGGCTCCCTGTGTTTCCCATGTCTGCCAGGCTTTGATCTATTCACACGGCCTCCCCTGCCGGAGGAGAATGGAGGTGATGCTGCTTCTCTGGGATGGAGCTTGCAGATTCCTTTATGTATTAGGTGCTTACATCACAAAGGATAATTACTGGGAGGAGGGCGAGGAGAGGAGGAGGAGGGGGGGGGGGGGGCGCTTGGTTGGAATGTTTACCGGGTCACAGAGGTAGAAAACCTTTTGAAATTCCAGAGCAGGAGAAGGAAAAGATCTCTGTATTCCCTTCATCTCCTCTTTGTATCTTCTGTACAGCATGCTGGTCTGTCCTTGATATCGTCCATTGATGTCTCTGCTGGCCTTCCTGAAAGCAGCCTACCGGTCTCGTTTTGAGCTGCATTATTTTTTTTATTTTTTTTACGATTTCAGGTCTATTATCACCTTCTTTATATTTGCCATCAACCCCTACACACTAGATAACATCACGTCCGTCAAGGTTTTTTTTATTTTTGGCTCTTTTTTTCTTATAGCGACCACAATTTTTGATCGGAAGATATGCCAAAGGGCTCTTCCCATTCTTTTTTTTGAGCATGCACAGATACTTAAAGTTTTGGGACATCCATGACGGCAAGCCTTTGTGCATACACAGTAAACCCCCGCAGGGCAGAATTCGGGGGGAGGAAGATTGGCACAAACGTCCTTCTCCCCTCACCTAGGATCTGTGAGTGGAACGTGTAGATCAGGGGTCTCCAAACTGCGGCCTGAGGGCCAGATGTGGCCCTTTACTAGCCTTTATCCGTCTCTTGGGGTACTATTCCTCCCACTGACGCCAACAAGGGGGCACTATTTCTCCCACTGATACCAATGATGGGATACTATTCCTCCTAATAGCGGCACTACTCCTCATGAGACCAACCTTGAGGCCATATTTATTGTCACCGATGCTGGGCCCCTCCCCTCTTCTGCCCATTTACAGAAGCCTTTGTATTTTGTAAATGTGTTCCAAGGCTTCTGTGATTGGGCAGGAGGTTGTTTGGGGGGGTGGGGGTGGGCATAGCTGCATTGCCTCTTTTGTTCAAGATGCAGAGCTCAGAAGCGTCAGTGTCTCTCCCGAAACAACAAAGGTGGCTGTCTTCTGGGAGTATTAGAAGGTCAGATGTAAATAACAGAGAATAAGCCCAGGAGGTGTCATGCACCTCGCTAGACTTGGAAGAGTTCCAGCCTGGGGAATTACATTTTTTAAGTCCGTAGCTACAAATACTGTAGCTGCTAATATAAGTACACTTTTACCTGTTCGGTAAGGTTACACTATTATGGATCCTCTGAGTTCTTACAAATGTCCATTTCTGATTGGTCCACTAAGCAGATGCCCGGAATCCAGCGTCTTGCAAAGGGCATTTTTCAGAAGGGTTTGCCTGGGTACATTGTTCACACATTTCTTACTGCCCTTTCGCTTGAAGACTGGAACCGTGATACAGACAGTTTAAATGATTAAAAAGGCAAATATCAACATGTAAAATGTCTTCTCTTCACAGATGTTCCTGAAAACGGTACAGCCTGTCAGTGCGGCTTCACATGTAGCTTCTTGCTGGTGGCTGGAACAAAAGACTGCAGCCCAAACATGAAATTAAAATAAATTGCTCAAGACAAACACCCAATAGAGGGGATAAACTAAAGCAGTTTAATGTGGATTTCCATCCCTCCCCCTCCCCCACAGCACCCGTGACTGAATTTTATTTTTTTGGATGATTTAAGAATAATTAAAAATGCACAGCTACTAATTATTTACTAACCCTGTAATTATTTGCTGCTTGCCTGTGTACATGGCTTGAAAAACTATCGCAATCATTGTGTTTTGGAAACATCACTTAGCTGTGAATTTCTGGCGCAATGCGAGATTTATTTCAGCCGCCACCCCCACGGTAATTGAATTTTTTTTTCCTGTTTTATGTATTTTTGGAACCAAGTGCCCAGCTTTCTCACCGTTTTAGCAAAAAAAATAAAAACTTGAGCGGTACGATCCTGTTACTTTGGGTCTAGGTTAGTATAAAAAGTTATGTTGACTTCCCGTTTTTGGAACGATCTTGGAAATCTTATATATATATATATATATATATATATATATATATATATATATATATATATATAGGCAATAGTGGGGCGCCAAAATTAGAATTTTTGGTACTTCACAGAGAATTTAGCATGCACTTGGCCAAAAACCGAAATTGACATATTTTTTTTTGCTTTTTATGAATATTAATTAAAAAGTTGAATAAAATACAATTATTAATTTTTAATGAATATAAATTTCTTGTCGGCCATTATTGGCACTTTCTTGAATTAAATCCCGCTTGCTGTATTTTTAGTGCAAACCGCACTGAAAATGCACCTCCCAATTGAAAGCGCAGCAGGAACGCATCAAAAATGCACCCGTGTTGCATTTTGTACGCATGTTTTTTAAGTCTTATGAGCTATGAAACGCACACCATAAGGTAAAATTGCAGCAAAATCAAGGCCGTTTTTGCCATGTCAAATCGGTGCGACGCTGCATCTGCAGCGCTGTACCAATTTTAAAAAGTCGGGACTGACAAACGGGAGTGAAACAGCTTCACTCCTGCAGCCCAGTGTGAACCTGGGCTTATTGCCGATAATTTTTGGTGGCTGAAATTTCAGTGCATGACTAATGGGCAAATCCTATTCTAATATTTGATCTGGGGTCCCAAATTTAAAGCGGTTGTAAACCCTTGTGGTTTTTGACCTTAATGCATCATTTCTTTTCTTAATTCTATACATTAAGGTCAAAAACCTTCTTCTATAGTGCAGCATCCCCCTTTTACTTGAACCCGGTCTTTCCAGCCCAGAATGGTAAAGCACAGCTAGGTTAAAAGCGCCCCGCTAGTGGTCGAAGTAAGGGTTAAATGCGTCCGAAAAGCACTGCCGCAGAAGCACTTTGCAGGCGGTTCAGCAGTGGTGCCAATTTCAGTGGGCAGGGGCGTTGGAGGACTGGTGTATACAGCGCTCCTCCACCGCCCCAAACATGCTGCTTGCAGGACTTTTTTAACGTCCTGCAAGGGCACCGCTCCAGTGTGAAAGCCCCCTTTTTTTTTTTTTAGCCCTTTAGTGCCTGAAAAACACCTCCAGTGTGAAAGGGGTCTAAATGGCTTTCAACTGGAATGTCCACCACAGTTAGTGGTTTGGTCATTGGAAAGTGAGCAACAGATGAAGATTTAGATGCCAAAGGGCTACAAAAGTGCTGAGTATATGACCCCGGTATTCCGACTACAGCTACGGCAATTTTCTGGCAATTTGAGCATTGCAATAAGCGCAGCGGAATCTCAAAAACTTCATGGAGTTAAAGTAGAACTATGGGCAAAACATGTTTTCATTTTTGGGTTATTATAACCCCTGTTTGGTTTTATTTTTCTTTTGCCAGCTGTGACCCTTGGGGGAGATTTTTCTTCACTTCCTGTCCCATAGCCAAAACTAAGTGAGAGGAAATCCCTGCAAATTAAGAAGATTCCTTGGGTATCCCTAGGCCACCAGAACTAGTGTCCCCATTGGAATGTTTCCCCTCTATTACTTTTCTGGTATTTGGTCCTGCTTGTAACGGCAAGTGCACGTTGGTCACATAATCGCACTGACCAATAAGAAACTCTCTAGTAATTAAGATGGAGAGGAGCACGTGTTTGGGGGCCAGCCTGGGTGACAACTATGACTCCTCCCATAGAAGCAGTGGAGGAACAGGAAGTGTTCTTTGCAAGACCACCATATGTACATAAAGAAAAACGAAAAACTGAATTATTCAAACAAATGCAGCTACTTCCTCTAAGGGAGATTAAAGGGGTTGTAAAGGTTCGTCTTTTTATTTTTTAAATTGGTTCCTTTAAGCTCGTACATTTACTTACCTTTTCCTTCCATTTCCCTTCTAAATGTTTTTTTTCTTTGTTTGAATTTCTCACTTCCTGTTTCTCCTCAGTAAGCTTTCCACCATCATCTGAGTGGTGGAAAGTCATTTAGAACAGCTTACTGAGGAGGAACAGGAAGTGAGAAATTAAGACAAAGCAAAGAAAAAAACATTTAGAAGGGAAATGGAAGGAAAAGGTAAGTGAACCAACAATGCACTAGCTTAAAGTAACCTATTTAGAAAATAAGACGAACCTTTACAACCCCTTTAAGGTTCAATATAAAACCCTTTTGTGTTTTGGATGTACATATGTTTTAATCAATTCAGACATCTAGTGAAAGTATTTTTTTTTATGAGCAGCTAAAAAGCGGCAACTCAGCAGGCGGAGTCAGATTTTTATGCTTCTTAGCAAGATGCGTCTCGAACTCCTTTTGAAAGGAGCATTTAGTGTGTTTTTATTGTTCCTCAGGTATTTGATAAGTGCTTTTTGAAGCTCTTCACCCCATTCCCCATCGAGTCATAATCTCAAATCACAATGGAAAAAGAGTGAATCGACTTCCTATTTTGCGTGGTTTCTTACCTTTTTAAAGTAGATGTTGAGTTTATTATACACATTTATACAATTGTGAGTCAAGGACAGAGCGTTGTCTAAGGAAGTGCCTGAACAAAGATGTTTGTGGTTTGATTACCAGGTGGTGGCTTTATTGAAAGCTGTGGGATTTATTTAAATTATTTTTATACTTTTTTTTTTTTTTTTAATTGGCGGTTGTATACCCACATTTTTATTTTACACCTGTAAGGCAAAAGCCATAATGAGCTAGTATGCACCACATACTAGCTCATTATGAAATACTTACCTTAAAACGAGGTGTAGAGAACTTACCTGGTCCATGCCGAGCGAAAGGTCATCTTGTTTCAGCGTGTCTTCCGGGTATCGCCGCTCCAGCGCTGTGATTGACTGGAGCGGCGATGTCGTCACTCCCGCGCATGCGCACGGGAGATTTCATTCCGACAAGGTCTGGCGGCTGCCGGCCCTTTAGCCGAGGATCCCCGCTGCAATCGGCGTCACATTACGAGGGGGATATCTCGTAAGCCTTATTATAGGCTTACCTGTAGGTAAAAGTGGTAGTATTATAGAGTATACTACCACTTTGAAATTTTATTTTTTTGCAAAATATATTTAAATGACCAGTCAGGCTCGGTTTTTTTTTTTTCCTTTATTTTTTTTATTTATTTTCTTCCAAAAAGAAAGAAAAAAGAGAGAAAAAAGATCTTTCTTTCTTTTCTCCTTTCTTTCTTTTCTCCTTTCTTTCTTTTCTCCTTTCTTTCTTTTCTCCTTTCTTTCTTTTCTCCTTTCTTTCTTTTCTCCTTTCTTTCTTTTCTCCTTTCTTTCTTTTCTCCTTTCCTTTCTTTTCTCCTTTCCTTTCTTTTCTCCTTTCCTTTCTTTTCTCCTTTCTTTTCTTTTCTCCTTTCTTTTCTTTTCTCCTTTCTTTTCTTTTCTTTTCTTTTCTCCTTTCTTTTCTTTTCTTTTCTTTTCTCCTTTCTTTTCTTTTCTTTTCTCCTTTCTTTTCTTTTCTTTTCTTTTCTCCTTTCTTTTCTTTTCTTTTCTCCTTTCTTTTCTTTTCTTTTCTCCTTTCTTTTCTTTTCTTTTCTCCTTTCTTTTCTTTTCTTTTCTCCTTTCTTTTCTTTTCTCCTTTCTTTCTTCGCAGTGCTTTAGAATATAAAGAGGGCCCTGCTCAGAAGAGCTTACAATCTAATAGGGTGGGACTAGCGCGATTCCAGTGCCGGTTCATGCGTCGCATAGCAGTCAGGTTAACACTGCCCTATTCGACCTATTGTGTGTATCAATAGAAAGCTAATAACACCCCCAGATCGGTTCGCAAATGGTGCAAAGCGTTCACACCCACGTGATCCACTTTTAGTGTGGACCAATAAAAGGGTCCTGCACCAAATTTGCATTGCGCAGACATCGCATGTGATCTGCGCAAGCAGTGTGGTGCGCATCACAAGCGATGTCCAACGACGCACTGGTACGTGCCACAATAGATAAGACTCTATCAAACATATAAAGAAGTGTATGCCTAGAACCCTGTACTATACGTTTTTTATCATAGCAACCATAGTTTTCGCTTAAAACGGAGGATAGGGGCAAATGGAGGGGTGCGGTCTCCCCAAATCTGAACTCTGTAATCTAAAAAAAGTAGGCGAGAGGCACATCCCCTTACACTCAGGGCATTAATCAATCACTTGGTTGGCCAGGAGTGGCGTTTATAGCTTTACAGAATGTCCGCGTCCATTGTGACAGGTCTACTTTTAAATGTATATGCAAATTGTAGCAAACTATTTAAATTGCATCAAGCTTGCTTTGTTCCCCCTTCTCTCTGCTGTCGGCTTTTGTCATGTCACTTGTGCTGTTTCTTGTGTCGGGGGACGTTCCGTTACAGCAGGAGGGGTGTGTTTTATAGCTGCCTATTAACTACATTACAAGCGGCTCATTTTCATATTGCATGGTTCTGCTGCTTAGATGAGAGGCTTGTGTCGGCTTTAATTTCTGTTACCTGAACTTTCCTCTCTCATTAATAACAACGCACAGCCAAAGCCTGGTGATTTGTTAGATTTAAGATGCTTGGCATGCATTGCACTTTTTTTTCCACCTGTATCCTATAGGGCCAATAAATGTAACACCCATGTGGAGTCCTATTTAATAGATTAAAATATTATTTAGAAATAAAGCATGAAAAAGCAAAGTTAACCTTTTTTTAAATATTTGCATATAGAAACAAATGCATACGCTACTCTTCAAACAATATTACTTTTTTGGTGGCCACACATGCAAGAATTGGCGGCGAAGCTCTGATCAAACTTAAAAATAAAGTTGGCTCCTACAATATTTTTATTTTATTTTTGTGCTGAAAGTGTCCATGCTTTGGAGGATGTTCCTCATTTCCTGTCTCTGTGACCACCAAGACAACAGTTAAAGAGAAATATTTCTTCAAGAAGATGCATAAAAAACAATGTTAGACCGGGGAAGGTTTAGATTTGTGTTACCATGCCCATTGGGTGGGATAACCACTCCCTTCCTTTCTTAGTGATAAAAGCACAAACGGTAATGCCAAAAAAAAAACAAACGCAGACAAAATCTATTTCTAGCCAAATTGTATTTTGTTTTGAAGTGAAAGGTTACTGCATAGTTATGTAAGGGAAGGGTTAGTCCAAAGATATGGAAAGGTTAGTGCTCTGATAGAGCTGGGATAGAGTAGTCTTAGGATAGGGCTGGGATGGTTTAGTGCAGAGGGGAAGAGTAGGGAACGGGTATTCTTGGGGCGGAGCGGGCAAGGGTTATTCTTGGGGCGGAGCGGGCAAGGGTTATTCTTGGGGCGGAGCGGGCAAGGGTTATTCTTGGGGCGGAGCGGGCAAGGGTTATTCTTGGGGCGGAGCGGGCAAGGGTTATTCTTGGGGCGGAGCGGGCAAGGGTTATTCTTGGGGCGGAGCGGGCAAGGGTTATTCTTGGGGCGGGCAAGGGTTATTCTTGGGGCGGAGCGGGCAAGGGTTATTCTTGGGGCGGAGCGGGCAAGGGTTATTCTTGGGGCGGAGCGGGCAAGGGTTATTCTTGGAGCGGGCAAGGGTTATTCTTGGAGCGGGCAAGGGTTATTCTTGGAGCGGGCAAGGGTTATTCTTGGGGCGGGCAAGGGTTATTCTTGGGGCGGGCAAGGGTTAGCCTTGGAGCGGGCAGGGGTGAGTCTCGGGGCGGGGGGCAGAGCAGGCAGGGGTGAGTGCCAGGAATAGCTGGGTTATTTTAATGCTAGGGCAGAGCAGGGACATTTTTGTTGCCCTCTATGCCCCAATTAGGACAGATTGCCCTTCCTGTCTGGACAGGAAATGATGGGACATTTCTCCAACAGGCATGTAGACAAAAACACATTTTTAGGCAGGGTAAAGGTTAGAACTTCAAACAGTTTTGCTTGCGGTCTGTGCCTTCCTATTTGAATGACTCATTGCATTCCCCATTTATTGTATGAGGAAAGGGAAATCTCTCCGGTGGGGCCACAGGCAGAAATAAACATCTCACACAAGTTGTAACTCTTCTCTCTTATATCTATATCTAGGTTTTATAAACGCAAGTCCAGCTCCTACACTTTGGACCAGCGGAGCTGCTGCCTCCCCGGTGAGATCCTCCTGGGGGTCCTGTGGTGACCATGTTCACTCCCTGGATCTATGGAGGGGCAGTGTTGTCATTCTAGGACTACAGTACAACTCGGCTGCATAACATGGGGTGGGGGATCTGTAGTCCATGACGTGAACTGGGCAGGACTGAAATCCTTGTTTGAGATAACGGTGCCAAAATTCCACAAAATAGTTCTTCTCTATAGAGAGGAATTCCTTGCACAGTGCTGCATGTGGGCTCCGGTGTGCATACAAGGGACACGTATTCCAGACAAATCACACAAAATTGTAAAACATGTTCTGACAAATTCTGCAGCCGACTCCTCGCTCCCAGGAGAAAAGAGCTGAATGGAAACCATATGAACAGGTAATCGTCATGTAAACTGAGATGCAGAAATGCTTTTTGGTGTCCCGGCCTAGTGCAGCCTTGTGGGGGGACTCCCTGTATATCTCCACCTTTCTGAAGGGTTTCATCATTACTGTTTAAGGGGGAAATAAATGTAATATCTAGCAGCTGTTGTGGCTTCATGAGTATTCTTTAGGCTTTTTTTCTCTTTTTATTCTTACTTGTCGATCCTGCCAGGAACACGCTTCCTTTGCAATGTGGGCAGTATAGGTAATTCCACCCAGTACACCGTTGTGGACTACAGAACACCTCTCCCCCATGTTATGGAGATGAGGAGAGAGGGAAGTCCTAACGCACCTCCTGTCCTAATGTGACCACGCTCACTCCTATATCTGTGGGGGGTGGTGGTGTTGTCACCAAAGAACAGGAAGTGTTAAGATTTCAGAACACCCCCCCTCTTTCCTTATCTCTTAACATGGGGGAGGTGGTCTGTAGTTCACAAAGGTGAACTGGGCAGGGTTCACAATGGTTACACTATGACAGCACAGGAAGTTATGAGCCTACTGGATTTCTGTCAGGATCACCAGGTTATTTTCTGTACTTGCAGCTTTTTGAAAGAGACAAAACATGGGGAAATATGCATGTACTGCAGAGATGTACAGATTTATTATTTTTATTGCCTGAACATACAGATTACTTGAGTTTGTGTGTTTACTAAAGGCGATCTCCTGTCTTGTGTGTGTGTGCGATAGGTTTCTTTTTTTATTGCTTCCTTTGTCTATATTGTGCATTTCCCTGTCAATCTTTATTTGCTGTCCCTTTGTCACCATTCACACTGGCAGAAAGTGGAGGGAAAAGTCATAAAAAATCGTTTTTGGAAAGGGTCAGGGACTTTTTTTTTCCTGCAAAAAGCAGCGTTTTGCATGTAATAGAATTCAATTGACCCACATCCAAAATGCAAGTACCGCAATTTGCGTATTTTTTTTTTTTTTAACCTGTTTATAGCTGGTTGTTAAAGGAAATGTAAAAAAAAAAATTGCTGGCAAAAAAAAGCAAACCACAGTAAAAACGCACGTCAAACGCAGCAAAAACGCTCAAAAGCAACATGCATAGGTGTGACTCAAGCCTTACAATGGCTCTTCACGGCAGACAAGGAGACAACCCAGGGCCGGATTACTTTTTGTTGCCTTCCTGTAATGCTCCAACCACAGCAAAATTCCTTTGCCCAATCTAAATCAACCCTTGGCATTTGGCATGTTTTAATTTTTACAAAAGCAGCATGTTGGCATGCACAGGGACTATTGGATTTTGGTTGCCATTGACCTGAGCCTGCATTGAGCAATGGAGTGGCTTTTGGTTTGACGATCCCAAATCATTGATGGCCACCAGACTCCTGCTGGCCATCAGCTTGCAGGGGCTCATCCATGTGTAGGGCTAAAGTAAAGTGTTTGGTGGTGGTCTTCATTTTTTTGGTGGTGGGGGGGGGGGTGAAACCTTATGATTTTTTTTTTTTTTTGGATTTTTTTTTTTTTTTTTTTTTACCATCTAAGAGTCGTTGCAGAAATCCGTTGATGGCAATGGCTGCAATTAATTTTGGCATGCAGCAATTGCAGACGCCCTTCCTGTGTTGAGATAAATCAGATATAAAGACTGGAGGCGAGTGCTGTCTTGCACCATTTTTGAGCACTGAGTGAAAGAAACTCCTTACACTGCAGAAATGGATATAGAGTCATTACAGGATTTCTTCTACAAAATCCTAAATCTATTTTAGACCCCGAGACTTTTATAGAGGTGCTCTTGTCATTTTAAAAGTATAATGGATCTGACATACATTATTGATTTGCTATCTATCCTGTTGGTTTATTCAACCAAATATTAATTTATTAAGAAATAAAACCCTTAAATACTTAGTTCCAGCAGTCCAATGCCGCAAGGTCTCCCTTTGGCACCTTTTTCCCTGGCTTCTTCTGTGTGTCAGTATTCAGCTGTCTTGATTGGCTGGCATGGGATGATGTTGCTCCCACGCATGCTCAGCGGTGCAGTCATCTCAGCTCACATGCAGTGTATTGGAATTCACAGCTTGGTACACATTCTACAGGGGATTGCAAACCAGCAAGTAAGTGGTATTTCATTCTAGAAGATACCTGTATCTTCTGCAATAAAGAGCCTGCCTGGTCATTTATTTTTTTACTTTTGGTTGCACTTTTTAAAATTTGTCAAATTTGTGTGCATGTTTTATTTTTTTACATTGCACTACACATAAATGGTTACTACAGTGTGTGTGTGTGTGTGTGTGTGTGTTATGTGTGTGTATTACATATATATATATATATATATATATATATATATATATATATATATATATATATACACACACACACAATAAAAAACACGCACCCTAACTTTCAGAGGTAAGTTTTAGAAAAAAAAAAGTGAGTGTAATAAGCCAATAAATACTGTGTGTGTGTGTGTGTGTGTGATATATATATATAGATATATCATATATATAGATATATCATATATCATATATATAGATATATAGATATATAGATATATATATATATATCTATATATATCTATATATATCTCTATATATATATAATCTCTCTCTCTCTCTCTCTCTATATATATATATATATATATATATCTCTCTATATATATATATATGATATCTCTATATCACACACACGCGCGCGCGCGCACACACACACACTGTATTTATTGGCTTATTACACTCACTTTTTTTTTCTTCTAAAACTTACCTCTGAAAGTTAGGGTGCGTGTTTTTTATTGTGTGTGTATATATGTGTATGTATATATATATATATATATATATACCTCTTTGTACATTTTAATGCAATTTTTATACAATATATCTTTTGTACTTCATAAAATCGGCACTTGGTTGCTTTTTACTAAATCACAAATTTGTGTTTTTTTTTTTTTTATTCTGCACCATTTCTGCAATAGTTACAAAGATGCAATAGAAAGTGTGTGCATTTATAATATATACATTCTGAGCATCTCTTTCTAAATGGCTATGAAGGTGTAATGTAAAAAGGGCAAAAACATGCAAATTGGATTTGGATGCACAGTTTAGTGTTTCCTTTTTTCTCTTTTTTTTTTCTTTTCATGATACATTTTAAGTTTTTCTAAACAGTGATGGGTTAGACGTGAGCATTTGTACTGAATGCCACATTTATTATATTAACCCTATGGTATTTGTAACCTGCAAATACACAGTCATGTATATTATTCGAATAAAAAAATCTCTAGAAAAAAAATATATATATATTTTTTTTTTTTATTAAACGTTCTCACATTTTCTATCTCGCTTAACATGCAATATTACATTAATATATGTCAGCTTGGCTTATATAACTCAAGTAATACTTTAAATATGATATGACAGCATAATGAATGGTAAACGCTGCACAGCTATAAATTGAGGCGACCCATGAAGAGTTATCATCATGCGGAAGATCAGTAAATTCTTGGTTGCCATAGATCTGGTTGAAATATGAAGATCTGGAATGATATATTATATATTCTGCTTTTCAGAGTAGATTAAATGATTTATATTGGAATGCTGTATTCCTTTGATGTTCTGCATATACTTCTTCTTTTCGGATACAGTAATTGCTGGTAACGTAGGGTGGGCCCCACCTTTTTTTGAGGATTTATAGCAATCATGTGACTTGTTTCAAGCATTGCTTTGTGTTTCTGCTAGTTGTGAAATGGGTGTGGAATGATAAAGCAGTAGACTATGAAATATTTGAAGGTCTGTAGACGTTGACATGTACTTTGAGTAGGACCTCGTCATATAGATTTGAAAGCTGTTCCCTCTTCCCCCCCTCATATATTTTCTCTATTTCTCTCCCGTTTTACTCGCTCTACTGCTACAGGAACCTCCTATTCCTAGAACAAGTGTGATGTTTCCAGGAGCCCATGATTGGTAGAGTCGTATACATTCCAACCAACCACAACAACCATCGTTGCCCTGTAGTCCATCTCTTTCTGATTCCCCGTCTCGGTTAGCGGAAAGTGTGTGATGAAATACCTTGTTAAACAAGGGAGGCAAGAGGGGAGTGGGGAGTAGTGGGACATGGCACCACTCTGAGTGTCGTGGTTATCTATTCAGCTGCTAAGCATCTAGGAATAGGGGCCATAGAGTTGATCCTGTACTTGAATATTACCTTGACCCATTACTTGGCACATGCAGGCGTACTAGTTGAGCTCCCCCACTACTACTACTAATTGAGCTCCCCTACTCCCCAATGTATTATACACACTTTTCTTTGCTTACCCACTTCTCCATTTTGGCCGTGTGGAGTGAGGAAAGAATACCCGGTATAAGCTCCAAACTAACTTGTTGGAGCTTGCAGAGGTCTGAGGAGTCACTTCCTGCTTCCATGAGAGTGCTGGACCAATCGCCAAGCACTAACTGTCATTTAGTTGAAGGAAAGGGAGTCACGTGACTTGCCATACCTGGAAGTACTGGTTATTTCTCCCCTGGCAGCCAAATGAAAGAAAATGTGAGTAGGACGTTCCTCCAGGAGGTCCTGGAGGAAGGAAGTTTTAAATATACCTTAAGGAAACACCTTTTTGGTTTTGGATAGGATAGAGGGATTAGAACACCCTTTCTGGCCTGTAAAATAGCCCCAAATTTGGGGTTATTGCTAGAACCGGAATAGAAAGTAAATCTTCCCATTGGTACACTAGTTCTGGTGGCAACCAGAAAGGAGGGTTTTCCTTTCATTTCTTGTTGTGGCTATGAAACCAAAAGTGGAGGGAAATCTCGCCAGATGGCAAAAATGACACTGACCATGGTTATAACCCTCCTTTTACTCCAAGATGAGTGACCAGAGGAAAAGATGCAGCCTAAACCGTCTTGATATAGTCCGTGTATGGCCTCAGCTGGCACTGCTAAGGCCATGCTCCCAGACATATTTCACACTGCCCATCGGGGCTTGGTCACACTTGGTGACCTCTGTGACAAAGCCTGGGTGGGTGGGGCAAAACACGTCAGGGGTGTGGCCGGAGCAGCACCAGCTGAAGCCATACACCATGACTATATCAGGTTGATTTTGAATGGTGACTTTTCCTCGATTCACCCACACTTCTAAACTGGTGCATTTGGACGCTGGTGTACCGTCATACTCCGCTCCCCATCACAGACTGCTCCCGAAGTGCTGTGGCGGCCAACTGCGCACGCGCGATGCGTTCCAATGCATTTACGACACTGCACACCAGCGAAACCTCGTTCGGCATCCAGGCTCTTTCCTTAACATCCCTGAGAATGTTAAAAAAAAAAGCCAGGAGGCTGAGCGAGCGGAGCGAGCCGTCCGAGCGAAGCGAGGACGTGAGGCCGACTGGCCACTTTCCCCTAAGTCCACGTCGCTCTGAATGACGGCTTCGCTGGTGTGCAGTGTCGTAAATGCATTGGAACGCATCGCGCATGCGCAGTTGGCTGCCGCAGCACTTCCGGAGCAGTCTGTGATGGGGGAGCCGAATATGACGCGTCACCGGCTCCCATGTCCTGAGTACTGGCAGGAAGATCCTGAAACCTCCAGCTTGGGGGAGTGCTACAAGCCTTTTGTGACTACATGGAAAATAAGTTTTGCCTTTTTTTTTTCTTTTCTTTTCGCCTTTAAGTGACTTTAAGTGACTCTTGCGTTATCCTGTCCTTGAGCATTTACTGTATATACTCGAGTATAAGCCGACCTTTTCAGCACTTCTTTTTTTTTTTTTTTGTGTGCTGAAAAAGCCCCCCTGGCTTATACTGGAGTCTCCCGCTTTGTCATGCAGTCAGTCGGTCGGGGCGTCCAGTGTAACAAAGCTCCTCCTCGTCTTCCTCCTCGTCCATGATAGACGGAACACTGAATCACTGCTGGGAAGCAGAATCAGTGTTCCGTCTATCGAGGAGGAGGCGGGGCTTTGTTACACTGGACGGCAGTTAAGACTGCACAACACAGCGGGGGATCAAGTACATGAGGCATGCAAATGGGCATAGTAAGGCTGCAGATTGGCATTGTTGACCCTCTTTTCCACTTACAGTAGCTGCTGCATTTCCCACCCTAGGCTTATACTCGAGTCAATACGTTTCCCCAGTTTGTGGTAAAATTAGGTGCCTCTGCTTATATTCGGGTCGGCTTATACTCGAGTATATACGAGAATTATAGTGAATAATATTAAAACCTGTATCCTACAGGGCAAACAATCATCAAGTCTTTTTATTATAAAGAGGTTAACATTTTTACTGGATTATCTGATGGTTAACGTAAAAAAAAAACTCCCTTTAAAATCTTTTGTCGGCTAACGATACTTGGAGCTTTTGTGTGCAGATATATTTACCAAAAGAAAAGGCAATTCCCTTGCATGATGAAAGAGTTTCAGAAAAAAACATGGCAATGTATTTCTTCTTTTTTCCTGTCTCCTTTTTTGTGCGCTTAGCCCAGAGCCCAAATAGTCTGGGACTTGACTGTCTTTTATGTCCTACAGAGGAAGACAGGAAGAGCATGGTGACTTTTTTAACGGAGTTGTCTTCAGAGAACAATGTAGAATGGTAAGTTTGTGAAAACATTGAGTCACAAAGCAGAACCAATACCCAGAGTCGGCCGGAGGGAATAATCTGGATATTGTCCGTCTGTTTCCTCCCCGTCCCGCTTGTGTTCCTCATTACAGATCAATTAATGCATCTACTTTTAGTATGGTGGTGTCTACTTGGGACAAAGTGCTGTGCTGTCATAGTTGGTCCCTTGTGGCGCACCACTGTGCCTGTCTGATAAAATTCCCTCTGCTTTGGATATTTTAATTTTTTTTTGTATTATAGCAGAATTATATTGTAAGCTTAAACTGCCCAAAGAAATGTCATCCCCTAAGTAAGAAGTGCAAAAGGTACAGACAGCTGAGAAATATTCTTCCCATCCGGAATTTGTGAGTTGTTTTGCTGGTGTTGGCTATAGGATCTCAACTCATCTTGAATGGCACTTCCCCAACCCACTTTTGGTGTAGTTCCAATGATTGATACTTCAGCCTTTGAAAACGTGACCAGCACTGGTGAGAAGTAGTAATGAGGGGAAAAGACAAACCTAATACAGGGTACACAATGGGGTCAAAATAACAAACTTAATACAGGGTAGGCAAGAGTGAACATTTTAAGAGTTGAGCTAACTATGCCCCACTCTATTTTTTCCCATTTCCTGCTGGTTGGGCTTAAAGTAGAACTATAGGCAAAGTCATTTCGGATAGAGTGAGGGAGGGTCATTACCCCTGTCAGTTTTATTTTTTGCCATTAGTGTCCCATTGTGGAGATTTCTCTTCACTTCCTGTCCCAGAACAAAAGAGGAAGTGAGAGGGAATCCCTTTGAGACTCCCAGGTCACCAGAACTAGTGTCCCCATTTGAAGATTTCCCCTCTTTTCCCCCATTACTTCCCAAATTTTGGATTTTCTTTTGCCTACAATGATAATGGTAAATGGAACAGAGGATGAATCTCCCAACTCCCTTTGGACAAAAAATCCACGGAAAAGTTTGTTTGAAGTCCGACCGTGTGTATGAGGCTTAAAGGCCTAGGTGTCCAGCTTTCTGATTTTTGCTGCTTTGGTATCGGGAGATTTAATTCCTAGGTGTCACTTGGGGGAGAGAGAAGACAAATGGCCATTTTTTTTTTTTAACGTTTGAAATAACTGTTATTTCTTAACAAGCCCTTTTCACCTCTGGTCAGTTTTATGTGGCCAGAGTCAGGGTATTGACCATGTGATCTTTGCCAAAGGGACTTGGAGTCCTGCCATTTAGAGGGAGCAGAACTTAGGCTGGACTCTGATCCTCCATGTTGGCAATGGCACTGATCATCGCTCGACACATTTTAAGGAGTAATGAAGAATGATGGCATTTCCATTCTCTTTAGATTTCCCTCTATCGAAAGGTTGCTAGTGTAATAAGTTAAGCGTGTGTGTGTGCGTGTATATGTGTGTGTTGTATGTGTGTGTGTGTGTGTGTATATATATAATATGTGTGTGTGTGTGTGTGTGTGTGTGTGTATATATGTATGTATATGTGTATGTGTGTGTATATATATATTATATATATATATATATATATATATATATATATATATATATATATATATATATATATATATATATATATATATATATATATATATATATATATATATATATATATATATATATATATATATATATATATATATAGTACAGACCAAGATTTTTCTTTATTTTCATGACTATGAAAATTGTAGATTCACACTGAAGGCATCAAAACTATGAATTAACACATGTGGAATTATATACATAACAAAAAAGTGTGAAACAACTGAAAATATGTCATATTCTAGGTTCTTCAAAGTAGCCACCTTTTGCTTTGATTACTGCTTTGCACACTCTTGGCATTCTCTTGATGAGCTTCAAGAGGTAGTCACCTGAAATGGTCTTCCAACAGTCTTGAAGGTGTTCCCTGAGATGCTTGGCACTTGTTGGCCCTTTTGCCTTCACTCTGCGGTCCAGCTCACCCCAAACCATCTCGATTGGGTTCAGGTCCGGTGAGACTGTGGAGGCCAGGTCATCTGGCGCAGCACCCCATCACTCACCTTCTTGGTCAAATAGCCCTTACACAGCCTGGAGGTCTGTTTGGGGTCATTGTCCTGTTGAAAAATAAATGATGGTCCAACTAAACGTAAACCGGATGGAATAGCATGCCGCTGCAAGATGCTGTGGTAGCCATGCTGGTTCATTATGCCTTCAATTTAGAATAAATCCCCAACAGTGTGACCAGCAAAGCACCCCCACACCATCACACCTTCTCCTCCATGCTTCACAGTGGGAATTAGGCATGTAGAGTCCATCCGTTCACCTTTTCTGCGTCGCACAAAGACACGATGGTTGGAACCAAAGATCTCAAGTTTGGACTCTTCAGACCAAAGCACAGATTTCCACTGGTCTAATGTCCATTCCTTGTGTTCTTTAGCCCAAACAAGTCTCTTCTGCTTGTTGCATTTCTTTAGCAGTGGTTTCCTAGCAGATATTCTACCATGAAGGCCTGATTCACACAGTCTCCTCTTAACAGTTGTTCTAGAGATGTGTCTGCTGCAAAAGGTGGCTACTTTGAAGAACCTAGAATATGACATATATTTTCAGTTGTTTCACACTTTTTTGTTATGTATATAATTCCACATGTGTTAATTCATAGTTTTAATGCCTCCAGTGTGACTCTACAATTTTCATAGTCATGAAAATAAAGAAAACTCTTGGAATGAGAAGGTGTGTCCAAACTTTTGGTCTGTACTGTGTGTGTGTGTGTGTGTATGCGTGTGTGTGTGTGTGTGTGTGTGTGTGTGTGTGTGTGTGTATATATATATATATATATATATATATATATATATATATATATATATATATATATGTATATATATGTGTGTGTATGTGTATATGTATATGTGTGTGTGTGTGTGTGTGTGTGTGCATATATATATATATATATATATTCATTCTAGTATAGGGCCATCTTGAAGCAAATGGTTTATTAAAATGTTTTGGTAAAATTTGCTTGCTAAATATACTATCCTCTTCGAGGAAGGCGATATAGTAATGTATACATTTTCTAGTATTTAGTGTAGTTGGTGGTCTAGTAGTTCCCTCCTCCCCACCATGAGTAGGTAGGGCAGCGACGTATTTGTTGTCATCTCTTCTCTTGGATCTGTGCTGCTTCTGCTGCTACTGAAAGTTTTCCCGAGCCGAGCGGCCTCATAAATAATATACTATTGAAAAACACAGCGCTCACAGCCGCTCTCCTCCTTTTGTCGTGGTGTTATCCGTTAGAAGTTTATTCATGCCGTGTTTTACTGCTGTTTGGGCTTTGGCCAGAATGTGCGCTGGTTTCCTCTGCCCCGGGCCTCTCATCCCGTCTTCTCCGACCAATCGCAAGTCTCCACTGTGACAAGGCTTGTGTTTGAACTTCACTCGGGTACAATAGCTGTCCAGCGGCTTCACTTTGGGCCTTGCTGAGAACTGAATTCCTGACACTCTGGCCTTGTCTTTATGCGGAGATAGGGGGAAACGGAGGGGTTCTGGAAGAATAAGCCAGTGAAAGGGGCTTCTCTGTCATGTAAATGAAGGTCTGAGAGCAGTGTATGTTTTCCTGAGAATTGCGCTTTGACTAACGTGTAATGCTTTATCGCTGTTTGTGCAACAGTGTTTAGGAAGCGGGCCCACGGGGGATGGCTTGTGCAAATGTGTTTGTGTGGTTTTTTGTTTTTATTGTATAGACCCTGCAACTGATCCATAGCATTGGGTGAAGAGCTTTGAGGAACTTGCATGATTGCAAAGCTGGATACAGATTTACGATAAGGATTGCTCAATTAGAAAGCTTCTACCATCAGACTGTGGTTGTAACCCTCAGACATGAAATGTGTGTACTTGTCTCAATTAAGAGCACACATTTTTTTATTTTTTTTGTCTGCTGCTTTGTACCTCCGCTTGTCACTTCTTCTAACAAGTTTTCCTGACACCAAGAGAACAATTGTGACAGAGGAGGGACCTCAGCTGATTGACGGCCTTAGCTCTGTTCCTGTGTGCTGTGAAAGGGTGTGGCACTTTTCCTCCAATCCGCTCTCAGAGCTGTCACTGAGCTCTGCACGGTGTATGTTGGCTCTCCGCCCCCTTTTTCTATACCCTCAGACAAACTTTATAAACTCTGGACTTTGAACAGATGACACAAAGACAGATAAACGGGTACAACTTACATAGGATTTGTTTCATCTTTGTGTACACATGACACCAGTCACTTCACTGGATATATGAGGATTTGCAACCACTTTAACCGATTGCCAGCCGCCGCCGCCTGTACGTATACGTCGACAGAATGGCATGGCTGCACAAAGCAACGTACCTGTACATTGCTTTGAAATTGCCGCAGTGTGGGCACGTGCCGGCATCCGCGAGCTCAGTGCCCACGGTACCTGCGGTCTTGATGTCTGCTGGTGTCCTGCTGCTCCGTGAAACGATCGCAGAATGGGGAACTGCCTATGTAAACAAGGCATTTCCCTGTTCTGCCAAGGGACAGGACACTGATCTACTTCTCCCTGTCATCGGGAGCAGTGATCACTGTTGTCTCTTGTAGCCCAGCCCCCTCACAGTTAGAATCGCTCCCAAGGCCACACTTTTAACCCCTTCCCTGCCTGTGTAATTTACAGTTATCGGTGCATTTTTATAGCACTGATCGCTGTATAAATGACAATGGTCCCAAAATTGCGTCAAGTGTCCGATGTGTCCACTAGAATGTCGCAGTCGCAATAAAAATTACAGTTTGCTGCCATTACTAGTAGAGCATCAATTTTGTTTGGGTGCAACGTTGTATGACCGCAATAGTCAAAGCGACGCAGTGCTGAATCGCAAAAAAACGGCCCGGTTATTGGGCAGCCAAATCCTCCGAGGCTGAAGTGGTTAAAGAGACTGGCAAGCTGCAAAATATTTTTTTTTCTCTTTTGGGATTTAACCTATTGCCGACCGCCCGCCGTCATTTTACTGCGGGACGGTGGCACTGCTACGCAGGAGCACGTAGCTCTACGTCCTCCCTGTAGCAGCTAATAGGGCGCGCGTCCCCTGAGTCCCGCGCGCATGCCCGGCGGGTTCGATCGCCGCCGGGCACCCGCGATTGCTCGTTACAGAGCGGGGAACGGGAGGTATGTGTGTAAACACATACCTCTCGTTTCTGTCAGCGGGGGAAACGCTGATCTTCTGTCCATACAATGTATGGACAGAAGATCAGTGATTTCCCCTAGTGAGGCCACCCCACCCCCCCATACAGTTAGAACACACCAGGACCACACTTAACCCCTTCCCTGCCCCCTAGTGTTAACCCCTTCACTGCCAATGGCATTTTTATAGTAATACAATGCATTTTTATAGCATTGATCGCTATTAAAATGCCAATGGACCCAAAAATGTGTCAAAAGTGTCCGATGTGGCCGCAATAATATCGCAGTACCGAAAAAAAACGCTGATCGCCGTCATTACTAGTAAGAAATAATAATAAAAATGCCATAAAACGACCCCCTTTTTTGTAAACGCTATAAATTTTGCGCAAACCAATTAATAAACGCTAATTGCGATTTTTTTTTTTTTTTTTTTTTTTTTTTATTTCTTTTTTTTTAACGAAAAATATGTAGAAGAATACGTATCGGCCTAAACTGAGGAAAAAAAATGTTTTTTTATATCTTTTTTGGGTGTGTGTGTGTGTGTGTGTGTGTGTGTGTGTGTGCGCAAAGTACCCCGCCTGCCTGCTACCTCTAGGTAATGGCTTATAATGCCTAACCTCTCCTTGGCCTTTCATATAATAAGTGGTTGGGTGTAATTCAGTCCTTCTTGACTCCCAGGCTTTTTCTGTAAATCTCCTTTTTACAAACATGCTCTAGATAGTTGGGATTTTTGTCTGCGTTTTTATGGTATCCTCCATCTCTGCAGGTCTCTAATTCCCCTGTCAGACGGCAGGTGGGCTGCGAGTCTCAATACGCCGAGATGGTGACACCGGTAACCCCTGGCTAATGCTTTAATGACTGCTTATCTTGGTTCTGTGCTCTGTATCCTAGTGTGGCTTGCAGGGTGCCAAGCTGGATAGACATTGATATAGAGGAAGGATTTTCAGCCGCATTGGGTTGGTGGTTTTTATATACGTGCATTGCTACCTGCCAGATAATATACCTGTACTGTTGTGAAGATCTGGTTGTGGTTTGTATGTTATGAGTAGTTTCTTTATCACTTTGGACTCTGCGGCAGATGCATTTCAGTTTTGGGCTGCAGTCGCTTTACGCATGTACTGCAATGCAGAGGTATGTGTTTTGCAAACCACTCCTCCTATAATTTTGGGGCTCATTCACATGACTACACACTGTGACACAGTCCATAGATTTTCCTAAGTCAAAGTGGTTGTAAACCTCTGAAATAAAAGGAGAAAAAGTAAATCTCCCAAAATGAAAAATTAACAAAGCGTATCCTTCTATGGTATGTCCTTGCCTCTATCCAAAGCACTGAGTGTAATTTCTGTCTCCTCTCTTTCCTTCCTCTATCTGCATCAGTCTCTTGTGACAGTCTATGCCGATACAAGGTTATTCCGGGAGAAGGCCCTACCCCCTCAGCACAAACTGTAGGGCTGTGCATATTCGCCTGTGTGTGTGTCCTTTGCCTCCACTCAGGTCTCAGATTACACTCGGCTCTTTGCTGTGCAGGGTGTGACAAATCAGATCCCTGCCTTCTGAATCTCTTCAAAGCCCAGAATATACACAGCATTTCTGATCATCAGAAGAGAAAGTTCCAGATAAACGGGTACAACCTGTGTAGGAGTTGTCTCATCTTTGTGTATCGCTGGTTTTATGTAAAGGTTTACAACCACTTTAAGGCACATTTCTGCATTTGCAGTAGCTGGTCCATCCAAAATGAATGGACTGTAGTTCACCTCAACATGTGAAAAGTTGGGTCTTGCTATTTATTTATAACGGCATTTATATGACGCTAAAAATGTATGTATACTTCACATTCACATCAGTCACTGCCTTCAAGCCAGCCATACCTGGATAGAATTTAATTTGAAGACGGTCATTTTTTTAAAGTTGGTTCTCCAATGGGGGACTATTTAACGCCCAATCATTGTAGAAAGAAAATTTAAAGGCAAAGAATGGAACTTTAATTTATATATATATAATAGTTATTCAGCCTATTGGAGGCAATGGCAGAAGAGTACATATCGGCTTGAACTGAGAAAGTGTTTTTTTTTTGGGGGGGGGGGGATTTATTTTAAAGTTAAATATTGCCGTTATTTTTTTTTTTCAAAATTGTCAGTGTTTTTTTTTTTTGCGCAAAACATATAAACGACAGAGGTGATCAAATACCATCAAATAAAGCTCTATTTGTGGGGAAAAAAAGGACGTCGGTTTTGTTTGGGAGCCATGTCGCACAATTTTCAGTTAAAGCGACGCAGTGCCGAATCGCAAACAATGGACCAGTCATTGGGCAGCCAAATCCTCCGGGGCTGAAGTAGTTAATGCACTGAACTAAGGCTCCATTCACACTTGTGTGACTTTATCATGCAACTTTAGACATCAGAGGTGCCTGACAAGTCATTCCCATGTTTTCCAATTATAACTATGTGTGTGTATATATATATAAATATATATATATATATATATATATGTGTGTGTGTGTGTGTGTGTGTGTGTGTGTGTGTGTGTGTGTGTGTGTGTGTGTGTGTGTGTGTGTGTATATGTATATACATACACACACGCATATACACACACACACACGTGTGTGTGTGTGTGTATATTTTAAGTGCGACTTAGTTGCAGCAACTTCAAAGTAGTTCATGAGCTACTTTGGTCGACTTTCATGCAACTTGAGGGCCACAGACTTCAATGTTGCATGAAAGTCACACCTGAATGTTCTAGCGTTGTATCACTGCTGAAGGCCAAAGTCTTTATTCAAGTTGCATCCATCCAAAGTTGCATCAAAGTTGCACTCCAAAGTCAGCACATTTTTGGAGTCGTACACGTGTGAGTGGAGCCTGAGACGAGTCGATGAACCTACCAGCATGTCTTTTGAGACATTTCTCTCTTGGCTGAACTCGGGGTTGTACTGCAGATGTGTTTGGCTGCCATCCAAAATGGTACTACAACGTGCGCATGGCGTTGGTGCAACATGCTAATGTGAATGAGCACTAAATGACACGCATATAAAGCAAGTCAAAATTCCAGCGGACATCGGCGTACAGATGTGACCACCCTGCGGCGATGTAGCGTATTGCGTGTTTTTGTCCTCTGTACACAACGCGCACTATGGATCTAGCGTTGGGCTAGCATGGTGTGGACGGTCAGACAGAACATGTCCTAGTTACAAGTTGTCGTGAGTGAAGTGTGGCACAGTGTTGTTGTGTGTCACAGCTGTTACTATCATTAGATAACAATCCATATTAAATGACCCTGGAGATGGTTCTCTGGCACAATTATTCATTCTTTAATTATGCATTCAGGCTGTGCATGGCAGGCAAGCATGGAGCTCAGTGTTTACTGGCCCGGAGATGTCTGCTATGGCGAGCCGTGATTCTTCTATTAATCTTTCCACTGTTTTTATTACTTGTGTTATAACCCAGCTCTCCGCATTAATTTCTGACCACAGCTGCTGTCAAATTCACATTTGCATGCACTATTAATTATGCGATTTTAGTAAAAGGATTGGGATAGGAAGGTTGGTCGCTGCCATTGCCAGTCAGTTTTGTATGATGCAGACTCCGGGGCTTTCATCTCTTATCACCGCTGCTCTGCTCAGTGAGGACCCAACTCTCAACTTCTTGTCCTTGCTGCTCTGTGGGTTGCTGATCCTGTTCTCTGCTAAATATGGTAGCCAGTGAGGACCAAACACCCAACCTCTTGTCCCTCTACTCATTGGATTGCTGGTCTGGTTCTCGGCCAAGTATTGGTAGCCAGTGAGGACCAAACACCCAACCTCTTGTCCCTCTACTCATTGGATTGCTGATCTGGTTCTCGGCCAAGTATTGGTAGCCAGTGAGGACCAAAGACCCAACCTCTTGTCCTTTATTCTCTGCTCTGTGGGTTGCTGATCTGGTTCTCGGCTAAGTATTGGTAGCCAGTGAGGACCAAAGACCATACCCTTGTCCTCTCCACTCAGTGGATTGCTGATCTGCTTCTCGGCCAAGTATTGGTAGCCAGTGAGGACCAAAGACCCAACCTCTTGTCCTCTCCACTCAGTGGATTGCTGATCTGCTTCTCGGCCAAGTATTGGTAGCCAGTGAGGACCAAAGACCCAACCTCTTGTCCTTTTATTCTCTGCTCTGTGGGTTGCTGATCTGGTTCTCGGCTAAGTATTGATAGCCAGTGAGGACCAAAGACCATACCCTTGTCCTCTCCACTCAGTGGATTGCCGATCTGCTTCTCAGCCAAGTATTGGTAGCCAGTAAAGGTCCAAACACCCAACACTTGTCCTTGCCTCTCTACTCATTGGATTGCTGATTGGCCCTTAGTGGCTGCCACATTTTGGCCAAGAGCCAGATCAGCAACCCACTGAGTAGAGAGGCAAGGGGTTGGGTGTTTGGTCCTCACTGGCTACCATACTTGGACGAGAACCTGATCAGCAACCTACAGAGTTGAGAGGCAAGGACAAGGGGTTGGGTGTTTGGTCCTCATTGGCTACCACATTTGTCCATGAATCAGAACACCCAACCCCTTGTCCTTGCTTCTCTGCTCAGTGGGTTGCTGATCCTTTTCTGGAACAAGTATGTAGCCAGTGAGGACCAAACTCTTTCTGCTGAATTAGCTGAATAAAGATGAAAGCCTTGGAGCTTGTACTTCAACAGTGACAGCTCCTATGTTTCCATCTTCAATAGTTCGCTTTAAGTGGGCTAAACTAAAACGGATACCTGGAGTTGAAGAGGCAATGTCCTTAAAGGGGTGCTCCACTTTCATGGGGAAAAAATGGCAAATAAAAAAGAAATCTAACCTGTACAATTGCTATACGAGTCATTGTATTTGAGTTTTCTTACAAATTTATCATTCATTTTTAATCTGCAGCTCTGTAATTTTCTGTAAAATGCAATATGGCAACCTGGAGGCATTGTGTACATAGATGGTGCACAGAACACCCCCGAAATTTTATTTTCTGCCTGTGTGATTGGCTTGCTGATTTTCCCAGAAGTTTGCACTGGGATGCAAGTCAGATTTTGGGCATCCTCTGCAACAAAATTGTCATTTTTGGTGCGATACTCCCAAATAGAGAGAATTGTGAGAGATGCAGACCCTGCCACTAAAACCCTGCAAGTGCAGCAGCTTGCCATGTTTACAGCCAGGTCAGTGGGTGATAAAAAGCGTGGCTCAACCCTTTGCGTTTACTGCCCATGTAAACAAGCTCTTAAAGTATGGTCACCCTCGAGGCCAGGGGTCTTCAAACTACGGCCCTCCAGTTGTTCAAGAACTACAATTCCCATCATGCCTAGTCATGTCTGTGAATGTCAGTGTGTTACATTGCCTCATGGGATGTGTAGTTCTACAACAGCTGGAGGGCCGTAGTTTGAGGATCCCTGCTCTAGGCTGTGCTGTCTGGTGCCTGGATAGAATTACAGGTAATTTTGGCATGTAAGACCGCTCACACGTGTGTATGTAAATTGTGCATCCTGGCGTTTCTGGCTTTAATAATTTACAGGAGTAATATTTGCTGTGTTTTCTCTCTTGGCTTAAAGCCTTTGTTTTTTGTTGGCATGTGAAATCAGGCCAGGTGACGGTGATCTGCTAATATGGTTCCGGCTATCAGGATGGTTCCTCTAAGGACTGCGCAGGCGCAATCCTTGCCGACGGAAATCTCCGAACCTCGGCCGGCATCCAGGGCGACGTGGAATTTGAGGAAAGTGGCCAGTCGGCCACTCGCTCCGTTTGCTCAGCCTCCTGGCTTCAATCCACGTGGATGTTAAGGAATGAGCCTGGATGCCGGCCGAGGTTCGGAGATTTCCGTCGGCAAGGATTGCGCCTGCAGTGATGGAGAACCTTGGCACCCCAGATGTTTTAGAACCACGTTTCCCATGATGCTCATGCACTCTGCAATGTAGTTGAGCATCATGGGAAATGTAGTTCCTAAACATCTGGGGTGCCAAGGTTCACTATCACTGTCTTGGAGGAACCATCTGGATAGTGGAACAATACTGACAAGTCACCGGCAAATGACCCGTCTGGGTTTTCTGCCATCAGTAATGGATTAACGCACCAAGGTCGGAGGTTGCTGCAATGAAATCTTACTTTGTGCTGAGGGAACAATATCGTTTCAGAAATTTATTGAAATGTTTTATTTTAGTATTCGGCTACCTGGCGATGTGTTCCTAAGATAGAACAAGAACGTCGCCGCTGTTGGTGGTGGTGTTTGACGTCTTTCTTTTTTCATCACCGTAGCAGTTTGATAATGTTTCAGGAGCTTATCGGAGGGGAAGATGTTTAAGATAAAGTTGTAACAGTGAAGGAAAATAATTTCCTACTCATAACCGACTTCCTATCCAGAATTCTCAGAGAAAGACGTCCCAGTGCTCTTACAGAGCTACGACTGATGACTTCATATTAGGCCGTAAGACTGATGCAGTGCGGTTTGACCACACCGACGGAGCAGTGCACCTGTGGATTTGGTGCAGGTTTGCTGTGCTTTCCCATAGAGTTCCATTAGGTCTTCTTTTTTTTTTCTTTTTATATATTTTTATTCCAAAAAAAAAAAATAAATCGATATAATACAAAAAATCGAATTCTATATATTGTGTGTGTGTGTGTATATGTGTATATATATGTATATGTATATGTGTGTATATGTGTGTGTATATATATATATATATATATATATATATATATATATATATATATATATATATATATATATTTTTTACATTTTTTTTTTTTGTTTCAAATTATCTATTTTATTATTTGTGGATAGATAGATAGATCTCTATCCTGAAAATGCATTAAAAAAAAAAAAGAATGAAAAGTTTGTGAATGTGTATAAAATATATATCCTTTTTTTTTTTTTTTTTTACATAGATACATTTATGGGCATGTGTGTGTGTTTTTTTTGTAGCATGTAAAAATTGCGCCTTTCATATTTTGTAAATTGTGGGGTGGGGGGGGAGAGATGGTTTGGAGAAGTTTGGAGAAGTTCCTTTTTCTGGTTATTAATGCCGGTGTTGGGAGACAGAGGCAGGCTGTTAGAACAGTTCTTGAAGTGTACAGCAATGGAGCATGCATGCCTTAAACAAGCAATTTCTTGCTTGCATTCCTATGCCTCCCAGCTCTGGCAGCCTCCTGGCTCAGTGTTTTTTTTTTTTTTTTTTTTTTTTTTTTTAAAGAGGTTGTGAAAACTATTTACTTTTTTGTAAAATAATGAGTTTTCTCCTCTCCTGTGCTTTTTGACTACCTAAGGCTGCTGGCGGAATGGTTAGAAGAACCGTTTGTTTGATGTAGAGAAAAGGATGTTTGTTTTTATAATGACGGAGGGGATGAAAGATATTTATGATTTTCTTTTAGCGGAGGGTTTTTTGTTCTGGGAATCCTAGAGGGTGATAAAATGTAAACCATCTACAATTGTGTTTTTTTTTTTCCCAGGCAAATTAGCGCACGAGTAATAACAAAAAAGTCCTGATGAGCTTAAAATAAAACTCTTCTGAAATTTTTTAAGCTTTTTTTTTTTTTTTTTTTTTTTTTTTTAAATCTCTCTATAATATGCTTGGAGTGTGTGTTTGATGGTCTTCTCTGAAAAAGCAGACTGTTGGGGTGGAGGCTTAGTTGTGTTGGCATGCTTTTAACGTGTACATAAAACCTAACAATATATTACCCTCTTTGCTTAACAAACTGTTTGAAGTTCAAGAAATAAATACAAAAAAAGTCTATCTACAGTATATAAGAATATATTATATATATATATATATATATATATATATATATATATATATATAATCTGTTACTGATCAAAATTTTTGTGTTTCATTAATCTATTTTTTTTTTTTTTTTTAATCGATTAATCGACTAATTTTGATTAATTATAACGTACATACATCCAACTACTTTTAGCTGATCTCCTTGCAGCCTTGGAGGGGACAGGGAGGGGGCCGGATGAGTCCTGTCAGATTAAATACAGGAGATTCCTTCAGCATATGTAATATGAAGTCCCGTCTCCTGGGCTGGCATTGGACGACTGCTCTGTCTATCATAGGAGGCGGGACTTTGTATTAAAGTGCCCGCCGAGCAAACGGGAGTTTCTCCTGTATGTAATCTGTTTGCGCTTGTAACGCCCCCCCCTCCCTGTCCCCTTCTGAGGCTGCATGGCGGCATGGATGAGGCTGCACTCATGGCACTGGCGAGGCTGCACTCATGGCACTGGCGAGGCTGCACTCATGGCACTGGCGAGGCTGCACTCATGGCACTGGCGAGGCTGCACTCATGGCACTGGCGAGGCTGCACTCATGGCACTGGCGAGGCTGCACTCATGGCACTGGCGAGGCTGCACTCATGGCACTGGCGAGGCTGCACTCATGGCACTGGCGAGGCTGCACTCATGGGCAGTGACTCTTATTTTGACTTTATTCTATTCTGTTTATTTTATTTCACCACACACAGCCACAAAGGCAAGTTAATTCTTGTTGGGCAGCATATTTTGGTAATTTGCATTTCTTTTTAATAATTCAAAGAATGTCGGCCCTCACACATGTTCACTTCATCAAATCTGGCCCTCTTTTAAAAAAAGTTTGGACACACCTGATTTACATTCATGTTTACATTCCATCACGGGGCGGGGGTGTCTAAGTAATTTTCTAGCAAATAAGACCGATTTGAATCCTTATGATGGAAGTGTCAGAATTGGCCCGGTAGGCAAGTGGTTAAGCTGGAACCACCCGACATTCTCATTGGGTAGCTATGTTGCCTCCTGCCTGACATCCCTCAGTTGACAAATCGAGGGAGCTGGGTGGTAAATTGTCGGCCATAAAGTGTCTGCATCCATCCAATCAGATACAGGCAGGGGGTCTGACAGTGGCGGGACCGGCTAAAAAAACACGATAACCATGGTGGACATTGTCCTGCACACTGTGTAGCGTGGATAGAGGAATCCGTTTTTGATAAGTTTGTATTCAGTCTGTAAGCTGAACGGGAAACGGTCTATGGGCAGATTTTGCTATAGGGACACAAACCTCAATAGAAATCTCCATAAAATAAAAAGGTGGTTTGCCTTTTACATGCACTTCAGTGTCTCCAGCACGGTAGTATCTGCCTGCAGTTTCTTTGTAATGTACTACTGACTGTTTCCCTTTAAATCAGAACAAATTTCATGTAATTGTGGTTTTCCTGCATGCTGCATAGCAGGGTAAATAAATTGCCGGTTGTGTAAGTCTCGTCATATTTTTTCCATTATGGAGTCTCCGAGTCTCTAATTTTGTAAATGACTGCCGTGTGCCTTCCATGTCTTTGCTGTTTTTAGTAGACGGGCTGTAATGGTGATTTGTGTTTGTGTTTCCCCTGCGTTTGTATGGAAAGCTGTAAACTCTGACCTCATGGTTTGTGAAAACTGATCCCTGACCGTTGGGAAGAGTTTTCTGTTTGCAGAACCGCGGGGAATCCATTTACCTCCGCACTTTCACTTCCTCATTGAAGTGTGCGGCCTGGCCACTGCAACTTCTTCCAAATTGTTTTCCTATTGCAGTTATTTTTGTTAATTTTTTTTCATTTATCACTTTCGCTGTTGTTCTTTCCTTCCCTTTTTCTGCTCTCGTTCAGATCCTTCAAGAATGTCCTACTCCATAATGTACTCCAATGGTCGCCTCCGGAACGGCTCCTGTGCTTATGGTCGAGGGAAAGGTGGAGATCTGCACACGTGCCTTTTGAAGGAAGGGCATGCTTGGAGATGCAGAGGCAGTTGGACACTTTTTTCAACGGCCCCTGAACTCAAGCGGGGGTTCACCCTAAAACCTCTATATAGCGTTACATCCAGCATCCTGCTGACATCGACAGTATGCTGGATTTTTTCTTTTCTCCGCTGTATTTACCGTCTTATTGTTGTTTTCACCCGGCTTCCGGGTTCTCGCTCCCCGGGGAGTAGGCGTTCCTAAGACGAGTCGTAAATGATTGAGGTGCGGGTAAAGCGCGTTGCGCCTTCCGAAAATACACAAAGTGGGACTCGGCTCTTTGCGGCGCCTGCGCAGTCAGCTCTACACGGCAGGCGCCGTATAGCGCCGAGTCCCACTTCGTGTATTTTCGGAAGGCGTGACGTGCTTTACCCGCACGTCAATCATCTACGCCTCTTCATAGGAACGCCTATTCCCTGCGGGAGTAAGAGCTCGGAGCCGGATGAAAAGAACGATACGACGGTAAGTACCGCAAAAAAAAATGCATACTGCAGATGTCGGCAGTATGCTGGATGTAATGGTATATAGTTGTTTTTCAGGGTGAACTTCCACTTTCAATGTTATGTGTACATGTACACAGGTTTGTTTACTGTCGTTTTTAGGCAGTTGTGTCTTATAGGCCTTTTTTTAAGGCAAAAAAATGAATTCTGTCACCAAACGCTTCTAAACGCGGTAACCTGCGTTTAGCAGAATTTCGTTTATAGGCATTTTTTTTATAGACATTTTAACAAAAAAAAAAAAGCTTCTAAATGCGGCAAAGCAGGTGTTTTAAATGTGGGTTACTATCTGTCAAGTTAAAGTGGGGTTCCGGGCATAATTTTTTTTATTTTTTTTGTTGCACGCTAAAATTAATCACATTGTATAGTCCCTAAAACATATTAATAGCTCCCCAATCGTTCCAGAAATCATTACAAACACTTGTCTTCTATCCTCCATCATATGTGTGGGCATGTGAAGCCCATTTCCTTTTTCTTCTTGGTTTTCAGGGAGAGGTGCATGCTGGGCGATTTTTTTTTTTTTTTTTTTTCTTTTTTTTATCGTTTTTCTCCCAATTATGTGCCACTTTGTGTTGAACGTCTATCACATAAAATTCCAATAAAATACATTTAAATTTTTGGTTGTAACATGACAAAATGTGGAAAAGTTTAAGGGGTGTGATTGCCAGCAGCAGTGTGAAAAATGACTTATTTGATCAAGTGCAGAGAAACGCGTTGACCACACATAGTGTAAATGGATCCATAATTGGGTGTTGTAGAGTCTACCGGTCCTTTTCTGCCTCCCTGGTATCATTGCTGTCCTAGCCACTTCCAGAAGTAATCTTCCCAGTAAAAACCTCAGCAGGGGTTCTCCCCCTAAAAAGTTGGCTAGATTTATGTTGCTTCCTATTTTTATTTTGTCTATCCCCTTTAATGCTTATTTTTATTTTATTTGTCTTTTTCATACATATAAAAAAAAAAAAATTCTATTGCTCACGCTTCCTTTCTTTTGGGAACAATGCAATGTAGACCACATTACACCAGGTCCTGCCCCACACAGTATTCCAGGCCAAGGGCTCCTCCACAGACCATGGATCTGCAATTTTGGGGCAATAAACTTTAGCATTTTTTTTTCTCTCTCCAAAAAAAAAAAAATTCTCTGAAAGGAATTTGAAATTCTCCCTAACTGATCCTAAGAACAGTCATATGATGTATCATTTATGGCTTAATTGTGTAAACCCCATTTTTTTTTTTTAAGCAGCGGAGGATGAAAAGGTGTGTGTGTGTGTGCGCGGTTTTTTTTTTTTTAAAGGTCTGTAATGTCTAGCCTGGGGGTGTGTGAATTCCTGGTTTTGTAGGAATGCTTTTATTATGCCTTCTGTCAGGATAACTACATGGCCAGTGGGCATCTCTGTAGAGAAGGCGCTCCGGCATTGTTAAACGTCATAACTGGAGGGCACCACTGTAAAACAGGCTGGCTGTGTTGTGCTCCTAATTAAGGAAGGATGAGCTGTGCTTGATTTGTGTACCGTTTGTGTGATGTCTTATGCCTGTGCTGACCTTGGACACACTGACACTTTAGTCCCCTTTCACACTTATACGACTTGTCCCACGATTTTGGACTGCAAAATCGTATGACAAGTCATTCTCCATTATTTTCAATGACTACCATTCATACTGGCACGACTTTAAGTTGTGCCGACTACTAAAAGTAGTCCTTGCACTACTTTGGTCCGATTTTTGATGCCACTTACACAGGCATTCATTGAAATCACGGCCGCGAATTGCGGCAAAATCGCGGTAAAATAAAATGGGGGAAAAAAACACCCGCTAATACATTCTCGAGGCTCAGTTCAGGAAATGCTCAGTGCTTCCAGATATATGATGGCATAAAATCTCCTTCTTTGCTTCCTCCAGAGATGCAGTGCTTTGAGTGGCCAATCACTCAGCTGATCAATGTTGGACACTGAGCCCACACAGTGTTTGGATCCTGGCTCTGGTGGAGGAATGAAATGGAAACGGATGGTTGAATGTGTGTGTGTGTGTGGGGGGGGGGGAGGGGGGTACTCTTTTAAAATAGCCTGCCATTGTGCCCCCAATTGCCCATTTAACAGACAGCCTCAGTAAAGCGCATCTCTGGCTGACAAATATTGATCCGTAAACTAATACTATCCAGCATACTTTGCGTTTTATAGTAGTCCCAGTGCACTCTGTTTACCCTGTAATTGGAGTTTTATACAAATCCTTGTAACTTTATTCAGTAGACCTTTTTACGGTACAGAACAGGGCAGAAACCACACCCAATAGTGTAATAACTGATAATCATAATATTGTCAACGGTAAAAAATGCACTTACAAGAATAAAATAAAATATTGCTCATCTGTAGTAGGGATGATCAATGCTATTTATTTAGACTTTTTTTTAAAGACAGAGTTTGCGTACCGATATGTTTTCTCAAGTACTTGTCGATACCTAGTTTTAGTGTTTTAGACTTTTAAAGTTTAAAATTATTACTGTTTATCATTTTGAAAAACTGTAAGCCCTGGTTAACACCAAAGCGACTTTAAAATCGTGCTACTTCAGTTCGATTTTAAAGCAGCAGATTGCTGCAATTTGGACCTCCCAATTTTATGTGGCTTGCGACTTCATTTAATAGAAGTCAATGCAAGTCGCAATTAAATCGCAAAAAAATTGTGCACGGACTTTTTTCAAAGTCACTGCGACTTCAAGGTATCGATTTTACGATTCAGAGCATTTTCACGAGTAGAAGTACTTGTGCGAATGCTTGGTATTGGCACCGCTATCCGTATTGGCACCGCTATCCGTATTGGCACCGCTATCCGTATTGGCACCGCTATCCGTATTGGCACCGCTATCCGTATTGGCACCGCTATCCGTATTGGCACCGCTATCCGTATTGGTGCAATGCTTATCTGTAGCCCTGAGATCTTTGCTGTATGACTTCTTGAGCATCTCCAGCTGTGGCCAGCAACAGGGATTGGAGCTGAAAGGTGTCCGGGATGCTGGAATCGGCTCAGTGCGACCCACTCTGTTGAATGATACAGAGCATCGCATACTGCAGCTGTGAGGAGGTGTGTTCCTCCCTCTTCCTGGTCCATGTGGTTCACTTGGCCTTTTGTGGAGACCTGGTTGGATCAGGGGTGTGAGCATGTGTGTACCCATGATGGACTTGTTGGATCGTCAACTTCTATGTTGCTAAAAGGTTAGAATTGTGGTAATCCTGGTGGATGTGTTTTTAATCTGTCCATCAAAGGTACCAATGTATTTGAACCCCTTATGGGATTTTGTTGGGTTGTCAACTTGTATGTTGGCAAAAGTTTAGAATGGCCACTTGGCCTTTTGGGGAGAGCTGGAAGATGGTTGTAGTACCTCTGATGGACTTTTATTGGATCTCTCCATCAGGGGTTTCACCATGTCTGTACCAATGATGGACTTTTGTATTGGGTCATCAACTTGTATGTTGACAAAAGGTTGGAATTGTGTCAATCCTGGTAGACTTGTATTGGATCTATTTATCAGAGGTACCAAAGTGTTGGTACCCATGATGGGATTTTGTTGGATTATCAACTTGTATGTTGGCAGAAGGTAGAATGTCCACTTTACCTTTTGGGGAGAGCTGAAAGATGCTTATGGTACCCCTGGTACTTTGGCTTGATCTGTCTATCAGAGGTACCAATGTGTTTGTACCCATAATGGACTTGGGTTGTCAACTTGTGTGGTGGCAGAAGGTTAGATTGTCCTCTTGGCCTTTTTGTTTAAATTTGGACAGATTTTGACCGTGTAGCCTACATGGTGCGAAGCCTGAAAACCAAAGCACTTGGTCTACAGTTGGAAGTCTTGATCATATGCTATCGCTGTTCCAGTGAAATGTTTATTTTTCATTTTGCTTTTTTGAGATGTAAAAA